>OZ005743.1:155845946-156481033 GCA_963930735.1 Dioctria linearis
TGATTGACTGAATGCACAATAATCGCCTAATAAACGTAGAATTTCGCAGTAAAGTTAGCTGGTGCCTATCTGGAGGTACACTGCAAGAGGGGATACTTTCCCCTCGACCTTCGTTACTGGTGATTAATGGAATTCTCATCTCGACAAAAGAAGAGGAGAACAGCGGTAGTATTTACTGATTATTTAGTTTCGGGAAAGTTCTTATTGTTGATTAGGGAACTAATCAAGGGAGCATTGTAAAAACTTTCTAACCTGGCTACAAGTTATGGTCTGAGGCTCAACCAATAGCTAGTTCCTTTTATACGGAGAAGAGCTATTCCGATACGGATCACATTGATGCCTTGACTTTTAGAAAGGTCTCTCAACTAGCATTTTTAGTACAAAGGAGCTAAGGAGCTGGAGGATTATCACGTGGTAAATGACTCTGATATATCTGTGTTTACTGGTTGTTCAAAAATAGATGTGCGAGTGAGAGTTGGGGTATACTCACCATTCTAGCATTAAATAACACATTAATGGTGCTCGAAATAATTTATAACTTACTTAATGATTTAGATGTCAAGATTTAATTGACAGCCAAGCTGCAACCAAAGCTCTGAGTTCTAATACCATTCAATTGCGGCTAGTTCAGTGTTGTCACAGTGTCCTCTGGAGACTTGGTGCTAATTAATTATTCTCTGCTTAGTGTATGACCACAGTGATGTATCAGGGAACGAGGTAGCTGATATTGTGAATAGGAAAAGGTCAGCTATTACTTCATAGCTTAATGGAAGAATCTAAAGGAAAACTCTCAGATTCATTGAAGGTAATTCTAGACTTAGAGGCTATGAAGCTGGATAATCGCAGATTGGAAAAAACTAATCAGATGCGTGATTTCAAGAAAGCTATTGCTCAAGATATATTTTAAGACGACCAAAACTCTGCTAAGGAAAAACCAGAATGATGTGCGGAACCTTCCTGTAGTTATCACGAAACACTACCCCTTTGGAAAACATGCAGAACGCATTCAAGCTCTACAGAATGACTTCTACATATATCTGTATGAATAAAGAGGGGGTTGAGGATGTCCATTATCTGCTATGTTAATTACCCAACTTTGTCAAACATTAAGGGAAATAGTAGGCACAGAGGGTAGGGGACCTAGTAAGATTCATTAGCTCTTGTGGCTGGTTTTTACGAACCTCCTCCTCCCCTGAAATGAGCATTCACCACCATATAGGGTCCGATGAGATGATATCACAATGACCATCAAATTTTCCTGAACATAGGTTTTTCGATAGCCGATGATGCATCTCATAATCGAATAAAGAAGATAATTCCAAAGATGACTAATCTGAATAATATTAGAACTCTTAAAAGATCAACAAAAGCGAGGCATTACCAGCTTATATCGTCTACAGAAAGACAAATGAAATAATATGGAGATATAACCAGGCATTTTTGTTTTGAATACATAGAGGAGGGAGCCATAAATTTTCGGCAGAATATATCCTTTACATTTGCGCCATCATTAGGGAACTATTAGAATATACCAAAAATTCTTGATTTTGTTCGATTTGTTTGCAATTGCTATTCGACTGAAATATCCAGAATTACACATCCTGAAGTAATCTTGAGGATGTGCAGACAGACGAATAAATTCCTAAACCTCGTTGAAATATTTTACATCAATTTATCTTCTGAAATCGCTTGAATCTGTATTCACTCATGCAAATGATATTTTCCCATGCTAAATCTTTCCCAGAATTAATGGGGTATGCACCAGATCTTCTACATGTGATTGAAATTGTAAACATCAAATATCCCTCGTGATTTAGATTTTTTTTCGGATTTTTTATAGAGAACTACCCTCCTCCTCCTCCTAACGTATACACACACAGATATATTAAATATGATATTAAAGCTCTCTTGTGTCTGAATAAATATCAAAGATTTACAAGGGAACAGCGAATCCATCCTTCCTCCCCATTCTGGATGGTATTTTCAACCACTGCAGCACCCCTGAAATCATAACTCTTATAAATAATTGCCAGCCAGTTCCATTAAATGGTGGTATTACCACACAAAGCATTACAGTATAAAGTGCCAGCGGCATTAGACATAAATTTCGAAAGAAAAAGCTTTATTTCGAGCGGTCGCTGCAAAAAAGCCTGAATAAAATTAGCATAACGAAAGTTTTTACCGCATTCTTCCCTCGGAAAATATGCAAATGTTATTCCGAGTTAATTAAAGTTGATATCTGCATTTTGCTCGTACAGCGAAACGGTACTTCCGCGGGGTTGAGCAAAAGGTGTGCCATCCGGAGCAAATACATATAATTTTCGTGTAAATACAATTTTTAATATGCTAATACTCGACTTTGGGTTAAATATAAAATAAGGGAAATGCGTATAGAGATTCTATTGTTCCAAATTAATTTTACAGGGGAGTGTTAGAGATTTGGGCAATCTGTATGGGCTTGCGACAGATATTGTTACATAGTTTACAGGTCATCTGGATATGTTTAAATATCTATCGTAGTTAGAAAACAGTGAATCTAAAAAAAATTGGCTTTTTATCTAAACACAATTATCAAAAAGGTTGTTGACAAAGTACCAGTTATACAGCCAGAAACATGAGTCTGACACTTTCATGAAACTATAGTAAGGAATTTTACTTGCAAAAACCTGCATTGCATATGTGACTTCCTTCATTTCAAGGATCGTATTTTCGCTTATCCTGCAAACAAATAATTTCCTCCCAATCAGTTTCAGGAATCTACAAGATTCGTGAGGTTACATTTGAAACTTGCGCAAAATTGCCCCAGAATTTATTTTTGCCATACCATGCAAATCCTCGGTACTTTCGCGAAAATCAATATCAACAGATTCAAGTTTGGATTAGTAGGATTAGTAGATAGGTTATTGGTTAACCTAGGAATAGATAAACCTCGCTCGCCGGGTCAGAGATAGAAAGGATAAACCATATTAAGAGAGCCTGATGGAACATATTTTCTGGTAAGAATAGATGCTCTTCGGCAATCTCGTTCGATTTCACAAAACTCCACAAAACAACTAATAACTCCTTTCATCATCATTGGAACTTGTAGATTAAAAATTGGCACTAATTCTGATGCAGTGTGCGAAATGCAACCAGCAGTTCTGACAAATATTTATCAAGCCTAAAGGAATTTAGAAAGCTTTGACAGCGTAGCTTCTCAGTCACTCATATTGAGAGAAAACTTTAAAAAGCGTCGACAATTGCAGATGAAATTTCTCGAAGGTCTGCAATTAATGTGTACTCAGTTACAGTTATTGGAATCACGTTTTAAGTGTGCAGCAAATACTTTTTTAATTCGTAGTACATACAGAACAGCACCAGAAAGTGAAGTGATGTTGTGGATGAGGATAAGAAGGAAGCACGTATTCTACAACAAGACTCCTGAAATTGTAGACCATTTCATTCGTGAATAAGTAATCAGAGTTTTCTTGTAGTAAAATTTTATTACTGCCGGAGAACCATAACGAAAACTTATTTTGATGCTATCTTCATTATTTCAATTATGCATGGAATGTTGATCGCTAATTGAAAGGAAAATGGGACATGGAAAGTATCCTTGGAGAAGTTCCGACGAACATTCCAAGAATCCAATCTAGGCTTTTTTCAGCCTTAAGGCCAAAACGCCGTGAGTTCGACATAGCAATGTCGCCGTAAATTGGTTGCTGTCAATGATTCGAATATATGGCAGTCGCCCTACATATACTTAACACAATGACCACAACGCGTCAAGATGCCAGCAAAAGATTTAGGAAAATCTCTAAATGGTGAAGCCCATTTTAAGCCCGACACCTTCACACATGAGAGATTTCTTAAACGATGCATTATGATAGTTACTCTGAACAAAAATGTTTATTTCAATTAAGCGGTTGTAGTGAGGGGGGGGGGGGGGGTCGTAGTTTGATCGAGTACATTTTGAAAAATCTAGCCCAGAATCGAATAACTTAGGCCGTAAGAAGAAGTTTGAGTGCCCACACTCCTATACTCGGAGGATTAAATAGCTATTTATAGCCATCTCCATACTCACTTTTTTAGTATTTCCCTCATTTTTATTCGAACTGAGGTACTAAATTTTCTGCACCTTAGATCGGCTTTAACTTGGTAGGGTCATGTCCGATCGGAAAACGGTTTTCACTGTTCGCCTCAGTTTATTACCAGCTACCAGCTTTCGTAGAAGAAAATTTTTCTCTGCATTCCTTTGGGTAAGGGGAGAAACCCTCGGCGGGGGCTGATTCCAATACCGCATGTTGCATATCAAATTAACAGTCCCGCCGAGTACTATCGCGTGGTGTACTTCTTTCCCGATTCAGAAAGCTTTTTGGGGATGTTCTTGTCGCCGGAAAACCAATTTTCATGCACCTGGGTCACATACACCCCAGCTACTACATTTCGCATATTTTTCTCATAGGAAATCATTTTCTACCCCTTACCGATTCCGCGTAGTGACGAGAAGTAGAAAGTCCACTTTTTCACCCAAGAAAGTCGCTCAACCCATTTCTCGTTCACATAATTCAGATTTCAGAATGGTTATATTTGTGAATCATAAGAACTATTTTTACTAACTATCTATAGCTATTTACTACTAGCGAAGGTTTCCATACTGAGAATGGGATTCTCTCTTAAGTTTGTATTTTCAGGCGCCTTCGGCAGGCAGGAACTACCCTTCCTGTTGAGTATTGTTTCCTGCTTATACCAAACACCTTGTATTTTGCTATTTCCGCCAGAGAAGCAATATGGTTATATCTGGTAAGCTACAAAATCTTTAAAGTCTTATAAAAGTACATAAATGAGTGAAAATATAAATTATATAACTAACTAAGTATGCATTTATCAATTTTTAAGTTTATGAAGTTTTTCGAAAAGTTTTGGCGACTTTTCTCTATGAAAAAAAAATATTAAGCAATAGGCATCATTACGGACACTCGAGCTGAATACCTATATATATACAATGGGAAGATATCACTCCTTAACGAGATCCTAGATTTCCATCCTTGAAGGAAGAAAAATGGACCCGTGAAACCTAAACGCAGACGAAATAAAATACGCACTCTGAATTCCAAAATCCACATCTAGATATTTACCTGTATATGGCTGCTTTTTAGGGTTCCGTACCCAAGCCTCCGATGTCCGTATGTCTGTCACTTGGCTGTATCTTATGAACCGTAACAGATAGACAGTTGAAATTTTCACAGATTGTGTATTTCTATTGCTGATATAACAACAAATAATAAAAATAAAATAAAGTTAAAAATAAAAGGGGGCCTCCATATAAGAACCGTGATTTTTTCTGCGTTTTTTTTTCTCGTTTTATTCTCATTCATTATTATTACCATAAGTAACCATATTTATTCAAATGACAGCGTTTTTTTCAGATGACGGCATTATTTTTACACATGACGCCTATTCTCATTTAAAAAAGTAAATAAAAAGCTCATAGTGTTTAATTTTGTAAGATGGGGGCTCCCCTTCGTGCGCGAGTCCGACTCGCACTTGGCCGATTTTTGTTTTGTTTTTTGTTTTTCCGTTAATCACACTGTTATATTGTTCTTTTACGTTGCAATCTACACACCTACAAGCATATCCATTGGATTGTCGTTACATAGACTTTTTATGGGATCGCAGAAATTGAAGCAGCACTATGCAGGGATACCAGACCTCACACAAAATTATCGAAAACAACTATACAGGGTGTTTCCCCTTAGGAGGTCCATAGAGCGGGAGGTGATAGTACTCACCTAGACGAACCAAAAATTGTATGGCAGGGGGGGGGGCAATATCAACCGTTCAGGAGTTACAGGGTGATTCATAAAAAAAGCTAGGTTTTCACAAAACACACTGTATATTAAAAACTACAAGGCGTATGGTCACAGTTAAGGGCTCACTGTATGCAGAACTTCATGGCCTTTCCAACGACAGCTCAACCAGCCCCTCAGAAGTTATGAAGGTCTAAACTAAAAATTTCGGATTTTCTTTCCTTTTTTCTTACTTTGACCTCTATTATTTTTGCAAAATGGTCGTTAACATAACTTTTTATTATAAAAACTGTAAACTGCAGACTCTCCTCTTTAAGTTGACCTATTACATCCTATGTGTTAACTGTATCCGTTAAACAGTTATTAACTAATAACCTATTCAGGTCACACCGAAAAAAGACGATATTTTTTAAAATTACGTGCTAAGGGAACAAATTATCGTTGAGAATAGGTTTGAAAATAGGTTTGAGAATAGGTTTAGAGCTAATAACTCTTAAAGGGCTTCAGATAGCACATTGGGTGTAATAGGTCAACTTAAAGAGGAGGGTCTGCAGTTTACATTTTTTATAAAAAAAAGTTATGTTAATGACCATTTTGCAAAAATAATAGAGGTCAAATTAAAAAAAAAGGAAAGAAAATCCGAAATTTTTAGTTTAGACCTTCATAACTTCTGAGCGGAGAGGGGTATGGGGCTAATTGAGCTGTCGTTGGAAAGGCCATGAAGTTCTGCATACAGTGAGCCCTTAACTGTGACCATACGCCCTGTGGTTTTTAATATACAGGGTGTTTTGTGAAAACCTATCTTTTTTTATGAATCACCCTGTAACTCCTAAACGGTTGATATTGCCCCCCCCCTGCCATACAATTTTTGGTTCATCTAGGTGAGTACTATCACCTCCCGCTCTATGGACCTCCTAAGGGGAAACACCCTGTATATTCTTTCTCTTACAGTAATTGCAACAAAAGAGCTTTGAATGAGCTCAAATGTCAGAATCTTGGAAAAATCCATAGGAGAGTGCGGCATTCTTTCTATACATTGGTGGTAAATTTCAATCATATACTTTATAAAGATTTTCATTTAATTGACACAAACAATCCTTCTAATCTAACTGATCTGGTGTGGAACATCTGCATGTAGTCGGAGTACAAATCTAAGAAACAATCGTGAATCACGTCGGTAAAATAATTTGCATCAAATAATAAGGGGAAAAGTATTGATCCCTAAGGTAACCGCTCTGTGAAAGTTGTTGTTCACATATATTTCTAGAACGGTTTCTTGGACAGTAAGAATCATGATTGTCAATCCCATGGGATTTTACTTTCTGAAGAACTTTCCAGTACAATAAAAACGGCTACTGATCGTTTTATCATTATACGTAAAAAACCTCAATTATAATATAGCAGCATCAAGAATGGCTTTTTCGATTTAGTTCGATTTTGAAATTGTAATTTCTATTTCTATGAAAAGTTTCAGCTCTTTGACCTGTTCTCAGGTAGTGTCCAGATGTATACTGAAAATGGAGTTTTTCGTATTGCTATATTACAAAGCAATCAGGTTTTTCGCATTTCCTTAATTTAAATCTACCATTTTTTTTAAAAAAAGCTGTGTGCAAAATTTAAAGCTCTCTAAATTTACGCGCTCTCGTCTCATCAGAACGTGACGTGGGAATTTGAAATTTGGCAAAATATTAGGTCTTTTTGATGCGCACATATTTCGACAGCCAAAAATTATGAACTATTTCAAGTTTTTTTAATTTTCAATAGGGTGGGCTTTTTGTATCATGTGGCGTATAGTTTCAATGGGCTACTTTGAAGGTTTACAAAAAAAATTGCAATTGAAAAAATACCATTTCCTCTGATCTTCTTGGTTTCTAAAGTTAAAATTTTTATATTATCACGGTTCAATCATAGATCACACGAAATTGCAGATTTTTTCATCAGTCTCACAGTTGCTGAAAAATACATTTATTTTGTGTGTTAATTTCTAAGACAACTTTTACTAATAAGACCAATTTTTATAATATCATTCTTGCGTTCGCCTGTTTTTATATTTCTGAAATTTGGCAATACCGTAGCGTTTAAAATAAATGCAATATAGAGTTAACTAAAGGGGAAAGAACAATAATCGATAACGCATTTACTAATGTTTCAGAAAAATGTGGCACAATTAATTTAGTCTTCAGTTATCACCGGTAAATTTCGATTACATTCAAATATTCTTAAATTCAGTCGATCGACTGTTCGTTGATAAAGTTCTTATTGTGTGAGCCCGATTCACTACTAAGGGGAGGTTACCGTCGAGAGGCATGAAAAATGCATGAACTTTGGAATTTTTTTTTTACATAAAATAAACACTTTTGGAAATGAGTTTTAACGTATTTTATTCTTATATCAATGGAGACTAAATTCCATTTTTGAGGCCGGCCCGTCCCTTTAACTCGTACACGAATTTGTCTGTCTAGTTAGATATTTCTTTTTTACTATTTTGGACACTCTCGTAGACCCACTTTACGTCATCACAGCGAGCTGAAATTTGGCACACAGGTTCATGTCGCGGCGTGACAATTGAATCTATATCAAAAACCCGGAAAATCGGGAAAAATCATTTGAAAATTTGGTACAAATTTGATTAGTGATAAATCCATTTTTGGAAAAATGCAGAGTTTTCCGAAAAAAATTTCCGGTATTTTCCGACTTTTCCGGAAAATTTTACGGTAAAAAAGTTTTCTAAATTATGCAGGATCCAGTTCCCTATTAACTGGCATCATTACTTTCTCTCCGACAATGGTGAAAACATGCAGAAAAAATCGAGGAAAATTCATGTAAAACGCTTTCCCGGAGTTTTTCCGACAAAGGAAGCATTTGAGCGTTTTGCACCCTAAGACAAAGTTGTGGAGCGAAATGAGTTGCATACAGTTGCTTTTGTGGATAATTCCATGGAAAGCCCGGAAAAGCGGAAAAATCATCGGAAAAATCTTCATCGATATTATTAGTGATAAATCTGTTTCAGCAAAAGTGTAAAATTTTCCAATTTTTCCGGAATTTTCCGACTTTTCCGGAAAATTTTCCGACAAAAAAGTTTTATAAGCTATGCGGAATCATTTTTTCCCCGTCCTACTGGCATCAATACTTTCTGTTCAACAATCATGAACACTTGCATGAAAAATCAAGGAAAATTCATGTAAATTTTTAAAAAAAATTCTTAGTAATAGGAAAAGTCTGTGGAAAACATGGAAAAACGGGGAAATTCAGAAAATCACTGTCTTTTCACCCGACATAAAATTGTTTTAAAATATCTCCATGCAGCACGTAATAACAATTTAGTTAACGTGAAAAAGGCAGAAAATAAAATAAGTAAAAAACGAGTTTTCAAACAAAACTAAGGCCAAGCCGCATGAAAAAGTAGAAAATAAACTTTTATTATTTTTTTTAAAAAATATTCAAATAGGCGGCTCCAGCTCCAATCGAACAAAACCGTGTATGGCGTGTTTTGATCTGCGCGGGGCGCTCCAGAGCTCTGCGCCAGTTCATCCGAAACAAATCGGATTGAAAATTATTAAACTAGGTAACATTTGGAGGGCCTTACCGGTTTTCGTTTTCAATAAAACCACTGAATAACGAAATGCAATCTTTGACAGCTTACTTCAGCTATTCCAGCATCATACAGAGGCCGTTCTTCTTCCTCCAAGAACTGATTGTGCTGGATCTGAACGTTAAAAGTTTACCGAAATGTACGAAGGTACCGCAGAAAAGGTCTCCCCAGAACACGCGCTCTGAGCGCCTCATAGTACCTGTTTTCCAGCCGGTGGACAGCTCTGCTCTCAACAGGCTGTGAATTCTAAAATATACTTTAGATATACAAATATCTCTTTACCCACGTGTGGTGCTAAACACTTTAAGGATGATAATTATGTAAAAAAAAAAATTGAATTTTTCATCATCATGAACGGTAACCTCCCCGAATTATTTATATATATTGAACAATCAGTATCTTGGTCTTGAATATTTCAAACGTGCGTAAAAGCATTTTAAACAATAATTTCTAAAAAAATAAAAGCTTTAAGTAACCTTGAATTAACTAAAATAATTCAAAGAATTATTAATAATAATTAATTATGGGTACAGAGAAGCTTTCTCAAGCGGGTGTCGCCAAACCGATCTCTATAAGATCTCTGCTTTCATTGAGCTTTGAAAGTTTAAAAACTTATATAATCAATTTATAGATCCCATTTTGGCTATGGAGGAAAAAGGCGCAATAGTTAAGATTTCATAGAATAAAAAATATTCTCATAAATTTGTTTGCCTCGGTTTTGATACCAATTAGTAGCTAGCTAATATAGCCTATATCGAAATGAATGCACAGACTTTTCTATTCTGTGTAGACCTGTGTAGACCGTGGTCTAACCAAGATCTCACTTAAAGCTAACTAGAATTAGATGTACCGGCTCCTACGTTCCATCAACAGCCATATCAAAATGTTTCTTATTAAAATAGCAGTCCTGATAGAAAAGTTAATTCTAATGACATCTTAAGCGAATGAACTTAAAGTCTACTTTCCTTGCATAAGATATTTTCCGCATAATTCATCAAATCAAAATTGCACTCACTATTCTACGTGTGTTCGAACGACGGTGTTGAATCACTTTTTTTCTGCACTGATACGTTTGACTATCAATCAGGATCCCATTGAATTTGTGCATTAGCTGAAAATATCCTCTCAATTGAGCTAATTTAAAGGCTTCCCCGAAATATTTCCCCTTTAAATTAACCTGATATAGTTATACTCCTGATAATTTTAATTGGATTTGGTGAGGAAATATAACGTCGGGCTGCTATCAAAAGGTGGAGTAATTCACTTGGAACACGTAATATTTTACCCGTAAATTATCATGACAGAATAATTTGGTTGCATGTCAAAAACTGATTTATTGTAGACAGAGGTTTAGGCCAAGTTACGCTTTATGTACCTAAAAGCACTACATACATATATAGAGTACCTGCAGCAATCACCTCGAGCTTGAATGCAGGTAGCTTATGTGTGAAATAACTGAGTTTAAATAAGGAAACAGAGTTGAAATTTATGCCTTGATAATCTAGTAGGTTAGTCTATATATTATTTGGATTATATTTTCATAACTACAGGAATGAGGGAGAAAATAAGGAGTGCTTTCAGTACGAAATTAGATACCAGGTGTGCTTTTAGAGGTAAGAAACACAACTTGAGCATGCAGATTTATGATTAAATATTAAGGCATGCCTTTGGAAAATTCTGAAAGGTTTGATTCAAATGTTAATCAAAAAAGGTATATCAAAGTATTATGGTAAAGTATTGAGGCAATTTTTCTAAATCTGTGTAAATAGCCTGTAGCCAATGTATTTGTTTAAATTCTGGCCGAGCGGTATTCAGAATTTGGGTGAAGGTCAAGCGAGGATCATTGATCAATCGAACAATGGAACAGCTGCACTTTTGTTGCTGATTTTTAACTTGCTTGCTATAGCGGTGGTATTCCACCAAGTTTCGTGAAATTTTTACGGAAACGCAAATCGGAAATGTTCATTTCATACCAAATACGTGTGTATTCCGCGATATTCCCGAGATTTTAAGCAGTTTTACTTAGGAGTATGACGGTGCAGTGTATGTGCTAACGTGCCCTGGGTAGGCTTTTTAAAACAATTGGAGTTTCTACAATGTCCCGTGACACACGATGATACACACTCGTGACTAGACATGACGTAAAACCGGTTTTTGTATCGGATGTGTATCTGCCCATGGTACACGTAGTTTATACACGCTTGATACACCTTCTTGAGGCAGCAAAGAAAATTCATCATTTCCATATGCTCTATACGCACACAAACCGAGCACATGCATACATATGTAATAAAACCCTCGTGTATCATCCGAGTCTAACACTCTGCTCTAAATTCAGGTATACACGAAAATGTTCTAAAATAGTGCTAAGAAAACCAGTTTTTAGTAAGGTGTATCGCGCGTGTATCATCGTGTGTCACCGGACTATGTGTAATTTTATGTTGCCGAGTGTTTACTTTGATTTGGTGTTGGTTCAAGGAGATCAGGTCCGACAGATCGTGTCTGCCTGCGTTGATATCCTTTATGTTGTGCGTACGTGTGCCAGGTTATGTGAAACTTAGTAACTTATTTCGGCGAAACTTCATTCTTATTTTATGGTTATGTCCACGTTTGTTAGTAATAAAATAATTTGGAATCGTTACATTTGTGTAATGTGATGGGCGAATCTTGGAAAGATGTGGGATGCTACGCTGTTTCAGAGTCTCACCTCGTATACTGTTACAGCCCAAGGTGTGTCAAAAGAAATTAGATTTGTACCTCCAGTTAATTGGGTAGACTCCTTCAGGTGTGAAATTATGCTGTTTTTCGTGAAACTATGTTGCGTATTTCGTGTGGTCCCGTAATCAGAAATTTAAGGACCGTGTGGCGAGTAAGTCTGATTAAGATTTCCAGTGCCGATGCTCCACTTCGTGTTACGCGAAATCTACAAAAACATTCAGTGCGATTTTGCATGTAAACACCTCTGAAACTTCACGAACAAAAAACTTCAAGAAAAGTCGATTTTGGTGTACAAAAAAAAGTTTATTTTTCGTGTTCTTGCTCAGTGCGTCTTGTCTCAATTTCTTTTTAAGCGGGAATCTTCTTCTTTTTTTCTTTTAGAAAATGGTCTCGGGATTTTACAAGTTCGTTGACAATTGTACTAGAATAATTGTTAAGTGTGCCATCTATTGCAAATATTTACCTTTAATAAGAAAAATTTTAATTAAGCTAATCGTACTAATTTCGACTTTAGTTACAAGATTTTAATAACTAATTTGTGGAAAAAAAAATACAGGAAAATTATTTCCGTTCTTGTGCTTTGTCTCTGTTTGGTGAAAATGTGTGTTCCGATTTTTCTTTAAGGTCAGGTGCTGTCATGCTGGGACTAGAAGTAAGTTAAATTTCCACAGTATAATACAGTGTGTTCACATGAATTATGTCCACATCATTACTAGATGCATTTCGGAAAATGACTATACTAATACGGTGTACACCTTAAAATACCAACTTAGATCCCTAATTTAAATAATTTATATTTTGAAAATTAAGTGTATTAGAAATTGTGTTTTTCTTGCATTCCTGAAATGATAGTAAAAAAAAAAGAGCTCTAGCAGGATGGCCTATGGTTTTGTTTTGAAATATCTTGTGGAAGAAGTAGATGATGAAATCAAGGACAAATAAGGCGACTTGCTGATGACTTTCGTCCCATTCTCATGCAAAATATAGATCTATTTCTGGGTCTGAACAATTTGGATTATGTTGTGCTAGTTCACTGATACCAGATACTAAACACCTAGGTTCAAAATATCGTAGACGGCCATTTAGTCTGAGAATCAATCTAGTGTAAAATTAAGAAATGGGGAGTAATACAAGTTCCATGTCCATACATAACGAGAGAATGGAGGTAGTGAATAACTTACACAATGTATGTTACCTTGATACAGTATAATTATGGACTTGTTTTTCCTAAAAACGTCCACATAGAACTTTTGTTCTCTAATTCCAAATCAATGCTGCTCTTCGATAACGAGATGTGGAAAGTTACCCAATTCATGCCACGCCGTCGTCTGCAAAATTTTGCAAATAGATATTTTCATCGTATCTTAAAATTTGTTTTGCAAGACTGGATATCAAACAAAATAGCCCAAAAAAGAATGAAGAAAGCGGAAGTAACGCACAAAATAGAATTCGATGGAGCACCTATTTCTGTTTCCGTTCTATGTCAATTGAGAGATTTGAGGAGATTGAAGATTTTTTACATACTTAATGCTTCGATGATGAAATAATTTCAAATATAATTTAATAAAAATTTAAACTATACTTACATTGATTTAGATATTATATTTCTGCTCACTACTAGGTACCCTGCTACCTTCTCGATTATATATAAAAAAAAATATCAATAAAATTACCAAAATGATAAACGAGTTAATAAATTCCCAGGTCGTTCACGATCTGAGAATTTCATTATAACATACTTGCTCCTTCGTAAAACTTCATCTCTGCACCGCAAACAATGCTTTTCTGCAACAGAAAACGAAACATTATTAAACTTACGTCACATAAACTATCGAAAAAGTGATACAAAACTCACCTAGTACAACACAAAGTTCATATGGTTTTACTTGGACACCTTCCAAGTATGGCGCAATCCCACGGCATTCTGCATGCATGGATTAGTTCTAATGCGACAATCAATGCCCTCATAAGACATTACTGCCTCTATGTGTCCCAGTAGACCAGTGCATGCTTGTCTTTCTTACTAGTAGAAGCAAGACCTATCTAACATCTCTGACCAATTTTTGGGTTACGGTGGCTGGTTGTAGTTATTAGTGCAACTCCACGCCGAGAGCTGAATATCTGAGCATGCAATACATGCTAGATTCGAAAATACACTTTCTTCGTGTGCGATATGGGCCACCAAGAGCCTCCACGATGCTCCCATAAAGGGAATTGGAAAACCTAATCTTTTCATGGGCTCGCGAAAAAATTAAGCAAATAGGCCTACTTGATTGGTATGGTGTCGTACTCCAGTGCATAGCGCCATAGTTACTCCCAGTGGATTCTTCATGTAGTAATCTTTTTAAAAAAGGGGACTGGTAGCTCCATTCGGGCTTAAGATCTATTCGCCCAGATAGTTCCAATGTTAAGATAAGGTTAAGATAAGACCTTTCAGTTTGCAGAGGCTTGAGATTATAGCCTGTAATCTTATAGTTGCCATGACTGCTAGCATAAAAACTACTATCATGCATACCTAACCTCTCAAATCCTTCATCAACCTTCAACATTGCCCCTTGCCCTAGAGCATTTGTTTGAGATATTATGTTCGATTCTTGTGAGCACATAAATTCCTAATACATGACATTAATGTCATATAGTACCGTACTACAGTGCCCACTGAAGCAAAAATCTCATTTTAGTCTCGTAACGGATCGCGTATGTATGCACATAGCTTCCGTGTATACTGCCATTCCACAGCACAGTGCTCACTTTAGGAGATCAGGCGCGTTTAGTTTCAACAATGTTCCAGTAATGCAAAAATTTTTGTCGTTATGCATGCATGATTTCCTCTTACATATCTTTCACCATGTCAGTATTGCGTGTCCACAGACTCTCTTTACTCCACCTCACCTAATACAATAGAAAGTCCTTGTGTTTAACGTGAGCAACTAGTTATGAAGCCTTGAACCCACAACAATCGCAATGCACAGAATAGTACAACGTGACAATCAGCGCCTCATGAGACAGAGTATATCTACCTCTATGAGTACCTACCACTTATGCCAGTGCATGCTTGACATCAATTTACTCGTCGAAGCGAGACTCATCTAAAATCTCTGTCAATCAGTGGGTCATGGCACCCGCTAGGTTAAGCACAACTCCACGCCGAGAGCCAAATATTGGAGCATGCAATTCGTAAGCAACCATATTTCAAATCCTGAGTTGCAGTGCGCATTTTATCTAGAGCATATTCACCTACGCAAGTTAGACTCTAACACTCTCTCTCAGTCCGAACATAGGCTACCACAGCCACCACTATACTTTCATCAAAGGGCCTTATTTGCATTGATGTGAATAGTTATGTAATAGTGGAACAAGTTAGCACTGTCGGGTACCCAACTGGTATGGCTTTCTTAATCCATGATTTAAATTCTAGACCATGATTACTCCCAGTCTATTCTTCATGCAGAATCCTTATAAAACGAGACAGGTGGCTTCGTTAGGTCTTACTCATATTAGCACTCTAGGTGACGGCAATGGACCACCCCTTAATATATTTTCCTTTGGTGGTATTGCACATCACTAACTTCTTTTTCAGCTGCACACCTAATACAACAGAAACTCCCTGTGGTTTTACATGGACATCTAGCCAGAATAGCTTTAATTCCACGGCAGTCTTATAGCACGGATTATTATCAAGTACCAGTTTATGCCAGTGCATTCTTGAAATTGGACTGTCTAATAGAACAAAGACCTATATAAAATCTCTGCCGATCTCTGGGTCACAGCACCCGGTTGATTTAGCGCAACTCCACACCGAAAGCCAGTACTCTAAGTATACATTAATAAGCGGCCATCCTTCAAATCCTCGGATGGAGAAGATTGTCCGCCTAAGTCGTGCAGACTCAGAAAATCTCTCTCTGCCGGCAAATGAGCTACCACAACCACCACGATTCTTCCATAGAAGAATTCAACCTTTAATATGTGCTGTCAGCGGGAACTACGAGAAAGTTAAGATTCGCCCGGATTCAGGTCTGGATAGAGATTACGGAAATTACGCCAGTAATCTTATAGTATACCATGCTTACTCGACATACAAGAACTACCATCATACTTGCATTAACTACTTCAAATTAGTCAACTCTCTACACCTTTCCATCCAGGCTACGTTTGAAACCTATTTAAATTGACATACGGCAAAGTCTCATATATTATTTAGCAATTGAAATCGCCCATGGGGATCTGGGGGATCCAATGCCATCTTCAATACTTCAATTCTTCAGTTCTAAGATTGTTTTGTCGTTCAGCATGCATGATTCATTCTTATATGCCTTTCACCTTGACAGCCCTGCTCGTAATAGACCCCTTTTCCACCGCTCACACATAATATGTATAACAGAATCTGTCAGGGCAGTCTTAATGTACGGATTAGTAGACAGGCAGAGTATATTATATTCTGCATCAAGAGTACCAGTTTATGTCAGTGCGTGCTTGACATTGGACTTACTGGTCGGTGCGAGACCTATCTAAAATCTCTTCCGATCTCTGGGTCACGGCATTAAGTTGATTTAGCGCAACTCCATGCCGAAGGCCAATCTTCTAAGCATACATTAATAAGCGACCATCCTTCAAATTCTCGGACTAAATATGCAATTATACAAAAGGACATACTCTTCTGTTCAATGAAGAATGTCCGTCTAAGTCATGCAGACCCAGACAATCTCTCTCTGCCCGCAAATGGGCTACCACAACCACCACGATCCTACAAGGGGCCTTCTCCATGTCGAGGCGAACAGCACTACTATAAGCACTATCCGGGGCTTCTCAACCGCGTGGCACCAAGTTAGCAATATCGGCTACGCAATAATGGCTTCGTAGCCCATGACCATAAGGTCATGAGTACTCCCAGCGGTATCTTTACATGTAGTTATGGTTGTATTTGTGGGACTGGTTACTCCATTCGGGCCTAAGATCTTATTCGTAACGTCTAAAAAGATTGTATATATCCTATACAGGCAAATCACAACCTTATTAAGCGTTGTCAGCGGGGACCACGAGAAGGTTAAGACATGCCCCTATTCAAGAAATTAAAACTAGTATTCTTATTACTGACCATGCATACTAACGATATAAGCACTTCTAATATACATTCTTGTTTTCCATTATTCATCAACTTATTCATCAACAACAACATCCTTCGCCCCTGCTTAAGAGGATATGTTTGAAAATTCATTATTTAGACTTTAATGAGTACTTAAATTCTTTGTGTAATGGACATTAAAACACGTCGCCATTATACCCTACTACGGTACCCACAAAGTCAAAATCTCATATTTTATTTCGCAGAGTTTATTTCTCGCCTTGTGAACACATAAATTCTTTGTATCATGATCTCCTTGCAATTCATACCGTACTACAGAGTCCACTCTGAGAGATATAATGCGATCTTAAATCTAAACCATTCCAGCAAAGCAACAAATTGCTTCCTTCAAGTATGCATGCTTTCCTCTTATACAGCTTTCACCTTGGGAAGCCCTGCGCTTCACAGTCTTCTTTTCTGTCGACATCAGACATCGTACAACAGAAAGTCCTTGGGGGTTTAACGTGGGCATCTGCCATCATGGCTTAATTTCACGGTATTCTTCACACTCGGATTGATTTTGTGACGTCAATCATCGCCCTCCATTAACATTTATGCCTCCGAAGTATCAGTCAGCGCCAAGTGCATGCCTGGCGACCTTACTGATGGAAGCGAGACCTATCTAATATCTCTTCTGATCTATGGGTCACGGCACCCGGTTGATTAAGCGCAACTCCACGTCAAGATCATGCCCCAATTCAGCAAGAAGATGTCAACAATCATTCATTTACATGAGTGATCGCTGAAATCCTCCCACACTCACCATGGCACTTACTCTGCCCGCGATATGGGCGACCACAACCGCCACGTTACTCCCGAAGGGCCTCACCCATGTCGGCATGGAAGAGAGTTCCATGGGCAACCGACCCCGTGGTACCGGATAACCTCTGGTCAGAATTTTTTAGCCGAGGCTATTTCATAGCCAAAACTACTTCAGTTGGACTTCATGGGACTGATGGCCCTCTCCATTCTATGCTGCATAGTATTTTAGTCATCTTCTGCTACTCCTGGCATGCATCCTCCTTCTTTGCCTAAAATCTTCATAAAACAATAATATCCACTTATTTGGTGATATTTGTCATATGTACAAACAGCTGACGAGTTGTTTCTACTGTTGAAGTGGCGCTCCGAAATAGCCGCAACCCACAGTTGTTACAAAAACACACTGTTTAGGATTAAATAGGACAGGACATTACGATCAGCAATTTGTATTGCGATTTGAGCAATTATCTAAAATAGATCGGATTATTTTTCAGCAAATATCCGATTAAATGTTGCTTTTATTATTATTTATGAGCTATTTATGATCTTACTATGATTAGAAAGAACATCTACTTTGAAAGGCATCTAATTGAGAATTGCGAAGATTACAGTCATCGTTCCTTATAATAACGCAAAAACTTTTAGCATCGGACAAACAAATAATTTTGGGAACAATCCAGCATTCCCAAAATATTTGGTTCAGGTCCTAGATCTAATCGTAGTCGGTGTAATATGGTAATAACAATTTTAATCCAAGTTTTCGGAAATTATGTTTTCAGTTTAAAAGTTAAGGAAACTTGTAACCACTACCATCGATTTATTTTCGATTCAGGTGATTCCCAATTTATTACTGGAGTAAGCATCTGAAAATTAAACAGGTACTTCTTATTATTTGAATATTAGGAAGGTATATGACTGAGGTGACATGACAACAAAAGTTATCTGCATTTATCTCCATATGCTCTAAAGATTGTTCATACACTGATCACTGATTATTTATTACCATCAACCGCTCACATAGACAATAAAGGTCTAAAAAACAATAAATATTGTCGAATCCCTTTTTCTAAAAGTTCTCTGTCATAATATTGATTTTTTTCTAGCAATATTTTAACGGTATCAAAGATAAATCTTACGTTTAGGTACTATAAAAATTTCAAGAAAAACACAACAATGGATATGAAAATGTCGGCAAACATTTAAGTCATAAATTTCTGACATTTACAGATTCACCTTGGCTGGTGCCACAAGTGGTAAAAGAATTGTTTAACGTGAAGCAATGCCAGATTAAAATGAAAAATTCTCATGTTCTTCCTGTGGAAATTTATCTGTGCTATCTAGGTTTTTACGTAATTTGAAAATGATGGATGGAAAAGGCATGAGTCATACGACATACACTCCTTTATACGCGCATTCTCTAATAAATTTTGAGTTATGTAAATTACAAACAACTTTTTATTGAACATTTATCTTTCCTTTTCTTTTGATAGAGCTAATCTATGAAATGGCTCTGGAGGAATAAGTACAATAATAAGAGAGTGTTCCGCACCTTGTGGACTAAAATCAAGGAAAAATATTTGATCATCCGCGTAAGATATAAAGCTAAGTAAGACCTGTATGTGGACGAGCTTTAATTAACTTGATTCCTTCATACATATACCTAAAAACAGTGCTCTTTGCTTGAAGTTTACATCTATCCATAAACTACCGATTGATTATGGGTTAGGACAAGACATAATGTTTGAAAATTCTCTATAGTGTATGTGTATGTGTGATTCATGGGGTGCCGGTTTTATGGATAACTCATTTTGTATGTTCAAAATATAAAATTTTATTTTTTATTCAGTGCTAATTCAAGTTCCTTACAACTATATCACAATTCATTCAGACTTATCACTAATTTAAAATTCACAAGTTCATTAAAACTTAATACCTAATAAAAATTTCAATAAAAACAGCAATTCAAAACAAATTCAATAAAAAATGTCGGCGTAGCTGTGGTCTTTGTTGCGTTGCTCTTTTAAAAAAAAAAATTCGGTGTAGCTCTGGTCTTTGTTGCGTTGCTCTTTTCTTACTCCTGTAATAAAGAAGAAGAGTCTGGTGGGTGAGTAGGCACGAGATAGTTGTGGTGAGAGCAAAAAAAATTTCTCTGATCTCGAGAATTAAACTGTTTCACTCGAACTGCTACGTGAGGGCAGTTAGGAAGTTCTTTACTCGAGTTGCTGCGTGAGGGCAGTCGAACCGAATTTGTTAATTCACGATTATAACAACTTGTATGGCTGCTATAAGTGATGTTGATTAACGTAACTTCTGCCTTTATTATGCAGTTTTTGTCGTGCTGGTACGTGAGGGTATGAAGGCAGCACTGATGACGTTTATCGTATGCGTAACTTTTCAATTACAGCAAACTGGAATATTGCTGCGTGTGGGATGGTATTGATGACATTTGTTACGTAGAGTCTTGTGAGATTTATGAGTGCAGTGATCTGCTACGTGTGGGATGGAAGTTCCTGCCACTTTAATCAGAATTAGCTTCTGAATGTATTTAGTGCAGAGTTAACCTCTGGAAACAGATCTAAATCAACGTTTGTATGACGCTGTTTAGACCTTCGGATTAACTCCTGTGTGAGATTGCTTGAGTTAACCTCAATTTTGCAATACTTAGGATCAACTCCTAGCCGACGTACTTGAGTTAACCTCAAATATTTGTGATAGCGAGAATTAACTTCTGTTTTGGGATTGAGTCAACCTCAAATATATATGACGTCCAGAATTGACTTCTGTTTTAGGATTGAGTCAACCTCAATTTGCTAGTGTAGAATTAACCTCTATATGGAATTTCAGAATTAACTTGGATAAGGATTTTGCTCAGAACAGACTCTAAGGCTTAGGACTCAATCAGATCAACTCTGATTTGGAAATGCGTAATTTTGATATCGTTCGCCGCCTTTTTATAGCTGCTGAAGATGGTCATGTGATGTACTTCTCATGGCGTTGCCATAGTGACGTTTATACCAGTTGCTGCTACGAGAGCATCTGGTTGACGTAATGTTAATTGACTGACATGTCAATTTGTGTGTATACATGGAGATCATGTATTTTCAGGTAGTTTGATATGTTTTGTTCGATTTAATTATTTTTTCAATAATATTTCGTTTTTTTTAGCTTGTAAATGTCATCGCGGAACCTTTGAGACATTGTAGGAAGTTTGAGGAGTACTTGTCGGTAATTAATTAGGTTTGTATTATGAATTTTTTCTCACTGGAATTTGATTTTGTGAATTCTTTTTTGTTTATTTTTAGGAAAGGACTAGCTGGATTCAACGAGGGAGTAATGATCAGTACGTGGACTGAACATGTTTATTTCAAATAAGTCCTATATTTTGGACGAGGTATATATGGTAAATATCGACCATGACATTGGGACTCTAGATATAAGTAATCGTAAGGTCAGGATAGTGACATCAAGATGACATACCGGTTAGCCATTAAATATATCAAACAAGATTTTGAGGACGCGTCTGACGCAATTATTGAAACAGAATGGAAACAAAACTTGGCGTACCACATATAACCTAACAGAATAGACACAGAATTGGGGTGACATAACTCTACGATTTCTAGGGTTTTATTGCGCACATTTTTTGAATTCCCACTTCAGGAAAATTTTATTTTTAACAAATTCTCGTCGACATATTGAAAACCCTTTAGGAATAAAGAAGTAATAGACTCAGAGTTCGATGAAAAAATATTCTCCGGTAATCGACACATCCTAATGGATTATGGTAAAGAGCCTTAAATACCTTTCTAGAGTAGCACACATGTAATGATACTACGTATAAGACCATTCGATGTAACTTTGAATGTTAGAATTTCAGACTGAAGAGACATACCTACTCTCGAACGGAACCTACCACTATTATATAGTTACGAGCGTGGCCTTATTTCGGATATTATTCAAGATCTTTCTTTATTTAACTTTACTGTTTACTCTCACAAGTTCACACATAATTATCAAATCAACTCTTTATAGTTATCGCTAGTACTGTACTTCTAATTATCGCAATCAAAATAGTTTACTTCGTTTACTTCACTGTCTGAAATAAGACTCCGCCTCCTGGATGTAAGTAGCGCCGTATTTATACTCTACAAATTATACTAGAGCCTTCCGGAATATTCCGTTTTCCGAACCCAAGGTTTACTAAGATGTCACTAGCCTAAAGTTGCTTCCATTTCCAACAGATGTCGCTTGTGTCACTTTGTGGCACGTAACAATATTATATAAGGATTCAAATGTACTATACATCTTCAAAGGGTTCAGGAGAATCATAAATTTCTAAATATGTGTAATTATGATGTTAACGGAATGACAACTCCTTGTTAAACATTATTCCCAAGTTCCGAAATCCACACTTAATTTTTTGTGAATTTACTATAAGGGGAAAACGGAAGCGACTGAAAAATATAACCTTGAACTTCGAACTTTTTAATAACATACCGTTTTTCTTGCAAAATTCAGAAACTTTAGCTAGATTTAATATTATGAGATTTGAGTGAAAACTTTAAGATCATATGCATAAATAATTGGTCCCTTTAAAATGAAATATAATTGCTAATATCATTAATATATAACAGGAATAATATTGGTGCTAAGTGTCTACCTTGTGGAACAGCAGACATAGTTTCAATCGAAAATTATGAATGGACATCTATTTGTACTCGTGATAAACTCATATAAGAAGACAGGCACCCTTAAAACATTAAGTTTTTTAATTAATTTAGCATGATTAACTTTATCAAAATTCTTATAAAAATCAGTATTGATGACATCAACTTGTATGCCCATTTCAACTGAATTTATAGGAAATTACATTAAGCTTACTAAATTTGAAACTGTAGATCTCTTGACTATGAGACCATGCGCTGCATTCGACAAGAGGAAAATTTCCATTCTAGCTCTCCTAGACTTTTCTAAGGCTTTTGACATAAATCAGAGCTTACTCGAAAGATTAGCCTACCGCTTTGAATTGTCTACAGGTTCAATGTAGGGAGACTTTATGACTGGGCGTTTCCAGAGTGAGGGTGGTAGGGAGTAGTGGGTAGTGGTGGATAATAATAAGTATTCTAACTTTTTCCCCTGTGGCAGCGGCGTCCCACAAGGATCTATCCTGGGACCTTGGCTTTTCAGTCGCCTGTACATCAATCTTTTGCCTCAGGTAGTACGTGATGTTGATATTCACATTTACGCTGATGATGTACAGACCTATTTATATAAGTCGTCCAATATCGAAATTTTTGTGGCTCGAATGAACGACGATTTGAATGAGATCTATAACTGGTCTAAGGTATAAGTACATTGCCTTCTCTTCTTTGACCATTAACCCGGCGGCCTTGCCTGCATTAATGTTGAATGGAATGTTGAATCAGTAGAAAAAATTAAATGTCGCCTGTAATGTCTGTGTTCTATTCATTTTTGGGCTACTGGATACTTATATAAAATGGAGGGCCCTTTTTTTTACCCTAGTTGAAATCTAAATGGTATACTAAGTTTGTCATTCCGTTTGTAACACCTCGAAATAATGATGGTAGAGCAAAATGGATTGGATTATATTAAAAGTTATTTTCATTTTTGCATGTGCTTCCGCCCGTCTGTCCGTCCGTCTGTCCGTCTGTCCGTCTGCCCGTCTGTCCGTCTGAGCTGAAATTTTGTATACGGACTTTAAAAAAAAGTAAAATTAAGTTCGAAAATGAGACAAATCGGGAAACTCCTTCTTAGTGTTGCCATATAAAAATGTTGGTTTTTTAGGTATCCTGTGAAAACGATCAATCCAAGACATTTTTATTGTACTAAAAACTTCTGCAAAATACGAAATCCTATAAAATTGGTTATAATAATTTTTTCTGTCCGACAAACTGTTCTCGAAATATATGCGAAAAACCACTTCAAATACCAAACTTGCACAGAAGGGTGATAATACGAAATTTCATAAAGGCATTCATCTAGGGTATCATAAGAATTGGCTTACACCAATTCTAGCTTTATTACTTGTTCTTTTATAATCTGTTGGCTACCTTTCAACCCTATTATCTAAGTAGTCAATCAGGTCAATCAGGTCAATCATATTAACTCTCGATACCGCGATTTCGTACTGCTATTTATGAGGGTTCTCACATTGTTCACCTAGAAGCATACTACAGATATGTTTTGAGGACCGCAAATTGTATGCCGGCTAGATTTTGAAAAAGGTTTCTAAGCTAGCAGTCCTAGTAGAGAGATGTAGGAGGATAATCTCGTTGCAAATTCCTCATGTATCTACAAAGATGTTTCGAGAATGGATGTGGGAATGGGAGCCGGGATGTACTCAGCATCCTTTCAAATACAAGAATCATACCTATGTAAATCTAAAGTGGAAGAAACAGAACTTACAGCATGCACAAACTTGTACTAGAGGAAGAGGGACAAAATGATAATCAAAATTATTTCTGCAAGAAAAAAAAAGCTAAAAACAATTTCTTACACTTCCCATGCCATTCGGCTTGGTAAAACTATCAAACTGTTACAAACATTATTGCAGCCATTTTGCCTGTTACACTGTCCATGGAACAAACACCGCTTTACAATCAAACAGCTGTTGATGGCAATGGAACAATACATTTACAGACTGGTGCTGAGATGTTTATTTACATAAAACTAATACTTATCCCAACAATTGTGCAACTAACTACTGTTCGTTCATTTACTTCCGTATCATAATTAATAGCTTCCTCTTATGGGAAAAATTCTGAGGTGTTTTTTTCTTGTAATTAAAATTCTAAAATTCACTTTTCAGTAGTTTGTTCTAAGCTGGGCTACTGATAAATATACTGTGCTGAAGCGCATCAAAGTCTGTCCGAGGAGTGAAGAGTCGATTCCCCCTCTTCTGAAAGGAAAAGTCGAAATTCAGGCTTCGTCTGCCGCTCCGAAATTAAGTTCCGCACACAATCCCCTAGTTTTGGGAGCACCCAGAATGAAGATACGAGAGTCCAAATAAAGCAGATACGATAAATAATTCACCTAAACAAAAATAAGCACAGCATAAACGGATCACAAGTGACGCGAGACTCTTAAAAAAACTCTTTTTTTTATTAATTTTTTATTTATACATTAATGCAAGAAACTTCTTGGAGGTACTCCTACTTCTGGGCAGCATTTGGTCTATACTCTCGCAATGTTCTTTAAGAGATTAACAGACACACAAGGGATTGTTTCAGTTTTATTCTATACCCGAAATGAATTTCTCCGTCTCGAAGATTTTCATAAAACCTTCTGTAGTTGTGCAGCGTCACTGACAATTCAGCATAACCGAAACTAGCAAACTGATAAAAATTCTGCGAACTGAAATATTTCAATTTCAATTTACCTAAAAATCGGCAACTGAATTTTTTATTTTGATTTACTTAAATTAATTAAATTTGAATTTCTGGAATTCCTTATACTGAAGTTATGGAAAAAGTTATACAGTCTCGTTCTAAAGGTCATGAGGTTCTACGTATAATGAAGGTCTTAACGGTGACCATGCATTCTCTGCATGCTGTTTCGTGTTCCTAATCACCCTGTAATTCCGAAACGGTTAAGACGGGTCCCCTGTTATACAGTTTTTTGTTTTCCTAGCTGAGTACTGTCATAGATGGCACAGGAACTAGATGTCACATGGCATACTAGAGCAGAATGTATGTGAAATGGGTAGTGCATTCTGGAATGGACCATAACTTGTCTTAAAGTAGAGCGTGTCGAAAGCAAATGTTTTTATAATAGCAGTTTTGTACACATTTGTTCGGCTTCCTCAACAGTTCAGGTACGAAAAAATATAAATCCCTCGAGGTATACATCATCTCAAATGTTGTGGTCCATTCCGGAATGGACCACCCCCCAGCCATATAAATTTTGTATTGGACATCTAGTTCTTGTGCCCTCCATGGTACTATCACTTTTTTCCATTTAGACCTCTCATCAGGAAACACCCTGTGTAATTACATTAATCGCGATACATTTGCTGTTCTCCGTTGAGGAGCTTCGAAGGACTTCATTAGATCCTGATTAAATTTTTATGGGTTAGAAATACCGAAGATATCAAGTAACATTCATAAAAAAGCCGAATTGTGAACCTTATCTTTTTCAAGTCAGTTAAAAAGAGTAAAGGGGTCAAAGATTACATTTTTTTTTATCTTATTACCATAATTCCCAAATTTATCCACATTTCCTTTGGCTAGTAAAGCAAACCCCTCCGGTCTCATATCACTACTGGGATAAGCGAAAGCAAAACAAAAAAGGGCATCGCATGGAAATGATACTGTGATCATTCGACGAAAAAAGCCTCGTGAGTCTTACGATGTACATGTGTAACTATATTTCTCGAAAATTTTCGGCGATCCCATGTGGCTTTCAAACGTCATATTCGTAATAGCTACTCTCAGCAGTCAGCAGCAACAATATTGAAAACAATTATGCCTGTGCTGTTACCTAATACCATAAATTTTCTTAACAAGGCATATCCGTATATATGTAAATATTTCGTGTGGACTCTCTGCACATAGATGCCAATATTGCCACTGTCCGGCAGTCTGTGCCCCCACTCGTTTTGGATCCATTCGTAAAGGCAGAGATTTCGGATGTTACCACCATTTCTTTCCCTTCCCAATCACTCTGGCAGTCATAAATTCATTGATACCCCCTACCAAAAGTTAGGACAGGCACCTAATAATCTGTTTCTATCTTGCAGTCAATCTTTTGAGGTATATTGGAATGCCCAAACGCCCCATTTATCCACCGACCCCCACTTTCATACTGATAGCTCTAATGGCCACTACACTTCTGCAGTAGAGGTCTAGCGGCAACAAGTTACGCATGAATCCCAGAGCCGTCCCGTGGGCGTGGTGCGAAGACACGCAGTAATTCCCAATTCCCACGCAAGTGATCCTCTGAGCTCTTAACAGCACATCCAGGTTACATTCCTTCGTCAGTGCCGTCCACCAGTCCATGGAGCCGTATCTAAGGATCGACCGAAATATGGCTGTGCATATCTAAAGTACCACCTTAAATTTTAATCCGCAGTTGCCACCAAATATTCTTCTGCACGTGTAGAAGGCCATATTTTTATCGCTTCTTCTAAGTTAGCCTTTCAGCTCAGGTTGGAATCGAGTATAACTCCTAGACACTTTGCTTCGCTGGAGAGACTAGATACTATATACCCAGCTTTTGAAGTCTGAAACTTTGTACCTGCCTTTTTCTTGTTAAAGGGACTATCTTAGTCTTCGAGAGGTTCAAGCTTCAAGCTACTATTATTGACCCAGTTGTCCAGCTTTTACAGCACATATTCGATCCCTTCACTAATAGTAGAGAGAAATTTTCTAGTTGCCAGAATTCAAAGGTCATCCGCATATAGCCCTCTCTCTCCAATCAGATGAGGATTTCATCCTTTACCAGTAGCTACAGGAGTGTTGAAAGCACCCCTGCTCCTTCCCATTTCCGCGGTGTACCTCTCCAGACTGCTCTTCCAACAACCACGTTCCTGAACATAAGCTAATCTTTCTGCTCAGAAGCATTGAGTTGATCCAGTAACATAGACACTTATCTACTCCTCCCACCCTTCTCAGTCCATTAGAATTGTCTCCGACTTCACGTTGTTGAAAGCCCGCTTGATATTCTAAGAAATTCTCAACAACGATCACCACTGCATGTAGTTCTAACTGTATTTGACTTCAGACATTACTTCGATTATATGAGGAAATTCTTGAGAATATTTTTTTTTGTTTTTTGCGAAAATTGCTTAGGCAACGAAGTGAAATTTAAGAACATACTTCCCTACGAAAATTTAATTGAATTATCCAATTTACACTAAAGTGCCTAAAGCTAAAATTCAAGTACAAGTAGCTATCCATACCTACCCAGTTTCTCATTATTTGTGATATGTAATTGACAAGAAGCTAGCTTTCCTCCATCCTGCCATCCTTAAAATAACATGATATGGGTACCATTTCGATATCAACTTCAAAGACGAAAATTTATAAAGCAGAGCTAATTAAATATTCTTAAATGTGTCTTCAAGAGAAGCGCTCCTGTTGGTGTTTATAGCAAAAACAATTTCTCCCCAGTTTCATTGTAATCGGAGCTCTATAAAATTCTATCTCGATGTAATTAAGGAAGGGAGATATATTGGCTAAGGAGCACATTCATCGAAGCTTGATATCTCAGTACGAAAAAGTTTCCCAACCAGTAAGTATTCAAGCTAATGGAAAGAGGGAGACAAATGCCTGCCTATACAATATCGTTTTCTATCGCTTGGCTATATATGAACATTGGAGATATTGATCCGATATATGAGAATTGTGGGAGTAAACGGAAGGCAACATCCGATGAAGGTTTCAATGTGTGCTTAATAGACAAGGCGGCGCTTTCTATTTCCTGAATTACCCAGGTGAAGAGATATTTGTCTATCGATGGTTTCATATACGCTCAAATGATAATGTGCGTCCAAATGAGAATTTAATGACTGATGAAAGCAAAGAAAATCGGGGTAGAGGGAATATTTCCGAAAATTCATGCATAGTTAGTCATTTTGAATTCATATACCTTTATATAATTAGTAATTAAGGGAGTATCCAGATTCCGTATAATTACTATGATCAAATTACATTTAAGGTTGATAATCTTATAACTAATTAGCTCACAACCCCACCTTGGAATTTTGAGATCAACTCAAATTATACACCTTGAAGCAACTCATCTGAAGCTCTAATTTCCAATAATGTTCCTCCTGTTTATAACTAGTAACCATTTTCATGCCATAAAAAAAAAATTCATGAATATCAAGTAAATGTTCTCTTGTGCCTTTTTTACTGTATCGTTTCCTTGATGTACAACCCTTTGAATGGTAAACGACTTTCTCGTCGCTGTAATTTATCTAACTGCTAAAGTAAATGTTTTAAAATAAAGTATAATTACTGAAAATTAAAAAAAACATCGTTATCTATGTACTTCACAGGCACAAGATCCTTTAATGGCAAACATTTCAGTTTTGTTTAATTAAAAGCGCCCTTCCCAGCATGATTTACTGTCTTAATCACAACATTACCGGAGTCTTTATCGCTTGGGCAACCGTAACGACATTTAAAAAGTTTAATAATGAATGTTGCGCAATAACCTCCCGTAAGCAATTTTCATAGAAGTTGAACCGATTTATTATATTTATGTCCTTCCTCCTTGTTTTGATGATGTCCTAGGGGGTGAGTGAATGTGTTCTTAAAGATGTAAGTATTTTTGAAAAAATACAATCATGAGATGAGATGCATAAATTGTCTAGTTCAAATCAGAAATTCCATAATGAAACAGTAAAATAATCATATATTCAGAACCGATGCCACCCCCCCCCCCCCGTTCAACATCACACTCTGATTTAGATGAAATTTCTGAATTAATGGAGGATAAAAGAATTTTAAGAAGTTTTTTTTTTAAAGATTCTAAATTAAATCATAAATACAAGAGCGAAAAACAACAACGTGGTTTGAAGCCAGGATTTTTCGCTTTCCGGGCGACTGCTCTTACCACTAAGCTAACAAGACCGATGCTTTTCACTTTTGCGTTTCTTAATTTTATCTAGCCTATTAAGCCACAGTTGCTTTCGACTGTCATTTTTCTTCTTCTTTTTATGATGATGCCAAAGCACAGTGGATACTCTATGATGCCGTAACACAGCCTTGACAGGAAAGGAAGAAGGGATAGGGAATTGGAGATTATTGCGTTGAGTCAAGGAGGTGACGGTGTAGATTGCACTTGAATTCTTGTGGCCCATAGCTAAAGGGGAAAACAGATGATGGCAAACTGTTCCACATTCGCACTGTACTGCTTATGAGTCATGCGCGGAATTTCACGATACGGCCAAATTTGACTGCAAGGGTGTAAGGTTGGGCTTGGGGTACAGCTCGTGTGTTGTGCATAGGAAGCATTCTACAAGGGAACAGGCTACAGATTTCGTCAGAGCAATAGCCATAAAAGTAGTGATAATAGCCATAAAAGTAAGTGGTAAGACAACCGACATTACGAAGGTGCTCTAGGCAATCGGTGCAATAGTTGCTATTCATATGTCATCGCCAATAAGCCGGAAGGCCTTCTTTTGGACTTTGTCTAACGTGGACAATGCAGTACGTCCACCCACTGCCCAAATATATTATATTCTAATCTGAGCCTGATATGAGACTTATAGATTTGCGCCACGTCTGATGGATTAAATTATTTGTTGCATCTTTGCAAGAAGCTCAGGCATTTCATAGCGTTTTTGGCAATAACAAAAATGTGATCGGACGAACTATGTTTGTTGAATAATTCTATGCCTAAGATTTTAAGAGATGGGGATTTCGAGATATCTTCTACATGATGGAACTAAGTTGAGCGGGTGTTGCAGTACGTTTGAGTAATAATAGACAATATTGCGTTTTGGAAGCAGTAAACAAGACCCGATTCGCTCCGCCCCAAGAGAGTATTGCTGTAAGGTCATGATTTATTGAACTGAACATGAGGCTTAGTTTGTCAACTGTTGAATTCCCGCGGTAATCAGCCTATATAGTCGAATGAGTACACGATATCAAGGGTGCTGTCTTCTGCAAAACCATGAATAGGATTGTGAGTGAGAGCTATCAGATCATTAATAAAAATGAGGAGAGGCTAGGAGAGAGCACAGAACCTTGCGGTACATTTGTATGAACTATAACTCCGTTCAATATAACTTGAATTGAACGGCGAGAAAGAAAGCTTTCAATACATTGTAAGAAAGGAGGGTCTAGACCTAATGCCTGAAATTAAGCTAAAAGAGCAAGCTGCCAGACTCTATCGAAGCCCTTCGAGATGTCTAATGCGATGATTTCAGATCCACCAAAATTATGGAGAAATTGATTTCAACGCTCGATGAGGAATGTTAGTAAATCTCCAGTAGAGCGGCCAGCACGAACACCGTATTGGCGATCGGTAATAGTTAATGTGATTAGTTTCTAGATTTTTCATCAATTGGGTGTTGATGAGTATTTCGAAAACCTCCGAAAAAATCTAAATAAGTGCCTCTCCTGTTTTGGGTTATTGGCTGAACATGTGCAAGTTTCCATGTAGAAGGAAAGACTTGTGCCGAATAGGACACGTGAAATAGTTTGGGCCCAGGTTTAGCTAAAGAAGAGGCGCAGCACTTGAGTACCAGGGGTGAAATACCATCAGGCCCAGCAGCCATAGACATATTGAGACTTGCGAGCACTTTGAAAACCTCCCTGTGAGCTTAGCTGCAAACAAATTGGCTGTGCAATGTTTCCGTGTACACATCGCCGTTGAGAGTTATTAGGGGCGGTATCGAAGAACTGGTGAAGTTGTTCTTGACTGTTTTAACAAGAAACCAGAAACTCTTACTACCATTTCGACTAGTAAAGATTTTCTGTTTAATGCTTTAGTCGAATTATAACTTCGCTCGCTAAATAATATACTTACGGGTGTCAGGTGCCTCTCTATAGATCTGTCTCAATTCTGCTGAATGGCATAAATTACATGCCTGAAATTTAGCTTCCTTACCTTTTATGGCTGTATAACAATCATTGTTAAGCCAAGATGTATGATTAGGTTTAATATTTGTGCATTTATGCGGAAGGAAACTGGTTATGCCGAACCATAAGATATTGATAATGGTTTCAGAGCAGCACTGAACATTTCTCGAGGAAAAACACTCAGACCAGTCTAAGTCTCTAATGAACTTATTGAATGAAGCCCAATCAGCTTGATTATAGTGCCACTCCAGTCGCTTTTTACTAAGGTGACTGGCGGGTTTCAGTGATGAAATAGAGAATTGGGCCAAAACGAGACCGTGATCCGTTCTGCCAAAAGAATACTTGTCAGGATGAGATGTTAAAACAGATCTAATAGATTAGCACTATGTTCAATTATATCAGGCAAATTAGTTGAACTTTCAACTAACTGCTGCAAGTTATAGGACTCGCTAAATAATTCAACATATCTCCAGGCTGGATTTGTGGTGGAAGAATGCCTGAGCTACTGCATGTTATGGAAATTGGAATCGCCAGCAATAATGATTTCGGAAGTAGGGGATTTGGTTAAAGTATTATCCATATTGGAGGATAAGGAATTAAATGAATATACAGTGTCAGCGTCAGAGATATTGGGGCTGCGGTTTAAAAATCAAAAATAAATGACGTGTTGATGAAGTTTAAATCTAATCCAGACGTAATTAAACTCATTATTAGTTGAAGCAAATTCAACGACATTGGAGAAAGGCACATCATTACGAGTAACGATGAAAGCACCCACATAAATTGTAAATTTTTCAATTTTATTTATTTTGCTCATGAGGGAATCGAACTCACTCATAAGAGCAGTCTTCCGGAAAGCCGAAGGTCCCGGTTGCAAACCCCGAACGAGGCGGATGCTTTTTTTCATTTTGTATTTATGATTTAATTAAGAATCGTTAAAAATAAAAGTTCTTAAAATTTTTCTATTCTCCATCAATAACCGATTCTAAAAATTTGAGTTCGATTCTCGCATGGGAAAAAAAATAAAATTTCAGAATTAGTAAAACATTAAAAAATATTCGATCCATATGTTTTTGTTTAACCTGCCGAGCTGAGGTCTTGAATACAGGGTGACTCAAATTTAATGTTTTCACAAGTGTCGTACATTTTAATTTGCTGGTTACTCGATACTGTTGTACGAGATTTCAAATTAATGGTATTAAATGGGACTTTCCAAAGAATTTAAAAAAAATCATATTACAAATTTCCGGATGTTTAAAACGAGTATTCTTTTACACAAATACTATTATCACTTACATAGGTATACAACTGTGGTACTTTTGAATACCTACTATTGCCTTGAAATTATTATATCTATTTTGAATTTTTAAATATTGTAACGTAATTTCCTTAAATGAAATTTGCTCCGGGCCGAGCGGTAAGCGACGGAGCAATTCTTCTCCAATAGTCTACTTGAGTCAGTTCCAATACCATAGGCACTTTTTCGTGTAATAGATCGATCTGAAAGCTAGGTTTTGCTGGGCAAGTCGCTGACTTCTTCTGTGCCTTCGATAAAAGCCCTTACTTGAACGAAAGTCGAAACTTGACGAAGAACTTTACGTAAACTCAACGAGTTGCGCTGAATGCGTCTATTGGTTTCGCCGAATAGTCAACTGTCAAAATAAAACCTACGGTCTTATTTACATTTTCCATTTATGAGTGGTTGCCGGAAGGAAAATCATAGAACTTTGGGAAATGATAACACGGCTGAAAGGATTACCTTAAAAGTGGAGTAAGTCGGTTCGCGCAAAGTACCGGCGGTTTTGATAGCACTAAGTGAGGTTAAACGGTTAATACGAGGAAGTTGGGCTCGGGGATTCTCTGCTTGATAAACTGTGAGATCAATGCAGGTTGTCTGTGAAGACTCCCCAGGAACACTTCCCTGATGTCTTCAGTTGTAGTCGAATTCACTAGTTACCTGTGTAATTCGTGTTAATTCTTCTAAGTGATTGCCTTAAAACTTTGCTTACATAAATCGACTGAGGCGATGTTGAAATGCTTGAGCTCGTACTGACAATTTGTCGTGCGTGTAGGTATGTAGGCATATACAAATGTTTATGCAAGATTTCTGAGCTAATAAGGATAGCGGTCTTATGTTTTAGTGCAATTTCGATCACAGGAGCGTCTTTCATATATCTATCTCAATTTAATTTCTAAGCTATGAACTTCATATCAGAATTCAATTTCGATTACAGGAACTCCCTACGATAATACGGAGCAGTAGTGGGAACTCTCCATCTCGACCTGATTTCAACAATAGGAGCTTTGTTCTTACACAACGCAGAGCCGCAGAGATGGTTCTATATGTATCTCAATCTGATTTCGATAATTGGAACTTCTGATCAAAATGTAACACAGTAGTGACAATTCGGTGTCTCGGTGTAGTTTTATTATTCGGGACTTTGTTCTTATACAACGTAGAGTAGCAGCGATAACTCTGTAGCTCAATCTGATTGTATTAATTGGAACTCCTTGTAAAATGTAGAACAGTGGTTCTAAATTGATATCGCACTTTGATCTCAATTAGAAGAACTTCTTACTAAGATGTAGAATAGTAGGGTTAATTTCGTAACTCAATTCGATCTCATTTATAAGAACTTTTAGCGAAAAGGTAGAGTAATAGCGCGAATTTTATATTTCAATTTGATTTCAATTATTAGAAGGAATTAAAATAGAATTACTTAGCTTTTCTTTGTCGTTTTGTACAGCCCAAAAGAAACGGGACCAGGGAAACCATTTTGCAGCTTGCCCGTTCTTTAACGGATCCACAAATTCTTGTACTTTTATTTAAAATCCTCGGTGTAGGATGAAATAATACAAGAAATTCCACTTGCCGATGTTCTCGATTCTAATTATAGATTTTTTAGATTTAGTTTAAACAAAACTCTTTCCGATCTGCTTTGTTCAGCTTTATACTACTCGTGGTTGACGTCTTGACAATCGAATTTTTTTCTCCTCTCGTCGTTCCTCAAACGATCTTGCCCGGACCTCTTTATTTTGGATCTTCATTGTCTGGGTCAATTTTGTTGGGGCAGACTTCGCCGCATTTGGGGAAAGTGTCGCCATCTCTGGGATTTTTGGGTCCTCGCTCAGACGAGATGCCATGCTTTCCCTATTACATCGGAGATGTGCAACTTCTGTCTTCATTGCGGGGATCTAAATCCGAGATCTGGTATCAATATGTATGTCTCAATTTACCACCTTATGCGAGCGCATCTCCAATTCATTGACATCAGCGTTTTTATAAAATTTTGCATCATATTTGGGCATTATTTCGGCTGAATTCCGTCAATAATGAGTTGAATCTCAGCGTCTAGCTCAGTCTTCAGTGCTGGAATTACTGGCATATAAGTTATCTTTCTTACAGCATACAAAGAAAGAAATTCAACGGTGTAAGAGTGGCTGTACTTAGTGGCCAATTTTATAAATAAAAAGTAAAAAATCTAGAATTGATCTAAGACCAGTTCTTATGACAACTTAGATGAATGCCCATTTTTAATGTTGTATGGTTACCTCTAGGATTGATCGTTTTTATAGTATACGTAAAAAAAACCAATTTTTGTATAGCAACAGATAGAAAAAGTTGCTCGATTTTATCCACTTTTGAAATTATATTTATTATTTCTATGAAGAGTCCATACTTTGACGAGTTCTCAGACAGTGTCAAAATATTTAGTGAAAAACGAAAGATTTTAATGGCAACGCTACGAGGGAGTTACGTGATTAGTCGCGTTTTTGAACTACAATTTACGTTTTTTTTTATAAATGCCGTGTGTAAACTTTCAGCTTTAGAAGTACAGTCGTTCTCGACTTATCGTGCAAACAGGCAGGCGGACACAGCAAATCTGGTATGCAATATCTGCTTCGATTTTTCTCGCTATATGGCATGTAGCACCATCTCGTTGAAACCACATATATTTTTCAAATCAGTGTTCTCCAATTGATGGGAAAAATAATTTGTTTTCTTGCAAACTGCTTCCTAAGATGTCTCTAAGTGTGTGGTACGTGGATTATTTGTAATAAATTTTCTCAGTGTTTCGATATTTTCCAATCACTGGACAGGAGACATAATAAGAACAAGTTGACGGCTACACATCCAAAAGAGATCCAATTCACTGATTACTTTCAAATTTGCAGGACGACATGGATGAATATTTTCTACAAAAACTTTCACAAATTTTTCGAAGCGCCATGGTAAACTTTTGACGATTTTTGTAATAGACTATCATAATCACAAATACACAAAATGCATTGGTCTATCTATAGTATAACTCTCGCATAGCTGAAAATGGCACAGATTGACGATGTTGACATATATAAAATATCAGCTGTATAGTTTTGATGGAACAAAAGTGTAGCCGAATATAATTTGCAAAGTATTTCTACTACTATTGAGTAGGTTCAAGCAAACCTCCTTGGACAGTCTTGATTCCGAAGATCGAAAGTACTCCGATTGATATCATCTGGTAGGTCCTCCCTAAAAAGATAACAACTATACTCTGTTTCAAAGCCATATATTTTCCAAGGGTGTGGATAAAAGTAATTCCGATATGAAAGCATGTAATCTACAATGTGATCCATGTAGCTATCGTCCCATTAGCTTAATGAGCAACTTGGCAAAAGTACTCGAAAAAGTTGAAAATAGAAGTTATGGATTATGTTGGAGCAATTAACCTTTTACACAACAAGCGGTTTGGTTTCAGAGCTGGGCATAATGCAATGCACTCATTGCTGAGAATCTAAAAACATGTTAAATGTAATCATAATTTAAAAAATCCGCAGGCATTTTCTTCTTGTCCTCCTAGTGCAGGCTGCATTTGAATCGTAAGGGAGATTAATGATACTTGAATTGATTAATTTTAGCTTACTACACCTTAATAGCTTTGATCCGTGACTTTCTCGCTGAATGCAGTTTCAAGATCTACCCGAGTTCAGCTTCTTAGACATCAAAACAATGCACTGCAGGGGTACCTAAGGGTTCAGTGTTAGGGCCAATTCTCTTCAACGTATACACTGCCGATCTCGCTAGTATACCAAATTGTTCATCATATATATTTGCCAACGATATGGTCATATTTATTTCTAATAAGGAAATTGCAAACATTTTTGGATATCTCCAACATGGTCTTGACATTTTCTCAAATTATTTCCGTAAATAAGATTCAACTCAGTCCAAATAAAACCCAAGTAATATTCTTCACACGCACCAGAAACCCGCAGTTTGAATAACCACAAAATTCCTAGGTCAGAACATGTAAAATATCTTGGTAGTATTGAATTGAACAAATTTATATGGGTAATTTTTGTTTTCGACCAAAATTCTTTAGCATTCAATTTTGTCTGGGTATACTGAACCCATGTGAGCATTTTACGGGTTAATGAAACTGAAAAATTGTGCTAATTTTGGTAATACAATTTATTTTCTTTTGAGTTGGTATTATAGGCTCTCCGCGACTAATTCATAATATCCAAAGATGTTTTATTGTCATAGTTTTAATGATGACCAAAATATTTGTCCATTATGTTTCTAATCTCCATCAGGCTAATTAGAAGTCGTCGCCATAAGGTGAGGTTACGCTATATTTAGGATGCTCAATTACAGGACCATTATGATCGCCAAATCCTTGTTATTTCTCTGAATTCTTAGGTCACAAGACCGTAGTTGACAGTATTCTCAGAACCCTTTACTAAAGACAAGATGGACACTTCTGCCTACACATCCGAGAAACAATAGACCATTCAACCGAAATGGTGACTTTTACAATTAAATAATAATCTTTGGCGGTTGCCAAGGCTTCAATGATAAATCGTCCATATTACTACGCCTTCAATAGAAAGTACCTGCATCAATGAAATTTCTTCAAGTAGTAACTGTTCTGCGAAGACGGCAGAATTGTTTGGCACAGAGGAAGCTGGGGGTTTGAAAATCTGAATCCGTGGAACGGAGATGCCCTTAAAGCTGAGTTCCGGGAACTGATTCGCCTAGATCGTTTGACCTGGTAACGGTCCAATTACTGACTATCTAATAAACCTGCCTGGCGCTGGACGACTACTGTACCTGTGTGAAACTACTTGAATACCTTCGTTATCTAGTACTATGGAGATGCTCTAAGGCAGTTTTTCTCAACCTTTTTTGATTGATGGCACACTAAAATATCTGAAATTCTTTGCGGCACAGCAGAAAATAAAAATAAATATAAAAAAAAAACAAAACAAAATTATTTTTTTATGATTATTATTCAATGAGAGCCTGTTTTTTTTTTAACAAATTAAATCAAAACGAGGTTCCAAAGTCGCCAGATAAAAAGTCTTTCTGGGTTTTTCGACTATATTTCTGTGAATGCTGAAAATCCAAATTCACAAAACAATGAAGACACAAAAGGTAGAAAAATTTTAATAACTTGCAAGCTGATTTTTGAGGTTAGAAATTTTTGACTGAAAGCCAAAACTGATCCAAATTTTTCTCGTAGAATGTTGAACGGTAAAACGTATCGTTTCTCAAATCAATGAGATTTTTGTCTTTAGCGAGTTTTTTTTAGAAACCGTTGGGGCAATTATAAATACTATTTCAAAGTTACAAAACCCATGGAATGTAAATTATTTGTCGGAAAATCTAGCGGCACACAGGTTGAGAAACGCTGGTCTAAGGAAATGAAGGCTTTTCCATGAGTTAACTTTCTCAGAAAATCCTGACATATCGTTCCTATCTAGATTCAATATAAAGGATAGTTAGAATAAACACATACATACATATAATTTATTTCTGATATCATTGGTACATGTTTACAGAGTAAATCTTGGTATATATTAAAGAGTTTAGAGTGTCAGCATTTTCTCTTTACAACTTAAACATTCTGAGTTACATTAGATTGACGTATGCTCAACTGTATTCGTAAACATACGTCTTTGGGGAAATTTTTTTGCAAAACCCCGTGATGGAGTTCACTAATTCTAACTTACTCTATCTTAAAACTATCTTATTATCTAACTAGGCATGAGTTGCCGAATTAAGCGATTTGAGAGCCTTCACTTCGACCAATTCAGCGTCCGACAGTTGGTGCAGTCGATTGGTAGAGAAAAACCTTGGTAAGTTAAGTATCATTTTTAGTATCCTGTTTTGGGTTACCTGTAACTTATTTTTGTGAGTTGAAGCACAACTGTTCCATACGGGAGCCCCGTGCATTATAATGGCCTGGAAAATGAGTTTGAATATCAGGAGTTTATTGTCAACGCTTAATGATGAGCTTCTGTTTATAAATGGATACAGAATTCTTGTAAGAATTTTTATTGTATGGATCGTTTGAGAAACATGAAGATTAAATGTTAGGGTTTTGTCTAGTGAAATACCCAAGTACTTGACTGTATCGGACCAGGGGATGTCCTGTCCATGAAGAGGAAGATTTGCGGTAGGTAAATAGCATAGTTTCCTTCTACAACCGAAAAACATTGCGCGGGTTTTGCTACAGTTCAGTTTAATTTTCCATTTATGGAAATACTGAGATAGGATGTTCAGGCTAGATTGCAGCGTTCATATGATATCAGCAGAGTTTACAGACGAGGTGAAAATGGCTGATCATCAGCAAAGATGGAAGAATTGCAATTGTCTAACGTGGAAAAGTCCGCTGTAAATATGCTATACAGGATGGGCCCGAGCACAGAGCCCTGCGGAACGCCTGCAGTGACCCTGTGCGCTTCAGTACACTCAGAGCCAATATACACTTAAAGTATCTGTCCTTAAGGAAGTTGTTTATGAACAGCGTTAGATACGGGGGAAATTCATATGTTATCATTTTGTATATTAGGCCCTCATGCCAAGCTGAGTCGAAAGCTGCCTGTACATCTAATTGGACTAATCCGGTTGACTTTTTCAAGGAAATGTTATTCTTAATACACTGTGTTAGCCTGGCTACCGCATGCGTGATGCAATACTCGCTTCTAAAACCAAATTGAACATCCGGCAGAATTTCATTATTGTCAATAAAATTTATAATCATAGCCTTTAGGACCTTTTCTAATAGCTTCCCTAATTAGCTAAGTAGACTTATAGGTCGATAACTTATTGGGTTGTCTGCCGGTTTCCCTGGTTTCAGGATAGGAATTGTTTTTGCTACTTTCCACTTTACCGGGAAGTATTGAAGTTTTAGAGATGAGTTTATAATGAACGTGAAGTATACAATTGCGGATCGTGGCAAACTTTTAACACAACAGTTAGGAATCTTATCTAATCCGGGAGACTTACGCTGTTTCATAATTTTAAGTAGCGCACGTATTTCTTTCGGTTTAACATATGCCATTTCCCGTTCAATACTTGTTGCAAGGAAGTTGTTGACTACTTTCCTAACTTCATCAGTAGTATTTTCATTGCATAGGGTTTTGAGAAATTAAATTGTTCTAAGCGAATTTATCTGCAAACAGATCTGCTTTTTCTTTCGTGTAACATAATGCTTATCTTGATATTTAACTACCGGAAGAGATCCGTTTTTGTTTTTGATTACCTTGGTAATCTTCTAAAATGGCTTGGTCGATTTATCCATACTACGTAAGAGGTTTCTTTCCTTAAAAATTTCCGATCGAATACGCTTATTTCAGCGTTTCATATCGTTCCAGTGGGAGAGGAGTGTTAGAATAAAATATCTGCTTAGTTCCATATAAAATTTTAAGTTTTTTTTTTTTTTAATTAATTTTGTTAGGCTTACAAAGTGGTTGCTCAAGTGTTCAGAAATGTACGACTCGGCATAGACGCGTCTTCAAAACTCATACGAAATGAAAATTACCAACTTTTTCAAATGAATCCCAACCTCAAAAACTTTTTCATCCTCTCACTCAAAAAATTAATAAAACGCTCAACTTCCACCATTACCCCCTCACCAAATCCTCTTCTCCCTTCGATTCTTTACGTTCCATTCTGGCTACGTACATAAAATAGGTTAGCTGTTCACGGAAAGCCTAAATTACCCAGGGCAAAGGGTCTCATAGTATGATATTAATTTCTAATTTCTAGTGTGTCTGAACTTCAGACTCTGAAGTCACATAATTAAGTGTGATATAAATTATAATTAGATCAAACATATGGGGAATGGTGCCTACTAGTAAAGGGTGAATCATAAACTGTATAAGGTAACCTCAAAATGCTTAAGTCCTGACATAGTTGTTCAATGTTCTCTCAATGTTTTCCTATATCTCTCTTAATCTATCACATAGAGTTCTTCATTTTCTAAAAATAATCTCCAATTGCGATTACGGCAAAATACTTAAGCAAGTATCCTATGCGTACTAATTTGTTTGCGAAAAGTCTTAATGAGCTCACATTTCTAACGGTATACATATGTATATACCTACACTTTACTGTCGGAAAGCTCTTCGAAATTTCCCATTTCTAGCAGTAATCAACGTCGTAATTAAAACAAAACCCTTAACTCTAATTTCTCCGAAGAATTGTACGCCTATAGAAATTGTGATATGGCACATCTCTACATGAGCGCGTGTGTGCTTCTTGTGACTTTCCAGCGAAATCACTGTTAAAACATTTTAATTATAAACTCATCTTGGATTTTCCTTTTCCCTAATATAGAAAAGAATTATTTTCTCCCGCTTTCATTCGCGTAAGACCTCGAGAGCATCCTTCGAATTCTCTTCATACTTCAAACTTGGGCTCATCTAAGTTTCGTTGCCAATTAAAAGATATCGCGAAACTCTGGGGAAAATCATTTCTTTCGGAAGTTTGATTGAAAAACTTTTTTTTAATTTAATGGCCTATTTTTGCATTTCCTACTCACGATAAATTCATTATTTTATCTGCATAGATGAAATGTGGGAATGTTGGGAAGTTCGGATTATTCGAATAACTTTTTGTGAAGTGGATATACTGCAATGCGATGCTCATAGATAGGAGTTAGATCATGATGTATAATATTTTTCTTTACTATTTATATGAGAAGAATGTAAAAACTTTTCTGCGAAAGTGAAGGAGCCTTTTCACGATGCTTCGACCAACTTTCTGAAGCGATGTCAACGATTTAGCTGAAATTATGTTACTCAATTTTTCCCTGACGGCAATCGAACCCACACTTTTTAGAATCGGTCAAGATAGAGAATAGAAGAATTTTTAAGATCTTTTATTTTTAACGATTCTAAATTAACTCATAAATACAAACAAATACATAACTCAGGCCAAGCCGCATGAAAAAGTAGAAAATAAACTTTTCTTCACACACAGAGGTGGACTCAGATTTTTTGATTGGGACATTTCTCTTGAATATTCTTTCTCTTCATGAATCAAATCACTTATTACCTCCTCTGATTGATCATACTGAAATATATCGGTGATTGTCAGCGAATAAAATCTGAGTCCACCTCTGTGTGCGAAGAAAAGTTTATTTTCAACTTTTTCATGCGGCTTGGCCTCAGTTTTGTTGGAAAACTCGTTTTTTATTTATTTTATTTTCTGCCTTTTTCACGTTAACTAAATTGGAAAATTCTGCATTTTTCCTGAAATCATTGAATAACGATCTTAATAATATCCTCGCTTGGGGCAAAGCGAATCGCGTCGAATTCAATGCATCAAAGACCCAAAGCTGTCTTATCTCATTCAAACAAGATCATAACTTAACCACACCCGTTTCTTTTGATGGAGCATTAATTTCTGATTCACCGTCACTAAGCATTCCTTGGCATTAATATTTCCAGTAAGTTAAACTGGACAGATCACATCTTCTCTGTTGCCAAAGAAGCATCGAAATGTCTTGGATTTCTGAAAAGATGTAAGAAATATTTCAGCCCGTCAAATCTAGCGCTCCTCTACAAGTCCTACATTAGACCTAGAATGGAATACAACCCCCATATATGGGCGGGGGCTGGTCGCACAGCCTTAGCTTCATTGAATATTGTCCAAAAGAGAGCCTTCAAGCTCGTTGGCGATTTGGCAATAACTTGTCATATCGACTCACTCGAGCACCGCCTCAATGTTGGATGCCTTTCGCTCCTTTATCGCTATATGCATGGCCAATGTTCTGATGAAATATCTAGTCTAATCCCTTTTAGAATGATTCCTGCACGCAATACTCGCGCTGCAAACCGCGCACATCCTTTAACCCTTCAAATTACTTTCGGCCGTACAGTAAAATTCCGTGATGCTTTTTTATCCCGAACAGTGCGAATGTGGAACAGCTTACCATCTTTTGTTTTTCCCCCAGCATACAATCTGCGGAAGTTTAAGGGCGACATACATCGGCACCTCCGTCACTCTCCTCATATCCCGTAATCCTTTCCCTATCTCCTTCCTGCCATGCTGTGCTTTGCATCATAGGGTATCCCCGAGCTTGGCTTAATAATAAAAAAAAAAAAAAAAAAAATCATATCGATGAAAATTTTTCCCGCTTTTCCGGGTTTTCCATGAAGTTTTTCTTAAAAGCAACTTTATGCAACTCATTTCGCTCTACAACTTTGTCTTAGGTTACAAAACGCTTAAACGCTTCCTTGGTCGGAAAAACTCCGGAAAAGCGTTTTACGTGAATTTTCCTCAATTTTTTCTGCAAGTTTTCACCATTGTCGGAGAGAAAGTAATAATGCCAGTTGATAGGGAACTTGATCCTGCATAATTTAGAAAACGTTTTACCGGAAAATTTTCCGGAAAAGCCGGAAAATTCCGGAATTTTTTTTCGGAAAAATCGGAAAACTCTGCATTTTCCTGAAACGGATTTATCACTAATCAAAGTTGTACCAAATTTTCAAATGATTTTTCCCGATTTTCCGGATTTTCCATGGAGATTTCCGGTTCAATTGTAACGCGACATGAACCTGTGTGCCAAATTTCAGCTCGCTGTGATGACGAAAAGTGGGTCTACAAGAGTGTCGAAAATAGTAAAAAAGAAATATACAGACAAATTTGTGTACGAGTTAAAGGGAAGGGCTGGCCTAAAAAAACAACCGTCTCGTCCGGGGTTTGAAACCGGGACCTTTCGCTTGCCGGGCGAAAGCAAAACGTGGCTTAGTAGGCTAATTATAAATTGATAAATGCAAGAGGGAAAATCATCTCTCTCGTTAGCTCAGTGGTAAGAGCAAGCGGAAGGCCCCGGTCTCAAACCCCGGACAAGACGGTTGGGTTTTCTTCTTGTATTTATGATTTAATTGTTACACGCAAATTTTATGCGCGTACTATGCCGGCCAGCTGGAGGTGTTTTTCGGATAATTAGATGTCGGTCCCAGAGCACCCAAGGGCGCCAAGTGGTTTTTGAGTCCACGAACTCTAGTTTATTTTGGGAAACTGGAGAAACCAAGGATTTAAAAAAAAAAAAATCCAAGACACGTACGATATCTATTTCTACTGTTAAGCACTGACCATTACACACACTAATTTCTAACAAAAAAAAAATCTTTTCTTACAAGCGGCAAGCCAATCAGCCCACGAGGATATAATATTATTTTATATTCAATTCAACAACAAAAAAAAAAACAAATAATAATACAATATGCCGGAAAACAGGACTTTTCTTTTGTGTTCCGTTCTTTTCCGTTCAACTCTCAGACGACCTTTAAGATTCCTTCGTCTCTACTACCTCGTTCCTTCCGTGTTCGATTATGCTTTTTTTTGCTTATTTTTATCTCAAACTCCTTACTTGTATAAGCTCTCCCTTTAGTTTAGTGCTCAACTTTTTTTACTTTTTACGATTTTTTTTTCTTTTAATCTTGTCCACTAAATATAGAAACTGGAAGTCATTCTGTACGGATTTTATTTGACAACTACTCAACTCGAACTGACCGCTTCACCTACCAGAGGTTTTCCATTCGCACAGACAGCCACCTATTATGGCCTTTTCCGGCAGAGTTTTAGATCGGGGACCATTATCATACTAGACTTTTAATTATTACTGGGTTTTTGTTTTTGCTCTGGGCTACGATCAGCTCGGCCAAATAGAATAATTTTTTCTTTTGTTTTTTTTTCTTTTCGAACTTTGAAATTTTATTTTGAAAAATGTTTGTTTCTTTCGTTATGTGAACTGTTTTTTTTTCTTTTTTTGAGGGAAGAATTGTGGTTAGCTTTGACGAAGTGACCGTGTAAGTACATTTACGTAACTCTACCGCGAATTAAAATAAGCACTGTTTCCCATGATTATAAGATACTACTGTTTAGATATGTTGAAACCTCGCGCGCTGCTTCATGCTATTTTTATGTACTAAACTAGTGGTACAATTAATTTCTAATTTTTGATTAATACCCGTTCTACTTTCTTACAATTCAATTCACTAATTAAAATCAACTTCCACACTAGCTCCAATCCAACTAATCCAAATGCTCTAAAATAACTTTATTAATCTACTAGTCTATGTATGTTACTATTAAAACAACATCCAGCTCTATCTACGTAACTCTATCAACTGCTATAGATTAATGTCGGCTGAAACGGTACAATATGCACAATAACTATTTCTTTCGTAGGTGATGATTAATCCCTAGGGATATGAAATCGACGATGGTATTTTGTAGCATGCTTACATGCTTAATAAAATTGTAGCAGCACAATGGACAGTAAACTGATAAGGCAGTTTCTACTTTTTAAATTTGAACTCCACTGCAACATGAATTTATTGTATGAAAAGTCTACCATGCACTCTATGTATGTATGGCCACGGTGGTGAGGATTCCGATTCCTAAGTCTCTCGAATATCCGAGTCCAATTTGTTTCCTGCGGTTTAACAAGGTGATTCTTCACTCTGATACCCCGGGTGAGCATAATCTGAAATAAAACAAGTAAAAAAGCTAATATTGGTCTAAGGTACACATTTGAGCTATTTTAATTTTTGCAGTGGTTTTTCGCATATATTTCTAGAACGGTTCGTCGTACAGAAGAAATGATTATAACCAATTTTATATGATTTCATATTCTGAAGAAGTTTTAGTACAATAAAAATGTCTTGGACTGATCGTTTTCACAGTATACATAAAAAACCTAAATTTGTATATAACAACACCAAGAAAGGGTTGCCCGATTTAGTCCATTTTTGAAATGTCTTTTGCTAGTACAATGAGAACAGCACGTACCAAATTTCAGCTCTCTATATCGACGCGTTCTCAGGCAGTGTTCAAATATATAACGGAAAACGAAATTTTTGTATGGCAACCCCACGAAGGAGTTGCCCGATTTGTCTCATTTTCGAACTTAATTTTACTTTTTTTTTAAAGTCCGTGTACAAAATTTCAGCTCTCTAAGTATACGCGCTCTCGAGATATCGTGCGCACAGACAGACGGACGGACGGACGGACATGCAAAAATCAAAATAACTTTTAATATTATGCATGGGTGTCCAGTCCATTTTGCTCTACCATCATTGTTTCGAGGTGTTACAAACGGAATGACAAACTTAGTATACCCCTATAGATTTCATCTAGGGTATAAAAAGATCTTTTGCAGAATCAAACCTTTACACGGCTAACAGTTAAGAGACGAACACACAGGTAAATCGAGCTCGCATGCTATAGAAAAACACTCTAATCAGTCCATCTTTTCAGGACATACCCGTACATAATTTAGAATCATTAAGAATAAAAGTTCTTAAATATTCTTCTATTCGAAATTATGTTAGGTTATTGCCTAATATAAATTATTAATACAATATAAAATATTTTCTGGAAATTCCGCTTGTTCTGGAAGTTAAAGCCCTTTGAAAATCGCAAGTAATACCAATTTTTTCGCTTTCGGTCTAACTTAAAAAATTCAAATCTCCAGTTATTCTAATCCATTTGTAAAAATCTAAAGCGTTTTGGAAAGGATAGATAGATAATACTTTTGGAAGTAGCAAAATTGATTTTTGTAATGGCCTGACATATAAAGACGGCAATGTCCCAATTCAGAAATTGTTTGAATATGTAAAACTAAATTCTATTTTCTTCTATTCCATTTTAATCTAATAGTAACTCATGGGGCTTTTAATTTTTTGTAGACAAGTTCAACTTTATTGAATTTTATATTACGAAATAAAATCTGCCATTTTCACTACTTCAATACTACGCATTCGCTTAAGAAAAATTTAATTAAAAACCTAGAGGTACGCATTTGAATACATTTTCGCTTCTTTTCAATCTAAGCCTCTTAAAAGTAATTTATTCCACATTCTTGGTAAAGAGAGCTCATTAAATTCTATGTCAATTTGACTAATTGAAGGTAAATAATCAGGGGCAGGTCGTTATTCCTTATACATTCTTCAGTTCATCTGTAAACAAAGGCTGAGTCCTAAACATCAGGTAATCGGCTTAAAATGGCACGTACATACCTACTTAGCAGACTAACATTCACGATGGTCTCGTAGCAGATGCCATGAATTTTTTTCTGGTCTCCCCCATAAATAATAGGAGAAACTGGCAGGAACAAGGAATGTCTGGCTGCCATTCAATTTCAGTACAATCAGCCAACAACTGTCGGATTTATCAAATCAAAGAAATACAACTCGAGTCGAGTTCGGATCGATGGGAAAAAGTTATTTTTTTCTTTTGGGCTTTTATTGGGATTTCAAACCGTCTCAGAGCTATTCAATAAGCAAAGTCAAGTTAAATCAGGAAAACAGAATGCTTGCAGAATTGACAGTTCGAATTTAATTTGATTCTTGCTCGAAATGGTAATTAAATATTGAAATTAGATTTTAATTTAATTATGTCTGCAGGCAGGCAACCGTATTTCATTTTCATTAGTGTTTATGTATATAAGGATTTTGAGAATTTTGAGAGACTTTATTTGATTTTTTGAACCCTCAAAGATATTTTAATTGAGGAAAAAGAGAAACTTGGGTAGAAATATGAATTTTGGCTAGTAGTTAGGGGAAATTTTACCTTTGATATTTTGTAGCTTTCCTTATGCGGAATAATTGATATTATTGGGTGAGTTAAACATTAAGAGTATAAAAAACGTAAAAAAAGAATTTTATCATAGAGAGTTTTGCTATGAAATAAATTCATAGCGAATTTGGTCAATATGAAATTGACCGAGTTTTCTGCTAAATCCACAGCTCGAGAATTGAGTGAAAAAAGCTGTTTTTACATAGAAAATTCTTTGAAAATGAAATTTCTTTGGAAAAGAGAGCGTTTCATATCGGCAGAAACCATATACTCAACAGTACGGCTTGGTTCCTTCCTGCCATGTACGCCAAAGTGAACAGCCAAGCTGATCTCATAAAATTGTATTTAAGTGTGAATTATATTAGGCGAAATACTACGTATTATTTTAAGTGCATATATGAGGTCAGCTTAGCTGTTTACTTTGGCGTATACGACAGGCACGAACCAAACCGAACTGATGAGTGTACGGTTCTTACCGATCTTTTTTAAAGGTTTTCTATGTAAAAAGAATTTTTATCATTTAAAAAAATTAAACACTCTCAGTCATTTTATAAAAACTTTAATAATTATTTGTTCCAAAATATATAGCACCATAATCAAACAAAAACGATGATTTTAAGGTAGTGTAGCGTCTTAAGCCTTAAGCAAAGTTTAATATACACACATACTACTAACAATTTAATTAGGCACATTTTTTTTTTTTTTTAGTGTAATTGAAATTTGAATTTATCTTTTTCTACTTATATATAATAGATTTGAACATAGGTACATATTATTTTCAAGTTTTCATGATTTCACGTGATATAAATGTATAGAATTAAAGCATTTAAGATTAATTCATGAAATTTAAATGCGTCAAAGCCGGAAAAGACTTTAAAATCGATTTAGTTTACAAAAAACACCTTAATTACCAACTTCTCGTACGTTTTCTGCTATCAGTAAGTATTCGCAATGCCCAACACGGGAACAACAAACACTGATCATCCCAAAACAGATGTACAAAATACCCCGGTAGAAGCACCGGAATGTAATTTGACACAAATCGTTTCAACCCTCAAAATTCCACCTTTTTGGAATCATAGACCAGATCTATGGTTCCTCCAAGTGGAAACACAATTCTGCGTGAAAAATATTACTGCATCCGGCACAAAATATGATTACCTTATTGCTTCCTTGTCAAATGAGACTATGAAAGTGGTAGCCGATGTCTTGTTGCACCCGCCTACGAGCAATAAATATGAAAACCTTATATAATGCTTGTCAAAACGAAGTAGGGATTCAGAAGAGCATAGGCTAGATGCCCTATTACATAGAATGGAACTCGGTGATTCCAAGCCATCAGAATTATATAGGCAAATGGAGTCCACAGCAGGAGGCAACAGCCTCGTAAACAATTCCCTGTTAAAAAAAAACTTTGGCTTAATAAATTACCATCAGCCTTGCAAGCCTGCGTAATAGCAATAGAAGGTACGCACTCTAACGAAGAACTGTTTAATATCGCAGGCAAAATATATGACTCTACGTCAACTTCTTCAGCTTCGAAAATCTGTTCAGTACAAGGCACTACCTCTTCGAACTATAATCGAAGCAATTCTCCAAACGCAATATGAAATCTTGAAACCCGGATTAGGCGGCTAGAAATTCCACAATCTCGGTATAGAAACAGAGCTCAATCCAGAGATAAAATATTTAGTAGATAAGTAACCCCGGTACGTTCAAAGCAAAACGTATGTTGGTATCATAAATGATACGGTAACATGGCCAAAAAATGTACACCACCCTGTAATAAGGAAACCTACGGCGGATCCGCGGAACAAAAAAACGAGCAATAGCTACTTCATCTGCGGCAACGAAACGTAGCCAACACTCACGCCGCTTATTCGTTTATGATAAGGCTATACAAATACAATTTTTAGTCGATACGGGCGCTGAGATAACTATCGTACCAAAAAAACTATTTCCCAAAAGTATTAGACAATCGGACTCGAATCTTGTTGCAGCCAATGGCGCACCCATTAGTACATTTGGCTGCAAAGCTTTAACCTTAAATCTCAACTTGCGTTACATATCACATTGTCGTGTCCCAAAGCAATTGAACAAGAATCCATAGAAAATATCAAAATATCAATTATCAACCGAAATGAATAAAACTCACGAACTTCTGTAACACATTAATTCTTTATTACGACAACAAAACTGACCTACATATCTTAATATATAATTCACGCAATTCTAACCCGAACCGAACGGTAACTTGATCTCTAAAACAACTCGCGACTGAATACTTAACACTACGATGACTGATAATAAAACGGCACTCGCCAGACCAGTCATTAGTCTTTTTATGTCCGATACTCGGAAGTAAACTTTCTTTGCTCACAACGCGGATATAAACAAACGACAACAACCTTGTCGTTTGTTCTACCGGTTGCAGCACCTGAGTTGCTTAGTAGTAAACAATCGCTTTACATAATAATTACCATGCGAGGTTAATTATTATTGTAATCGTCGATTGCTCCACTAAGCGCTCATCGCAGCCAGCTGTTAGGCTAATCAGCAAAACAACCGACAGTTGCAGAACAATACCATGCGAAGTTATTGTTTAGCAATTGCTAATTATTTCGCTAGAATGCGCCCTTGGCTGCTGGAAGAAGAATCTTCCTTATATTGGGCCATAACATCCCTCCCCCCTTGGAAAAACTAGTTTCCGCAGGAAACTAGATCTGAAGAGTGCAACAATCTTAAAATTGAAAATATTTTGGTTCGCGTTCAGTTCAGATTCTTTTCCATACTTATTAATTAAATTTTCTTAATTTTCTTCGCTTTCTGTGTCATCGCATCTATTGACCACGCTATTTTAGGAGCCGATTTTTTATACAAATTCAAGCTTGTCGTTAATTTACGATACAGACAACTTCAGGACGAAACTACTTCGCTATCAGTCAAATGCATGGCCCATATATAGTAAAAGAAAAACATGAAAAATTCTTTAAGGTACTCGTCGATAATAGATAACAAATGATCTCAATAGACAGATTGAAACCAGCGTATATTCTGGACTCACAGATAGTAATGATAAAAAAACTAGGAATAGTAATAATAAAAGAGTTATGTTTCAACTATAATAAAAATTATTTGTTTTAGTTATCAAATTATTGACTTGTAATTTTCTGTATTTACATAAATGTAGACATTGCAACCATTATATAAACTGAAATTAAAAAAAAAGATAAACTTAAGCTTAAAAGTGAATTAAAATCATAAAATCAATTGAAGTTAAAAAAAAAAATTAAAATGAACTAAAGAACAAAAAATGTTATCAACAGTATAGGACAACTGATGTAGCGGCTCATGCCTTAAGCAAAGTTTAATATACATACATACATATGGATAAATAATAATTGCATAAAAGAAGAGTTTGCTCAACATCTCTTACCTAGTGATAAGAGAAGAGAGCACATCGTCATTCCCGATTATTACGACAACATATAACCGAATTAGTTTTAGCCCAGTAGATCTAGAATTTAAGTTAGTCCATAACCAGTGTTCAAATTGACAGCAATAAAGTTTAAGTTAAGCCGGCGTTGGTTTTATTTGAGAAAATCTTATTAGCATTTACCTTACTACCAAAAGGTAGTTTAGGAAGATTTTTGATTTTGTATTCTTAAAAAAAATTGTAACTATCTTTCGGTGATATTAGGATCACAAGATCTCTGATATGCTCTACTCTTTAGATTTTTATAAATACTCGTTCGTACCTAGTCTTGATTGCGAGGATTATATATTCCACGTAATAAGTATATGTACTTACTCGAATGAAGTAAGGATGGATTGAAGAACGACTGGGCTTATGGCGACACGTCTACATTGAGACACACACTTCCGATTTTTTTTATACTACCATTAAAACATAGCTGTATAATTTTAGTAATTCTCGTCTTCGAACACTTTGCTGATAACAAAAAGGATTTAGGTAGGTAGGCTTTTCCTTAATTGTAATCTATTTAATGGAATTGCAATTATCTTCTAATTTGGATTTAAAAAAAAATAAAAAAATTATTCTGTTGATTGGATTGAATTCAACCGAAGGAGGAACCTTGTTCTTTAATATTTTTGATCCATTTAGTTCACCTATTAATATTCACAGCTACCAGATTTAACTTATTACCTATATCAAAAGGTTACTCCGAATTTAATTTCAGATTCACTCCACATATTTTTGTGGGTAACCTACATCAAAAGGTTGCCATAAACCCTGCTGCAATATTGTTAGGCATTCATTTGTGAAGAACTTATCTCCACAGGTTCCACAAATTCTTTTAATTAAGCCCGTCAACCAAGTCAAGATTATTTCAGAAACTCGTCAGTGTCGCTAGTTTGTAACCTAGATCCAGACGGTTATCGTAAGCTCAACCGATCCGACAGCTAACGTCAGGACCCAATCACTTAACTACCATACAGTTCTTGAGCCCAACGTGGGTTATTTGCAAAAGTAGTGGTAGGTAACATGGCAAAACATCTTGCAAGCTTACACCATTTCTAAGCCAATTGCTTACCCTTATTTATGATGTGTTAGGCTTTGCTCATAAGTCCCAGCAGAATCCTTAAATAAAAATTTAGATTTGCTGATAACCTTCTCTGTCTGTATTGTACTGTTAATCAGTTGAGTGTCCCGAATTCAAAAGGAGTCGGAAAAATAGAGCTCTAAAGTCGCGTCCTGCCCGTTAACGCCTGGAAACTGCTCGTGATGTTTTGCAAAATTGAAAGGAGGAAACCAATGGGCCAGTTTGAGTTTCGACGGGAGGTCTATGAAGCCTGGTTGGCACCGATTGAATGCCAGGTAGTACGATCCAACAGGTCATTCAGTACCATGACACCGCATCAAGGATGGAATTGGTCATATTGTGCAACGTGGTGATAATTATCGCCGATGTAAGCAATGCGGAGGCAAAACATATTATGCTTGCACCAAGTGTAGTGCATGTCTCCATTCCAAAAATTGCTTCGAAAGCTATCACAATGGTGCGGTTCCAATCAAGAAGGCCACTGATTGATTTTAATATCTATTAATTGAAAATCATTTCAATTTGTCAATAAAACCCATTTGTTTTCTAAATTGAAGTCATTCGTTTTTCTTGCTTCCAATTTCAATTATTTTCAGATCACCTGATGCCGAACGGGTGAAATTTCACCCCCGACAGGTATATCATTCATAGTGCACAGGCAAATACTGTGATCGAGACCAGATTTACACAGAAGGGTCCTATGAACCATGTATTCTGGAGAAAACTCCCAAAATTTCGCATGCCTACTATTTTTGCAGATTTTCCAAATGGGAAAATTTCACAAAAAAAAAAAATACTGAATTTTGAACTCCGATTTGGACAAGTAAACGGGAGAATTCCGCGAGACTGTCCAAAAACTGTACAACGCTTCAGCCACTACCACTGTGCCAAATTTCAGACAAATACCTGCAAGCAGTTGGCCTAGAGAATTTTTTAAAAATACCTCCGTATGGGGTGAAATTTCACCCCATCAGGCAGGAATGGGTTAAATAAATCAAATGAAAATTTAATTAAAACAACACTTTAAAACAACCAAAAATAAAAGCAATTAGATTAAATGCGACTGAGCGCCAACAAATTTTAAGAATGTAATCGCAATATTCGAAAAAAAAATTCCAAAAATTTCGAGTTTTAAAATGTTCAAACACATAGAATTTTTTTAAAGAATTTTCCAGGAACCTGCAAGCTATTTTTCGTTTTAGGCCTAAAAAGTCAAATCCCGAGATTAAGTGCTCGATCCCGGGATTTAGGAATTGTTAAAAACTGCGGGATTCCGGGTTTTCGGGATCCCGAGATTCCCAACAGAAAATCAGATTAATAGTCACGATTAATAGCAATTACCCAGCCATCATCAATTACGAATACGATTACGAGTAATCTTGCGTAAAATATAATCATCAGGTGATTAATGATTAATAAAATTTAATCTTAATCATAATTACATGATTAACTTCATAGATTACTTGAAGAAATATTATTATTTCAAGTAAATCACTAATATTTATTTGATTTTTAACTGACCTACAAATGAAAATTTTCAGGAGTTTGATTAATTTCACAATTGTGTTCTAGGAAAACAAATAAGCTATGATCGTAAGAATTTATATTCTAGAAAAAGGTAATGAATAACAGCTTGGATTGAGATACTTGTTTATTTATTGGGAAGTAATTAACGATATAATAATGAGCTAGTATATTCTGAGATGTACATATAATATATTCTTCTTGTTGATGTTCATATTGTTACGAACAGTGCTGGACTGGGTCTTAAAACCGGACCGGGCAAATGACGACAAACCAGCCCCTTTGGGTCTTCAAAAATGACTTTTTTATAATATGCAAACAACCAAAATTATTAAATTAATTTCGTACTGAACCCAGCATAAGGAGATCAAGACAGTGTTTTGTATTCGTGATTTTTACGCTATATTTAAACACATGCTAAATATAGAGCCACTATTCATAAATAATAGATAAATTGGATTTTCTTCTAGAATTTGTAAGATTTAATAAAGAAGAGGAAGCACGAAATTTATATAAATACAAGAAACAGGTATACATAAAATATGTATAAAAGAGATTGGCCATTTCACCCTTGAAACTAATACAGGGTTTCTCTGTGAAAACATTATTCGAGAGATCAACAATTTTGCTCTTGGAGCAGAGTCGTAACAAAAGTGAGGCAAATGACGAACTTACCTCAGGCGTCAAAGCAGGCGTTGAAAAATTTGTTCAAATAATTTTTTTGTTCTCCAATTGAATTTATCCGCTTGACAAGGATGAAGTTGGTTCGTGATTCTGAAATGGGAGAAATTTTTGACAGTCCGACAAAAATTTCTGAAAACTTTAAAGAAACAGGAATAAGAAAAAAAGGGACCCAAACTTTTTAAATTAACAAAAAAACCTTCATACACCAATTTTTGAATCGATTGATCTAATTGACATGGAAGTACGAAACATTAGAATAAGTTTCTGAAAATCTCGAATTCCTTTCCGGTGATCTTCTTAGCAAAATGGACCCCGAGAGTCTGAGAAAAACGCTTTTATGGATTTCCTTCAATAAATTCAGTATAGTCTCCAAGAGTCCTATCGAAATGTTGAAATCGTACTACGAATTTTCTAATGATGATAGCTTTATGTTAACGAAGTTTCAGCAAATTAAAATTAATAAAAAAATTATTTCCGATGTATATTGGGTCAAGAAAGATTATCGAATGTGTGGCTGTTTTGACCATTGAAAAAACAAAAAAATACAAGCGTTCTGAATCTCGCGAGTATTATAAACTAGTTTGCGGTGAAAAAACTAGAAGTGTCCATTTACAAAATTTTGGAAATATTTCTATCGAACTTATTCTGCTCAATATTTTAAATGTACTTTATAAGACGTTTTCAGCATGATCTGGACGAAATCATTAGTACAAAAAACTTAATCGAAATCATCTCATTTTTGCGTAATTTCAATGAAATATGTCGGAAATTTCGAAAATTTGCCCGAATGTGCCCATTTTCGATTTCCACTTTTACTCAAAACACTTGATAGTGATTTCGAATTAACTTTATCAAAATTACGTGATTTTGATGTAGTGAAAACGCCCTATTACTAGCACAAAATGAATATCAACTAATAATTTTGTGTGCAGTAAATAATATTTATTAATTCTTTTGTACGAATGTTTTATTATTATTGTCATGTTGCTCAACTTTGTTCAGTCAGCTCATAGATCACGTCACGATAGGTAAAGCTAAATTAGGTTATGTTAACAATTTTATAAATCGGGGGGGGGGGGGTAAATTTATACATTTGTTCAGATGCCGAAACGAGTCGTTATACAGTTCTGCGTAAAAAAACTGAGCAAAGAAGTGAGCACTTAAGGGGCTAAGTACCCTACTTTGTTTTTGCAAATTTGTTTAACTGCTTAGAAACTCAATCGCTCTTTCACTTATGTCCCAATGTAGTAACAAAATCAATGCCACTGCTTCACTTAAGCAAAGCTTTCACCCTGGCAGTCTAGCGGATGACGGTGCCAATTTTCATGAACAGGTCAAAATATTACTTTTGTGGTCGGTACTGACATTATTACCGTATTTTATTGGTAACACTGGAAATTTGTTATAAGTTAAGACTGAATGTAACAACTTCATTCACTCACCTTCAAAATTGATTTACATGAAAAGAGATTATGTGATTTTTAAAAACCCGGAGACCACCGGCCCATGATGGCTAGTACCCAATCGCCCGTCCTCCCAGTCCAGCTCAGATTACAAACTTCTTTATTTATGTAACGAGAATAGCTCAATGGAGACGTATTTTGGATTTTTTATTAAGATTAGGTTGGTGAGAAATTAAATTATGGGTGCCACCATATTCTTCCTGCTTATTAAATTATAAAATTACCGAGAATCAGGAAACTAACTAATTAATTAATAAACTCGTGCCATTCTTTCTTATAAGAAAGTGGTAATACGCTCAGACCATTGATATAAGTCAGTGGAGTATTCTCATCTTTATTACAACATTGCTTCTACTATCCTCAGATCCTTATGCTATCTACTTCAGCTTCTTTAATTTCTCATTGACCTCTTACACTTAAAAATTCACCTTTTTTTTTTATTTTTCCACTATGAAAAGTTGCCTAATCGTGCTTATCACTAAGGCAATTAAAAAAAAATCAAAACCCCTCAAAGGATGATATTCAAATATAAAGGACGACTTTATTATACTTGAACAATTTTGTTTGCAAATTTGTATCACGTTGCTTTTTGGGGTTCTGTACCCAAATGGTAACAACGGGAACCCTATTACTAAGACTTCGCTGTCCGTCCGTCACCAGTAGTGTTTCTTCTCGAGAAAATAGTATAATTCGTTTTCCTCTTTTCTCCAGAAAATAGTTTATTCTCGAGGAAGGCGCCAACACTCAAGTCGCAGTGGCTGACATGACTGTATAGAAATCATAGGAATACGTAACAAATTAAATCGAAAATCGACAGTATCAAAAACAGGAAGAAATGTGCGGTGAGCTCTCGACTTTTGTCGTCTGCTTTTTCATTAGAATATAATTTCTGGTAATTTTAGAAGCTGTTGCCGCTGTCTTCAGAGCTCAGGTAAGAAGAATAGTATAAACTGAGACAACTTACATCTAGGTATGAAAACCCCAAATGAAGCAGCTGGAAAGCTGGCCCCCTAATGGCCCTCAAATAGAAAGGTCTATACATTCTCTCTCTGCTGTATTATGTCACATAAATTCTTTCCAACATTTTTTACTGATAGCTTTCTTTAGTTGAATATATAGTTAAAGAGCTTTGAAAAAGTGATCCGGGTTTATACAGAGATTTTCATATCTAGTTGTATGTTGTTTGTGGTATAAATAATTTTATGTTTGCAGTAAGATTGTAAACATTCAGCAAAACTTTATCTTCTCATACAACTTGAAGGTATACACGATTATAAACTGAAGGAATCAATTATCGGGCCAAATAGTTCCTCTTCACGGCAATAAACCAAAAGGCGATTTGAATGCCCTACTACTGATCAAATAATTTTAAGGTATAAATGTTTATTAAAAGCTACAAAGAGATTCAATCTGCAACGTAATCCTACAGAAGTAAGTCAACTGATGATGAAATTATATATTGTACTGTAAAAAGGAGGAGTCAAGTTAGCTCAGACCATAATGAATCTAAAGGATGAAGAAAAAAATTTAGCGTATCTATTAACGTATTAACTATCATTATAAATAAAATATACATGGATGTTATCATATATAAAAACTTTCTAAAGATTCATCAAATCTTGGGTCGGTAGGTGTTCTGAAGAAAAAAACGTTAGTTAGAGTTGCTATAACACAAAAATTAGATGCAACTGGTATTTCTATTGTAAAAGATATTGTACTGTAGGTAATAAGTGATGGTGCTGCCGTTATGCAGGAAGTTGAATTGGATAGTTGTTGTTGCAAATCAGCAACTATGCTATAATCATGACTTGCACTTAGCTATTTTGAAAACTTTTTAAAACTGTTTACATTCAGAAGAAGAAAGAAAGTAACGAATTCAGGAAGATATAGTAATAGTGAAGATGAATCTTCTTTTCCAGAATATGAATTGGATTTTCAATTTGAATTAGTGAGAAACAGAAAGTTGCAAATGCGAAAGCTTATGCTATACAATTATGACAGGAGAATTTTTGGATATTTTTACAATTTTCCGTATATGTACTGTATATCTACGGAAAATTGCAAAAATATTCAAAAACTCCCCTGTCAAAAATCGTTTTGCAAAATTATGAATACAGGGTGTCCCGTATGTGGTCTGGCACCCGAACGCTATGGATAGGTCATGCTTAGACAAACAAAAAATTGTATTGGTGAGGGGAGGGAAATGTTAATGGTTTCCGAGATAACGGGACTTTAAAATATTTGGGTATGTTTTTATAGATCACCCTGTAACTTCTGAACATTACACCCTAAGATGATGATTTAAACTTTAGTAGATAGATAATCGTTGGACCTTTCCAACGGTTTATCAATTTTTTTGCCTCACCTTTTCCGTTTTGCAGTTATGGCTTAACAAATTTAAAATTTCGGAATTTTTACTAGTTTTTTTTTATTTAACTACTATGTTTATCAAAAAACACGTCATCAATATCAATTTTTCATACTAAATTTAAAAAGCCCAAAAGCTTAGCTTTAAAATGACCTATCACACTCTGTACCCAAAATGTAACCCTTTCTGCCTGTTTGCACTGTTTCTTAAGAAAATCCACAGAAAATGGCTGAAAAAGTTCAATAAGTGCCAGAAAGTAGGCAATTATCTTTTGGAAGTGACCTTTTTCAGCCATTTTCTCTGGATTTTCTGAAGAAACAGTGCAAACAGGCAGAAAGGGTTACATTTTGGGTACAGAGTGTGATAGGTCATTTTAAAGCTAAGCTTTGGGGATTTTTAAATTCAGTATGAAAAATTGAGATTGATGACGTGTTTTTTGATAAACATAGTAGTTAAATAAAAAAAAACTAGTAAAAATTCCGAAATTTTAAATTTGTTGAGCTATAACTTCAAAACGGAAAGGGTGAGTCAAAAAATTTATAGACCATTGGAAAGGCCCAAAGATTATCTATCTACTAAAGTTTAAATCATCATCATAGGGTGTAATGTTCAGAAGTTACAGGGTGATCTATAAAAACATACCCAAATATCTTAAAGTCCCGTTATCTCGCAAACCGATAACATTTCCGTCCCCCCACCCATATAATTTTTTGTTTGTCTAAGCATGACCTATCCATAGCCTTCGGGTGCCAGTACACATACGGGACACCCTGTACAAATAAAAAGAAATGTAATTACTTTTGAATTATAAGACAAGTTGGCATACTATGGAGATTATGATCAAAAAGAAAATGTCAACAATGAGCATATGTTAGAAGTTTTCTATTGCAATTAGCAGAATAAACAAGAGCATCATAAATCGTTACGAAGTCTCACTTGAGGAGAAAAAGATGTATGTACACATTTTTTAGACTATTCTCGAAAAATTATATGAACACAATTGCAAAAGAAATCTAAATAGATAATTTGTCAGTTTTGAACAGTTTTATACTGACGAAGCAGAAGTTAACGAATTTCTAACCAATGGAAATGAAGAACTGCTTCTTCAAGAAAAACATAAATTTATCTATAACAGACAATGCCAGAGAAGTACCCTCTTGTGTTGCTGAAAATTATTAAACAAGAATTCAATATATTTCAAGCAGCGGGTACAAGAAAAACAAATTTGGAACTGCATACTTAGACACGATTTGTCCAATAATTAATTAGTAATGAACATCATTTTACTATTCCGAAGGATTTTGTTAAGAAGAAAAGAAAACCATTGCTCAATACTACTTTGGATGCGCTGTGATTTTAAAAAATTATATCAAAGCTGAACAATAAAAGAGGTAAATTATATTTTGCAATCATTTTATATCTACACTGAAATAATAAATAAAATATATGAATTCAGTATTGAAGAGTGATACATATTTTAGTGTTATATAACATTTTAAATTGAATATAAGCGAGTAAATGTTATTTATATATTATATGAGAATTCTCGAGATCTCTGAGAAATAAGAGTTAATTTTTTCTTTTCTCGAGATATGAAAACTATCGAGAAGTCTTAAACACTAGTCACCAGGTTGTATCTCATGAATGGTAATATGTAGACAGTTGAATTTTTCACAGACTGTGTTTTTCTATTGCCGCTATAACAACAAATAATAAAAATTAATTTTCGGCGTTTTTTTCCTCGTTTTATCCTCATTCATTATTATTACCATAAGTAGGCATTTTTTTGAAATGACAGCATTATTTTTTCTTATGACGCCTACTCTCATTTGAAAAAATTAATAAAAAGTACATAGTGGGCGTGTATCTTTTTTCCGCTCCGTAGATCGAACAGATTTTTTAGAACGCTCAGAGCACTCTGGAAAAAAAGATACAAATCCGGAGTGCTCTGAGTGTTCTGGTAGTTTTTTTTATTATATTGGCAACACTTATGATTGGTGAAATATCTATTGATAATACAAAATTCTTTATAAAAATAAATACATAATAATAATAAAGTTATAAAAATAAGTAAGGGGTGAAGGAACGCAAGGAAATTTTGAATTTATAAAAGTATTCACATTTTTAATAGGATTTTTTTGCGCTCTATTGGTATTATTGACGGATTGCTCCAAATGCTCCGAGGTTTATCTACGATCAGTTAGAGCACTCTCAGCAATTATAAAGATACACGTTCTAAGCGCTCAGAGTACTCTGAAAGTAAAAAAAGATACAAGAAATCAGTGTTCAGAGCGCTCGGAATGCTCTGAGCAGAATAAAGATACACGCCCCGTGTCAAGTAGTCCGACTCGCACTTGGCCGATTTTTTTATTACAACCAATGTCATTATCCTTCAAAAAAGCTGTAAAGTAGAACTACAGATATGATTTTTTGAAGAAGTCCAAATAACCAATATTCAAAAATCTCTGAAGCCTCATATTTTTAGAAGTCCTTTTGCATAACACTAATAATTACCACAATTAATTTACTCGACATGGACACCTTGTATGCAAGGTCCTTTTAAAATCGGTGATGGTCACGTCAGATTTTTTGTGGAATGACTCAATTACAGATGTTTCTTGTGTTTTTTTACAGTCCCCTCAAATTAAAGTAAACTTTCACTAATAATATTAAATTGACCAACATTTGCCTTAGTTAGGCTTGGATTATTTTGATTTGCGCGTTTTTAATCTATGAACTATAAAGTTTCAGCAATAAAAGGAAGTGATTATAGGTCCTGTGTGCAAAGTTAGGTGTAAACTCTTGGGAAAATCTGTATGTATTAGAATCCATATCGGAAAAATTTAGAATGGATTTGCATAATTTTCATTTTCATTTGTTTGAGTGGCCGTGCCCTTATTATTAATAATAAAGAATAACCCCTGAAACCCTGATTATGCCTAATCTAATAAATTTATTGTACTAAATATATTTTAAACCTAATATTATCAGCTATTAGGTAAAATCCAGTGTGGTGTGTGCGGGGACATTAATTAATGTAATTTGCCAGTCTATCCAGGTGAAATAGCTTATCATGGATAGATGCCCTAATTTAGTTCTATGTTAGGTAGAGTTGCATTTGTTATGTATATAATTTACGTACATATGTATATGTTGTTTTCCTTATGTTGTATATTGTGTCCTCGTATGATGTAATTAATTACAGTCCGAATTAGTAATTGATTCATGTTTCCAGGTGGATGCCATTAATATGTGTTATTCGATTATGCTACCAGCAATCGACCGGGTAAGACTTTCAGACAGTTAAAGGCAGTTGCTTAGGTAGGACCCCAAACCTAAGCTGAATTAATTGAGTTTAGTCTTTTTAATTTCTATAATACGCAACACCTACATGCATATATAAAATGAAATTCTTTTTTTTGGAAATGGTCGTTCAACACACTTAGCTGCATTTTTGTATCTAATTTCGTATGATGTTGCGAAAAATTCACATACTATGTAACTTCAGTTTTCTCCATTAGCTTGCATAATCTGCAAATTTAGATTAGCTATGGAAAAGGATATCTATCATTAACTTTAACAATATTTGCATCATCCCGAAAACTAGTTTGCTCCACATACGAAATTTCCCAAAACAATTGAAACCAATTGCAATCTAAATTCAGCAAGCACAAATCAACAAAACCGAAACTCTAATTTGGGACTCCATTGCTCACGAACAAAACATGAAGCATACTACTTTGCTGAGCCTGTCGATCGTCCTGTTCCCATCCTTTGGATGATTTAAGCCAGAAGCACTTTAATTGAAATTCATCTGTCCAACAGTAACTTGGACTTCATGAGCTTAATCCCATATGTTTTATGTCTGTACCAATTTCTGTATGTAAATTGTAAATTAGAAGTTTGTTGAAACTATTTAGAATTTAGTTTGTCGCAAATTAATTCTGGGTTGAACGACAAAATCAAAAAGTTCAAGTGAACAGACGACACAGCTCTCACAGGTGGTGATAATTAATTATAGTGACTCCTTCAACAAATTGCCTGAACTAATTAAAATGAGGGAAAGTAATGAAATTATCCACCGTCTAAAAAACACCAGTTGACATCTGAAATAGAATTTTCTACTCTTTCATGTCGGCTGGAACTAGAAATGGAAAAATGACCCTGACAAATTCTTTGATTCAAATTTACACTGAAATGTAGTTTTTTAATTTTTGTTATTTAATTTCTGCAAAATTTTATGAGAATCTCATGAATATTAAATTTAATTCAAAAATATTTCCTAATGAAAAAAACTTTTTTTATTTCTTTTTGATTATTTTATAGCCGTGGGAATTGGCTACAGTCCAAAGAAATAATATTTCTACTGAAAATTTCCCCAAGAATAACTTCCTTCAGTTCCTATTTGGAGATGAAAACAGAAAGTCATTTCCGTTCTACAGGGACACAAAACGGATACATTCACTCTCTCGACCCTTTTCGACTTCCTTCATCCAGGGAGCACGAATGTAGGAATTGTGCTATTAATTGCAAAACTTTAAGGCATTTCTTTAAAGTAAAAAAAAAAAAAGAACGTTCTGAAAAGGAAGCTTTTATAAACATTAAAGCTTTAGGCAAAACGAGAAGATTTCTCCCGACATTTGGTATGTAGATTAGAGTTAAGAATTTCTAGGTGAGTATAATGCAGTTCTGGAAAGAGTTTTGAATATTTATTCAAGAAAGTTTTATCCCAGAGAAGATTTTGAGAAAATTTAATATCATAACGGGATACTAAATTCTTCGTTTTTGTATGAACTTTTGTGAAAAACTAACTCACCAGATTAAATGAGACATTATAAAGGATTGCCTTCCTTGCTGTACTCTCTACATTTTATCCTTAAATATAGTTTCAATAAAGCGTATATGTATTTCTCAGAATACTGCACAGATTGCTCGGCTTATTATCAGAGAATATAAAAAACAGAAATCAAAATCTGTTATCTGTTAGCTATGGAAGATAGAGAGGGCTTGCTATATTGAAGCGGATGAGTGTTGTGTTGTTGGTTAATTGCTTTTTTATAATTTTGTTGCTACTTTTATTATTAAAATTTCTCTATATGTATATACGCCACGGATCAGTTCTAATTTACTTTGTTTTCTATATATCGTGACTCATACCACAGATGGCACAAGAACTCGATGTCGCATACAATACCAGGGCAGAGTACATAAATTTTACATGGCTGGTGGTACAGTCCGGAATGGACCACAACATTTGGAATGATGGAAACCAACCTTGATTGATTCGTATTGAGGCAGGCTATCAAATTTATACAAAACTGCTGTTAAAGCAACATCGAGAGGAGCAAATGACGCTCTAAAACAATGTTGTGATCCATTCCGGAATGTACTACCAATTTCACAATCTGTATCTGCTGCTCTGGTATACTGTGTGATATCTAGTTCTTGTGCAATCCATGCTAATACCCAACTGGGAGTAATGCGATATTATATGGGGCAAAGATGTGACTGCTTACTCAGCAACATATAATTTGATTGATTATGTAAACGCTCAATATTTGTGCCACTGACATCACCCGACAATCTCTCAAGTGAAACCATTTAGGCAAGGAGAATCAGTGGACGAACAAGGAATTGAATAAATTTTACTTATGTGCTAACATATTTAGGACTAATGCAGTGAGCGTTGTGTCCTATAAAAAAAACTGATATTACAGCATTGGTGATACAACAAAAAACAGGTGGACATATTAGCGATTTTACTTGGACTATGTTCACCGTCTATGTATTAGTTCATAACATGCTTTAGATTATTTTTAATGCTGCTTAAAGCCCCTCCCCTCCCCTCCCCCCATTCAATGCCTATGAAAAAACTTACAAACATGCATATACAATATACGAGGGTAGTCTGATAAGCTTTCAACCTAAATATATAGATGTCGTTACACATCCAATATACGAGGGTAGTCCGAAAAGCTTTCAACCTCAACATGTAGATGTCGTTACTCATCCAAACTTTTGCATCCACATTTTTTATTTAACCGTATAGCTGCGCAAATAACAGCTGAGTTTACTGGGTTTCTGATCCATTATTTGCCATGTTCATGTTTAAGAATTCAAGATGACTGCAATAGACTTTAGACAGGAACGAGTCCATTAGGTAGAAAGTAGAATTAGCAGTATAGAGTTCAAATGCTCAATTTAAATATGAATTCCGTTGCTTCATAAAACTGATCCACGGGGGACAGTTTCAATTTTTTTCACTAATACTGTAGTTCCAATATTTTCTCACAGTTTCTGTAAGCAACAAGCGTGATTTTTAATTTTTGGAAAAACAAAAAGTTCTTGAAAACTTGTCCTTTTTTTTAGACTGCTGTTAAAAGTGGTTGGTGATTACGAATCAGCAGATAAGATAAGACCGGTTTGAAATGAATATGAAACGAAACACCCTTGCAAGGGACCACACTTTTGTTCGGCATCTTATCGTATATATGCACGGGAAATACCTACATGCGGGGACATCACTATTACCATAGATGACACAAGAACTAGATGTCGCATGCAGTACCAAAATAGTATACAAAATTTATATGGCTGGGCGATCCTTTCCGGAATGGACCACAACATTTGAAATTATGTATCCGTCGAGTGATTCATAGTTTTTCGTATCTGAGTTGTCGAGGAAGTCGATAAAATGTATACAAAGCGGCTATTATAAAAACATTTGCTTTCGGCACGCTCTAAAACATGTTATTGTCCATTCCAGAGTGCACTACCCATTTCACAAACTATATACTCTGCTCTAGTATGCCATGCGACATCTAGTTCGTGTTTCATCTATGCTATTATTCAGTGTTATTTGTCAAAATTACTGAACACACAAAAAAAATGCATAATTTGCGTACGACATCAAGCAGCGAAGTCTCAAAAAATCCAACTTACCAAACAAATTGGATGGTGTATATCGAGCCTTTGAAAACGTCGGGCTTGATTACAGAGGAGCTCGTACAACAAAGAGTTACCTCGAAGTATTTCTATGCTTCAGCACATGGGCTCTGCATCTAGAGCTATCAGAAGATCTTACTTCTGAAACCTTCATCTGATATTTTAAGCGGTTCGCACCATGACCCGGTATTCCATCCAACTACTACAGTGATAATAGTACAAATCGAAAAATGAAAAATGTTCATTGCACAAAACTCACCAATTTCTAACTTTTTGTCTTCTAACAGCATTTCACGGCAATTAAATCCCACCTCAGCTTCGCATTTTGGTGGTATCTGGGAAGCTGGAGTTCGTTCTGTCAAGAAGATTCTACAAGAAACAATAGGGAAAACAAAGCTAACGTATGAGTAGATGTAAACGCTTTTAGTTCAATTCGAGGGTCTTCTTAATACTAGACCTCTATCACCAAAGAACGAGGACATTTCATCGCTCGATGCGTTAACTCCACCCATTGGTCAGCATATCACCGCCCTCCCCGAGCCTTCGGAAAATGTATCATTGCAAGGACGCCGGCGACTGCTACAACAACTCCACCAACAGTTTTGGGGCGTTGGCATATTGCATACCTCTCGAAACTTCAACAACGACCCAAATGCCAGAAAGTAGAAGGCAACTCGCAAGTTGAAGACTTTGTTCTTTTAAAGGAAAGTAACTTACCAATACAATGGGTTCTTGGGCGAATCACTACCACATACCCTGGTCATGACAATTTGGAACGGGATGTCACCTTGGGGACTATGCAAGAAGAGCTCAAAAGGCCTATCACAAATAAACTTCCAGTCTAAGTCGTTAAAATTCCTCCTCACTGGGGAAGTATGTTTAGAATTATATAAACTCATTATTACGTGGCTGTCTCAGTCTAAAATAATTCAAGCTAACTTTCATATCATAATATATCACATGTTGTTGGTCAGTACTGTAGCTACCATGCTATTAACTAAAATTTCAGTTCATTGCATTCAATAATTGTTCCATATACACTCACATTTTGGCATTGTAAAAATGCAATCTATTGTCGTAAGTTACCGCTTCAGATCTGCGGTTATAAATCTTTTTTGTTTGGACCAAGCCACAAGCAACTTGTACACCATTGATAATGAATTAATTAAAATCACAATTAATATGGATCAGAAGTTTTATTTACAATCTACCTATTCAACAAATAATAACATTTACAAAAAAAAAACATAACTACATGTAGTACTCAGTGGGTCTCATAGGTCTATTTTTACATACACATAGACTTGTTTCCATTGAAGAAATAAAAAAACAATTCATATTTGCTTATTATCAGTCAACGAATGGGTATTCAGGTGACCAGTTATAAGTATAGGAGCAGCAGATTTTATCTTCACCACAAACTTCAAGAAAGCCTTTTTTATATTCCAGTTTTGATCTTCAATCTACTTGAGTTCTTTGTTCGAATTTAATTAAAGTCTGTTCAAAGCTGACCACCACCTATTTATTCTGATTAATAAAAAACACCCCATCCTCAGCCGCACCAATAGGACGACAGATTTATAATTGCACATCGTCAGCATAGAGATGTAACCGAGAATGCTGAGGGCAGTAAAAAATATTATTTATAAACATAATGAATAGGAGCGGTCCCAAAATAGAGCTCTGTGGAACACCAAAATGCACTGCTTTAAATTAGGAGAGCTTTTCAGTAGAAAAGACTCCCTGAAACCGTCAACATAAATAATCAGAAATCAAGCGTACTGCATGAATGCTAAAATTAAAGTTATTTATCAATTTGTAGCAAAGTGTTTCATGACCGAATGAATCGAATGCCTTGGAGAAATCAAGAAAAACAACCATCGAAAACATATCGTTGTCCAAGCCTTGTTTAATTTTCAGCAGTGCTGTAATACAATTATGCTTTGCTCTGAAACCAGACTGGCAGCTATATAAAAGAGAGTTACTGAAGAGGAAATTACTGAATTGTGTAGACATAATTTTCTCAATGATTTTGGATAGAAGAGAAAGAATAGAAATTGGACGAAATTCAGACGAGCTTTTAGGGATAGAAATGACTTCAGATAATTTAAATGGATAGGAAAACATTACATCATGAAGCAAGTGCTGCAAATATGAGCGCTAAAAGAGAAAGCAGGTATAGTAATAATAGACGAACAAATCTGGGACTAATCAAGTCTTAACCAATGGAGCCAGACTTTACATTTTTGAAAGCTTCTAAGTGAAAACCAAGGGCACTGAGAACTAACAACACTTTTATTTAGTTATAAGAGGAGCATGCTTTTCATGTAAGTCTTTCAGGGTATCAGCTTTTCATGTAAGTCTTTCAGGGTATCACACAAAAACCTTGTACTGCTCATCCACAGTAGTCATAAAATGGCCACTAGTCCATAGGATAGAATTTGCCTCATTCGATAAAGTCTGGAGATCTACACGTTCTAAACAACGGTAGGAATATGTGTGGGAAATCTGTGCTCTTTCGACGAAAATATCATATGTGAGCATTATTAAATTGTGATCCGAGATTCGTGGTAATATTGTTCGATTAATAAAGACAACCTTAAACGTAATAGATGTAAAGAAAGCATCAATCAATCTAGACGAAAGACTAGTGAAATGCGTAGCCTCGCTGTTGACACGGTGTAATGCAAGGGCGCCTAAAAGCATATTAAATGAACAAGCCTGACCGAATGGGTTGAAGTCACCTCCAATAATAGTATTTTCATACTGTAGTATAATATCTAAGATATCAAGATTCGTATGATGACATCACGGTTATTTTCTAAATACAGCCAATCAAAGTAAGTAAAGTGTTGCACTTAATGTTCTCCCTGACATTGCCACTCAAACCCCACGCCTTCCATGTCTATTACAACGAAACACTTTGTAATCTCTCAAATTTAAAGTAATGTCATCAATCTCTGGCGTGGGCCATGTCTTAAGACGCAAATAACATCAATTAATGAATTAGCAAATATTTTGCAAATCTCGTCAATCTTCGGAAATGAAAAAATTGAAAAAATTGAAAAAAAGAAAAAATTGAAAAAATTATAAAATTGAAAAAAAAGAAAAAATGAAAAAATTTAAAAAAATTAAAGAAATGAAAAAATGAAAAAATTGAAAAAATGAAAAAATTGAAAAAATTGAAAAATTGAAAAAAATGTGAAAAAATTAACGAAAAAATTGAAAAAACGAAAAAAATTGAAAAAATGATAAAATCGAAAAAATTGAAAAAAATTGAAAAAAATGAAAAAATTGAAAAAATTGAAAAAAAATGTGAAAAAATTAATGAAAAAATTGAAAAAATTGAAAAAATGAACAAATTTGAAAAAAATGAAAAAACTATGAAAAAATGATGAAAAAATGAAGAAAGTGAAAAAATTTATGAAAAAATTGAAAAAATGAAAAAAATTTGAAAAAAATTAAAAAAAATATGAAAAAATGAATAAATTATTAGTGCTTGATGTCTTGCCAGTTGCCCCTCACCACATATATTCATAGATGTATCTACGACCCTACATATGGCAGGTGCCGTTGGTTGGCGAAGCGCTGTATCGGTGGTGCACTATTCTCCACCATCACCTGTTGGAGTTTATCCACCAGTGAAAGCCTGCACGTTACTAAAGGGTTTCTTTACCGTGAGCTTTGTGCGGGAACTGAATCTACTTTATTGTTTGGTATCCCATGGTAATGTTATACCCGAACAGAGCTCTGCTAACCTCTATCATTTGTTTTATAGATCTATTTTGGAGGTCTTTAATAATTTTAGTGTGTTCGGCTATTTTGTGTGTTGTATGTTGTTTCTATTTTCTGTGTGTTAAGTTGTGTTATTGACAAAGTGTTTGTGGATTGTTGTATTATGTTCTTCTTTTATTAAGTTTTATTGTGTTACTAATAAAGTGTTTTCATGCAGTGTACTGTGTTATGTTTTTATTTTTACTTTGTGTACTATTGTGTTATAAGCTAAGTGTTCTCAGGTAAATATTTATTTGCGTATTTTTTCTTTTCAAATTTATATGTAGATTCCTGTAATTTATTTGTATAAATTATTTTTTCATGTATTTATTTATACGAATGCTCTTTATTAGATATAAAATTATTTTAAACTTATGAACAAAGGAAAATCTAAGTAAACCAAAAATGGTCCATTATATGTGTGTATTTTTATTGACCGTTATTCATACTTTAATTAGGTTGTCATGGCTAATTTGGGTGGTTGTCTTATCATGCTAAATTTTTGTAAATACAAGATATGCTTCACTTATATATGTGTGCGTTCGTGACTGCTCCTTAATAACGCCAAATTAACTATTTTCATTTTTTTGTAGCGTTGGTGTCACCCTCGTAACGTCCCGATAAATGTAACGATGGTGACCACCAACTTCAGTAGGCTTTTAGCAAATTAGTCGGATATGTCTCCGCCGATTATATCCTATTTTTGCAATACATTATATTGCATATTCTGCCATGTAGGCGCTTTATTGGCAATACCATAACCTTTTCTGCTCCTGCCACAGAGCGTCATCAGTGGTTTTTAATTAATTTTTTTAGTGTGTGTTTTACGCACGAAAAAATTTTGTATATATGTGTAGAATATATATTATTCTTACATATATATATAGATATATATTATTCTACTCATTATTCCAGTTCTTATGCCTCGCTGATATTAAATATTAAATTGATAGTGAGGATATTATATGAACCTCTTTAATTATTCATATTGCGTGCTAAGGTCCGTAAATCCACTTGAATGTATTTCTGATATCTGCAGATCCTACATCTAAGTCATTCTTGCTTGTGATAATTCTATTTTTTCTTTTTCTCGGTTGCCCTATTCTTAATCTTTTTTACTTAATTTTGTTTCATCTATATCTCCTGCTAAATTCTAACGTGTATTTTTTTATATATATTTTGTCATACTGCAATATCTAAGCATGCGTTCAGCATCATTTTTTGCATCCATTAATGTCCTTGTTCTTTCATGTATTATTGCCTTCAGTGATTCTATATTATTCAGCTTGGCTTATTACCTTTTTCAATTTTTTATTTAATATTCTTTCTTTATATTTATTTTGATTTTATGTCTTTTTCCAGCTTATTTTTTAATTTTTCTTGCATTTATTTCCGTGTGAATTCCGTGTTCTGTGTTGTCATGTCTAACCATGCAGTTCGCAGAATTTTCATGAACCTTTGCGTTTGTCATTTATTCGGGTTGTTTCTTTTTAATTTTGTCATTTTTTTCATTTTTTCCTTTTTTTTCATTTTTTCATTTTTTCATCAATTTTTTCAAAAATTTTTTCATTTTTTCACAAAAGCTCACGGTAAAGAACCCCTTTAGTAACGTGCAGGGGTTCACTGGTGGATAAACTTCAAGAGGTAATGGTGGAGAATAGTGCACCACCTTATCACACAGCGCTTCGCCAACCAACGGCACCTGCCATATGTAGGGTCGTAGATATGTGGTGAGATATGTGGTGAGATATGTGGTGGTTTTTTAATTTTTCATTTTTTCACAATCCTAAATCCATTGGCTTAATTACAGAAAAATTAATTAGAAATTTTGCGCGAACTCCGACGTCCAGACTGCCATTACCCATTATCGAATAGTAATGAGGATCTCACACTCAACTGTTTTATATAGAAAAAAAATTAACATGAATGTAAAAATTATAAAATCAAACTGAAAAATGTAAAAAAATAAATCTAATTAAAAAATTAAAAGAAATAATAAATCTTACAAAAACATAACGAAAGATTACTAAGAAAGAGAATCTTAAGATGATATCAACAATCAATTCATTGAACAAGCTAAAACTGTCTTTAATCTAGCCATGAATTTTTTATCAACCCGCATTTGTTTGAGCAGCAGCCTAATTAAATTGATGTCATGCTGCCGCCGCCTGTCAACTAACTCTACATTAACAAATTTCCCTCTATCAAAATCGATTTCATGTCCAGCTGCTTATGCAAAATTTAAAATTTTGGGAAAGTACTGCCATCGGCACTGCTGCGCTGATATACACAATATTTTAACTCAAACAAGTTTTAAATGTGCCGCTGTTTAACTTTAGTGAAATATTAAAGTTCTTGTGAGAGGAGGCTATACAATTACCTGCAAGCTGCAGCCTGAACTCTGACTACCTTATACCTACTACAGCTATGATTGCAGATAGGTCAGGGCTCCTACTTTTTTCAAACTTCGACTTTTATACGTATTTTAACGTGGTATTCCGTTGAAAGTGTTATAGAAAGTTTAAACTATTCAAAAAGTTTCGGAAAGCACCAGTTGTTCTGTTCTCAACTTGAAAGTTCCCAGAGATTAGAGTACACTTTTAGATTTTATAGGATTCTAATATTCCCAGATTTTGCATAATGTAGAGAGTTTTATGCAATATTTTGTACAAAATTTGAATGGTGTGTAACCAACAAGCTTTACTTTAGCTTTTTCTTTGTTGTTAGTTTGAGTTTTTAACTTTCGAGATGTTTTTGGATATAAAATAGTTTAAATTATATATGGAATCAAATGTGTGTGTTTTCTCAATATCATTTTACATAAGCTGCAGATATTTGTTATACGTAATGAAAATTGAATCTTTCTTGCGGAAGGTAATAATTAAGTTGAAATTTTCAAATTTTATCATATTCTTTGTCCTCAATTTTCTTAAGAATATTTCTTAGTTCGCTAAGGTAAAGTAAGGTGAATGTGGTGCACCCAAAATCACATCATAGCAAATATTTTTTACAATTTAAAAGACACTTTATACTTGAATCTAGTGGAATTACGCAGGTATGTCTATATTATATGGAATATATTGGTAATTCTTATATAATGAATTACTTTTTGAAAAATTCTTACCATGTTTGGTGTTCTTTCCCAACAGGTAACAACTAGGGGTAAATGCATTTTGATATGCATACCAAATAGATAAAACAAATAAGAAATTAAACAAGAAGTCAATTTGCAATTTGATATTTGGTAAAATTAGAAATAATTTTCCCATTTCCAAATCATTCTACGAAGTAAAGTTAATTTTATGAGGCCATTCCCTTTAACTCGTACACGAATTTGCTTGTCTATTTATTTATATATTTCTTTTTTACTATTTTCGACACTCTCGTAGACCCAGTTTTCGTCATCACAGCGAGCTTAAATTTGGCACACAGGTTCATGTCGCGTGACAATTGAATCTATCAACCGGAAATTTCCATGGAAAACCCGGAAAATCGGGAAAAATCATTTGAAAATTTTTCAGGAACAATGCAGAGTTTTTCGATTTTTCCGAAAAATATTTCCGGAATTTTCCGACTTTTCCGGAAATTTTTCCGGTAAAAAAGTTTTCTAAATTATGCAGGACCAAGTTCCCTATCAACTAGCATCATTACTTTCTCTCCGACAATGGTGAAAGCTTGCAGAAAAAATCGAGGAGAATTCATATAAAACGCTTTTGCGGAGTTTTTCAGACGAAGTAAGCGTTTGAGCGTTTTGCAACCTAAGACAAAGTTGTAGAGCGAAATAAGTTACATAAGGTTGCTTTTGTGGAAAACTCCGTGGAAAACCCGGAAAAGCGGGAAAATCATCGGATAAATTTTCATCGATATGATTAGTGATAGATCTGTTTCAGGAAAAATGCAGAATTTTCCAATTTTTCTGGAAAATTTTCGGAAAATTTCCGGAATTTTCCGACTTTTCCGGAAAATTTTCCGACAAAAAAGTTTTATAAGCTATGCGGAATCATTTTTTCCGTCCTACTGGCATCAATACTTTCTCTTCAACAATCATGAAACTTGCATGAAAAATCAAGGAAAATTCATGTAAATTTTTAAAAAAATTTCATAGTAATAGGAAAAGTCTGTGGAAAACATGGAAAATCGGGAAAATCAAATGTTATATGGAATCAAGTTGGAATACACCTAAAAAGCGCTGTTTAAAATATAATTTGAATTTCAGAAAATCGTTGCAGTACTTCAACGATTTGAAACTCGAAAAATTTTTGTTTTCGGATCGGCACCAAACATGACTTAAAAATTGTTTTAAAATATCTCCATGCAGCACGTAATAACAATTTAGCTAACGTGAAAAAGGCAGAAAATAAAATAAGTAAAAAAGAGTTTGCAAACAAAACTGACGCCAAGCCGCATGAAATAGTAGAAAATTAACTTTTCTTCACACACAGAGATGGACTCAGGTTTTATACGCTGACAATCACCGATATATTTCAGTATGGTCAATCAGAGGTAATAAGTGATTTGATTCATGAAGAGAAAGAATATTCAAGAGAAATTTCCCCAATCAAAAAATCTGAGTCCACCTCTTTGTGTGAAGAAAAGTTTATTTTCTACTTTTTCATGCGGCTTGGCCTCAGTTTTGTTTGAAAACTCGTTTTTTACTTATTTTATCAAATTTTGCAAAAAAAAATTAAAATTTGCAACAAATTATCAAATTTAGCAAAAAAAATAAAATTTTGCATCAAATTTTGCAAAAAATCAAATTATTTTTTGTTCATGTTGTACGCAAAAAAGAAACTTGAAAGACAAGTCGATTTCTTCTACTGTGGAAACTGGCAAATTCGTTTTATTTCTACCTTTTTACAAACATACTTAATCCACTAATCATTTGTTAAAAAATCTCCTTTTCATTCATACTCATATTGATCATACTAAGCCTTACATTAACTTATGAAAAGCTATCCCAAATAGAACTGTAATCGTTTTAATTTTTATTTTATTTTTTTAATGGGGGAGGGTAGAAAATCTCTGATTGTATTTCTGTCCAATTCCTTACACAGTACGCAAAAAACACCTTTTCATCTATTCCCAACTAGATTGGGAAGGCTCTTTCCATAATATTTGGTGGTTACGTAAGTATTTGATGGGTTTGAAATATAAGAAGATTGTGAAATACTATTAGCTGACATTTTCAATATTTATAGACAACCAGAGATATTCACCTAAATTGCCTATTTAACTTTCTTCAGACGAAAAACAAGAGCAATCACCAAGAGATGGGTAATAATACCCTCACATTTTATCTCTATAGAATTGAATTCCAAAGTTTCTTTGACAATTTCCTTTTATATATATTTTCTCCATTCACAACAGTAAAAAGTATCCTTTTTCAGGATAATAAACATATCCTTCAGTTTCAACGTCAAAGTAATTTTAGTAAATGGAGAAAGGATGTTCATAAAAATAAAAGCACAAAAGTATAAGAGGCCAAAAAAAAATCAATGAAACTCTCCTATGAACACATTCACATTCACATTCCTGTTCGTACATATAGATAATAAATGAACATCGTAAAGCACGTGAGCTCCAAAATGTTGAAGGAAGAAGGATGGATGCCAAAAGGGATTCACCATCATCAATTTATGTTCACCCTGTGGTATATAGATGTCACCGAGATATGTATGTTCCCGAATTTGCATTATAAAAACAAAACCATCTCTGATGGATGAGTTTTCCTCCATTACAGCACATATATATGTACATTCACGTATTACATAGGCAATGCTGATGATGGAGTCGGGCAGAGAACGATGGGGTCTATAGCCTAATTTCAGGCCATTCTTATAAAAATGAGGTTCTTTAAGCATTTAAGAGGAAAGAAAAGGGATGCTATTAGCATTTTTACTTATTTTATGATCTTTCAATCTGAGGAGAATTTTCCAAAATGATGTTTTAAAAAAAATGAGATTTCAATAAAACGGGATACTGTAGATGGGATATTACTGCGGTCTCGTAAAAAAAAAGGATAAATTCCAAGAAGACGCCTGCTCGTGTTTCCTTTGCATTTAAAATTTAACAATCTTTTGTGTACATGCCTCATGCAAAATAAATTTGTCCCATTAAATTGGATTAAATTTTGCTCAATATCTCTTGTAGTTTTACTGTTGCTGTTTTCTTTGCTTAGGTGACCTAATTTTTTATGAAATAATTTTGCATTTGACTATAGAATGTATGTCGCTGAATAGCTATTAAGGTCTACGCACTTAGCTGCATATGGCTAGGGTTCATTTTGCAGATTTTTACGGACGACTCCTCCACAAATAAATAGACCGGTGCTGGTGTTTGAAGTGGTGCACTCGTATCGAATTCACATAACTCTTGCTATTTCAATGGCAGAGAAACTACTTCTTGTTCATAGTTTTAATGAATAGATTGTTGCTATCCTCGCGGGTATTCAGACTACTTTAATAGCTCTAAATGATTAATCTCTCACTTATTGGAAAGCTTCAGGAAGGCATTGGAAGGGCCCTCAACGGATTGGATGGGGTAAAGATATAACATCATAATATCGAATTTCTAATCTCAATCGACTGTTACCCAATATTTTTCTCGCACATATGGTCTTAACTGGGATCGAAAAGACTCACAATTTTTAATCTCGCACTGGGCAAATAAAAGAAGAAAAAAAGATTTAGATAGTGTGGATATTGTATGATATGTCAATATTCAGGACGGCAGGTGAGAAAATATCTCGTCATCTCAACCCTGATATGTATAAAAGTCATGCAGGATTGATTGGAAACATGCTAAGTTTTACCAATCCGGTAGTGAAGAAGAAAGGAATGCTAGTAGTACAGCTATGGTTTCCAAGAGAATGCGGCGGCGTAATTGCGCCAATGTATTTGCGTTCCGATCCGAAATAAAAAAACCACTAAGGATAGTTTTGAAGGAACAGTGTGAAATAATAATAATAATTTATTCATGGATATGTACAAAAGACTACAATTTTTTTTGGGACAGTACAAATGGAAAATATAAAATATAGTGAAAGAGAAAAAAAAATAAATTTAAGCCAAATACAACTATAATAATATAATAATTTTAAATAAGAGAAGAAAAAAACACCATACAGAGTAAAAACCAAAAAGAGAAAAAAAGACAAAATCAACAAAATAATAAAATAAAACATAAAAAATTGTAAGGACTAGGTTTAATTTTAATCTAAACTACACAAAAAATTGTGTCATCGGCACGTATAGTTCATGATTAATTCAGAATACGCTTCAGCTCATTTTTAAAATCTAATGTCCGAGTTTGCCTTCTAACAGTGACCGGAAGAGAATTCCATAATCGAGAAATAACGGAAAAATAAGAACGTTGCCCAACAACATAACATGCACATGGAAAGGAAGGTTACTTAGAAATTATCAAATTACGTAGGAAAACTAATGCTCTAATATCTAAATAAGTATCTAAAGAGTAACTTAATATGGAATTTCTATAAGCAGAAGAGTGATCGTGACGTCTTAAGCCATAAAAAAAAAACGCACGCAATCAGTAAAAGCTAAATTTAATTTTCGACTACACGCAGAGTCAAGCCACGAATGAATTGTACTGCAGAAAGTGAAATGTGGAATTAGCAGTGCCTTAATAAGCTTTAGCTTTAACTCAACTTGGAGCAGGCTACTCGACAGACGGACGAAGCAATCGAAGGCCGCCATAAATCTTTTGTAATGAGGAATTTGAGGAATTAACATGGTCACAACACTCAAATTTACTATTTAAATAAACACCAAGATTCTTAACCTTGCTGGCATATGGCAAAAGTACTCCATTAAGATGTATAGAGGGAAGATCTGAAAACTCCAAGTCTCTCCTGTAAAAAAACATACAAGAAGATTTCAGGGAATTCAACAAGAGTCGATTGCTGCTGTGGCAATCAGAGATATTTATTAAATCACGGTTTACTCGGTATATGCAGTCCTCAATTAACCCAATTGGATGAAATAGATATATCTGAACATCGTCAGCATACATGTAAATGTTCACGTCTTCATTAATATCAGGGAGATCATTTATGAATAAGCTAAAGAGAAGCGGTCCAAGAATTGAGCCTTGCGGAACACCACATTTAATCTTAATCCACTTCGATTTAGCATCCTCGGCTTTAACATGCTGAGAGCGATTTGAAAGAAAGTCTGAAATCATTCTAGAAGATGAATGAGAAAAATTATACATTTTTTTAAGTTTTGATAAAAGTAAACTGTGATTGACGGAATCAAATGCTTTAGTGAAGTCGAGGAGTACCAAAGCTATTAACAAATCACTGTCAAGTGAATTGCGGATATCAGTAGATACTTTCAACTAGGCAGTTTCACAGGTGTGGCCAGAACGAAAGCTGGACTGCCATTTCGAAATGAGCTTATTATCCGACACATACTGGAGAATTTGCGTACGCATTATTTTCTCTAGGATTTTGCTAAGGTAACATAGTAAGCTTATGGGCTGATAATCGTAGACTGATTTTGGTGCAAAGGACTTAGCCAAAGGTATAATAACTGCATTTTCCATTTTGGAGGAAACACAGAAAATGTAAGACAAGAGTTAAAAATATATACTAAACTGTCATGATGGAGAAATATCGTCTGACCCTGTGGCTACGGATCTAACGGAGACATGCATGCCTTGAAAACGTCTTCATGTGATACGCATCGGAAACTGAAACTGCTGTGATCTGCCAAGTTCATACTGGTATTGGGAAAGGGCCGTGTTAAGGAAATATTACAGGGTGTAGTAAAATAGATATTAAGATCATCAGTATTTAGTCACATGGTGGCAAACCCTTTCCGCAAACACCGAACCGCTTCAAATTACACCACAGTTTCTTAGAAGCCAGCGATGGATTTAATATGTTATTGAAATAGTTCTTCTTTGTCCTTTTAATTACAGTTTTCGTCTTATTTCTAATTGCTTTGTACCTGGAAAAACATTCCTCCGACTTACATCTCTTGTACCTACGGAAAAGTAGTTCTCTTTCAGCAATTAGTTATTCAATTTCAAGAGAGTACCAAGGAATACGATTTGGAGCGATCAGTTTTATAAGCAGAGGTGCATATTTGTCGTGAAGATATGATAATGAAACCATAAAACATTTTCAATTGTTCTTCAACTGATGAAGAGTACCGAATACAAATCCAAAGAAGGGTGAACGGTTCATCAAGCAAATTTTGTACATCAACTTGATCGTATGAACGGAATTTAATTATGTTACGCAAAAGTGAGAGGCAAATGTTGTAAGACAAATAAATAAAATCATGATCAAATATACATGGTGATGTTATCTGATTATAAAAAAGGACATTATTGGTATCAGATACAAAGAAATAATCTAAAAGCGAGGGATTATTACAGTTGTAATAAGTAGTGTAGGAACCGACCGTGGGCGGACAACAAAAAAAATAAAAAAGACTCGTGTTTCACGTCTGAACTGTACGACACTATTTATTAAAGTGATCTCTTTGGTACATCGATTGTTATCACTTAATCTGCTCGATAATCGGTGCCGTTAGCATTTGATGGTCACTATAGTGTATACGTATGTATGCGTGTACAAGAAATTCAATATTTGTTAATTTATGACTACAGTAGCTACGTTGTTATTGATATTTTGTAAACAATCTCCGCCAACTACTATATTGGTATATTTTTGTGAGAAACGGGACAGCGAATTACCTAGTTCCACAGCATTGTCATGATTAAAAGTACCATGCGGACAATAAACACTAATAAGAAACAATTTTTGTGTAGCACAACACACCTCAACAGCCAGAAACTCAATGCCACCCTCGCTGGAACTTTTAATAAATTTGGATTTAAAGCCATCCTTCACAAAAATAGCAACTCCTCCGCCGATCTGACCGTCACGATAACGCCTAAAGAGCTTAAATCCTGGAATTACAATAGAGTTAGATAAAATATTCTTATTAAGCCAAGTTTCAGAGGTGAATATCGAATGCACATTGCTGCTATAAAAAATTCCCTGTACTTCAGTAATCTTTGATCTAAGGCTTCTTGCATTAAAATGGCAGAAGTTAAAGCCTTCTGTTTTTTGGGAAAATATGTTGAGCAACGTTCTCGTACTATTTAATCCTGAAATACGTGTAATCATTTACATTAGAAGGCAACCTGGGACACTGAGCAATAACCCTAATCAACATGACGAGGACACAATTAACCAAATGGAGTGGAGAATTATTTATAAAATTAACTAAAAAAAAATAATAATAAATTTAAAAAGCAAAGAAAGAAATTGTTAAAGTAACGAATCAAAAAAAGAAAGAAACAAAAATCAATTCAAAATTAAGAGAAAAAAATATATAGATACATTATATATGTTACAGTCAAAACACGATTTTACTAGGAAATTCTAGTTCTAACAAAGCGCTCTCGGTAATTCTAGTTTTAACTAATATAACACAGCTAAAATTAGAATTGACGAGAGCGCTTTGTTAGAACTAGAATTAACTAAAGAATACTATTTAGTTAATTCTGGTTGTGGCTGAATTATCGATGACCTTGCTGTATTTCCGTTAGATTTAATTCTGAATGCGTTAGCGTACGGAGATGGTGTGTGTTCTACCAAAGAACAGACTTTTTTGCAATTTCAGCAGGTTTTTCGCTGAAAAGAAAAGGTACACCTTTAATAATTATATCAATTGCCGTTGATCACTTTGAAAATGTTCGTTGTCTCGGGACGGCGTCTCACATCTGTCTTGCAGTAACTTTACTTGGTCAGTCAGTGACTGAATTCGTTGATTGTAATTAACAAATACACCCTGGAATTTTTCCATTAATCGGCACTCCATTTCCGATAATTTGTAATTTATTAAGTCCTCAAGTCTACTTATTAATTTATTCTCAAGAGGGTCAGACGACAGAGAAGCTATACGCTGTTTAGGGCCGCTCCCTGTTTGCATGTCGGAACCTATATTGCTGCGATCAATGCTGGCACTTCGATTCTTTGCTGAGCCTTTGGTCGACATTATTATCAGCGAAAAACGTAAAATTACTGAACTTATTTGTAAAAATTTAACACCACTTACACTCGAGCAAAGAGTGTGCCGATAACTCAGTAAGCTTACACAAAAAAACAAAAGCGTTGTAATATGTGACAAACAAGGAAAAATTTACAGGACGAATTGAAGAAACGTCTACTCGATATCGCACATCACGCTGAGAACTGGTGAATTGAGGTCTAGCTGACGGCCATAATAGCTCCGGGATCCAAATGTTTTTGATTTCGACGGAAAATCGTAGTTTAAGGTTTTTTTGTTAGGTTTAAGTATATATGGTTATATTTTTTAACGATTGATTTCTATTTCATGATTGGAATACGAAAAAATAATTAGGGAGGCGAAGCAATTGAATAAACGTAATTTTTACAAGCCACACTAAGCGTAACTAACGGGCAAAGGTACTGGACAATTACGTCGCCGCATTCTCTTGGAAACCGTAGCTTAAGAGTGGCTGCAGTGGGATTCAACTCTCCGAGTTTATGAAGCACCGCCGTCTATTCAACCGCAAGTCTCAGCCCCAAGCCTTCATTCATACGGCTATTTGTGAATTGTGATATAAACTCAACATAATATAAGTATGATCCATATGAATATTTTAGATCGTACTTCTTGCACTGCACTAATTAGAACGGGGTGTGTAACCTTGCCTACAAAAAAAAAAATTTATAGTTCCTGCAATAATTTTAAGGTTTAACAGACCTGCCCTAAGCAGGTCCATGAAAACTCTCCTATGTCCCTTAAAACTATCCTCGACGTCTTTTAGAGCCATCACATTCGATCCAAACACCATTAACCCTGTCCTCTTCTTGGAGGATTAAGCCATATAAAATAATAACCAATGAACGACACCGTGTACACTTAGAGAATGACAGCAAAATACGACTGTAAACAGGAACGAGATATAGATTACATGCCAACATTTCTATACACTGATGCATCGGAAATAATCTCATCTTTGGCGTTGGCAGTCCAACTCTGAAAATGACAACAGACAGATTCAAATCTGTCGCAAACTACTTTACTGGTGCAATGTCTACACGATCGAAATAACAGCGATCTGGGAGGCAGCCAGGTGGGTAGCCAACCAAATGAATATCACAGCGTTATTCTCCGATAGCCTATCGCCAACCAAAGCTATCAAAGCTATCTAGAACGTAAAGAAACAAAAAAGTTCCGGCTTAAGACATCAAAACGGCCTTCCAGAATGACATAGTCTGAGTCGCCTGGTGTTCTGGCGTGGCCATGTTCGTATTCCACGCAATAAAAGAGCGGATTGCTTGACTTAACTCAGAGCTACGGGTAAGGAGCCCGCGGTAGTACTCGCAACGATAGCGTTGCACAATTATATAAAAATGAACGAGTCAATACCCACATATTGCCCGTCTAACTATGTTGATTGGAAAGATGAAGACGGTAATATGCAGCCTGGTGATTGGAGGAAAGAAGTCGATGTTGACATACCGTCAGCTAAGATTGGATCCAACAACGCCTCAAAGAACGCTTTTCAATTGCGAAAGACGCTGATGAAGTGTTTCATCAATGAGGGCGCAATTGAAAGGTAAAATAAAATAAAGTCAAATCAGTAATTAAGATGAAACTTAAAGCTAAGCACAGTTAGGGCGAATAAAAACGCTGTATAATAAATATATTGAGTTAACGTGTGCTTATAAAAAAACAATTAAAATTAAACTCAAAACTTCACAAGATCAAAAAAAAAAAAATATTCAAATTTCAAAATTACAAAAAAAAAAAACTCTTCAATTTTGTTCTTCCAATTCCTGCAACTGCACTTGTGCTAAATGTCCTCTAATTTCAGCACGTATTGTAATGCGCGTATGGACGATTGCAAAGTATTAATTATGCAAGATGCTGCCTTGGAGCAGCATTTGCGATTGGAGAAGATTGCACGTACGTAAAGTTAGCACCGCAATTTCGTCTGATATAGTTCGGAGCTATCTCATAATTTGTCGTTAATTTGTCGTTAATTTATGGTGAAAACCATAAATTTGTCGTGTCCTTTTTTCTAAAGGAAACTGGATGTGGTGCTAAGTTGACGTCAAGTTAGCACCGCAACTCACTGGAACTCGGCCAAAACTTGTCGGATTGGAAAATTATACATCTTGGAATTTGTCGTTAATTTTTCGCTAATTTGTCATGATATCCATAAATTTGTCGTGTCCTTTTATTTAAAGGAAACTGGATATGGTGCTAAGTTAACGTCAAGTTAGCACCGCAACTCACTGGAACTCGGCCAAAAATTATCGGATTGGAATATTATACATCTCGGAATTTATCGTTAATTTGTCGCTAATTTGTCATGAAATCCATAAATTTGTCGTGTCCTTTTTTCTAAAGGAAACTGGATGTGGTGCTAAGTTGACGTCAAGTTAGCACCGCAACTCACTGGAACTCGGCTAAAACTTGTCGGATTGGAAAATTATACATCTTGGAATTTGTCGCTAATTTGTCATGATATCCATAAATTTGTCGTGTCCTTTTATCTAAAGGAAACTGGATGTGGTGCTAAGTTGACGTCAAGTTAGCACCGCAACTCACTGGAACTCGGCGAAAACTTATCGGATTGGAAAATTATACATCTTGGAATTTGTCGTTAATTTGTCGCTAATTTGTCATGAAATCCATAAATTTGTCGTGTCCCTTTTTCTAAAGGAAACTGGATGTGGTACAAGTTGACGTCAAGTTAGCACCGCAACTCACTGGTACTCGGCCAAAACTTATCGGATTGGAAAATCATACATCTTGGAATTTGTCGTTAATTGGTCATGAAATCCATAAATTCGTCGTGTCCTTTTATCTAAAGGAAACTGGATGTGGTGCTGAGTTGACGTGAAATTAGCACCGCAACTCACTGGAAGTCGGTCACAGCTTATCGGGTTGGAAAATTATACATCTTGGATCTCGTTGTTAATTTGTCATGAAATCCATAGATCTGTCGTGTCCTTTTTTCTAAAGGAAACTGGATGTGGTGCTAAGTTGACGTCAAGCGTATCTACTCATTTCGGTAAGGTCTTCGAAAATTTTTTTCAAAACCAGAGCTACTCTTGGATTTTTTTATCGTTTTGCTTAATTTTCGAGAAGTATATTTATCGCACAGGATAGAAAATAAATTTTGTTTAGGTCAACGGTCTCGAGTGAAATTCCAATACTTACCGGTGTTTCTCAAGGCAGCCATCTTGGACCTCTATTATTGATATTTGTATATAAATGATTTATCAGATGTTATAATTCTAATTCTCTTAGATATGCTGAAGATGTCTCAAGTGTTAAAGACTTTTTAAATATTCCACTTTGCAATCAAAAATTGATAGATTCTTTATTTAGTGTAATAAAAATGTTATGGTTTTTTTTGCAAGTGCTCAGCCATCGGAATTGCTGGTAAAAATTTTCTACTTCCAATGAGATCAAAGACCTCAGTCTAATTTCAGACATCAAACTTACTATATAAGCAAAAAATCAATAAAATTATTTATAATATAATTTCGATGAGAACTTCATTTTAAGGAGTTTATATCTATCTTTTGCGTGACCTTTTGTCGAATATTCGCTTTCCACTTAGATGGAATAATCTACGAGAGTACTTCCCTCTGACAAGTAAAGATTAAAAATCATCTTAACCTACCTTCGTTCTTATAAAGAAGAGAGAAAATTAAAGTGGGCTTTATGGTTGATATAATTACAGATGTTGTAAGTGCTCATGAATACTTATTAAATATTAATTTTAATATTCGACCACGTACTCTGAGGAATTACTTGTGTTTCCTCTTATTTGTACCTACTTCACCATAATTCCAATTATGGTTACAATAGGCTCATTATTTACATTATGTTATTTCAGCCTTAAGTATAACCACTCAAGCCTAATTGATTTTAACTTCAACAAAACTGAAGAGTCTGCTTTACGAGTTTAATTAACTTTTGATTTTATTTTATTCGCTACCTGTTTTTCGGTTGATTTTTTTTTTCTCTTTAAAGGTGGTCGAAAAATGTTGGCCTTGCAATTCATTATGAAAGGAGTAGAGGCAAGTGTTGTAACAAAACAAACAAAAATCCGTTTCAACTTACTATTGGAGAATACTTTGCAACATTTTAGTATCTTATGCTGCTGATTTTTAATCTCTTAATTTATAATCGTTTAAGCAACAAGTTAAGCAACAAAGTTCAATAAATAACTGAGGGGATGCAATTTTCTCCTGGATTTTAAACCATTTTCACTGGTTATGTTTTAAAAAAAAAAGTCCAAATAATGCAGAAGGAATAACGCTTTAAGGAGAGAATGCAATAGAACATTTAAAAACAAAGCTTTGAATTGTGGCGCACAGAAAGCAAGTGAAACGACTCTAATTTCATTAACTGTTCTGCTCATTTTAGCATGAAATTTGACGATGCTTTTCGCCTAGAACTTTACAAGCGAATCCATGATAATTTGAATAAGAGCCTCACTCCTTGGAATAGTAAGCTTTTCTATGATGCTCTTCAGCAGCTCCCCCGGGGGTTTGGTGAAAGCTGTGACAACCAGAAACGGATACGTTCATTTACGACGGAGAGAAAATGGACCACTTATTAAGGTATCTAGCCCCGAACAAATTCGACATTACGACGCGGAAGCTAAACAGCGAATTCAGTAACCACAACCACTCAGCAATCATATTCATTCTGGTTACATACGTGGCTTTAACCTTTCGTCAATTTTTACTATAGTGATTAGTTAGTTTTCTCTTTACTATTGAATTATGATCTTCCTAGTCTTAAGGTATCTGCTTTAGAATATTTTGGATTATGTAGTAACTTTCTTCTTGAAGTATACTTTGCATCATCCCCCTGCTGCTTTGATATTGTCTGGGACTGTGAAGCTGGTGGTCGAGTCGATTGCGTAAAGCTTCTCGACTATGGGTGTTCAGTCCTTCCCTAGTTTGCATTTCGTAGATAGATACAAAAAAGGAACACAAAGAATTTTATCTTAAAATAATTTAAACAAAAAGTACTCATCTAATGCCAGGGAACCTCTTCGCTTTGGTCCAGCACCATCCTGAACTATTTCCAATTATAAATATGTCCTGAAAAATATAAAAACATTATTATTTCTAATAACAAATACACGAATATTGCAAACTTACCATTTCCTACCTAATTATCCAAATCCAATCTTGCTTCCATCCAAGTAGGAATTTAGTCCTACTGCAGTAATTTACTTCTGCATTAATTTCTATCCCACACCTGAGTAGGAATTTACTCCTACTGCAGAAATCTACTTCTGCATTAATTTCTATCCCACACCTGAGTAGGAATTTACTCCTACTGCAGAAATCTACTTCTGCTTATTTTTCATCTCCCACCTGAGTAGGTATTTACTGCTACTGCGGAAATCTACTTCTGCTTCATTTCCATCTAAGCAGGAGCTACTCTTGCTGCAGAAATTTACTTCTGCCAAATTATAATTATTTTAGCACAGCTACCGTGCTTACACGTGTAGCACAAATCTTCTACTTTATTAATAGTGGATTTTCTTTCTTTTTTCAGAAACAGACCTTAGTGGCAGCATTTGTTTTATTTTTTTATTGATTTTTTTATTGAATTATTTGTGTATAAGTATTTGAAGTCACTGAATTCTTTGAAAATATATTAGTAAGCTAGGTTAGGTCTTAATAATTAAATTTGTGACATTAGTTTGAAATTAAAATTTTATATTTGAATTTAAATAAGCTGGGTTATCCTTTCACAACCGGCACCCCACAATGGGTGAAAACTGTAAGAAATGCAGGAGCCTCAGGTCGAAGATAGATGAGTTACGAGAGATGTTCTCGGGGACGGACCTACGTGCGATTTTGATCAGTGAGTCATGGTTTACACTAGGTATCCCTTAGGGTTTTTGTTTCAATACCTGGTTTTAAACTCTTACGTTTTGACAGGGTGGGGAGGGTTGGAGGAAGGACTCCAATTTATATTCGGAAATGCTTTGAAACCAACACATTATGCCACTAACGTGATAGTGCACTGGATTTTATTTGTGTATTGGTATTGTTCCTCAGTCTACAGTCCGCCAAAATTATTTAATCCCGACAGTGTATGCACAGTCGATGTTTCTCTGTCAGCTCTATCTCATGTTTACTCTCATATTATTATTGCTGGAGACTTTAACGTTAATGACAATCAATCCGACACATTCCAATTTTTCATCCAATCTTTACATCTCAGATCAATTAATTCCTCCCCCAATACCGAGTCCCCTTCTCCGTTAGATCTTTTACTCACCACTGACTACTCATGTATAATACGCCATTCGCAACTATCCCCCCTCTCCCTGCAATTCTTGATCACGATATCTTTTTCGCTTTATTAAATATCGTAATTTCAAATTTATAAATGCTGATTGCTTATTTGAGAAATGCAGTAATATAGACTAGAACCTAATCTTGGAGCAGAGCGCTGGTCCACCGTTCCACGCTCTAGTCTAGACCAACAAGTATTCGCTTTCAATGACGTTTTGCCTCTCAAGTGAGAACCTGAGATGTAGAAATTAATCTGCGAACGCGATTTTTTATATCATCAGTATAGAAGACTTAAAACTCCCATCAGCCTGTCTTTATATAAAAAGTCTCGTAAAAAGTGAGAGATGCAAAGTCTTTATACTATGCTTGCAAGTTAGATTGCAGTGTCACCCCAAAGAAGCTTTAGAGTGCCTTACGTGACTTAGGTGTTAATGGTGGTGATGGTTCAGTATGTGACCTTGACGCTGATGAGCTCAATGAGTTCTTTACTGCTAGTCTGTAATGAGTGTTATACCAGCGATTCGCCATCCTCTCAGAACACTCCTATCGCTCACTCAGGATCCGAGTTCTGTTTTCGTTGCGTTGATGAGTTTGAGTCCGCCACAGCTGTCTAATCTATCCAATCCGATCCAATTGCACCCGATGGAATCCCACCGCGATTCATGAAACTAACCTTGCTTGTCATTATTGACCCTATTCCAAAGATGATCAATAGCTGCTTAACGTTTAGCGAATTTCTCTCTCTATGGAAGGAAGCGCTAGTGGTTCCAATCGATAAAAATTCCTTTCCAGGCCACGCCAGGGAAGCCTTTAAAAAAATCATGGCAAATCAAATATCCGAGCACCTGGATCGAACGAGTTCCCTGAGTCGTTGGCAGTCAGGTTTTCGTCCTGGGCATAGCAGTGAGAGTAGTTCTCTTAAAAATCACTAAGGACATTAGAACCACTTTAGATGATGACCGCATTGCGCTCTTAGTCTTACTAGATTTCACGAAAGCTTTCGATAGCATTGATCACAAGAAACTTCTTAACAAGCGGAAGAGCCTTTTTGGATTCGGCTCGCCGGCACTGAAATTAATTGGAAACTTTTTGAACAAAAGCTCGCAACAAGTTAAAGTGAATGAAGTTGTTTCCTCTACGCTCTCTTTGTCTGTCGGATTACCACAAGGGTTAATGCTGGGTCCTCTGCTCTTCAGTCTTTTTATTAATGATTTGCTAACTGTTATTAGAAATAGCTCTATTCATCTGTACGCTGATCGCTGATGACGTGCAAATATATCTTGATCGTCCCATGGGCTTCTTAGAGGCCTTTGTTACCAGAATTGGCGAAGATCTTCATAATATATTAAAATTGTCAATCGACGATAATCCAAAGCTCAACCCCAAGAAATCTCAAACACTAGCGGTAAGCAAAGGAAGTTGCGATCCCATCAATTGTGTATAGAAAGTTAAAAACTTAGGCATTGTGTTAAATTCACAAATGTACTGTTGCAGCTATTTTAAAATGAAACTAGGTAAGATTTGTGGGGTATTTTGCTGACTTTGGTTATATAAGATTGGTCAAGACACTGATATTCCTGCATCTGTCAAATGGTTCCAACATTTTCCCAATACTCGACTCATGGTGCGGGCGAAGCTCGAAGTAGCCTTCAATCATTCCATTAGGCTCGCATTCAGACTTCGTAAATATGATCACGTACCTCCCTTTCGGCACCGAATCCTGGATTGCTCTTTGGCAACATATATACAAAGCAGAGTATTTTTTTTTCTATACAACTTACTGAACACACGTAAACCGGCATACCTATACGAATTTATAAATTTTTTGCATAGTGGCAGACGTAATGGCTTGCTACTTCTTACTATCTTCTTACTTTGTTCATGCTGTTCACATTTGAAACGCTCTTCCAGTTTCGATCCAGCGAACGAGCTCGCCCACTTTCTTCAAGCGGTTACTCGAGCAGCACACATCATTAGGGTGGCGATATCCAGATTAATTATTTTATTATTATCTATATAATTATTATTTTCTTTTTCCTCTTAATTTTTATTACCATTACTTATACAGGGTGTCACGCAAGTCGACATCAAGCCGGAATCGGGTGATAGACCAATTCATAACAGTTACCAGAAAAATGTAAAAAAAAATCTAAGTCATGTGTTTTTCAAATTATAGACATTTCATTTGTTTTCGAGAAAATGTACACCCTGTGATGGTTTTTTAGTAGCTCCCGTTGCTACAAATATTTACTTTTTTTTCAATTTTATTTTTCTTATGTAATCCCACCCAAATAGTCCTTATGTAACCTGTTGCTTTAAATTCTAAGCCAACTACTCCAGCTTGGAAGAAAATGTCACATTTTGCCGAACCAAGAATAGAAAATTAATATTTCACCCAACTTTAACTGACTGCACTGAAAAAAAAATGTACTACGCCAGGTTGGCAAGTAACATTAAAAGATGGCGCGTTTAATGAGCATTCTAAAATGGTATAACACTTGCTACAATATTTCTTATATTACCGAAAAAAACATTTTTTTCTTCAAGAAACACAGTTTCGAAAAATTTCTTTTTACCTACTAAAAATGATTCTAGTGTACCCAAATCTTGCCGTAAGACCGTAACTTTAAGATTCTAGTTTGAGTGAGATGGAGAGTCATTACATGAAGTGTGAGTGAGACATTAGCGAAATAATGTTAGTATAACAAAATGGCTACTTTTTGGGATTCTGAGGAACAACAGGAAAAGTAATAAATTATGTATTATTCTCACCCTATCTATGTCAATTATTCTATTTTAATTTGTTTGTTTTTCGAGTCATGCAATATTTGCGATCTGTTGATAAATCAAACCAAGATTTGAAACTTTGCCGCCTTAAATCAAAGATTGTGTGATAGTGGGTATAACAAAAATTTTCTACATTTTCTGCGATACCAGAGAATTTCAAAACAACTAATAAAAGTTTACCCGGTAATATATCAAAGTAATCCAACCTTAAGATGTTGAAAACTTTCTTACGAAGTGGCTATAATAAATTATATAAAAAAAGTCCGAGAAATTGGGGTGAGGTAATATTTTCTGGAAAACTTTAGGGAACGCCATCCCAATTTGTCGGTGAAAGTATCGGATGCATGCAGCCTCTATCGTGCCATATCATTTAATCGCCATAATGTAGAAATATTTTTTAAAACCTTGAAGAATATTTAGTCTAGGAGTCAAAGTGAAAGTCAAAAGGGTGATTTTAAACGAAACATTGTTTTCATTAAATGAAGATAATATTCAATTGGCTAATGATTCCTCATTGAATGGACCATTCGCAGATTTATTCATTCCACTAAGATTACGAAAATTTCGATTTCCCCGTTTTGGGAAGTTCCTCCTCGCTTTTAAATGTTTACAGTCGATTTCTGGATACTGATCTTAAAATTCAATTTAGCATACTTGTATTATTAAGAATTGGTTTTGAAATTTTCACTAGTTTTTCGACTTCGGTTTTTGAGTATAAATACTAATTTTTTTAAAAAATGCCAAACTGCGGCCTATTTCACAAAATTATAAATTACAACTACAAATGTACTTGTAGATCATAATTGCGAATTTGAAATACGAATTTCTGTTTCACTAAGTACAAATAACAAATTACAAAATTTTTGACAAGAAGCAGAAAAATTGTTGATAAACATCTTTGTTTCTTATAATTTTGTAGAAGTACGGATTCACAAGATTTACAACTGAGCTGTAAGCTAAAAGTGTTTTTTCACAAATTTGTGAATATAAAAACAAAATGAGCAATTGCATAACAAAATGAACAAACTTCATAAAATGGTACTTGCTTCTCTAAAAAAGAGATAAAGAGTCCTAGTCCAGTCATTATTGCGGAAAAAATGGCAGCAAGCTGGGTTTCAGATATTGTGTAGGGGGGGGGGGGGGGTGGGGGGGGGGAGGGGCTTAGAAAAGCTTAACTTGAAATCGTCCACCAAGATTTCTTTAACGCAAGCCAGGTGCCATTACAAAGACGTGGTTGGTTGAAATTTCGCAACATTAGGATTACCGATCCGACTTTCAATTGGAGATACGGAGGCGGGCGATCCGGGCAATTCCAGCTACTGGATAGTTGACAGCATCATCTTGACTAGTAACGAAATCCACCGATTTGTACGTCATCAATTCGCCAGCAATTTCACTTTGAATCTCGAAATTCAATTCGTCCACATCAATGTTTTTCGCAGCCATGCTAAATTGACTCAACCATATATGATTTTTTTTAATTTTGAGCTTTTCAGTTGGTCTTTGATCCTGTCACAAATCGACGGGGAATGTAACGCAACCAGTCAAAATGTCAACGGGGATTTTGCCATTGCCAAGTCCAGTAATTGTTTTGAAAATACTTCTCCAGATTGGTTGCTCTGCAATTCGACACACATGTTGATACTTAATTTGTGTGTCTTGACGTGTTTCCATAAAAGGGACGACATCAAACATGGTTGGCGTTCAACGTGCAATTCACTAGCAATTTTTTTCCTGCAAACATTTCCGGGACCATAACGAACAAAACAAAAACATAATTACGCATATAGTGAAAAATCAAAGGTATGGCAACAACAGGAAAGGCGAAAAAAATATTGTAGTGCAAAATAGCCCATCAAGTTGTTGTCAAAGTTGAAAAAATGTGTAAAAAATGGTACATTTCGAAATGTTTTCGACTGTAACTTCGTGACTTTCCATCGGAAAGAAAATGCCTATCTCTCTTCTTGAAAATACCATCGACTTCTATTAAACATCTTTGTTGGAAAACCTGCCAAGTAACATTCTCTCACACATTTGGTGTTCTTATTGAAATTTTGGTTTTATATAGTTCTGCACTTGGTTTCCTTAAGGTTAACAGTTCTTAACAGGTTCGTTATCGTGTGCCTTTTAGTTTCGGAACCTTACTTAACCCCAACAAAATTGGTCATCAGAACGTCTTCAACACTAGCATTATAATACTACTGGTACAAGCACCATAAGTGCTATATACACAGTGCTATAAATGTATTAAGCACCATTCTTATAAGGGCTTAAGTGCTGAGAGTAATAGTGTAATAACGATGGTTTTGGCAACTTCTATAGCACCAAATTATAGCACCTATATAAAACTTACAATTGCTTAAAACGTAAGTTTTATTTAGAACGCTTACAACACTTGAGAAATTCGATCAACACTATGGGCTCCTAATAGGAGTTTAATGTGTCTGCGATTTAGTTTCTTGACATTTCTGTATATAGTGCTAGAAGTTAACACAAAGATGGAAAAATTTCAGTGTAAAGTAAATAAAAGGAAAAACTTCTATTCGTCGAAAAGTAAAAAAAAATTTTAGATAAGAAAGGCAAGGCACACATTTCAATGCTTGTCTTAATGAAATCAAAGAAGCATGCTCAACAACAATCAATATTTCTACCAACCCCAATTAAAAAGTCGGTCGAAAATCAATGTCACATAATTGAGGAAAAAGATACATCAAATTGATCAAAGGGTGAGAACATCAAAAATGAAGATTTTCATAAATATTTGATAGCTTGGACAATTTCCTTAAATATTAAACATGCTGCTTTAAAGGAACTTTAAAAATTTAGAAACAAAAGATTGCCCAATGCGTTACCAATAGATGCACGGACACTATTGAAAACACCAACTGCAATTACGGTATTTCAGGTAGGTGAGGGACAGTACTGGCACCATGGTTTAGAAGTTAACATTAGAAAATGTTTCCGCAAACTTACTCAATCACTATCAATTTCAATAAATGTAAATATATGGATGGAATTCCCATCTACAAAATTTCCAGAGACGAGTTTTGGTCCATACTGTTTAACGTACATGAGAATCCGGAGATTGAATCCATGGTAATTGGTATCTAAAATGGAAAAAAGAAGCCGACAGACCTGAAGGCATTCATATCAGCTTTTGTAGAAGAGATGAAATTGATATTGGAAATTGGAGTTAATGTTAACAACCAACCACAAACTATACGTATAGCTCACGATTAACTTTCACAGTGCATCAAACAATAACTTTTAGTGCGGTTCGAAGAAAAATGTCAAACATTAAGTGATTAGGCTTATAAAAGCTCTTTTTATGGCTTCGAAGTTTTATAGTATTGTAGCAGCTCTATAACGAACCTTTTGGGACTTTAAGTTAGTTTCAAAGACGATGCTATCTGTGTTGGTGGCTTAATTCAGTTATCGTCATATCTTCTATGTGGTTTAAATATGGAAATAACCAAAAATAATAAAATCTTTTTGATCCCCATTGAAACATAATAGCCTTTCTAATAGCCACCATAGAAGCGATATTTTTTAGAGCACCTTTAGGTACTCTTACGGTTACATTTAAAACCATGGGTATTATAATGGTTTCGCATAGTACCTTTGGCTCCGTATAAAACTTTAAGTTCTGAATAATGATTTTATAATTATAATATCTTTTGTTAAATATTAAATAATTTAACGGGGCGTTGTATAATTCGGACCTATCTCTGAAAAATGTCCATTAAATATAGACGCGCATACATACATACATAAACAGGTACTATTACCCAGCAAACATTACGATTGGCCTACGAATCGCTTTCTAATGATTTTTCATTGCCACATTTTTATCGCCTACGCTTAACATGACGGGGGTAAATGTTGCATCGCATATGAATCGTGTAAGTAATTCATTTGTTTATCGCCATGGTGATAAATATTCTTATCTTCTTGCGTCTGCAAAAAACGTTAAGTAACAAAATCGCAGATTTGAATGGTTTTGAGTATTTTAGGATTTATTTAAATAAATGATGTTACTATTACTATTATTATAACATTTATTTTGTATATATATTTATTTTATTATATTGTTATTTTTTTGGCCGAAGTCTTTTTTAAGATGCGGTCATTGGCATATTGAAAATGCTATTTGATAACCCGCTCCATGTTTTTCTCGTCTGTCCTAGGAAATATTTCAAAACAAGCATCTGTAAATACATAATATGTATAATAATATTGTATATATACATATCTATATATATATATATACTTACTTCTTAAAGCATCTGTTGTGATCAAAATTCTCACTGAAGTTTTATCCTTTGTTCCAATCCAACTAAATTCTCTCGCCACTTCATCAGAAAGAAATGACTTGAGATTAGTTCTTATAAAAGACGGAACGTCATCCCCACCTTTTGCCAAAAACTTGTTTTTCTGGAAATGTAGAATTAATAATTACATAAAAGAAATTCCATAATTAGTATTATTGTTTATTATACCAATTGAGTAATCATTTCAGCATTTTCTTTGAGACTTTCCTCCATATTCAGTAGAGCATTCTTCGTTGTTTACGGAAAATTTGGAAGTAAGTTATACATAGTTTGCGAAGAAGTGCCTTCCTTTTTCAATGAGATTATTTCTTCTGTGAGGTTCGTAATCATTCTCCTGTGTTCTTTCGCGTTCTTTCAGTAAGTTCATGCAAATTTTGTATGCATTTTAAAATTTCATTTGGGCCTTCAGAGGAAATTTCGGAAATTTTTGACACAGTCGGAATATCCTTATCTGATGTGATTGTGTGTGAAGTTGGCAATCCTCGTAAGGTTTGAAGTGCACTATGACTGGGTAAAATTTTTAAATTATTCTGTTTTGCGAAAACCGACTGTGATTGAATATCAAGATTCCGGGGAGCAGATGTTAAAGCTGCATATGATTTTTCAGCTTGAGAATCTTGCGATGACAGTTGAAAGAATCTTTTACTAGGGAATATTTGTGAACTAGTACTGACCAGTTTCCTTTTAACGAAAATTTTTTTTATAATAAATACAATAAGAACATTAATAACAAATTTATTATTGCACCTGGGCGAATTTGCAAGAAATCTCTATATTCAAAATCTTCAGCGTTTGCGTTGCAGTCGAATTTATTATTTGCCATTTTGATATATGTAGGTATGTACAATGAAGTCAACAAAAATAATCTGTAATGAAAATTACTATCGTTTTGCACACTCAATTTTTAATGTCGTAGTATATGCTTGATGGGCTATAGGCATTCTAAGTATCGTCGCTGATTATTCAAAACCTTCTTTCTGGGTAGGCTTTCACCATAATGGGAGCTTACTTCAGTAATCACGGCAGGAATGAATGTATGGAAGAAAAAAGAAACCCTCATCGGTATTTTCCAGGCAAATAATTTTGTTCCTTATATTTTGCAGAGATACTTTTCGAACAGAACCTGTAATATTTTTAACCCAGTATATGTTCAGTCGATCTAATATAATTGGTTGTTCAAAGTACGGCCTTAGATCATTCAATATAATGCCCTCAAAATTGGGATGATTATTAATTTTTTTCAATTTTCGTTATTTTAAAAATATCTTTATTTACGAGGCAATAATCATTAGGTTTTGATGTAGAGAGTTTAAAGTTAGGTGTCCGTATACTTTTAAAAGAGCCATTACAATATTCCCCATACTCAATCTCTAGACCATTTTGCTGCTTTGTTTGATGCATACTCTTTTCGACCAGTCTATTATATATTTGCACTGCTGCAAAGTTTCCTTTCTTAACCATTTTACGTATCTTTTGAAGAAAGTTTTCAAATTTAAATGAGCTAATATTTTCCAAAGATCCAAACTTATTTGCTTCTTCGTGTAAATGTAGTAAACAATGGAAATTACATGTTAAGAATGTTGTCTCATAGTGTTTTGGTACATCGCTAACGAAACTTTTCAGCAATTTTCCGGCACATTTATTATTTATCAAACAATCCTTTTCATCTAACAAAATTCTCACTGCTATACTTAATTTCATAAAATGTTCATATAATTCAGGGCTTAAAATGCTTCTCAGTATAAATGGACCAATATATAATAGAAATTGACGAAATTCTGTTGCTTTCCACCTATCTAACTCACACAAATGTCTAGGCTTTCTGGCGAATTCAACGGGCACACAATTACGTAAATTGATTAACTTTCCTGATAACACTGCCGCTTTTGTATTTGATAAAGAAAAGCGTTCTCCTTTTTTTTTAAACCATGATGTAACAAGTGTTTTTACAACCCCCAAGCACACAATATGCATGTAATCCAAACTGAATTCTTTTACCATATCAATTTGCAAGATTTCAAGCATTATCGGCCTTATTTTATGATGGTGTTCAGGTTGTAACCTACGTCTGAATGATTCGTCACTCCTTAATGAATACTCTTCTAAAGGTGGGAAGCAAAGACGATTTCGAATAAATTCACCCCTCTGAGTGCATTTTATGCAACTATAATATCCTGTATGCCCTTTTATATTTAATATAAAAGCTCTAGCTGGTGCGTCGCAGATGAAAGTTCTTACTGAGATCGTCATATGTTTACTCTGGTATTCCATTCCTTCTTCAACAATTTTTTTAAGTTCCAAAGTAAACTTACTTAGAAACTCAACATTGAAATCCAACAAAATTTGTTGAGAAAGGTATTCAGTATGAGCTAAGAAGTCAGTCAAACAGTCTTTCAGACCATAATGAATATAAGATCCTTTTCCCATATTTATTACACAAACATCCTTTGGTGTATTTCTTAAGGTTCTAATGTCTGCAGGTAAATCCTTAATATTGGCTTCTTTTAAAATGTGTAGAAGTTCATTCACAGCTTTTGAACTTATAAGATGTTTTGTAGCCCATTTGGCCAATTTTTCTCTAAGATATCCATTTTGGGTAATACTCGTATATGGAATAAAACTGCTTGAATCATAAGAGTCGGTATTAGTAGAAATATTTGCCACGCAATTTGAGGGGATAATATTATTAAAGTTTTCTCTACTAGTACTTCCTGAATTTGAGCATAAATAGGATACAATACTCTCTGCATTCCTTCTAGCTGACTGTTTAATAGCTTGTCTAGACATTTTATGAACTTAAACATAGTATGGATGAATAAGTGAATTTATATCACTGACAGAAAAAAACTTACTTACCTCTTCTAAATATTTTATCGCAAATCACTAGCTTTTTATACTCGACCGCACTTAAAGAAAGAACAACTGAAAATGACGCAATTTTCAAAGGAAGAGTGACGAAAAATTGTCGAAGAAGGTAAAATTACTCGCTCTCATCACATCTAGTTACCAGCGATCTACGGGACAAAAATGCAATAATATGGCAATAAGAAAGCGATTCGTTGGCCAATCGTAATGCTTCCAGGAATCTAATTGACTTTAATTATCGAGCTATCGCCAAAACATCGCCATGGCATTAAATGGACAACACAATTTTTATTGCCGTTTTTATCGCCACAGCAATTTATCGCCAGAATGTTTGCTGGGTAGTATTGCATAAGTAAATAGATAGTGTAAATTAATTATTTTAATATGAGAAGACACCAACACAACAAAATATAGGTTCTTTAAGACGCCCATATAGAAGTTTTTAATACTTTAACGCTTATTGTGGCTCTTTATATAAAGTGTTATAACAGTTCCTATGACCTTATTAAGTTAGTGCATTTAGTTTTATAAGCTATCTTATATGAACCCTTATAGAGCTTAGGGTAGACTGGGGAGCATTCGCCACTTTTTTTTCTATTATACTTTAGTTAGCAAATCTTAATGCCTGATAAATATTTTTTCCTTTCAACTTGTTGTTCTAAGGTTTGTTCATTACGAAACTTATTCATGTCTGTGGAATAGTTCATGTAATTTATACCGTTTAGTCTTAAACGAAAACAGTTCGGAATGTCTAATGTCCCCCAAATGCTGGGGTAGCTTTGACATGGGTATGGGGAGCATTTGACACCAATTAATTAAGGTGATGATTGTGTTAAATAAAATTAAAATTACAAAAAATGAGATCATTTTATTCCATGATTAGGCACATATTCAGTCCATGAGTTACTCATACTAAAATCAAAAGTATTCATATAAAATATATAACATAAACTTAACAAGTCATATAAGGAAAATAAAAGTTATAACATAAAATATAAATTAGGAAATTTTGTAAGCACGTAAATCAGCCTCAAAGATGTAAATTGTACTTGACCGGGAGGTTCCAGGGGGATGAATAGGTGGTGGCAATTTTAGTTCAATATCCTGTTGTTACGTCGTAATTTTACGTAACTGATGGCTGTTGCTCAGTGAAGACGGGCTGGGTAAAAGCGAAGATACCTACTCCAATGATTATGGGCGCCACGTGGTTTTTCAGGACGAATGAGGTACCACGAAACTCTCACAAAAAATGAAACACGGGGATGTATCCAGTCACTTCCGTATGTATTAATGTAATATATTCGATGAGTTACACAATAAGTGATTTGCTTGGTTTCTCAACTTATATCTACAGTAGTTATACCTAAAGCTGAACAAAAGAGTGATAAAACCGATCACTATTACACGGCTCCACGAGGAAAGTACCAATCTGCCTCTTTAAAAAAAAACAATAAATTTTAGGATAATAATGCGTTCACCTGGCACGACAACTTGCTGTCTAAAATTTCTCTCCTATCCTCTGACTTGGAATCCTTATGGCTCCTTCCTTTTGACTCGAATTCCTCTTTGAACTTAGACCCTTTGAGGTTCTTTTATTAAACTTTCTTGAAGAGCCACTCGCACCGCCACGACTGAACACGCTGACGACCTATGACAGAGAGAGAGGGACCGCTGCTCGCGCTGCTGGTTAGACCGACTTTCTGGTCTGGATTTTATTTACAGCGGCTACTACAAGGCTCTTTTCCACTATACTTTCAAGATTGAATTTGGTCTCTGGAAGTAATACTGATTCCAGCCTATCACCGTTCCTTTTTTTCACGGCAGGGATCTCCTCACTGCCTGCGCCTTTGCGTCGTCGAGCAAAAAAAATTATTTAAAGGTTAAGTGCGAGGTTCTTCTTTATTTCTTGCTTTTCGTTTGCTGTGTTTATTTTGGGTCTTCGTTCACTTTGCATTTCTGTTACTCTTGCGCACAGTCGTCGTGATACTTATGTGATATAGAATATAAATGTATAGGTACTTTTTAGTGCCGCAGGTTGGTACTTGCACTCGTGAGTTACTTCAGTTACTTAAGTTACTTTGAATTCATAGCTAATACTAATTGATTTTAACATACTAATTGATTTCAACATACTAATTGATTTTAACATACTAATTGATTTTAACTTAACCGCTAGCGAAACTGATACGACTAATTATCGGATGAGATGCTGATCTGCCATAGTGCCCGTAATACTGTCTTAAAATCATAGCGGTATCTTGAATTAGAGGCCTGCAGAATGCGACGGAATTCTTTTTGCGAAGAAAGTCAACTATATAGCTTGCTGGACTACTGTTATCGTCAATAATTTCTCCAATATAGTATTTATTACGAGCTTTAAAGTAAAATTTTACCAGGACAAAATCGCCACAATTGATAGAATCGTCGTCACAAACCTTAAACTGCATCACTGGGGGGGTTGCTATCATCGAAATCATAATCCTCGTGTTGCTCTTCTTCAAAAAAGCCTCCAGTCGACTTATCAGTGTCCGCAACGCTGAATGATCCTGATGAATCCGACGACTCCAATGTAATGGTTTTTTTTAATTTTTGTCGCTGCAACTTTCCTTTCAGCTGTTTTTGTTTTTTTAATCGATCGTTGTGTTTCAAGTTCAACTATGCGATCTTTCTCTGGAGTGTCAGTATACAGTCGGGATTTTCCCATCTTCTTAGATTTTGTTGCTGCAACTTTAGGAAGAGCACGCAATAATTCTGGTCTCACGAATTTATTATTCGCAATGGCGGAAGTTCCATCGCTAACACAACTTTCTCCAACTTCAGCTTGCTCGTTATCAACTTCTGCTTGCTCATTGAGATTGTTGGTTTGCAATGAAAACACATCTTCAGGAAAAATTTGCGTGTTTAATGGATAAATAAATACCAGTGGCTCTAAAAGCTTTCTCAATATTTTCTCCAGTAAACGATCGTAAAAATGGTGTTTTTGAAAGCTGTGCTATTTCATAAATAGTTATTACTTTTTGTGAATTATTTATCAAGTAATCAGCAAAAGAAGTTTTGCAGTAATTCTTAAAAATGGTCCAAAAATAGCAACGTCCAACGGCTGCTGTTTGTAGGAGGTGTGAGGCGGAAATGACAATAAGTGTACACCATTCTCTCTGCAAAACATAATCGCATCCAAACTGCAATGACTGTTAGGCCCAAAACACATTCACGGCCACAAGCCACAGGCCACTGGATGCAAGCCTCTGAACCAATGTAAATGAATTGTCAAAGTTACATTCGCGGCCACGGGCCACAAGCCACGCTGTGGCCGTGGCCAAGTTTGAGCAAATCTCAAATTTGTGGCTCGTGGCCCCAGTACTACCAACATTGAAGTATAAAAATGGTAGGTTATTCAATATGGCGGGGGATTTGTAATTAATTGGAATTTTAATTATCAATTAGGAAAGTTGTTTACCTGTGTGAATTAATTCATATTGTTTTGTAATAATTCTGCAAAAAAATAAAATGCAAGAAAAAATTATTAATTACGTGAAAATACATACATTTATGCATAATCAAAAGAATGGCGTCTTGTGGCCAGTGGCCGTGAATGTAACTTAGTTGGCTTCAGCAAAGGGCCACAAGCCTCAAGTGGCTTGTGGCCCGTGGCCTGAGGCCGTGAATGTATTTTGGGCCTTATGGTTATGACATAATAGTAATATTGGCTCTTCCTTGGAACATTTACTGTGATACACGATATACTTTAATACATCAACAAATAATTCACTCACCATCCATTCACTTTTAGAGCTCAAAGCAATGCACCCATTTACGCCACCCATTAAATATTTGTCAACATTTCTTTTCCTTGCATAGATATATATTGGTGGAATGTAGTTTCCCATTGTACACGTACAATGTCTGTCGGCTGATCGGTCAACCTTTGTAGTCGCTCCGTGAAATTCCGCATTATTCATAGTAAAATTCTATAAATTTCTATTTAATCTGCGTTTTAATTGTGTGAATATCTATTCCGGTTATCGTGCAGCATCAATTTTGCGAATCTGTAGCCTGTGGTGATTCATATTGCAATTTTTCTGTGTGCCACTCAGTTAATTATCATAAATTTTCTGTTTCTACTGGTATCCATAAATATTCTCTTAACAAGTTCCAAAGAGAAATTTATTATGTCGATGACCCGAAGTGTATCTAAGAGCTCCAACAAAGGGGAAAAAACAGCTCCAGATAGTGCCAGTATTAATATTGAACAGCTTGCTGTTGAAATTGAGCTGAGAATTTCAAATCGGATTGACGGACTACTGAAGGGCCTGGAGGAAAGAATTTTAAATAAAATTCTTGGCACAATGAATGCACTGCAGTCTCGTGTTGAAAGCATCGAAACTCAACTATCGGCAATGCAGGAACAGTGCACCGTACTCGCTGTGCAGTCTGATTCGTCAAGCGCCTCTCTGATGCTATAGTTACTGGGATTCCTAGTGTTGTGGGTGAAAATACTAATAATACCATCAAACATATCGCTGCAGCGGTAGGTCACAGCTTGACGCCATACGTTAATAGCTTCCGTTTGAGTAGTAAATCGCAAACTCAAGGGACAAGGCGTAGTGCGGGGGCCCCAATTTTGGTGAGATTTTCCTGTCCGTCAGAGCGTCGTGCATTTATCTCTTCCTTCAAGAGACTTGGAAGTCTTAAGCTCTGTGCCATTGAGGGGTTTTCCTCTCAGAGTCCAATTTTTGTTAACGAGAGTCTATCTCCTACGAACAACATCATATTGCGGGAAGCCTTACGTATGCGGAGAGTAAATAACCTTGCTTCTGTTTTTACTACGGATGGTTATGTTTTTGTGAAGCGAAGAACTGAAGATCGACCTTCGAAAATTATCTCCACTAGCCAGCTGCTCGAGTTCATTACTCATACCGGGAATATCGGAGCTGCTGCAGTATAATGAACTTTAGACATGATCAAAATTAATTACACTTTTGTTGCTGTTTTTGGTAGTATTTCTCATTTGTTTCTATCATATAATGTAGTTTTTTGCATTGTCACTTTTAATTTAATTACATTTAACATATATATTTTTCAGTTATTTCTTTTACGTAATTTTGCTAATTTTAATAACAGCTGTTTCTTTGTTAATTTCAAATTCAATTTCTTGTCGTTTCTCTTTGATTGCATATTTGGTTTCTGTAGATTTTACTATCTTGGCTTTGATCAATCTGATACCACCATTTATTCTAATTTAGCCATACTAGATATCTTGCCTGAATTTGTTGGTGGAGCTTTGTATGCAAGTGTCCTCTGATAATAGCTCGAGCGATCTGAACAAGATAGGGATATTATTCAACATCTTTTGTAAACGTGCCAACGGATTAAATGTCTGCCTAATAACTGCCAGAAGCCTACGCAACAAAATTGACGAGCTTCGTCAAATTTATGTTGGCTCTAATATTCATGTTATCCTCATAGCGGAAAGCTGGCTCCATGTGGGTATACCTTCGAGCTTGGTTTCTATTCCGGGCTATAGCCTTTATAGGAATGACCGTCTAAACCGTGTCGGTAGAGGAGTCGCTATTTACCTGAAGCACGATCTTAAAGGTTATAGGGTAGATTTTTCGAAGTCAAACAGCATCGAATTTTTGTGGTTGGAGGTTGAAACAGCGGCGGACAAATGTCTGCTGGCTGTTGCGTACTGCCCCCCAGGTAATTTTGCCACTAGCAGTTCTGACGAATTTGCCACCTGTATCTCTCGCCTTACCCATCGTTATGAAAATGTTATAGTTGCTGGTGACTTCAATATAAATATTTTAAATCAATCCAATAATGTGGACAACTTTTTATTTTTAATGCAATCGTTACACTTAAATACTGTTAATTCCCTTCCCACCTACTTTAATTGCAATAACCCATCACTTTTAGATCTTCTTCTAACTACTAACACTAATAGAATTCTTTTTCATAACCAAATTAATCCTCCCAGCATACTTGACCACGACCTTATCTTTTTGTGTTACGATATTCCCCTTGAAATTCCGTCTAGCGCCAGCTTCTCCTTCCGTGACTTCAAAAGCATTAACTTTGATAACTTATTCCGTGAATTCTTATCCTTACCCTGGACGGATATCTATAATTTTACATCAGTTGATTGCAAGGTGGATAAATTTTATTTTCTAATAAATTATCTATTCGATAAATATGTGCCTCTTCGTACTAAGCTGGTAACCCCTACCACCTGTCCTTGGTTTACCCCCCAAATTAATCTTCTTATAGCCGAACGGGAATATTTATACCAGAATTATAAACGTTTACGCAGCGACTTCGCTCGAAACTTATTTAAAACTGCGCGCAATCGCGTCACTACTGCTATTCTAAATGCCAAACGTCTATATTTCAAATCCAAATTTGATCCGAATTTACCCCCTAAAATACTTTGGCGCAACTTTCGAAATGCTGGCATTTATCGGGATAATGAGCCCCATTGCAATCTCAACCCCAATGAACTAAATATTCACTTTACCTCTCCCCAACCAGACAATGGCGTGCTCAATAGCTTCGTTAGTGATTTTAACTCACGTATTCTTCATTTCAACTCTCCCTCTTTCCAGCATCAAGAAACCTGTTTTGCATTTCGAAGCATTAATCACATTGATCTCATTGCGGCAGTATCATCCATTTCGTCCAATGCTGTTGGTCCTGACGGTTTACATCCCCTTTTCTTCAAAATGCTATTACCGTACATTTCACCATACATACTTCACATTTTAAACTCCTGTCTGACTTACTCTTCATTCCCTAAAGCTTGGAAAATAGCCATCATCATACCAGTAGCCAAGAAACCTTCCCCTGAATCACTTGTTGATTTCCGGCCAATTAGCATTCTCTGCTACTTTGCTAAAATATTTGAGAAAATTTTGTCGTCTCAGATTTCTGAATTTGTACAAGCCAACAACTTCTTAACACAATTTCAATCTGGCTTCCGACCAGGACACAGTTGTGAAACTGCTATTTTAAAAGTCTCCAATGATCTTCGCCTGATTCTCGACTCCAAGAACTTTGGCATACTTGTCCTACTGGATTTCTCAAAAGCTTTTGATAGCGTCTGCCACTCTAAGCTATTAGATAAGCTTCACAGTAATTTTAAATTCTCTTCCTCTGCGATCTCCTTAATCGATAGTTTCCTCACTGATAGGTTTCAAAAGGTACAAATTGGAGACTCCTCATCCTCCCTACTCCCCCTATTCTGTGGTGCACCCCAAGGATCTGTGTTGAACCCGCTGTTGTTTTCTTTGTTTATTAATGACTTGCCAAAGGTGGTTCAAGATGTTCAGCTTCATCTCTATGCTGATGATGTACAAATATACCTGAGTAGGCCTATTGGTCTTATAGAAGATTGTGCTGCTCGCATTAATGATGATCTTTCCCGTCCATCAACAACGGGCTTTCACTAAACCCTAGCAAATCGCACTGTCTTCCTATCTACAACTCTTTGTATGACATGCGTGATATCCCACACATTTTTCTTGACAACAGTTAAGTGGCTGTGATCACATTAAACTTATGCTCTGCAAGATCTATGGGGGATTGCGCAGACTGTGGCTATCTGCAGGATTACTGTCACCAAATATCCGCTTGCAACTCGTGAAAGCTCTTCTATTACCCCATTTTACCTATGGAAGTTTTATATATCCCAAACTTGATAACGTATGCGCGCGGAAAGTTGAAGTTGCTTTTAACGATTGCATTAGATTCGTGTTTGGCATTAAACGTTAGCAGCATATAACTCCGTACAGACTCTCATTGGTTGGCTGCTCGATCAACTCTTACCTAAAGCGCAAAGCCTTAATATTCCTCTATATCCTAATTCACTCAGGTAAACCTGGATATCTGTATGACCAGTTACATTTCCTGCAATCTTCACGACATTCCAATATACTAGTTCCTCGTTTCCATTCTTCGACTGATGAGGCCTCTTATTTTGTCCAGGTCGCTCGAATGTGGAGCTCCCTTCCGGTTCGTGTCCAGAGGGCCGGCTCTACCTCTATCTTCAGGCGTCTAATTTGTGACTTAAATCTTTGATAGTTTATTAATATAGTCTTCTTCTTCTCCTGTGTCAGGTTGTGCTAATGCATAAATGAAATCAAATGAATTTAATCAAGTAATTGATGTGAATGAAGTCAGGGAAATTCAAGAAAGTTTAATTAAATAATTAATTATTTTTGTTCTCTTTCTCTAATTTTTGCTTTTCTGTTATTTCTTCATCTCTTATTTTTCTTTTTTCTTGTTTTCAAATTGTCAACTCTTTTTAATATCTTTCGCTTAAATAAGTTAGTTTTAGTTCATGTAATTTTTCACCGTCTCTTATAATGTACTAGGTTAAGATCTCAGATCTTTTGTACTTTACCGTAATAAATGAATTGAATTGAATCGCATTAATTATTCCTATGACAGTAACGAGTGATCCTCGCTCGGCTGATACAATTTAAGAAACAGATCGCTTTCCTTTTTCTGTAATTACTCTTGGTGATTGCAAGACAGTTGTAAGTCCCGTCTCATCGAGATTGTAAATATCCCTGGCTTTGAATTTATACTTATTTAACAGGCTGGTTAAATTTTCAAAAAATTCTGCGACAGCTATTTTATTAAATCCAGAAGCCCAAGCCATGCTAGTATTTTCAGGTATGCGAAGGCTTAACTTATTATTTCTTTTCATGAAGCCGCATACACCCAATCTGCACTTGCAGAATTATTTGAGTACCATTTAATTTTATTTATTCGCGCATATTCGAATGCAAATTTTCTAGCAGCTGGATAAGTTAATCCGTATGAGGCGTTGAGTGCCAGAATGGACTATCCCTCAATAATATATTTTAAAGTTACACGCGTTTTAATCATGTGCATACATTTGAAAAAAAAATTGTTGTGTTTTACACTCGTTATTGGGTTGCAGCTGTCTTCAATTGCTTTGGGAAAGCATGTTGCCTATTTGTAAACTACTTGTGATTCTTTTTATATAAAAATATAAAAAGTATTGTGGCTTGGTCCACTTTGCATATCACGTATTTTCTAAGAGACTCAAAATTTGTTGGGATAGTCTGACTGTACCATACATCTGAGAATGTTTCGGTTTTTCATTAAAAGCATAGATAATTAAACAGCGAAAACAAGTTCGTTATAAGAATATTATAGAATTAAATGATATTTTATAAAAGCAAAAATTTAACCCTCTTCTTAAGTTTCCTCTTCCCTTGTCAGAGAAATGGTGCCTATTTTTTTTTTTTTGAGATTTTAAGATTTGCATAAAATTCGTGATATATCGGCGGCACAAAGTCCATCAGTAGGTACCTCCAGATCCTTCTTCTTAGCTTTACTAATTGAGTTACCTTCAGTATAAAGAACTTTAAGATGTTAAGTAAAGGCTTCATTATTGATATTCCTTCTACTTATATTTACTGATGAAAGTGCCTGCATCTCATTGAAACCGTACTGGTATCTAAGTACAAATAGATGATCATGTATGTACAGTAGATATTGGATTTTTAGCCATTCAACTTTAACACCACTTTCGCTTAATTTTCTGTTTGTACTGAGGTTTTCCAAATATTCAGTGGAGAAGAAGTTACGCTTTTCCATTGGAACCACCTTAAACTGATTTTTTTTTTCTTGCTGTAGCAATTACTGGTATCCAATCATCAGGAACATAGACATGTTGGTAGTATTTTTTGTTTTTTTCGATCAGACCAAAGTCGGCATCACATGGAAGATACGAATGGCCACTAACCATGAATAAGTGTTCGATGCTTGAAATAGAATACTCATCTGATTGCGTTACATAAGAACAAATAAGCGCCATTTTTATGTTTCGATTTTGTCCTCCACAACTATCAGAAAACATCGCAACCTTTTTGTGGTTACAAAATGTTTGAAGTAATATAAAAGGCAAGGTCCTATCTGTTGCGGACCACGCGATGCAACTGATTCATTCCATAAAAACATCGTAGATTTTTTTCGTAGATCTTGAATACCGAGACAATAAGTCCATAACTGCCTTTTATAGTATGTTATTCCTGTAGATAAAATTGGAGTTGGCAACGTCCTCATCAAATCAAATGCGATTACTGTAGTATCGTCAAATTGATCTGGAACTTTAGAAAAATTTTGCATTGCTTCTCTGGCTTGCTCGGCTTGTCTCTAATGCAATTCTTGCGCAACTTTTATGTCTTTGTTTTTTTGTGGATCTATTTCGGATTTAATTTTAATATTAAATGAATCACACTTTCTGCAGGAATCCGTAATAGGGGCATGGAAATACAAGTTGAACCTCAGAAATTAAATAATTATTACTATACTGATTGTAATTACTATAGGAAAATATTCAAATATTACCTAGTGTTAAAAATATTTCTAAATTTGTTCTCAGGAACTGCCTCGCTTGCATGCTTTTTTCGATATTCGGAATACAATATTTTTATATTCAGGACTGGCGATAGATATTTCCTTTCGGATATATGTCTACAGTAGTGCGATTCATATGCAGGAATGTTTCATCCGAAGTCTTGTTTCAAGGCACATGACGTCCATGTCTATCTTTTGGAACAATCATAGTTGCTTTGTGTTTTATAACCCTATCAATTTTTCCATCAGACACCAATAACGCCTTTTTGAAGAATGCCTTACAAACTTTTATATCAGTGCCGTCAGTATATGGTACGAAATAATCTCTGGTAACACTTTTTTGCTGTTTTTCATTGGGAGTTTGAGATATAAGTATATCGGCGAGCAACAGATTTCACCTAAATAAATATTACATCATTCAATAATTTAATGAAGGTTTCAATGAATGCAACATACCTTTATTTGGAAAAATATGTTAGAGTTTTGTTTATCGAAATCGCCTAATTCGTAAAATTTGGTGTAAATCAAATTTTGTGCATTTTCATCGAAACGGTTGTAGCATTTACCATTACAATAGGAAGTAATCACTTCAAATTTTTTTCCCGGAATATTTGCCCCTTTTTAATTAACGTAGCTCTAGCTTTGAGCCTTCAGTGTTTTTCTTTTATTTTTCTCCCAAAGATCTTTATTTGGGCTAAGTTTTCTGGTTCGCTTTTGTTTTTCAAGGAATTCTGTTTACTGGAGTGAATCAAAATCCATTTGTTCCCATTCAGCATCTGAAGGTACATATTCTGAGCTTAAGGAAGCCGAAAAGTCTTCTCCAGACTCATCATACTTTTCTTCATATACATATTTTAAACATAAAATTAATAATGCAACAACGCAGTCATAATTAAGTTAAAAATTTGGGTCAGGTGATTACTTACCACTTTCAAGTAGATATTCATATTCCATATCAAAGAATTTCTGCACTTTGAAACTTCTTAAGAAATACAAATGATTCACTATACTACTTCACAGCTTCATGGACAGAACTCAACTAACATTCCAAAAATCACATTGCACTACAATCACAAAATTCGAGGAAAACGGTTATTTTCCTTTAGTGCCAAAGTGGACCAAGCCTCATGGTCCTGTATGGCTTTCAGCAAAAGCATGAACAATTGAATGGTCCAAAGTAAAACATTAGTGCCATCTCTAACAAAGAATTAGAACTCAGTTTGGTCTGTTTTGGCATCGAAGAAAATCAGTTATCAGAAGAATGGTGTATATAAGTCAGTTTTGGAATTTTTGTGGGATGATCCATTCTGGCACTCAACGCCTCATTTAAGCTGTGAGCACTTCCTGAAATATTCACCAAGCTCACTTTCTTGATGCGTATTAAAAATTTGGTTTGAAGCGAATTTCGATTTATATTTATATGACGCGTCGTCGCTTTAACCAGAATCGCTACCACCTGCCTTTTGGCTTCGTTTACGTTTAATGCGTGTGATAATTGTCGTCTTTCTTAAATTATACTTCAACGCAACTGAAGTTGGCGTTTCTAGGTTTTGAAGGACATCTTGAATAGCAGATTTCATGGCTTTCTCCGATATTTCACCACGGTTTGTTTTTCGAATATATTTCCGTGGCATTTTTCTGAAGTAATAGTAAGAAAGGACATATAAATGTATTTGCAATCACAAGGAGAGAATCAGTCATAGCAAATTTGTAACTAATAGGTATATAATAGTATCAAAATTTCAAAAAGTACAATTTCAATTTATGGGGTGGATTCGACAATGTGTCGAATCCAACCCAATATGAAGCGTCTAATGCACCCCATACGGACTTTTTTCCTTTAAAAATTTTTCCACTTTATAATACATTACAAATAGTATAAATTCACTGTATCTACCAAAACAATTCAAATGAATGATGAGAAAAATATATATTTGGTTTATGTTAATGGAAAGAGTCACTGAAAATGTTTAAATAGTAAAACGTTGACAATTTATGAAAATTTACACAACATCAAAAATCTCGTCTACACTCCACAACTGTTACCGGTAAACTGCGATCTTTTGTGAGACGTTTGCTTAGGCCAGCATGTTCTGTCATGAATTTTTCTTAAATTTTAGAAACGCGTCTTCGGGGAAAAACCTTAAGTGTCAAATGCACCCCATTGTCGTATCCTCCCCAGTCTACCCTACAGACTTATAGAGGCTATACATAGCAGCCTTACAAGTCCAATATTACAAAAATTTTAGTGCTAAAAAGTGCCAAAATGCGCTTATAAGGGGTTTATAAAAGCCACCCATAAGTTTCCAGCACCAAATCTTAAATACACTAGTGTTAAAAGTTGATCCTGGAAACGTATCTGAAATCCTTATAAGAATTAAATTGTTAGTTGGGTTTATTGATGAAGTCACAATATGGTATGAAACTTAGGACCAAAAAAACTTAGATACATCAAAATTTGAATACATTAATTTATTAGAAAACGCCACAAAGGGTTTAGCATATTGAGAAGAGTGAAGACTTCGACAAGATCAAATATGTGCAAACAAAGAAGTAGTGTATAAGTTCGCAAAGAAGGCACGTATTTAATAAAAATTAAGGAAAATTATCAAAAAAAAAAGTTGTATCGTTTTAATATTTAATGATTCTCTAAATAAATTGACGAACATTTTCATGAAATAAAGGTAGTGCAACTGCACCACCTTGCATCATACTGCCGGCGCCCATGTACACGAAAAAGTTCTTAAAGCGGAGAAAAAAAAGGTTTTTTGAGGTTTTTAACTGAAGATCTTAAAAAAAAAAACGATTTCTAATATTTTGCGTAAATTATTAAAATGTTCAGTTTAGAAGGAAAATTAATAAGAGTGAAGTACGGTAATTCAACAAAATATGTTAAAATTAAAAAGTTTGTTGATACGGAGGACCGTTTATTATTAACAATTGAAGATATATTTTTATCTAGTAAGTAATTACGTTGTGTAAATCTCAAATTATAATTATTGACGCTTGTTCTAAGTTCTCGAAAAATTTCACGGTGAAGTGTCGTCTGAATATAAAGTGCTGGATCATTTTGGCAACACTCTAGAATTTGAAAAACTTATTCAGATCGTAACCCAGTTTGTGAACTGTGCATGCTTTTCTTTGGAACTTAAATCTGAAGGTAAGGAGCTGAAAATTATTCAATTTTATTTTACATTTGTATTTTTAGGTTATATTAATTCTGGTTTAATTATATTTTAAAATGTAATCTAATTGGAACCAAATTCAATCTAATTGGGATTAAAATTTACTCTAATTGCAATTAAAGTTTAATCCTAATAGATTGAAATTAAATCTATATTAATTGTCACCCAATTTATGTGTATTAGAATTTAATCAAGTTGGTTTAGAATTTGACATTTATTCCAGGTGAAATTTTCAGTGCACAACCAGTTTCAAGATGTACATAATGCCGCCATGGCGTTGAGCTTCAAATTAATAGCCACGTAAGACCTTAATGTCTGTATTACTGTTACCAGCTAATTATTTTGTTTACATTTAAGAGTTTAAATTCTTATATAAAAAGCAATTGTGAGATAGATATACTAAAGGAGTACAAAGAAAAAGGAACACTGAGGGATAGTTCTAGAAGAGCACTTATTAGGACATCCACAACTTTCCTCCGTAGTCTGTGCGGCAATTATCCAAAAAGAGAAGAAAAAAATCGCTGCAGCTAAGACAATAGTTTCTTTATTTCCAACGTTTAAAGTGCATCTCAGCACGGTTGAAAAAATTGTAAGTTGAGCAAGCAAAAATATGTAAATGTATTTACAAAATGACAAAATTTCCCAATTTTCTTTTAGGATCTCTTCTATAATCCATCGAATAATAGTGGATATTTGGCTTTCGCTCTAAAAAAATATCAACAATAAATTATTAAGATTGAATGACGACAGTATACAATACGAGCAAAAGGGCGGAAAACAAATTCAACTATTACTTCAGAAGATTTAATATCTGATCCATCGCCGCTACTAAGTCCTGACGATGAACAATTTTTTAAGAGTTGTGCTGCAACAGAGCAGGAAGAAGCCATAAGAGCTAGACTCGAAAAGACTTTTATCGTTAGGAGACAATCTTTATTACGGCCTGTAAATATCTACGAAAAATATCCATTTTTCTTTTATAATCCTAACTTGGTAACTTAAGTATGATATCATGACATTTGAATACAGTCTCTTTTTTGTAGATGCTATTTGAATTTTCGCTTCAGTACCAGAAGGAATCAAATTTTTTGTTGGAAAACTGGAACAAATACTCTACGATTGTGTACGATATATTAAAAGATACGATTGGTGAAATAAAACAAAAAGAATATGATGGTAGATTATTTTTAACTTTAAAAATTTCATGGTTCGTAATTAAGATAATTATAGGATGGAACAACGAAATCCGTTGCTTTTTATATTTATTAAAAGTTTTGCCACCAACTTCAAGCAGATCTAAATCGAAACAAGTTAGGAGATCGAACTTCAAAGCTAGCGTTAACAAACTTCTGAGATTGTAAATTATTATTAGCTCAATTTAATGCAACAAAATGTTTTACAGTCAAATACTCCAAGATCACAGTACAAGTTAAAAAATCAGCAACCGTTTCTAATTGCAGTTGGCCCAAAATAAGTTAGCAGTATCCCAGTATTTCGTATGTATTGATAACAAGTTATTATGTACGCCATCTCATTTTTCATTTCTACAAGCTTTTGATTTACTTTTTAAAACGTTTTATTTATTTAATGTTCAATTTGATCCAGATTTGCAAATATTTTGGAATTTTTTTTCTAAGTTCATATATAACATAAATTCTAACCAAGCATCTACTAGACTTATTGAAATTAATTCCAAATTTCAAAACAAATATAATGAAACAGATTTAACACATCTACAGAAATACAGCACAAGTTACAAAAGACAAAAGGAAGTAAATTCGGATGACATTTATGTTGAATCTATGGAAGTTAGTATGGGTGGGTAGGTGGGATAAAAAGTACGAACCTAAATTAAAATTATATAAAGATATCTACATGCAATGTTTTTTTTCAGTATGTTCCTTTCCGAAGCACTGTTTCCGCATTATTTAAAAATCATTCTTTTCTAGATATTTTTTTTAAAAAAAAAATCATATTTGTAATGAGAAAATGTACGAACATTTTCTGTTGCGGTTCCAATTTCAAAACTAGCAATTTGTTTATTAATTCTGTAGATGCTATTCAAATTCAAATTTTATATGATCACTTTGAAGTTATTAATCCGTTGGGAAGTAAAACTGGACTCCATAAAATAGGAGCATTGTATTTCACTATTAGAAATATATAGTACCTTATCAATATAATTACTTATTACAAAATATACATCTACTGGGTCTATTTTTTTGTAAATGATTTGAAAAATGATTATATTTGCTTCAACACAATTTTAAACCCTATCGTTCAAGATATTAAGTATCTGGAAGAAACGGGAATTAACGTAATAGATCAAAACTTGAAAGTTACACTCGTAGCTATGTGTCATGATAATTTAGGAGCAAACACAGCCTTAGGTTTTGTTGAATCTTTCCGTGCTAACTATTTCTGTCGATTTTGTTCCATGCATAGACATGACACTCAGAGGGCAACGAAAGAAGATTAAAACTTGTTAAGAAATTTTACCGATTATATTAAAATGTTTGATAATGATTATAACGCAAATTTTTCTGATTTCAACGAATCAAAAGGCATAAAGAACTACTGCATATTAAACAACTTAAAATATTACAATATTATTTTTATATGTTAGAGGGCGCTCTTCCTTTTATATTGAAGGGGTTTTTTAAAATTTTGACGGATGAGCATATTATTACATTGTCTGAAATAAACGATCGCATTATTTCTTTTCATTATGGGTACTTGCACAGAAAAAATCTTCCGCCTAGTATAGCAATAAAAAAAAAAGCGGAAATAACGTCGGATTGACCGCATCGCAAAATTTGTGCCTGTTTTTGCATTTACCATTTATATTTTTTGATCTACACAATAAAGTTCCACATCTTTGGGAAGCTATTATCACCCTCTTACAAATAATCTCAATTATTCTTTCACCGAAAATTGTTTTTAGAAGATATAAATAAATTAGAAACATTGATTGAATCCCATCTGTCACAGTTATTAAGCAACCATTAACACCCAAACATCACATTCTTACGCATTATCCCAGATTAATAAAGAAAAACGGACCACTAATTCATACATGGGCGATGAGGTATGAATCAAAACATAAGTATTTTTCAAAACTAATTTCCTCAACAAATAATTTCATCAATATTTGTAAAACCTTTAATAGTAGACATCAACAAATGATGGCACATACTTTAAAACACTTTGAATTCAAAGAAAATTTTAGTTTTGGTAAGCTTAAAATCATTAGGATGGAGTACATTATAAATACATATGAAATTGGATTAGCTGGAATTAATTTTAATTCTGACGTAGATATATATAAAACTATTTGGGTAGAAGTTTCCCAGGGTATCACTATAGGTGTGGTTTATTTCTTTGTACCAACTTTGAAAATAATATTCCTATATTTTCACAAATAACCGACATTATTTATGACGGAAGACAAAATATCTTTTATAGTAAAACAATATCTTAATTGTTATCAAATAAGTGAAACACAACAACACCTATTAGTACCATATGAACTTTTGAAAGTAATGAAAACTTACGAAAATTATTTTATTGAAGCGAAATCTTATATTTTAGTACTTTATAATATAAATTAAGAATAAAGTTATTTTGAATAAGTTATGTATGCACAATGTATAATGAATACGAATTATTTATATGTATTATCGTTGTTTACTGTTGAATGTGAAGTCATTTTTAAGTTTGTTTCACTTCTTAATACATATATAATAAATAAATAAAAAAAAAAAGTTTTGTTTTATTTTAGAATCTTGTTAAATAATTTCGGTTCCAATTTATGAATTATTTTTAAGATATTCCAATTCTGTTTGGAACTCCGATATTTAAGCTTTGTCGAGCTTTTTATGAAAGTATTTAAAGCAAATCCACGCACGAATTGAAATTTTAATACATTTTTTTATTAAAATATAATATATTCTCAACTTGATTCTAATTCACAATATATTAAATTTAAATTGTCTTTGATAATAAATTTTAATCAATATAAATTAAATTCTAATTTGCTTTTATTGCAGGTACAGTAATAAAGGTTGAATTACATTTTAAGCTTTCTTAAGATTAAGACGACATTTTAATACAGTTATAGTATTAGTTTTTAATATATTTTTGTAGTGGACTTATATACAATCTTAAAAATATTAGTATTTACTCCCAAATTTTTAACCGTGCGTAAAATATAAAAAAAATTAGCATAACTAAGTTATTTCACTGACGAAAAAGCAAAAAGACAGAACCCATCTCCCAAATTGAGAGAAAACAAGGCATCCATCCACAAACCCACCACGGATGATTAAGAACTACTTAACTTAACTGTTGCTGCTTCCGCGAGAAAACTTTACTAAACACGTTCACCAACAAAAAAAAAATTGCTTGCATGCTGTGGTAGCCGTAATTGAAGATATTACCAAATTTAAAAGTGTTGGCGTTAAGTACTTATATTAACTATCTTTATTAAATTTGTATTTCACTTCCAATTGAAACTTTTATATTATGCATTCTACAGGAAATTCCCTGTAGTCGCTCGGAATTTTCTAGCTCATAATCCTCAAGTCAGCGGTGACGAAAGTGAATAATCCACTTTTAACTTTCTCATTTATAACAAAAAGCGTTGCGCTGCATGAAAAAAGCCAGGAAATGAAAAACTCCCCGGGGGTATCATCTCATAACCCCACCCAAAATTCATAGCGAACGTGCAATGAAAAACAGTGTCAAGACTGATGACAGCAAGTTATTAAGCTTTCGTTATTATTTACTATCTCTCCCCGTAGTATGAATTTCTTTGCCTGTTTCGCAGCCATTTTTGTTGCTGCAAAACTTTATAATTCCTCCAAGTCGTTTTTCACTTTCATATGCGGGTTTTGTGGAGCGATGAAAAGAGTTTCACTTCACTGGCAGTCACTGAATAATGGGACGGATGCCTTCATTTAAGCGTATTTCTACCATCGCCGCCGTCGTCGTAGCAGATTTTCGCAATTTCATGCTCCACTTGCGACATTATTGCGAACAAAATTTATTTACGTTTATTCAATATTAAAGGACAATAAAAAAAGAAGAAAAAAAACCTTTTATTTCAGTGGTGCTACGCGATACGGAGGAATTTTCATTTGCACAACCTTTCGACAGTGAGCTGCTATAGCGATGATGGAAATTCCACCCATCCTAGAATTTGCCGCTTTTACTTATAAGAGGCGAAAATCGATTGCAATAAATTTAGTTTCCATAGAATTAATCGGCAATGAAATAATTTAAATAATTTTCACCGGTCGTCGTCCACCTGAAATGATGATAATTAATTTCAGTCGTTTTTATTGAAAACTGCACAGTGCAACTCTGTTTGCTCATTCAGACTTCATTCACCGGATCTGGATTCAGTTTGCAATTAATTTCAAATGAATGGCTCTAAATTAATTGAATATTTTCGGTTACCTAAACTAGAACAATATTTTAAATATATGTGTACATATTATGCATGGGTTTTCGACGCAATGTTAACAGGAAATTAAACTGGTCAGTGAACCTTTCCAGTTTAATTGAATTGAAATGCAAATTAATGGATGCTTCTGGCAAGATTCAGTTCCGACATTTTTTATAAAGGCCTGAAGTTTTTATTTATTGATTTAAGAATGTAATTTGGTGGTGTGCCAAAATTATAGTTTTTGCTGTTTTGGATTTTCCATTTGACCTAATCCTTAATGCAATAATCTGAATCCTTCTGTCATGGTATAAATAAGCAGCTGCCCTTAATGATCTCGCATTAAAGATAATCTTTTTGTATTTGCAGTAATATAAAATCATTTTGGTAATTTGTTACGCTCTCAAGGATTTAAAGCTACCTGACAGGAATGCGGGGGTGATTGCAAGTCGTAAACTGGCGGTGCTGCAAGCATTGCATGCTTTGGACCCATAGGCTCCAAGCGGTCCACGGCAATAGCCTCCCTTGGGGTTTACCAAACCTGCTACCCCTGGATCTTTCTATTTAGGTAGATGCCAGAATAATATATATATATATCTTTCATGGGGCTTTTAGGAGGCCACCTGAATTAGTTAACCCCATTTCTTATTGGCGTTGGAGTTGGAACGGGGAAATTCTCTAGCCAGCATGCCATTTGATGCGATGCTAATGAAACTTCGCCAGTACTATGTAAAGATTTCATGATAGGGGTCGTGCACTAAGAGTTGGAGGTGCCTTAACTAACCCTCCTCGGTCTGCTTAAAAAATTTCGTCGATGCATTTTCCTAAATGAGTGGGCTGGTGGCGGAATGTATTTGATTTCATCTAATATTGGCTTGGAGTAGTGACTTCGAAGGTCCATTACGTTCGTCCAGGCTAAGGTCTTCGCTATTGCAATGGAAATCAAAATTAGCCTATGAAATGGAAATCAGAGGAGAAAGTAAATTACTATCGTTTCAGGCAGCCAGGCTGCCTTGATAGCTTTGAAGGGGCCTCGGATAACATCTAAGGTACTGAAGGACATTTTTGAATAACCTATGTATCCATAACAACGAATCTGTACAGTAAGTACCTGGCCATGAATGATGGGAAATGAGAGGATAGGCTTGCTAGCCAGGTCCGTCTAAAATTTTTTCTCCCCTGGACCAGAACCTGGGGTTGTTGTTGCAACCTCAGTGATAGGGTCTATCATTAAAGAGAAAATTCCTACGAAGTATTAGCAGCGCTTGACGAACTGAGCACTTGCAGATATGAGAAAGTTTTTCTTGATAAGCCAAATGGGAATCACCGCCGGCCAATGCTCACTTCACCTTCATCAAACCAAGGTGGGAGTAGTAAACAGCCCTTATTATGTGTAATACCTGGAAAGAAATCTTGAGACAGTCTTTTATTTATTTATTTATTTCATTTTTGTCTACCGATTACACTATCTTACAGACAAGCACTTAATCTATTAATTAATTCAACAAGAGTTAACATTTCTATAATTATCGAAAATACAGCTTTTAAAATTATCTCTTGGCATAGTAATATCTATAATGGACGAAAATTTATTAAAAATTGAGGAACAATTGGTAATAGGCTCGTGATTACCATAATTTGTTCTATGATGAGGACTGTATAGCAAGCACCTAGATCGAATTGGCCTTTCCGGAGCATATATACTAATTAATGATAATAATTCGGGCGAGTTAATTCTGTAATGCAAAATATCTTTAACAAATATCGCACAGTTAACCTCCCGTCGCAGTTCCAATTGTAAACATCTTATAGAATATGAAGATAAATTATCATATCGGTAGTTGCATTTGTAAAGCGCAAATCGAGTGAAACTTTTCTGTATAGATTCAAGACGGTCCATATGAACCTTGTAATAAGGACACCAAACGACACATGCATCTTCTAAAATAGACCTCACGAGAGTGAAGTAGAGCACTTTAAGAGTCTGAACATCTCTGAAGTCTTTAGAATTACGCTTAAGGAATCCTAGACATTTACGAGCTTTACAAACTATAAACTCAACGTGAGGAATGTAACTCAATTTAGTGTCATGTATAACTCCCAAGTCATTAATTTGAAAAACCCTAGGAAGAGTACTGCCATTTATAAGATAATCAAAAACTATTGGGTTGGATAAACGATAAAATGACATAGTTTTACATTTACCAATATTTAAGTGAAAGTTGTTCAAAAAGCACCAATCAGAAAGACTATTAAGATCACGTTGAAGGAGTGTCCAATCATCAACAGAATTGATTTTTAAAAACAATTTCAAGTCGTTAGCAAACATCAAGCATTTACTAGATTTGAAACTTACGTTTATATCATTAATAAAAAGTAAGAAGAGCAGAGGACCTAAATGGCTACCCTGCGGAACTCCGGAAATAGCGTTAATCTCTCTGGAGAGAATCCGACGAATTTTGACATATTGTTTACGATCAGTCAGATAGGATTCTATCCATTTAAAAAAAGATGAGTGAAATCCAAGTATACTAAGTTTATATAAAAGAACAGAAATATTAATCCTATCAAATGCTTTAGAGAAATCCGTGTAAATAACATCAACTTGAAATGACTCTTCCATAGCATTGATAGCATAATGTGAAAAGGAAGTTAAATTAGTTGCACATGATCGTCCAGAAATAAATCCATGCTGTTCAAATGTAATAATTTCCTTAGTTAAAAATGAAACTTTAGAGTTAATCAACTAATCAAGAATTTTAGGAATTGTCTTCATAACAGAGACACCTCTAAAATTTTTTATGCCATCTTTTTGCCCCGATTTAAATATTGGTGTAATGAAGGAGACTTTCCAATTATCTAAAAAAATCCCTGATTGTAAGGATAAATTGAAAATTGAAGTTAAAGAATGTGCCAAGGTATCAGCGCATTTTTTCATTAGAGAAGTACATAAAAAATCAGTGTCACACTTTGTACTAGGTTTCAAATTCCTTAAGCACTGCAGTACTTCGCTGGTAGATAAAGAGATTGCACCGATGTCAAGAGAAGACGGAAGCGTAAAATCAGTACTATTAAGATAAGCAGAATCATTACTGTACACGGATTGAAAATAATCAGCAAACAGATCACAACTAGATTCTAAATTAAAGGACTTTTTGTTGTCATATTGCAACATTTTAGGAAGACCTATAGAATTACGATTTGTATTTATAAATGACCAAAATGCCTTGCTATTGGATTTAATACTGCATTCCATAGACCAAACGTATTGGTTATACATAAATCTAAGTAAGAAGTTATATTCACGTCTAAGCTGACAGTATTTTATTCTATCGGAAAGATCACCAGACTTTTGTAAAGCTTTATGTGCCTTATTTTTTGCATTTTTAAGTTTTATAAGACTTTTATTAAACCATTTTGGATGTTTATTGGATGAAATTTTCTTAATAGGAACATGAATTTTGAGACCTTTATGAATAACTTCTAGGAACCTGCTATACATTTGATGTAAATCATCAGAGTGTATCAAATTCCACTCATAATTTGAAAAATAGTTATTAAGATTACGGTAATCTGCCTTATCAAAATTATACTCAAAGATCTCCACTTCGTTACAGTGAGAATAAAATTCGTAAACAGAGATAGAAAGATTAATAGCTTTATGATGAAAATCAATAGGCGTTGAAGGAGTACTTATTTCATAAACTTCAAATTTTAAATCATTACTTATAAATATTAGATCTAACAATTTACCAAATATATTTGTTACAAAATTCGATTGAATTAAATCTATCCCTACCAAATTATCTACCACGAAACATTCTATTTCAGATGTGACATCCTTTGGAATTAACATAGATTCCTCTACATTCCATTGCCAGTTAATATTAGGCAAATTAAAATCACCACAATAACATAAAAAATTATCATCGTCATACTTCTCAAATAGTGACAAAGCATTATTTACATGACTCTTATACAGTTCCATTGAAGAAGAAGGTGGGATATAACTTACGCAAATATCCACGGAGATAGCATTAAAACAAGATGATACTCGTACGCATAGTTGTTCGATTTCAGCAGAGTCATTATGCAGATGAATCATCTCGCTCACAAAAGAAGTACGAACGGCAACTAGTACTCCTCCTCCTCCTCTTGTAAGACCTGTCGATAAAGGACAGCGATCTTTGCGGTAAATAATATATTGTCTCTCATCGAAAAGTTCGCCACTAAAGATACGATCATTAAGCCAGGTTTCAGTGAACACAATAATATCATAGTCGTTTTCAATAACAGCAAGTGAAAAATCATGAACTTTCGTTCTCAAACCACGTACATTTTGATAATAAATGTTCAGCATCTTATAGTTTAAGTTTGAATTTGTCTTTAAGTTTGAACATGAGTTTGGGCCTGAAATTGCAATTGTGGATGAACTTGAGTGTGAGCCGGAGACTGGGCTACATTCCCTGATATTACATCGTTTTTTTGAAACGTTGGAAAATTTTCTGACATAAACCCCTGATGGCCAGATGTCGGCAATCAATAATTTTGATATTAAATACTCTGGAACTCCCAATTTGAACGTCTTAAATCGAAATGAAGACAAGTCAGCATCCTTTTTCCAAAGAGGAAAACAAATCAACAGATCAGATGAAACTCCTGTCTTGACGGAAACGAAAGATATAATTTTATCAGAAGTGGTATCCGGATGTAAACGTGACAGATGCAAGAACTTAAATTTGCTTACAGCTGAGAGGTCATCAGCAGCAATATTATTCCCAATAATTTTTTTCTTTCGATTTTTCTTTCGTTGAACAGTAATCCAGCTGGAGCGCTTATCATTATCAACAAATGACGTTGCATTCAATTGAGAAGGGTCATTGACCATATGCGAAGTGGCAAAATTTACACATCATTACTATCACCATTTACTTGAGAACAATTAATATTAAAAGCAGGGCATTTCGTTGCATGGCTTTGAATGCGTGCGTTTGTCCGGCTTTTCCGTGGGGTAGGCTGGAATACTCTTGGATTTGTTCTGTTATCTATGGATGAGCTGATAAGCTTATTTCATCTGGACCTGAGCACAGTAGGGTTTCGGTGATAGGCCTTTTTTTATATCCTAGATGAAATCTAAAGGGTATACTAACTTTGTCATTCCGGTTACTGGACTGGACTCACACGCATAAACTTATTTGGATTTTTGCATATCCGTCTGTGCATCCGTCTGTCTGTCTGTCCGCACGAAAACTGAAGAACGCGTATACTTAGAGAGATGAAATTTTGTACACAGGCTTTTAAAAAAAGTAAAATTAGGTTCGAAAATGAGACAAATCGGGCAACTCCTTCGTGGGGTTGCCATACAAAAATTAATTTCATTTTTAGAACATTGAAAGTTGAAATTTCGTGCATGGTATTTTCATAGCAATACCAAAATAAAATTTCAAAAATGAACTAAATCGGGCAAATCTTTCTTGGTGTTGCCATATAAAAATTTAGATTGTTTACATTTACTGTGAAAATGCTCAGTCCTAGGCATTTTTGTTGTACTAAAAACTTCTTCAGTTATGAAATCCTATAAAATTAGTTATAATCATATATTCTGTCCAACGAGCCGTTCTAGAAATATATGCGAAAAACCACTTCAAAAATCGAACTTGCACAAATGGCAAATTTTATATGGGCATTCACCTAGGGTATCATAAGAATTAGTCTTAGACCAATTCTAGCTTTTCCGCTTTTTTTTAAATTAATTTCTTGGTAACAATTTGTCAAACTCACTCGAGTTTATTCCTTTTCCTTTCCAAGTAGACCGACACTTAATTGAATACACAAAAAGTGTAAGGAGATCTGGAGGTGAAAATAAGTAAACTTCGGAGACTAGAGACCGAACCTGGAGACGTGTGTGTTTTGAAATACACGACGAAAGACCGGAAACCAGAAAGATCTCTCCAGATATGTTCCCTTTAGAGATTTTTTTTCTTCTCCAAAGTCTAAAAGTGTGGGCTCTGGAGGCCAGAGTCTCTTGTCGTGTAGCTTCACCCTTAATATTGAAAAAAAAAACATCCGCTGGTCGATAGATCAGAAGATTAATAGCAAATTCCAGACAGAAGTATATGTCATCACTAGATGTGCATACGAAAACCTCAGCCGATTGTTAATTTGGCAACGCAATAGGGTTGGGAGGGGAAATACGCTAAAAAATGAGAGAAGAATCACAAGAAAAAAACAAGAAAAAAGAATTTTGCAAATCGGAGTATATTTAGCTGAATTATGGTGTGGGGATGAATTTGTACACTTGTACACGTATCTAATTTAAAAAAAAAAATTTCGACAAAGTTAGCCGGATCGACAAAAGAAGAAGAAGAAGACTACTGGATATAACTCGGCGAGACCTTTCATTTGATATGCAATATGCCGTGTACCCCTCTCCGCCGGGGGTTCCTAGCCACTATCGTGAAGTACCCCGTAAAAAACCCCAAAACGGCGTACAGCAGTGGATATCTCACAGTCTCCTACCTCAAATAATTCTTTGAACCATAAAAATTGGTTGAGATATGATTTCATGATTATTTTTGACTTCCTGATCGTAGATTTAGCTCCTTATATGATTGTTTAATTCTGCTACCTAACATTTGGTAGGGATGTGGCTAATGGCTAGAATTTCCAGGATGCCACCTCTTGTGAAAATCAGTTATGAATTTTTCGAAGTCACTTAAAATTCGGAGATCCCCTATCAGATTCGGGATCTTCTCAATTTAGAATTTTTAGAATTGGAAGTCTTGTTTTGAATGATTGCGTAAATCAACCCAGTAGCCGCATGAGCCAATAGCAGGTCTGCTTTTCCGTGCTTTCATGGCAGCCACGTGGTTTTGGCGTCGCTTTTGACTTAATCTAGTATTTAAAAGAAAAAAATGTTCTCCCACTATTGGGCGTTTTGCATCGACTAATTGCATCTCAAAAGCACTACAATTCCTTATTCCCTGGTGAAAAGCTCTTTAGAGTGCGTACACTTCGAGACCTTTGTTGTGATTGGTGATCTTGAGACAGACATGAGTGACATAAAAACCAAAAATGTTCTAAAAATATTCGTATTTTAACAACTTTGATCTTGAAAGAACCTCTTTTGCGAAATCTAATAAACGATCTGGTCTATTGTCCAAAAAAGCATTGGGTCGGCTAGTGTGGTATTGCAGTCTCTAAATAAAATGTCAAGATCTAAATCATGGCCACAACAAACATTATTTACTTATGCATTGTACGTTGTATACTATATTATCAAAATTCATACTTCTAGATACATATTAAACCTTTCTAGCCTTTCGAGCTACATGGTATTATAAAAAAGTGTTTTTAACTATTGGCATATTGCCCTCATTTCTTTATGATTAAATGTCTGAGGTTAGATTAGGTTAAGTTAGGTAAGAAGGGTGCCACTGTTAGTACCTAGCCTTCTTCACTTAGGTCACCAATGTGTCCATTGTGTCCCTTTTCCTCATGGGATAACCTAAAAATTGCCCTAGATCAAGCCTACTTCCCTCAGGATACATCTAAACTCTTTGTTTTGCAACTCCCCAGACTTGAAAAGAAGTAGCTACCCTTACAGGATATAATCTGTGATAAAAATAAATTAAAAAAATCAATAAAGAAAAAAAGTTATTTAATTTTTTGGTTTTAACCTACAGTCATCAATTTCAAACTTAAAGCAGTCAGAAAATCTCTTGAAGTAATTGCAAATCTGCTGGAGTAATTGAAACGCTTTTAGCGAAAGTAGCTGCACACATGTCTCTTCACAATAAGCAGAAGAGTTTATATACGACAGAGAATAACTCTCTGTTGGTAAAGTACAACACTACGTACACACATATTTTAGCGGAGAGATAGTCATAAAAACAAAAGGATGGGCATGGGTGTGTATGTATAAACATGCAAATGAGGTTCTTATCATGAATGAAGTTTACTGCTTTACAAATCAGGCATCTGGAAAAGAGTGCTTCAAATGTGGTTTCCACTATGTAGAACAGCACGAGAATATTTAGCAGAAAACATCATGTTACTTATGATTTGCAGCGATAATTTCTGAATAATTTTCGTTTTGTTTAGAAACGAGGAGAATTTCGTGTTTTGTTTACTGTATGAGTCTGAATATGTGTGTGGGTTCAATTCGTTCATTATATGAATGGCTTTGCATTAATAAATTGTAAACAAAAATCTTGTATGACTTAGTTAAGACCATAGATAAAGAAATTAGGAAGATTTTGCAAGTTCTAAAAGGAAAGATGGATGAAAAAACATTTTTTACAGTCCCTGAAGAGAAAGGGAAAATATTGTTTTGTTATTAATAATAATGAATTAAATAATGATCATGTAAATGTATGATAGTAGAACGTGGTATAGACGTCAGAAAAGTCATGTTGAAATACTGGGAGTCTTGTATAAGTCTCACAGCTCAATTTTAACAGCTTTTTCTTTCTAAAGTAGATGACCTGTTTAAAGTATGCTACATACAATTTGACATGTGTGTGAAATGTAAACAGTTTTCACTTAAAATTCATGTAAAGGATCAAATTTATAATAAGGGGAGCAAACCCTTTAGGCGCCCGAAAATGAGGCATTTTTTATGAATTTTTCTAAATAAATAAAATAAACGCATCATTTTAAACTTTTAAAATTATTTTGCTACAGCTCTGAGGTGTAGAAAAACATTTTTTTGTTTTTTTAAGAAAATGGCGGCGTTATAGGGTAGTTCCTCCAGGTGTCTTTTGCGTGACATCGAAAACTGCTGCCTCTGTAATTTTTTTGAGGCCATCCCGTCAATTTAACTCGTACACGAATTTGTCTGTATATTTCTTTTTTACAATTTTCGACACTCTCGTAGACCCACTTTTCGTCATCACAGTGAGTTGAAATTTGGCACACAGGTTCATGTCGCGTGACAATTGAATCTATCAAAATTTGAACCGGAAATTTCCATGAAAACCCGGAAGATCGGCAAAACCATTTGAAAATTTGGTACAAATTTGATTAGTGATAAATCGGTTAGAGGAAAAATGCAGAGTTTTCCGATTTTTCCGAAAAAATTTTCGGAATTTTCCGACTTTTCCGGTAAAAAAGTTTTCTAAATTATGCAGGATCCAGTTCCCTATCAACTGGCATCATTACTTTCTCTCCGACAATGGTTAAAACTTGCAGAAAAAATCGAGGAAAATTCATGTAAAACCCTTTTCCGTAGTTTTTCAGACCAAGGAAGCGTTTGAGCGTTTTGTAACCTAAGACAAAGTTGTAGAGCGAAATGAGTTCCATAAAGTTGCTTTTGTGGAAAACTCCGCGGAAAACCCGGAAAAGCGGTAAAATCATCGGACAAATTTTCATCGATATGATGCGTGATAAATCTGTTTCAGGAAAAATGCAGAATTCTCCAATTTTTCTGGATAATTTTCCGAAAATGTCCGGAATTTTTCGACAAAAAGTTTTATGAGCTATGCGGAATCATTTTTTTCCCGTCCTACTGGCATCAATACTTTCTCTTCAACAATCATGAAAACTTGCATGAAAAATCGAGGAAAATTCATGAAAATTTTTAAAAAAAATTCATTGTAATAGGAAAAGTCTGTGGAAAACATGGAAAATCGGAAAAATTCATTTTATATGGGATCAAGCTGGAATACAGCTAAAAAGCGCTGTTTAAAACATAATTTGAATTTCAGAAAACCGTTGCAGTGCATACTTCAACGATTTGATAGTCGAAAAATTTTTGTTTTCGGATCGGCACCAAAAATGACTTAAAAATTGTTTTAAAATATCTCCTTGCAGCACGTAATAACAATTTAGTTAACGTGAAAAAGGCAGAAAATAAAATAAGTAAAAAAAGAGTTTTCAAACAAAACTGAGGCCAAGCCGCATGAAAAAGTAGAAAATCAACTTTTCTTCACAAACAGAGGTGGACTCAGGTTTTATACGCTGAAAATCACCGATATATTTCAGTATGGTCAATCAGAGGTAATAAGTGATTTGATTCATGAAGAGAAAGAATATTCAAGAGAAATGTCCCAATCAAAAAATCTGAGTCCACCTCTGTGTGTGAAGAAAAGTTTATTTTCTACTTTTTCATGCGGCTTGGCCTCAGTTTTGTTTGAAAACTCGTTTTTTACTTATTTTATTTCTATTGATCATAAACAAACAAGAAAATTATTTGTCGATTACTGACATGTTCAGGGGAAGGATAAACCTATAAAATAAAAAATTACGCTTTTTATCATATGTTCAGATTTTCGACCACTTTTTCGATTATTTTTGCCCCAAAAAATTAATTTATTTACGCGATATCTATAAAACTTTAGGTACATCCTTCCGATAATATTATAGACAGAAATCTCTACAAGTTTCATCCAGTTCGGTCAATAACTTTTTGATCTACAGTCAGGGGCGGATACAGCGGGGGCAATCGCCCCCCTAGAGCTCTAATAAATCAAAATTTGTACTCTAATGAAATGAAATAGAAAATAAAATAAAAATCTTTTTAAATCTTCTAAATCCTCATTAAAAAAATAGAAAATAATTTCTTCCTTCACTTAATGAATACATTACAAAAGTTCTCTAGAGTTTCCCTTCATTATGCATTTAATTAAATATTAAAATTATATTACATTTCCGTATAGTTTTCAAAAATTTTCAAGGAATAGAAAGAAAGCAAGATCTGGGGCTGTATTCCATAATTATTAGTTTACGCGTGCACACAAAATTTTGTTTCGATTCCTCAAAAATGGAAATGAGTTTTTCTGTCAAAATTGTCTACACTTTAACTGATATTTTCACCCCACCATTTTGGTCGTGAATTTTGAAGAGGTACCTGTGAGTTGTTGTCAAGCGTTATTTTCAAAATTATTTGTTATATTATTTATTTTACCTTTTTGTAAGCCGTAGTGAATTCATATAACTCATTTCTTATAACAGAAATTAAGTTCTTCAAAAAGACTATTTTCTCACTAAAACAACATTCAGCACACTTTCTATCACGGTGAATTTTTTAAACATGTGCACTGGCAAATTTTTCACATTTACGGAATCTAGCCACTGGGCAGTTTAACTTTTAACATTACAACGAATAATAATGAAATTTGGAACTCCTAATGTTTAACAAAATACTTAATTAACTTACTTTACTTTGACTTTGCTTTCTTTGTGTAGAATGGAAATTATAAAATTTATACACAAATTTAATATAATTTTAATAATTAATTAATTGGAAAACTCTATCTAGTTTTTTAAGAAGTCATTTGTTATATTTATTAATTTTATATTTAGTCATAAATTATTCTCAAAAAAATTAAAATTATACCACTAAGGAATTTTCAGTAGAAGCAAAATTTTTGCACTGTTTTGTGATCGAAATCTCACAAAAGCCGGGTATTTTGATGAAAAGTAATATGCTGGGAAAATTATCATACCCGGGTAATTAATCTAAGATTGGGTTTTCCTGCAAATATTTAATTTAATTTTATACATTTATTAACCCTACCTAATTAGCATTCCCCGAAAATTTCTTTAACGATTTAATTTGCAAGAAATTGCAGTACAGCCCAGGAAATTATGGTGTTTGAACGAAACGCAAGCGACCTTTATATGAAAAACACCAGCAGTAAGACAAGCAAGAAGTGCGTGATATCTATTTTATCTGAAACCAAGCTCTACTATGCTTACGGGATCAAAAACTTATATTATATAAATAAAAGAACTCCGGCGTTATTTGGATGATAAACGAATTTTCATGCTGAAACGAAAAGATAAAGCTATACAGAGCGGTCCACATGGCAAGTGCGGTTATAGGGGGCGATGGGGCCATCGCCCCCCGCCCCCCGCCCCCACCCCTAGAGCAAATGTCTGGATCCGCCCTTGTCTACAGTAGCAGCAGTTTTTGATGATGTACTTTCGAGATAATCGCGTTTAAAGTTTCAATACTAAAAAAACTTAATTCAGTGACTTCAGCTTCCTCGAAAGGTTGATTTTCTTTCATCTGCTGCTGTGGGACTCTACCCCAAGCGCTCCGGCTACCTGCCCCGCTAGTATACGGTATGAATAACTACGATAACTCCGTAAATATTTAATATTTTAATTTTTCCTCTTTTCAGTATACTTTCAAAATACGAGAAAAAAAATTCGATTTTTTGAAAATTATAAAGAGTTTGCTCCCCTTAAGTTTGTCTTGAGTACAAGTTAGCAGTAGGTGCTTATACGATTTCCCAAATCACGTTACCATCCAAAGTAAAGACTTACAGTTATAATGTCTATTTCAAAAGAAATATGGAGATACTACATATGTGTCCAACTCAAATCTACAACAGCCTAACAGAAAATAAAACGAATAAGTTCTAAGTACCACCTCCAATTAACTGGAGTAGCTCATCAGGAATACACAATGACATTTCACTTCTAACTATGTATGTATATTTACTATTCGACTTAAAATTTAAAGTCAGCCATCCTACCTAAAATTTAATTTAATAAACCCTACAACATATTTTTCTCGAAAATATACGAAGCTATCGAAAAAGGCATAGCAAAAGTCCTCAAAGAAAGGACTTGCAAAATTCACTTTCCGTATTAAGCGTACGTTTTGACCACATTTTTGAATTCCGTATTATTTATTATCGCACGGTTATAAATTTGCGGATGTTTTTAAATCTTTCTTATGGATTGAAGCAATATTTTACACTGGAAGATATTAAATTTTAATCTTTCTTAAATATTACTAAAATATTAAATAAATTTAGGATTTGAAATTAAGTTTTAAATCAAATTTAAATTTAAATAGTATTTATTAAGGCGCTACACAAGTAAACAAAATCTTATAATTATGTGTAGGAAAACAAATAAAAAGATTTAAAATAAAAATTGAAAAATTTATCTTAAACTTAAACTATGCAAAACAAGATACCTAGAAAGATAATTTGTATTAATATAAATATGCCACATAAAAAGATTTATTCAACCAAACAATTAAATAGTTCGCAAGTATTCCAAAAAATTGCTGCGAAAACTAAGACTGTCCTGCTCGTTCTGAGTTGAAGAGGAGAAGGGTTCCAAAGTCTTATGGACTGAAGACTACTTGAGCGACTGGTGAGATATCATTAAATTACGGAGGAAAAATATCGCACGATATTTAAAGAATGTTTCTAACGTACATCCCAAGATTGTATTCAAATATTCTGAGACATGGTCGTATCGCCTCAAGCCGAACACATGCAGCAGAGCAAAATTTAAAGCCAGCATTGAGCTTGCAAAATGGCGGTTCAGACCCTATATAAGGCCGAGTATTTGGATAAATCGCTCTCTTAAAATGTTCGAGTTCAAGCAGTTCAGTTCGTGGTGTATATTTGGTTAATCTTTTAGTTTTTTTTCTTTAGTTCTCACTTTGTAAAAATCGTGCAAATTAGCTTATAATCTGCCTACGGTAAGCATAAGCTAACATTTTTTTTGTTTGTCAGTAAAGTTGAAAATTGTGCAAAGACATAATTTAGTGACGTTATTGTGGTTAAGTGACTCATTTTTCCTTTTCAATAAAGTGCAGCAATTTTAGTTTTTTATACTTTTTTGTTTATAATCAGTCAATATTAAATTAAAGTGCCTTGCACCGGATAAATTCAAAACAGTTATTCCTCCCAAATCGGGTTAGCTGGAATATACCTGCGAATTATCCTTTGTTTGCTTAAAATTGTAAATTGTAAATAGCATTAAAATTATAATTTTGAAGAATTTCTTGGATTTATTGTACATAAGTGCTTTACATATGAAGTTTTTATTAAATCGAAATGTAAATCTATTTATGCTCGTTCTGATTTTAATATACCGCTACACTAATATAATCCACCAAAGATAACATCATCACATGTGGCTCGTGAACGGCTCTACAGCAACTGTTCCGTTGCACACGTGCTAAAATTGCAGTATTTTTAAATAACAAGGGAATTTTACATCAGCCTATTATACAGGCATATGGTGTAACCTTTCCCCACATCTTTTTTTTTATATAGTTCCAGGAATTAATTACTGCATATTTAATTGTTTGGTGATCCTGCAGGAACCAACCAACTTGCGTAACATTTTTTGGTGGTTCCATCCAGGAATCATAAGTTGCGTAAACAGTAGTTATATAAAGCTTTAAATCATCTGCAAAAAGAAGGCAATTAGTAAATGAAAAACAGGAGATAATATCATTGATGAAAAGAATAAACAGAATAGGACTCAAAAGGCTTCCTTGTGCTACGTCTGACCTCACATGAATGGCCTGTATACGGCCAACCAATTATGAACCAAACCATCCCAACAAGAAAGAGTGGAAGCTAAGTGATCTAAGTTTATTAATCAAAAAATTATGATTAATGTTATCAAAGGCTTTCGTGAAATCAATCAATCCAGTTATTGATTTGTTGAATAAAACAAATAAAATTAATATACATTTTCTTTCCAAGCAAAATGACTTATTGACCAATGGCTTTCTTCAAGAGTGGTTAATGTCCATGAATAATTTTCTTTCAGAAAATTTTCAGAAGTACAATTCAAATTATAAAAGGCATATTGCTGCCACTAGCGGAAGTTTTTATGTGGAAAGCACTAAACAAAGTCTAGGCGGCGATGGGATAGAAAGTTAGACATCAAAACAAACATGTACAAAAATATTTTTGTTCAATGTTTTTATCAATATGTTCCATTAACCAAAACAATATCAGCTCTCTTTCAAAATGAGTCCTTCAAAGAAAAATATCTCAGTAAATTATTTCACTGTAACGATAACATGCTTACAGATTTTTGATGTGGTACTAACTTATTATAAAAATAATATCCTTTTTACAATTAATCCAGATGCTATCCAAATTCAATTATTTTATGACGATTTTGAAGTCATTAATCCCTTGGGAATGCAATTTATTTAACAATTAGAAATATTCCTTATGAATTTAACGCATTACTGGAAAATATTTATTTAGTTGCTCTTTTTTACGTTAGTGACTTAAAAAATGAGTCAGTGAATTTTAATACAATTTTGAAACCTATAGTTCAAGATCTCATTAAAATAAAAAACGAAGGTAAAAGTTGATGATAGAATATTACAAGGATCATTGATAAATTTTTGCCATGACAATTTGGGTGGAAATATTGCATTGGGACTTGCTCAATCATTTAGAGCAAATTATTTCTGTAGATTTTCTAAAACTGATTGAATAACCAGACAAACATCTACTAAAGAAAATAAATTACTTCTTAGAAATAACGTAGAGTACAACGGCGTTTTTGAAAATGATAAAACAATTACTTTTTCTGATGTTATTCAATTTAATGCAATTAGGAGTTATTGTATTTTAAATATAATATAATAGACAATGGAAGCGTTGATTTAATGCATGATATACTGGAAGGAGCCATACCTTTTATATTAAAACATTTTTTTAGAAGTATCATAAACCTAACAATCTTAAAAATCGAAGAAATAAATTTCAAAATCAAATCTTTAACTTATTGTTGTTTGTACCGAAAAAGTCTTCCTCCTGATATCAATATTCAGAAACAATCAAGTTCAATTGGCTTAACAGCCTCGCAAAACTATTGTCTTTTTATCCTTTTTCCTCTAATATTTTCTGATATGTTTGATATTATACCTAATCTGTGGAAGGGTCCATTGGTGTAAGCCCATTGTTAAATTTTTTGAAACTTTGCGAGCCCATTAAGCGACATGTAGCGACACAAAAACGAACAACATTAACTGTCCAACACATTGAGGATTTTATGACAATTTCTTTAAATGGTAAACCATTGCATCAATTTGATCCAAATCCTTATGTAAAATCTTTTCTGCGCAGTGATCATTCAGCAATTGAACCAGCAAATAGAAAATCGGCAGCAAAGATAGGGGTGGAAGAATATTCAATATGGAGCTTTTTGGAATAATTTTATTTTAGTTGATATTCTAGAAGTTAATTTTAGTTTGTATTTTTTTATATTAAACATTTTGTTCGATAGTAATTTTCATTTTGTGATTTTTGATTTTATAGTTTTTTTTTAAATAACCATGAAAAAAATCCCCTCCCCACGGCGCCGGCCCCGTGCAGCGAGCCCATTGTTAACATTTTTCCAGCACACCACTGGGTATAACAACATTGCTAAAAATAGTGGCAATTTTACTTTCAAGAAATATTTCAATTAACAATTTAAATTAGTTGGAATATTTAATTTCATCTCACTTGGCATCATATTATAACGCATTACCCAGAGCTGATAAAGAAAAATGGACCTCTTATTCACACATGGGCAATGAGATATGAGGCAAAGCATAAATATTTTTCGTCCTTACATTCTTCTAGTCATAATTACATAAACCTCGTTAAAAGCATTAAGCACTCGTCATCAGCACATGATGGCAGAACAACATAATTCCTATAAATATGAAGAGAAATTTAAATTTGGCAAATTGAGAAAAGTTAATTTAGATGATTATTCTAATTGCAAAAAATATTTAATTTTAAGCATTGATAGTACAAATATATTCGATATTCTTTGGTTCGAAGTAAAACCAGGATATCATTATAGAAAAGATCTCATGATTTGTCTTAATACCAATCACGAATTACCCTCTTTTTCTCAGATTTCCAATATATGGTATGATGGAAAACAAATCTATTTTTTGTTGGAAAATTACAAAACAAAATATTTTAATGAAATCTTGAACTGTTATGAAATATATCGTACGGATGAGTTAGATTTAAAAAAATGCGAAAACCTTCAAAGCAAGGAAACACTCGATTTATATTCAATAAATGATCAGTATTATATTATGAATCTGTCAACAAGCATTTATGTTTAAACTATGTATATTTCAAATACGTAACTATCAAGAACTACCATACAAATATACAAATATTTACAAACAGTATATAAAATCATAACTAAATAAATAACATCATGAACTTTAAATTGCATTTTTATTTTAAATGAACTAAAGTAAAAATATAAAAGCACATTAATAACTATAACAAAGCGTATTCTAATAAATTTGGAATAAACTATGTACGGTTGTATTGCTTTCTCAATATAGGAGCATATTAAGTCCCAATATATTTTGATTAAACATTTTCAAAACACTTATATGAATATTGAATTTCTGGCAACATTGCATTTGCTTTACCTACCAATGAAGGCAGATAATATTTTAAGGTCAGCGACTGTTAAATGTAAAAAGATAAATTTCGCATTAAACAACGCACTAAAAGGAGATGTAAACTTTCTGTTAAATAAAATTCTCATTTCTCGCAAAAATATCAGGGAATCCAGCATGAGTCATCCGACTTAACCTCTTCGGAGCTTACTGAATGTAAACAGAAAGCACGTGCTGTACAGGATTACACTAACAAAAGTGGAATTGCTATGTATAAAAAACGTTGGAATTGCTATAAAGAACATTGAGATATTGAGAGAATATTTCAGAAAAACCGGTTTTTACAAGAATTTTATTAATTTTACCCGCTGTTGAAGATATTTTAAAAAACCTACATTTGACGTACTCAAAGGAATTCCATTGAGTAACACTGTACAAAGACGTATTAATGAAATGACCTCTGATCAGAGCTGGGCAAGTACCAAAGAAAAAGTACTTAAGTACAAGTACAAGGCCTGAGTACTTCAGCGTAAGTACAAGTATCGTATGTATGAAAAGTACTTGTAACTAAGTACGAAGTCTATAAAAAGTACTGAGTACTTTTTGAAGTACTTTTTTAGAATCTTGTACGTTGGCAGTAATATAATGAATTTTATCGAGTTCCATTAATATAATATATATTAATAAATAAATACCTTCTGGAAGCTATAATATGTATAGTAACCAGTGGCTACTATTTATAGTTTTTTATAGTTTTCGGCGCTGCAGGTGGAGTAAAACTTTCACCTGTTATTGCTATACACATAAAAATTATTAGAGGTCCGCCCAAGCACTTATTATCCTCCAATAATGAATAAAAATTCTACGGAAAAAATTTTCAGTAAATTTCTGAGAGAAAAAATGAGGCTTTGCCTACATCAGGTCGAGGCATCGTTGGTTTTATATTGGAGCCAGAAATTGGTTGCTTACCCTTGGTTATGTCCACTGACGTATATAATATGGACTGCTCACTTTTCAATTTCACGTGGCACAATTTTTTGTGTCAAAAGAGTTCTTACGTCGGTGCCAACATTGAAAAAATCATTGTGAAAAGTGAGCACGGATCTCGGAAAGTGATTTTAATAGAATATTTAGAATTTCCTCTGCGTATCTAATGAATATATTGTCTTTGGTAAACCAGTTTTTATCGCAGTAGAGATTGTATTTTTTTTCTACGTAGAGTTAGATATTTGTAGGTACTTAATAGACTCAGAAATACTTAAGTAAAAATCTTGGTACTTAAGTACAAAACTAAGTCTTAAGTACAAGTAAATAGACGCTAGTACTTATGTTCAAGTACTAAGTAGGGGCATTTCAAAAGTATTGAGTAATAAATAAGTCTTAAGTAACGAAAATGTACTTTAAGTAGTACTTAAGTCTTTTTTTACTTAAGTATTGCCCAGCTCTGCCTCTGATATTGAAAGCTTCTTGTGTAGTCATCTGTAAACAACTCATTTTTCTATTCAACTGGACGAGTCAACTTTACCTGGTAATCAAGCTTTATTATTGGCATATGTTCGATTTGTTATGGACGAAGGAATCCATGAAGAGCTGCTATTCTCGAAAACTTTGGAGACGGACACTAAAGGCAAATCAATATTTAATGTCCTGAGTGATTTTTTTAATGAAAAATTGATTCTATTTACAAACATTATTTTGGTGGCAACAGATGGAGCTCCTGCCATGTTCGAGCGGTACCCTGGGTTTATACATATCTTAAAAGAATCATACCAGGAGTAACTGCAATTCACTATGTCATTCACCGGCAGCACCTGGTAGCGAAAAATGTGAGTGATAGTGCACCAATCGTTTCAATTTGTGATTAAAACAGTTAACAAAATAAGAAGCAATACGTTGAATGCCCGTTTATTTGCACAATTGTGCGACGAAAATGATGAAGACTTCCAACGGTTACCCTTACATGCTGAAGTACGCTGGCTGTCGAAAGGTGCATGTTTAACAAGACTTTACTCACCTTTTGAATCACTTTTAGAGTTTTTTAAAGAAAACCTGATAAAAAGGAAAGCAGACATCATGTATTTGACAGATTAGTTCAAAAAATTTAATGACATAAATTTGCAGTTAAATTAAATAAAACAAAGGATGTAATTTCGGCTTTTCTTAGAAAATTGAAATTTATGAAACAAAATATTAGTCGGCGTGAATTCTCCCAGTTGCCGAACTTGTCACAGGCAACATTTAAATGCCCTGCATGATGACTTCAAAAACAGATTTGAAGATATTCTGAAGATGGAAATACCACCATGGATCATAAATCCATTTGATGAAACGGAAGTGGCGAATGTGGTATTAAAAGAGGAGCTACTCGAGCTTAGCACCAATGAGGAGCTGAAGGTGAAATTTAAAAAAAGGCTATCAAACATTTTGGCTGCAGGCAGAAATACCCGAAAAATATCCTGGGTTATGGGAAATTACTAGAAAACTTTTGATAGCGTTTCCCTCGTTATACCTTGTTGAAAAAATTTTTAGTGTCATTACAAACCTATTAACAAAACAAAGGAGCAGATTGAACATCACAGAACGGGGAGATTTGCGGGTATTACTTACAAAACTGAAGCCAATAATTTGCTGTCAATCCATCAAGTACATTCCTCCCATTAAAATTATGACTATTTTATTAATTATTGATCTGCATTGTTGAAGTTACGTTACATTATTAATGTTAAATTTTAATTCTATTAAGTCTGTAATCATATTATTTTAATAAATAGAACACAAGAAAATACACTACTTTTCTTTTTATTTTTACCACTCCGAATTTAGCGTTGGAACTTAGCCGTGACACAAATGTTCATCTTTAGATCTAATCTTCACATTTTTATGAGTTTTGGGAATATGGTAGAAATGTGGCAGCAGGGGCCCACCGAAACCAGTAAAATTTTGCAAGTGGTCTACGAGAAAAAAAAAGTTTGGGAACCTCTGCCCTAGATGAATGCCCGTATGAAATTCGTATGGTCACCCGTTTGAGCAATTTTGATTTTTGCATTGGTTTCTCGCATATATTTCTAGAACGGCACATCGCGTCGGACAGAAAAAATGATTATAACCAATTTTATAGGATTTCTTATTCTGAAGAAGCTTTTAGTACATTATAAATGTCTAGGACTGATCATTTACAAAGTATACGTAAAAAACCAAAAAAAATTATATGGCAACACCAAGAAGGGTTGCCCGATTTAGTCCATTTTTGAAATTTTATTTGCTATTACTATGAAAACACAATGTACCAAATTTCAGCTTTCTATGTCGCCGTGTTCTCAGGTAGTGTCCAAATATTGTATGGCAACCCCACGAAGTAGTTGCCCGATTTGTCTCATTTTCGAACTTAATTTTACTTTTTTTTTAGAAGTCGGTGTACAAAATTTCAGCTTTCTAGGTGAACGCGTTCTAGAGTTATCGTGCGCACGGACGGACGGACACGCGGACAGACGGACATGCAAAAATCAAAATAACCTTTAATTTTATGCGGGGGTGTCCAATCCATTTTGCTCTACCATCATTATTTCTGTGCGTTACAAACGGAATGACAAACTTAGTATACCCAATAGATTTCATCTAGGGTATAATAAAGTAATACAATTGAATTAAATTTTAATTTTGCGTAAAATTGAAGAAGTACGATCGATTAAAAGTCTGAAAAAAATAATAATAATTCTTATCTACATTAAAAAAAATTTTTACCGAACTGAGCACCCAAAATGAATCAATCGTAATTCTTTTGACTGCTGTCGGCCACCAAAATCAATAGAGCATGAGAATTCTGAGAAAAAAATGTAAAGGATACTCTTGAGAAAATTATACGAACCTACTTATGCGCTCTCAAAAATATTTTTAGCTGCCAAGCCCAGGTAAGTAAATCAATCCAACTACCACGAATAATGTCACAGAAGCTGAAGAAAATGTGTTTCTCGATAGGATATAAAATAAGTGCAACAACAAGCAAAGCCATATTATATCAGACAACAATAATATACATTTTGGTTCGTATCCATGATATATTTAGCGGAGATCAGTGAGTTATTAAGGTTTGCTACGAGCTCCTCTCTTATCCCTCTCATATCATATCACTTTGTTATACAGCCGTTGATATCTGAGTATTTTTTGCCTACTCAGCTATGGTAATTAATTTAAAAACTATTATTTGGTTTTGTTATACATATTTTCCTGTTTATATTTTTCCTATATAAATACCATTTTATTCTACGATGATATTCCACCTTACTGACTTCTTTTGCAGGTTTCAAAATCTCCCACAGTGCAATGTAACTCAACTAGAGTTCTGGTAATTTTCATTTTCAACATATTCATTTCATACAGAGTTAAAAAAATACTTATGATTAATATACGGGTTTTTACTTTTTGAAGTAGCTTGTCCAATATACCATTAAACAAAAACTCCACAGCAATCGACTGTATTGCGGACAGTACACGATCAGTAATAATGTCACTACTTCCGGAAGTCTTCTTTCATTACTCTGTCATTATGTTGAAACGTTACACTATCATTAAAAATGGCAGTATTTCTTTAAGTATATCTCAATTCATCGAGCCAGAAGTTTATTTATTTTGTGTAAATTATTGTAATGGATCATCACATAAAAGCTGGAATTGCTATAATTTTAGCATTAAGTACAAATCGAAATCGAAATTGAAATTTTAAAATTATTTTTTATTATTTGTTCCATACTGCTTATCTTAATATATAATAAAATAAGTAAAAAACGAGTTTTCAAACAAAACTGAGGCCAAGCTGCATGAAAAAGTAGAAAACAAACTTTTCTTCACACACAGAGGTGGAATCAGATTTTTTGATTGGGACATTTCTCTTGAATAGTTTTTCTCTTCATGAATCAAATTACTTATTACCTCTGATTGATCATACTGAAATATATCGGTGATTGTCAGCGAATAAAGTCTGAGTTCACCTCTGTGTATGAAGAAAAGTTTATTTTCAACTTTTTCATGCGGCTTGGCCTCAGTTTTGTTTGAAAACTCGTTTTCTTACTAATTTTATTTGCTGCCTTTTTCACGTTAACGAAATTGTTATTAGGTGCTGCATGGAGATATTTTAAAACAATTTTTAAGTTATGTTTGGTGCCGATCCGAAAACAAAAATTTTTCGAGTATCAAATCGTTGAAGTACTGCAACGGTTTTCTGAAATTCAAATTATGTTTTAAACAGCGCTTTTTAGCTGTATTCCAAATTGATCCCATATAACATGAATTTTCCCGATTTTCCATGTTTTCCACAGACTTTTCCTATTACTATGAATTTTCCTCGATTTTTCATTCAAGCTTTCATGATTGTTGAAGAGAAAGTATTGATGCCAGTAGGACGGAAAAAAAATGATTCCGCATAGCTCATAAAACTTTTTTGTCGGAAAATTTTCCAGAAAAATTGGAAAATTCTGCATTTTTCCTGAAACAGATTTATCACTAATCATATCGATGAAAATTTGACGGATGATTTTCCCGCTTTTCCGGGTTTTTCACGGAGTTTTCCACAAAAGCAACTTTATGCAACTCATTTCGCTCTACAACTTTGTCTTAGGTTACAAAACGCTCAAACGCTTCCTTGATCTGAAAAACTACGGAAAAGAGTTTTATATGAATTTTCCTCGATTTTTTCTGCAAGTTTTAACCATTGTCGGAGAGAAAGTAATGATGCCAGTTGATAGGGAACTTGATCCTGCATAATTTAGAAAACTTTTTTACCGGAAAATTTTCCGGAAAAGTCGGCAAATTCTGAACAAAATTTCGGAAAAATCGGAAACTCTGCATTTTTCCTGAAACGGATTTATCATTAATCAAATTCGTACCAAATTTTCAAATGATTTTTCCCGATATTCCGGGTTTTTCATGAAAATTTCCGGTTCAAATTTTGATAGATTCAATTGTCACGCGACATGAACTTGTGTGCCAAATTTCAGCTCGCTGTGATGACGAAAATTGGGTCTACGAGAGTGTCGAAGATAGTAAAAAAGAAATATATAGACAAATTCGTGTACGAGTTAAAGGGAATGGCCTCAAAAATCAGGTGTCACTGTGTTTATACACGTTAATCTCCGAAACCGTCGAACCGATTTCAAAGAAATTCTATAAATGTCTTTGGTTGTCTTCAGCTTGAAAGAAAGGATAGTTTTGGACACGATAGATGGCGCAGTTGTTGAGATCTAAAACACTGCATGAGAACGCGTCGATGGGGATAGTTGACATTTTTTACATGGCGTTTTCATAAAAATTGCAAATACCAGTTCAAAAATGGACTAAATCGGGCCACTCTTTCGTATGGTTGGCATACAAATATTACGTTTTTTAGTGTATATTTAGACAATGCTTGACAATGAGTACACGTAGAGAGCTGAAATTTCGTAAGTGGTGTTTAAATAGCAATATTAAATAAAATTACAAAAATTGTCGAAATCGGGCAACCTCTTCTTGATGTTACCATATACAAAACTTTAGGTTGTCACTATACTATATTTGGACACTGTCTCACGCCTCAACGTAGAGAGCTGAAATTGTGTACACGGGCCTTAAATAAAAAAGATGTAAATTAAATTCAAAAATCGGACCAATCTGGCAACTCCTTCGTAGGGTTGCCATACAAAAAATTTGATTCGTGGTGTTTTCATAGCAACGGTAAATGCAATTTTAAAAATGGACTAAATCTGGCTACCCCTTCTTGATGTTGCCATTCCAAACTTTTGTTTTTCACTATATACGTGGTAGCTGCCTATGAAGGCGCCAAGGGTGGAGAGGTCATATTTTGTACACGGCGTTTTCATAAAAATTGCAAATACAGTTCGAAAACGGGACCAATCGGGCAATTCCTTCGTATGGTTGCCATACCAAAATTTCGTGTTTTACTATATGTTTGAGCATTGCCTGAGAATGCGTCGACGTAGAGACACTCTGGCACACATATGAATGTATGCACACGCTCTCATACACGCACACACACACAAACACACATACAGACTGAAATCCTAGAGTACGGAATCACGCGATCGAGTCAGTTAATAGCTTGGATATTATGCATCTATAACCACTCTACCCCCACACATCTAGGTATCTATATTATCGCTGGACAACGCCAACGGGCTCCCCCTAGTTAGAATATATGAAAACTAAATTTTAAGCTGATTGAAAAAAACTTTTCTTTTCTATTTCTGTAATTTAAACGCTATCAAAAAAAAAGGAAACAATAAATACTCCTTAAGCATCGATTCCATTAACTCAAATTTTCTTACCCAATAATGATTATCTGAAAAATATGCAATTACACTTACGCTGCTCACCTGTTGTACATTTGCATTAACAGGATGTTCGATTTTGTCCAGATGGTTTTTACACGTCATTAGCACTTATTCCCAATCTCTTCGATGATACGATCATTTCAAGTTCTTTTCGGTAATTAGACCGGAGGGTGTTTATTTTTCTTGTAACATCTGGACGTTTAGAACCTGATCCTATTTTCATATATGTAAATGCTAAACAGTTTGTCTGGAGCTAAATTCCATTTTGTTTTGTTTTATAAAACTGATTTGTTCCTGATTTCACAATTTCGGCAGGCTTTCAAAGGCATCAACGAAGCTCCGAAGAAGCTCCCTCTCTTTTTCAATACACTCAGCTTCAGGACATTCCGCCGTAGCAGATTGAGTACACGATCACTATCCATCTTCAAATTACCTCATACCTCTACAAAAATTAGAACTGAACTGAGAAATGAAGGCAGTATTGAAACGCCCACCCTACACTGTCATTATTAATGACAATATCCTCACTATGTTTCAGAAATGATGCCTAAATATCAGAAAATCTTGATATCATCATTACTGACCATCATTATCATATCTTGAACCTTATACGATCATTTCTTAATGTCATTCCGATAAAGTAATGACATTATTAGTGAACGTGTAAGGTCCGCATATACCCTTACCATATAATCATGAAACTATTTATTGAACTATTTAATTAAATTTTCGTTTTTCTTTCCGTATACATTGTCTGGCAGTTCAGCTAAGTGCAAATAATTCATTGTTCTAAAAAAACCATCAAAAGATTTTGTACTTCAGAAAAACTATGATGAGCTACTACATATAAAACCATATAACATAAAAAATGTAAGACAAAAAAAAAATTATCTATAGTGGAATTCTGCAAGCAATTATCCTTATAAACTCAATCAAGGAATGATCTGGTAATATGACTCAATACAAAACCTTAAATTTTATTTAAAAAACGGATCTCAAAGAGTTAATACAATAGACTCGAATGACAAAAGCGTATACCGCGAGGAGATATTGAAGTAACTTAAATAAAGGGTTGAGAAATACTTGTGCCTTCAAAGATAAAAGGAATACTGAAAAGGCACAGCCGACCTCTTTTATCACGTAATTGGATTTCTTGAAACCACACCGTCTAACCTTATTGTCCTGGTTTTATCATAATTGCTTGCAATCACCTTTCTGTACTCTGAAAATGAACAGGAGGAGCAAGGTTATGAAAAGCTGCTACTGAACTCTTGTCTGAGTAACTTGAAACTCTAAAGCTATTAAGCTGTTCGTGGCATGTCCCCCACCCGCACTCTTGCTTTTAATTAACTCAGTGCAATCGATTCCTTTATATATTAAACTCAAGTAACGAGATATAATTAAATAAAAAAGCGACGAATGTGCTTAATAGAGTTATTCAGTATAAAATAGATGCGACATTATATTGGAAAAAGGTACTCGTCTTGTTTCATTTGGACACTCTTAACTTTTACCGAAAATTAATTGCATTTTTGTCAATATAAAAAGGGAGATTTTAAGATAATTTTAAGGTATTAAAAAATTTACATATTGCCATTATCCAATGAATTCTCCAAAAGTGATCGATAGTTTCGAAAAAAAATCATTGGCAGTGTCCAAAACCCTCCAGATATACTTCCGGAGCAATGAAACGGACTCTGTTACAGAACACTATTCTAGGGATATTGCAGTTGTACAGATATAGGTTTGTTTGAGATAACGCAGACGGTAAATTCTATATAACCACCACCGACGAAGGAGCAATTTGGACTTTCAAGAGATGTTTCCGAACCTTAGTGAGTGCCCATAATAGGAACGTTCTCTGGTGGAATAAAGGCCTCGCGGGGCTGTAAGCCAACACCAGAAAGATGTACAATATCACGAGAAGAGTTGGGTGCTGGAAGACGAATAGAAGATCTCTAACTACCTGCAATCGCGAGTAACGTAATGCAAAGAGAAATTGATGGAGGAACTTCTTTCATATGTGACTCAGCAAAACTTCATAAGGTTCTTATGAGTACAAAGTCACATGTTTGGCCAAGTTTTAATAATTTTGCCAGGTGGTTGTTTGGTGATATTCTCTAAAGCTTTACAAAATTGCCATTAAAAAATAAATAAAAATTTAATTCCATAAATTCAAAAATTTCTGGAAAGTTATATTCTAGTTAAGTAATTTATGTAACACGTAAATCGAAGTATCAGGTTGCCCTCTTTAATATGAATCCAATCATATTTTCTTCAAAAAAAAAAACGGTTTAGAAGATATAGCTAAATTCATTTGCAAGTGTACTAAACTAAGTTTAAAGTGTAAAATTTGTCGATAACGCGGAGACCATGCCGAACTTGAAAAAAAAAATTATATATAAATTTTTTTTATGCAAATTGTCCATACTTTTCTACTCTCAAAATATTTTCCATTATTTCTTCGACACCCTATATGGAGGTATCACTTATTCTTCTTTCATATTTGGCATACATTTTTATATCCTATATGAAATCATTCGGTTTTTAAGGCACAGAAATAATGCTACTAGAGCAAAAAAGGGTTGGATATCCACGCATAATATTAAAAGTTATTTTAAACTCGTCGTCTGTCCGGTTGCCAGTCCTCACGATAACTCGACAATGTGTTCACTTAAAGTGCTGAAATCTTGCACATGACTTTAAAAAAAAAATAAATGAAAGTTCAAAAGTGGGATTAATCGGGCAACTCTTTAGTAGGTATGGTGGCCATACAAACATTTCGTTTTCACAATATATTTGGACACTGACTGAGAACGTGTTGACGTAAAGAGCTGAGCTTTGCACAGCGGTTTCATAAAAAAAGGAAATAACATTTCAAAAGTTCACTAAATCGGGCAACCCCTTATTGGTAATGCCAGAAAAAACTTTGGTTGTTCACTATATATTTGAAAAATGCTTGAGAATACGTCGATGTGAAGAGATAACATTTTTTAAACGGCGTTTACATTAAAGATTGTAAATTCAAATTCAAAAATGGACCAAATCGGGCAACCCGTTCTTAGTGTTGCCATAAAAAACGTTTGAGTTTTACTTTATTTAACTTTTATTTTCATTTAGGATATAATACAGGTCTGTTCTCAAAGTAGTGGGACTGGTTTTTTACTGGTCGAACGAGCGGACGAGAGGCGGTCTGTGCGCGCAGGATCGCTGGAATGGGATATTGGGAATGCCGAGAAAAAACGGCTGTCAGCTCTCGGCCGTTGAAGGGTCTCTTGTCTGTGAACTCCTGTTGAAACGCATCGTTACGGAGAATCATAGACCGTTTATTGGAGCAGCGATACGCGATCAAATTTTATGTAAAGTTTGGTAAAACGGGCAAAGAGACTCACGACATGATTTAGGAGGTCTACGGTGATGCTGCTATGGGTAGCTCTGGTGTTTTTGTGTGACACAAACTGTTCCGAGAAAGTAGGAGAAGACTGGAAGACTACGACGACAGCTCCGGACGTCCTTTGACCAGCAAGTCCAACGAAATTGTGTCGCGAATCAAAAAATTACTAAACAGCGATCATAGGATGAGTATCAGAATGATTGCTGATGACATGAGCATTCCTCAAACCCAAGTTTTTGAGATCATGACGGAAAACTTCGCAATGAGGAAAGTGTGCGCGAAGTTGGCGCCGGGAGTGTTGTCAGAGGAGCAAAAGACCAACCGAAAAGTGAAAGTGGCAACGCTGCCTCAGCCTCCCTACAGCCCCGACTTGGCCCGGCCAGACGTTTTTCTATTCCCTAGAATAAAATTGACTCTCAAGAGGAAGCATCATGGGTCGGTAGAGGCGGTTCAACAGGCCGTAATAAGGAGCTAAACAGCATTCCGGTCCAGTTGATCTTGGAGGCGTACGAAAACTTGAAAAATCGTTGGCTGCAGTATGTAGATGCGGAAGAGTGCTCCTTTGAAAAATTCTAATCATTTGTACTGTTCTCATAAATAATTTTTTTTTTAAATTGAGTCCTACTTCTTTTAGAACAGACCCTCTATTATTGCTCTTAGACCATTTATAACTTTTTCTCTTGTTTATTTTCTTTTTAATAGATTAATGACAGAAGAATCTCTTAAAGCTCAACGACAAACTTTTGACAGGCTTAGACGTGTGAGTAAAATTTTTAAGTTCACATTCAAATTTTCAATTTTAGTTTTACTTTTATAGGATGAATGCCATTGAAACCATCATGTACAGAATTCGGCCAGATGATAACTTAAGTAATAATTCTCTGGCTGCAGAATTTAATGTAGATCATAGCGTATGATCGCCTGTGTGGCGGACTTTGAATTAAATGATTGCAGGCTTATGTAAGAAGATGATAAGACTGATCCGCGCTTTCTAAGCAACGTGCTCTGGATTAATGATTCCATTGATGATTTATAAATAATGGAACCGTCAAATTTCACAATACTCATATACATTGATAACCCTTACTCAAGCACGGAATCATACTCCCAACATAGATTAAGGCTCAATATTTGGATCAGCTGAAATGGTAACACTTAATTTGGTTAATTACTTCAATCGTAATATGAAATTTAATGCGAAAACTCATTTTATTCTGTCAAAAATTGTCCTCAAAATCTCCAAAGGAGCGTTTGTGGGGGAGTGGAGAGATGTTAAATCAGTGGCGTCGCTATGCCAATGTAACCAATGCAGTTACTTGGGGTCTCTAATTCAAGGAGCCCGGCGATCCACAAACGATACTTTTATTTCGAAACTTCTCGAAAGAAGACCTTCTAAAAGTGCCACGTAAGCTATGTTACTATTTAGAATTAACCTAATGATTTTCTACCAGAGGCTCTATATTGTTTTCTTTATAAACCGTGACTTAAGATTAGAAAGGAATTGCAATTCAGTTTTAATTCATTTATAATAAAATCCAACCAGCTTTTAGATGACTTCTCCTCCACCGTTCTGCAGTCCATATTCGTTTTCATAAGCAAAAGGGAGGCTTCCATTTTTTTTTTTGCTTTGGGGCTCGCAAAGGCTAGTTTCGCAACGGTGCTGAATATGTGAGTGTAGGAAGACCTCAACAGAAAAGCACTATTAGTATTATGATGAACATTGATACTTATACAAAGAACAATTGAATGCAGAGACGTTGGAGTAGTCTCGGCATATCACAATTTAGGCAGTGGATTCCATAAAGTATGTAAACGATAGCCTTCTCGGAAATAATAGTTCTGGCTTCAGTCGGTTGAGAGACATCATCGTCTGACTAACAAACTCGAAACACCTATCTTCTGACGCTCAAAAGTTACCAATGCAACTTCTACATATGTAGTATAGACAATCCCAGTAAATTTTATATTTTAAGAGTATCTATATAAATCCATTCAAAATACGGTATCGAATTCATACTTTTACAAAGTATAAATTTGTATATTTTGAGAGTAAAAACCCTATACCAGCATGATATGAAAATGAATACCAAGTAAATATAGATTTCATACTCTCCTGTATAAGTGAAATTTATAAAAAAATCATATGCAATTCATTCGCACTTAGAATAAAACAAAATAATATAAATTTGGTTTGAATCAGAAACTTTAATAAATAATATTGATTTAATAATAATAAATGTAAGATATATTATATAAAATTTATACCAATTATTTATTCATTTAAGAGAAACTCTGCAGATTACTTTTTCATATAAAAAAGCCTTAAAAAGTTTGTTATTCATATTGAAATGAATAATTGAACTGCGCATTGAAAATATGTTTCTTAATTAAATAGGTTTTTTTTTGTCTCTTCTAGATACTGCCGAATCACATATTAAACTGTTTTCATACTCAAATATTGGAAAAGCCTTCAACGAAACTTGTCAAAAATAACATCAACTTTCTTTCACAAAATAAAGGGCCTATCTTGATATAATATCATGTACTCAATGAAAAGGACAATTTCAGGAGAAAGAAATAGGTATAACCCTTCCCTGTAATTTCAGCAATATTCAATATAAGAAGTTAGAAAAACTGGTTCACTTCTATCGAAATTTATAGGCTGGTCTTCTAATACATTTCTAATTTCTGCAAAAAGAGAATCCTGAAGTATAGATAGTTTTCCATGTTCGAGAGCTTCCTTATGGTGAAATTTTTGATAAAATATAGCGATTTTTTGCTGATATCTTATTGCAAAACTTTTACATAGATTAATATAGTTTCTCAAATTCTTAGACAAAATCTTGAAGACTTGATGTTTAGCCTCATACCGCATTGTAAAATTGACTTATTGGAACTAATTTCAACAAAACTCCTGGGTAATGCGTCAGAATATGATGTTTTGATAACAATCTTAGTTTATATTCATTTACGATTATGAATAAATCCTTTTCAATGACGCGGGCCAGTTGGTGAATATTTACCAATGTCACTTTATGGGCAAATGAAATTTCTAATATTTGAAGTAATGTTGTGATTCCCTCCTATTTTGCTAGCAATATTTTTTTCTACAAGATCTCTGAAGATAAGAGGAAAATGAATTACTAAGCGCCATATTTGAGTAGTAGAAAATGAAAAACAATGTTTTCCTATCACGGAAGTGGGTAGATTTCTACGATATAAGCATCCGTAATTATATGAGGGTATTCGATTATTAATATCTTTAAAAATGATTTTGTTTTCAAGAAACAGATAATTCAAAAAGGCTGACATAATAGCAACCTCTTCTAGTAAATCGTGCATGGGGTCTACTGTCCCGTTATCAATTATATTGAAATATTTAAGATCATTCAAGATTGTGAAAAATCGAATTCCACTTTGGGCAAATAACTCAGCTGAATTTGTATTTGGTAAGCTGTTAAAATTTTCCATTGACCGCAACCTACCATTGTCTTCTTTGAAATGATTCTGTATTTAATTTTTTCGCATATCGCAAAACCTACAAAAATAATTTGCTGAAAAACTAGGAGAGAAGCCTAGAAAACTATTTGCTCCTAAATTGTCTGCCGAAATGGAGGCCAGTGTGGCGAATATTGTTGAATCATTAATTTCTATACCGTGATCCTCTAATAACTTTAAATCATCTACAAGTGGAGCTAAGATGTCATTATATAATGCACCACATTTTAAATCATTTGCGTTAAATAACGAAACTAAGTTGATAAAATTTATCTTAGAAAGAAATTGTTTTGGAATATTTTGGACTGTGAAGTAAATTGAACCAAATTTCTGTAGAGTTTTTCTGCTTCCTAAAGGGTTTGTGCATTCAAAGTCGTCATAAAACAACTGTAATTTTAACATACAACTGCCTTTCTCGTAAATATTGTTAGCTTTAAACACAGATCCACAAAAAAAAATCTGAAAGTGTATCTTCAGTCAGAACAACAATGACTTTTATTTGATAGCATAAGTTTGTGGATTTCAGAATTATAAAGCATTGCTTTAATGGATTTAATAATGGGAACATACATAAAAGTATTTTGTACAAGAGATTTTTTATCTCTATTTGTTTTCCTACAATAATGGCGTTCCCATCTTACCCCAAAGCTATTTCGCTCGGCTCAATATAAGACCGCAAGTTTTTGAAATAATTATCTCTTTTAAATTTAGTCGAAATATTAGAGAAATTGGGAAGGCATTAGTTACGTATAAAATTACAGTGCTCGACATACTGTTTCTTTTCGTTCTTTTTTCAGGAAATTTCTCAGAAATAGTTGTATAATTACTTAAATTACTTATAATTACTTGATCAATTTGGAAGTAGAGTCAATGATACTACTTATGTATTGCTGTATTTGGTAGTCCCATAAAGTTTAGGTCAGAAACAAAAGAGTCTGTTGAATTCTTCGAAGAGATCTGGGCATTATGAATGTTATTAACATTATTCACAGTTGGTTGGTCTGCATATTTATTCTGAACAACTTCACAAGCAATAGCTTGATTTGGCAGTATCTCTTGTACTGGAGGAGTCTGTGCGCGTATGAAAAAATTTTAATGAGCACTTCATTACATGTTTCTTAAGTCCAGAGTATGTATTAAAAGTAGCATCACATTACTTATTTGATATACATCTTAAATCTAAATGTTTTGAACTGTACAGAAAATGCACTAATTTCAAATGCTTCAAAATTATTGAAATTAAGGGTGATTTAGCGTTTTACAAATAACAGAAATATTTCATTGTTTGTTTTTGTCAGGATTTTTCTTTTCATTAATTTTTAGTGAGCCGTTTTATTTTCATATGAACATCTTTCACAGTTTGTGTTATTGGAGCATTTTCTATATTGTATATAAAATTTTGAATATATGCATGCCCAAAACAACCGAAGGTTTATATCATATTTAATATTAAATATAAAATGTAACTTAAAAACTAAATCCGTAGCAATTAGTACAGTTGCTGTATTATTTAAGCTTATCATATTAGAACTGGTTCTAACAAATATTGGTTTATACTAGCCTTTGAAGTACCTATAGCAATAATAAGCGGAGCTCTGCCTGACAAGTCTTTTAAATATTCCGCGTTCGACAATCCAGGCTAAAATAATTTAAATTCTTTTTGGTATCCAGAATATAAAAATAATAATAGAGTAAAGAAAACATTTAATAAACCTGTTTACAGCCCTTTCATCGGTAAGTCTTTTCAACTTTTTAATTCCATTTGGTAGTGAAGGAAGTAGCCGAATCAAATTGATTATAAATAGTGTACATGTATCCCAGTCTAAGAAAATAAATTTCATAAATTATATATTTTTTTATGTTTTTATTATTAAATACCCTTTTCCCTTTCCGCTTCCGTATATAATATTTTTTTCCCAGAGTTTCGGACGACTTGAAATATAAGAGGTTGTATTTTTTCCCACGATGCAGCTAAGTTTATCTTTCGGTGTATTAATTCGAAATCAAAATTAATCTGTTTGAATATATGCATATATAGTAAATATTTTTATAGGTACATATGTTAAAACAGTAGGTTATCTGAATATCTTAAAGTCTAAAAAATAAATGTCAGTAAAATTAAAAAAAAAAAATTATTTAGGACATTATTTATGATCAAAATCTAATGAGATACGTTATATATAGAACACTAGTATATACTAACCAAGTCGGGGCGAATAAAAAAGCATGGGTAGTTCGACCAGATATTGGGATTATCCTCCCTGCTTCTTCTATATTTCACGGTCGATTGGCGCATGCTTTTTACATGATCGTTTTCTTCTGGTAGTATCGCTCGTTTAAGATCCATTAGTGCATCGTGTAATTTTTGGATGTCGTAATTTTTCGCTTTTTCTCGGGGTGTATCATTGATTAAATCAATCTCAACATTTTCGATGTCTTTTTCCAATTTACGTCTTTTCACGCGATCACTTTTTTAGCTTAACTTGAAGAAAGCCTGTATTAGAATTATTAACTAATAATTCCTGAAATTCCTTCATTTTTATATCACTTTCATTTCATAATAATAAATTAATGTACCAATTCATTTTCTCCTTCACTTTTTAAGGAAGGAAAAGTGTTAACGCAGGCAGAAGAAACAGCAATTAATTGTGGCTTTGATGACTTAAAACCAAACTTTTCTTCAACGTATGCTGCTAGCATTGACACAACTCTTCGTCTAGAGATATCATTTAATGAATTATTTTGCTCAGTACTATTTAAAATTTGTAACCCTTGATTGATGTATTCCATAAAAATGTCATCATCTATTATTGCGTTAAAATAGTTTAAAAAGCAATCAAAATCCTCGTAGTCTAAGCTGAAACAATTTAGACCTACAGAGTGTAAGAATAATCTCTATTGTATATTATAAACGATAAAAAAATGAGATTGTACAATAGTAGAAGTAGGTATGTAAATAGTAAATATATATGTACATATATAAATTGTTCGTTTTTGGTTTGGACTTATTAACAAAAATTGTGTACTCACTTGAACAAACGAAATCCGTATATGCTAATTAACATCCTCTATTGTGCACTTTAACTAGTTTATGATCGCCATTATACTCATAAGTAACAAACATTTTTATAATTCTAATGTATGCGCACTTTCAGTTTAATTTGTCCGTACTCATAGAAAACTCCGACATAAATGAACAGAATATCAAGGCTTATTCAAAAACTCAACGGTTTCTCAGAATTCAACGCAGTTTTCGTATTATTTTTATACGTAAATCCTATTCGAATTCTTATAAGATCCCTCCTATTAATTTTAGTCCAAATTTGTATAATCGGTTGACAGCAAAATGATCTATACCAGCGAATGTATAACGTTAATAAAATTTTAAAATAAACTAGGTATACGCAGAGATATAAAAGAAATTTAAACCGAGCCATTATGAAAAGAAAACTGTTATTATATGTTTAATAGGTTAAAATTACTAATCAAATACAAGGTGTATTATTAATGAAGTTTATAATATCTTAATATATAAGAAGTGCATTTTTATCGTATAAAGTTATTGGATGATTGTAATATATATGCTTTTGATAGGAAACTGTAGATGAGGAGAATAAAATAAATATAATATTTAATTTTACACCAAGATTTTCAACTGCAGCGACAAAAATGGGAATGTCTGACTTAAACAAAGTTTACTGTTAACATTACCTGGAATGCATTAGTAATGAGTACGTGAACTTACCTTACGTTGACCTGGTTTAGGAACACAGGCGTACTTTTTGAGCATGTTATATACCTTTTAGCAGTCCTGTGCGTATTGGGGCATCGATCCCCCCCCCCCCCCCCATTGGGTCCTTTGCACATAGATTTTTATAAGCGATATTATTTTCGTCTAATAAAAGTTGAATTATCTAAAAAATTCCAGAATTAATTTCTTGATTTTTAATAAACTTTTTTCAAATATTCGCCCCTTTTTCACATTCTGTCGAGTATGGCTGTAATTAATGACGGTGAGAAACACATTTTGTCAACTAAGGCGACTTATGATCTCTTGGTGTAATTATTATTATTCTTCTGCCAGTACTCCAAAATCTAAATTATTTCGTTGAAATTCCGTATTCGAAATTATTTTCAGAGTAGGCCAGATTTTTGATATTGTTTTTGTAAATATTTAGTATGTCAGTTCAGATTTATTTATTGTGAGCAAAAGGCGTAAAAAGATTCTTTTGTTAATTTTATAAAGTTTGTATTTTTCCAGAACATTAAAAACTTCTACAAAAATAAAGAAATTGAAAGTGCTAATTAAAAGTAAGTTAAATCACTAAAAATTTCAAGTTGTGTGTTATCAAGATACAGTTTATAAAGTGGTGACATTGGAAAACCATATTGGCACTCTTTACACCTACTGAATTGAGAGTAGTAGTTGTATACTAGAAAGTTTTTACACAGACTCGAAAGTTTTAACACAGGCTCGAAAGATTTTTACCCATAATATGTATGTTAACTTCTCGGACTAGAAAAATTTGACAGTTGAATGCATTTCCCGTACTGAACAAAAGTTAGCATTTTTATACACGGTAAAGTGGATGAGTAAATTCATTCTTTTCTTGAAATTGTCATTTGAAATTAGTTGTCAGTGCGATTTTTTTCAAGTAAATAAGTGCAGTTTTTTTAAAAAATCAAATTAATTAAAGAATAAGTCCGATTTTTAAAAAGCTAAAAGTTGTAAGTTTAAATATTTTTAAATTTTTTTCCAAATTTAATAAATGTATTTATTTACAGAAACTGCCTGCAGGAACACTGCAAATTGAATGCTCTCCTGGAACATTGAGACTTGTAGAAAGTAGTAAGTAAAAAATGTTTGCAATCCTAATAGATTTAAACAGAGATATACAAATTCAGATCCGGAAATGCTTCAAGAAGCTTTATGTGAGGCAGGAATGGTAAACTGGGAAGAAGCAGCAGTGGAAGAGCCATGGGCAATACCCGTTGACACAGAGGAAACCGTAATTGGTAGGTAGAATAAATAATTTGCAAAGATTTTATTATATTGATAAAGTTTTATTACAGTCGAAGAAAAGAAAATGAATTGGTTGGATGCTCACGTGAAGCTGCTACTTTCTACAGTGGAAGAGCTGAGACCATTGGTCGGAAAGTCCGCAAAATTAAGAAGCAAGAGGAAAATGTGACGCGAAATCCAACGACGGTTTTTAGAAAACGGCTATGCGTTTACCCAGCTCCAAATTGAAAACATATTTCGAGCCTTGGAAAGGCAATATAAAAAAGTTAAATGCCACAATAAACAGATGGGCAGAAATAGGGCGGCGTGCGCATATCAAAGGTATGCTATGTATAATATTGTGCGCCTTTGCAGTACTAAGATTATAGATGATAGGTAACTTATCTTGAAGAAAAACTAGTCAACGTTATGTACATATATCTTCCTCTTTGAAATTTCTCTGGGATCCACAGAATGCGAAGAAACAGATATAACATTTCGTTGAAAAATTTTCTTCTAGGTAAGCTGTCTATGTTCTGTAGTATTTCTGCAGATTGTTAATGTAATTTTTTTGACAAAGCAATATTTCAGTGAAATGATCGCAATAATGGCCGGTAGACCCTCAGTATTTCCAGAAATAATTATTGGTGCGAGTACAATGGAAGATACCTCGGACAGTACACCAAATTTACCCGGTATGTAACATCAGAAAGTTCGTGTTTCAATCAATTGGAATTATTTCAAATAAATACAGAAACACCAATCTCTGATTTTACGAATGCAGACAACATTGAGACACGTCCTGACAGTCGGTTCACGTCTTCCACTTCCACACGAAACCAGAACGTAGATTTTGGAAGTGAGCTTATAGCCTTGAGTGAAGCCAGATAAGATTTTTATGAGCGATCATTGGCTTTGCGGGAAGAACATTATAGGAAGAAAGAAGAATTCAAGAAGGAAAATCTAGGCGTTCTAAAGGATATTTTAGATGTGCTAAGGAAATAATTAATTTAAAATTTAATGTGACCTTATATGTATGTATGGTTAACAAATTAAAAGAAAACTTTTGCAAATTATTTAATTTAATCCACTAAGTTTTGACAAACATATGGAATTCCTTGCAAACATATGGAATAGTCGCCCTTTCTGTCAATGTAATCATCCTTGCCTCTTTTAGGGTCATCAATAAGAATATGAGTCCCATCGACCGCTCCTAAACGAAATATATAAGTATATTACTCTCTGTACCAGAAGTTTTAAATAAGGCGGTTAATATTTTATAGACTGATAGTTGAATTCCATATAAAAAGGTCCCGAGCAAGGGGAGAGGAGGTATTTACTAATTGTTTGAAGGATATACACCACAGAAAAGAACGCAAGCTTTAGGTTTCTTAAATCGATATGAAATTGCATAACTCAACCCCAGCTATCACTCTATGAAAGATTAATCGTCCTAACTAAAACACCCTGTTATAATGTATATTAAACGAAATTGTCTAACCAATCGCTCTAGAAAATCCACTTTTTTCTTTAAAATAGCTGGATATTTCTTGTTTTCTGGCTTCAACAGGCTATTTTCATCTGTAAGACCGCTTATTATATGCTGAGCCGTCCAGATTGATACATCAAAACGGTCGGCAATATTTCTGTAGGAACAAACTTCATGACCCGCGAACCATAAAAAACAGCCATATGTTTAAATGGACTAATTCGTTTATCCTTCCGCAATTTGCTGAATTCCAAGGATTCTTCAAACTTTCGACTAAGCGCATCAAATAATTCCTTATTAATTCTAAAATGCATACAGAATTCATCTGCGGTGTAAGTAGCAATCACTTGTTCAAAATAATTTTTTATATAGTTCCGTTTTCGTGGTTCTTTATAAAAATTTTAAAATTGTTTCCTCTTCAGAAAATCCACTTATTTCCCTTGTCTCATCACTACTACTGCTACTAGAGTCTTCAAAAATAGGCACTAACAAACTTTTAAGAATTTCTTTATTCATAATTTATTTATTTGTAAAGGAAAGAATGACAGTTCACACAAAAAAATTAATCTTGATTTTTGACAGCTGACAAATTTATCCTTAGAAGTTGTCTGTTAACTTTTTTCATTTTCATCTACTATTATCTCCTCTATCGAAAGAAAGCTTTTACTTGATTTTTACTCAGGTTTTTTTTCACAAAAGTAAACATACAGACCTGTTGATACGTTGACAAAGACAGTCAGTTGTTATTTATAAACTTGGATATTCTGAGTAAATGACCACGCGTCGAAAACGAAAATGTAAGTACTCAATGCACTAAATGCAGTGAGCGAAATTTCTGTAACTCCACATATTCCGTGAATCACCCTCTTTATTGTAATTGTCTTTATTTTAAAGTTAGATAATACGACATGAATGTTTCCACTACCAACATTGAGTTTGGAATGAGCTCCGAAATTTTTATAACTCCGCATTGTTGTATAGCTAGCAGTCTGCTTTTTAAGTATTTTGGGAGATAGTGACATTTTCGGAGTATTTAATTGTTGTTATTTAAAGATTTTTAAAAGTACTTTCATTTAAAAATGCCTACAAGAAAACAGCTAAGTATTGAAGAGAGAGCAAAAATAACCGCGTATAGGGATACAGGTTAATGAATGCGAAAAATTTTGAGACTAATTTTTGAGGTTATTGGACGCGATCCGTCTCATTTTGCGTGGAATCGCGGAAATCCCTAAAAATAATTTTAAATTAAATAGATTTCACTAGCTTTTAATGGTAATTAGTAATTTAATTGAAAATTGGTGGGAAAAAGAAGTTATTGCTTATTTAAAAAATATTTAATCTGAGTAATATTTTTTCTGTTATAAGGCTATTTAGATACCATATTCTTTTTTACAGACGTTAAGTACACACAGTAATATTAGCTCTCTCTTTCGCACATTAGTAAGGTTCTGGAACTGGTTCTGACGCGATGCGCTCACTCCTTCACCTGCCTCCTGCGCAGTCCTTCATTATCTGCCGTTTCCAAGTTTCTTTATCATGTAGAATTATTGTAACGAGAGTTAGTACCACGTGAGGTAAGCGTTTCCTTATTTACCTTTAGTTTGTACCTCTAAATCTTTGCAGTGGATTTTAAATAGTTAAATGTTAATTAAATGTAATAATGAATAAGATATATTGCCGTTGTAAATATGTTGAATAGATTATAGCTGGCTTAATGGTTATTGGTGGTTTGGTGGGCTATTTTAGAGGGACTTGGGATGGAATTCCGATCTAAATCCCCAGAGGTTGATAACTCTGGGAGATTCAGATGAAAGAGTTCAATTCAACAGGTGAACATCGGCGGCGTCCCCATTTTAGTTATTTTATGTATAGTGCCAATAAATATTGCTTACAACTAATAATTATTGTAAATCTTTTTAAGTTTTGAATAAGAAAACACATGTAACCAGTATGTTTTTTTTTTTAGATCCCTTTCGACGGTACAAGATCCATATGTCATCCTTGCTGGGAAGGACTTGACCGTGCTGTGCGTTACCAGGACTTACACGATATGCCACTTTAGGTTATACAGGATCATCCCCCTCAGCCGCAGCCCATACCAAATTCTACTCCGCAGCCTGCACAAGAAGAGGCGAATCAAGAAATAGACCAAGGGCATCATGGTTTTATTACCCTTCCTGGATATAGACGAGCATCAAGTACAGCAAGACACTGTATACTTCCAAAACTGCAGAAATATGGTTTCATGTCGTGTGTCAACCTTTGCTAAGTTCCATCTTTTGCACAATAGGAATTTATATATACCAGAACTTGCTCGTGTTTACCATGTTCATTTAATGAGAAACGATTGGGACGATCTTGTTAATTACTTAACAATACATGAAAACTTAAACAATATTCAATTACTTAATAATATCAACTTTTACAAATGAGAGTAGAACGGAAGTCTGATATAGACTTTGAAAATATAGAAGAAATTGAAGATAACGAACTACATTTTTGGACAGGCGTATCTAAAAATCAGTTTGCGCCTATTTTAGAACAGATATCGTCTCTAAGTAACAACCCGTCTAACCGCCCTGCTACCATTTAAGGAATTTATTTGACAAAAATAAGAACAGGGGAACCTGATGAGCGTCTAGCGACACAATTCAAAATATCCAGCAGAACATTGGAAAGAAAGTTAAAGAAAGCCAAAAAATGCTTGGTTTGGACCATATAACTCGTGAAGAAGTGGTGGAAAAAAATCTGAGTATCCTTAATCATATATTCGGTGGTAATCAGAACGAAGGGGTTGCTATTTTTCTAATGGAAGGAAAATATATTTATTTACAAAAAGGTTCCAATTTTTTTTTCCAAAGAAGAACTTACAGCCTCCAAAAGCTTAGAAATTTAGTTAAACCTTTTTTAACTGCGTGAACAGATCGTTAGATAATAGACGTTGTAGGACCGTATGCGGCAACAACTTCTGAAGCCACAATTATGAGCGCTCTGATGCAAGAAAATTCTGCTTGGCTGTGGTACTTAAGAACCAATGACGTTTTTATATTGGATCGCGGCTACCGTGATGCGGTTCCTGCAATTGAGGAACGTGGGTATAATCCTCAAATGCCACCGACTACAACAAGAGGAGAACAACTCACTACCATTAGAAGCTAACAAGTCAAGATTAATAACGATGTGCAGTTGGGTGGTTGAAACCATTAATGGACGTTTTAAAAAAGAATTAAAAATTTTTCGACACACATATTTTAATGTAGCAATGGCAAATATGATGACCGACTTTAAGATAACTGAAGCGATAATTAATACAACTTTGCAGCCATACGAAGATAACGCGTACGTAGAGCAGTTTATTGAAATCATAAATCAGCACATCAACAGAGAAAACGAATTAGCACAATACGTGATAAGAAATAATTTAAATAGACAAAGAGTGGAATTGTACCTCTAGATGGAAACAGTCCAGATTTGGCAGATTTCCCACAACTGACATATGAGGATCTAATTCTTTTTACCTTGGGCTCAGACCATATAAGAATATCACGATCATACTGTGCCCTACACATGAGACCAAACGGTATTTATAGTACAGAAATGTATAGACACCAAAATTTAATATATACTAAAATATTAATAAGAGGCCGAATACATTCACGGCATATCAGAATGCGACAGAAAGCTGTCAGGGTTTTACGTGAGCACCTGCCATTATGGCTTAATCTCACGGCATTTTTCATACACGGAATAGTAGACAAGCGACAATCAACACCCACAAAAGGCAGAACATATTATATTCTGTCTCAAGACTACCAGTTTATGCCAGTGCATGCTTGACATTGGACTTACTGGTCGAAGCGAGACCTACCTAAAATCTCTTCCGATCTTTGGGTCACGGCACCCGGTTGATTTAGCGCAACTCTACGCCGAAAGCCAATCCTGTAAGCATACATTAATAAGCGACCATTCTTCAAATTCACACACGCAGTATGCAGTTATAACAAAAGAACAAACAACTCTGTTCGCCAAAGTCATGCAGATTCAGACAATCTCTCTCTGCCCGCATATGGGCTACCACAACAACTAAGATGCTCCCACAAGTGGGCGTTCTCCATGTTGAGGCGAATATTGCTACTAAGTGCAGCGCTATTTGGGGCTCCTCAGACCCATAGTACCAAGTTAGCAATGTCGGCTACCCAATTGGTATGGCTTCGTTCGTATAACATGACCATAAGATCATGAGTACTCCCAGTGGACCTTGCATGAAGATCCTCAACGCAACTGGTACCTCCGTTCAGCTTAATCGTATTAGCACTTATAAATAAGTGACAGCACGAGCAGGTTATGATCCGCCCTTCAAGTTAGGAGAGGCTTGAGACTACAGCCTATAATCTTAAGCTACCAAAGTACTTTCCAAGCAGTTGTACTAGGTTGTATACATGCAGGTTTCACTATGAACACGCACTATCATCAGAAATCAGAGTTGCATTAGTTCAGCATACGAAACACGGAGCGTATATACGGCCTTTCCTTTGCTTGTATCCTCCCTTGGCAGAACTGCGCATCACTAACTCCTTTTGCACTTCCCACCTGAATGCGACAATATATTATACTTACCTTCAAGTACGACAAGCTATTGAGGATTACTACTGTTCCTTTATATATGGCCGCCGTACTGTCGGGACCTGTGCGCATATCGCCAGTATAGTCTGTCTTAGGCCAGACATCAAGAAACTATGAACATGCCGGCTACTTTCCTGGTCATTAATAATTTATTTTGATCAAGCTGAGAAAAGAATTATAAAAGTAATTGGCTTATATTTTCACCACTTGTTTAGATGAAAGTGAATACTTAGATAAATATTTGTATTGGGATTAGAAGAGTAATAATTATAAACATAAAATAGTAACGGTTTCATAGATTTAGAAATTATGTGAATTTTTATGCATTTCTAAATATTTTTTTATACATTTATAATGTTAATGTTAAGAGTAGGGGCGACTAGGCCTCCAGGACCTTGCGGACACCGCGACCATAGTTGATCTATTGTGCCTTCCCTATAGTGATTAGGCAAAATCGAGTCTTTTAACGAGCTCGATTATTGCTTTCGGTGGTAGATTGCAGACATTATCTGGAGAGATGAGTTCTCTTCCAGTGATTTGCATCCTTAGACCTGCAAGTGCTGGGCACTCGCATATAACGTGCATCGAGGTTTCATCTTCCTCTTCGCACAGTCGACACAATTCACTGTCGCATTTGCCTATCTTCTTCAGGAAGTGACGGAAGGGGCCATGACCAGTGACTGCGTTAGCAAATAGTCTGAGCGACTGTCTGCTAAGTCCAATAAGTTGACGTGACAGGAAATGAGAAGGATTGAAGAATTTCTTCGCCTGCCTCATACCGGGCGAGCTACGCCAGAGGAGATCCAGTTGCCTGTTTTCCCACTTAAGCAGTTCCCCCCTAAAGTGGCTTTTTGTTAGGCCAAATGCTGGATAGGGACCAATATACGGACAATCAGCTCCGATTTTAGCTAGTTCGTCCGCTTTTTCATTACTATCCACTCCTTCGTGTTCAGGGACCCAAACCAAGGTTACTTGGTTGTCCGTAGACAGTAGTTGGAGTTTCGAGTCGCAGCTCCAAACTAATTTCGACTCAAAGGCTTGAGAGGAAAGAGCTAGGAGCGCAGCTTGGCTGTCTGAACAGATGTCGATGTTGGAGTTCTTACAGCACTTATTTAGGCTTTCCTAAGCTCCAACCTCTATAGCATAGACTTCCGCCTGGAAAATGGAACACCAAGAGACACCAAGCGAAATGGATAGTTCCACTTCTGGACCAATCACCCCTGCGCTTGTATTCCCGTCCTTCCGGGATCCGTCAGTATACCAGACTTGGGCCTGTTGCGGGAGCTGGAGTCCTCTGTCTAGTATCTGGCTTCTTTCATTAGTGGTTACCTTGTAACTTCTTTCAAAAGAGAATCTCTTGGCCATAGTATCTTTTGGAGCTTCTAGGTCGTTAATGTTAACCTGCTCGAAGATACTGAGATGACCCAACCTGGAATACATTTATATATTCTAATGATTTTTCGAGATTCCCGTGCCGCACAATGATGCGACCGATATCATTAATACCTAGAGTCATATAGCAATCCAGCCTATCAATTTCGTTCATGTCCGTGGTGGGTCACATAGTAAGGTGCCCAGTGACCTTTATGTGTATTTTACATTATTAAATGTCTCTGATTTTTGAAAAACCGTTTCTTGAAATTTTTATAAACTCCATACTTAACTTGATATAAGCTGGGTTCTTTTGTGTACCTTGTTCTAGGACTCCCATATAAAGCAGAGAACAAATTGTTCTGTCGATTGAAACAAACTATTTGTACTGTTCGCTGCATTTAAATCTTTCTATGAAAATGTGTGAAGCGTTCTTTTGATCTGCTCTGTTCTTCGGACACAAAAGAATAGTGCTAATAAGTTCACCCCCCCCCCCCAGTGTGTTTCCTGCGCACGGGCCTGCCTTTCATGGAATGCTTAGAGAAGGCAGAGGTAATGAATCGATATATTCATTCTTGTTGTTATTATGCAGGTCGAAATGAGTCATATAGTTTCATTGTTTTTCTAGGAACAAATGAAGATGAATAATGAGATTCTAATAAGTGAAGACGTGTTTATTTTCTATAGCTCTCTAAGATACATATCAGGAATAGCTCTTCCCTTTACCTCTCAGTGAAAACAGGAAAAGTGCTTCCCTCCAGCCTCCCGAGAGTATAAATTGAATGGTTCTTTCCAACCTTGCTTAATGGTTCCGTTCACTATTCTGAAATGGCAGAATGAATGCTTCGATTATATTTAAAAGGATTACTCTTTTCACCTTCCAAAAAATTTAAAAGTAATGCTTCTTTTCACCATCTAAAAAATTAATAAGAAATTCTTCACCTTCAAACGAATAAAAAGGGAAGGCTGCCTTTCACCTTACAGGTCATGCAGAGGTAAGGTGTGCAAGTTAATATATAATCTCCTGATATACTTCCCCGTCAAAACAACAACAAATGGACTGGGTATCAGAGCGTATTACTTCCATACATTTCATAGATTGTTTTCGGAATGCATTCGGAATGCTTCCATTTCCCGCTGGAATGAAAAACCAGAAACATATATTTTCATAAACTTTGTGACTCCATGCCATTATGTACATCAGAAGATATTCTCTGCCCCTAATGCCTTAGTTGGCTACATATATCATAATAAAATTTTACTTCCAACTTCTTACATTTCTTCATAGAGAGCAGCAAATAAATCAATCATTCAAACACTCTGGGGAAAAACTTTCTCTGCTTTTCTCGTCATACAACTGATTTGTTCGTTCATACTTTAGATTTACATGTAAACTTTGGCTTATGTAGAAGCTGCTTCGTTAAATATAGTTTTCGAGAATTAATTGAAAGTAATTTAACGGACATTAAAGTAAAATTCGATTTAATCTTCTTCGTCCAATCTAAGATGCCACCACATAAAATTCTTTTGCTTCTTTAAGACAATCACTTTAAGACTATTTCTATCATGCCATGCCAACCCCCACTTAATAAACTTTGACGAGGGTTCGTCAGTATACGGAAGTAGGTTATGTGGTTTTACTTGGTCCCAAATGTATTAGCCCCACTTCCATCTTGTGATTTGAGATTAAGTTCATCCAAAAAGCAATTTAACTTGGCGTAAAAGTTTTTGTGGTTTGACAGTTCGTTGCAGACGTGCCATTTTTCTGTTGATTGATGATTAGTTTCAGAATTGACCTTTACCTAGTTTAGCAGAATGATATTGCTCATTTGGATGATGGTAACCATTAGATTTACAGATGTAGAAGAACGTAAATAATTGTTTCTACTATATAAGCACTTATATGTAAGTATTAGTATATCATATAACCATAAATAACATTTTGTATTCGAATTTTGGACCAAGGAAAATTTAGAAATTATAAATTCGTATCATACCTGGATCTCGGTCCATCTTTCTGTCCTCCCACTAAAGTTTGTGATCCGACTACTGTAAGTTATTATCGAGAGGTGTTATCTTTGCTTGTTAGGTATTGAGAAAGGAATGCTCATTAGTTACTGGAGTATGGCTTAAATAGTTTCACATATATTCCACTATATGCAAAAAACTGAAATGGTTTTGTTAAGAATTCAAAGTTTTATGTCTGTTTATGGTAACATGCTCTGAGCTGTTTGGGTTACATGATAAAGAAAGGGAGGGAAACATACAGAGTAAGTAAAAAGAAAGTGATAGCACTTGAAAAGGAGTGAAATATAGACAAATAGCAGGCAGAGATTGAGAAAAGAAGAGAACAATAAAGCGAAGAACGCTATTATGTTTCTATAGTCTGGTAGGATTCAACTGAAAATATATACAGTCATACCCCGGTTTACGTTGTTAAATGGTTCCAGAAAAATGCGACGTTAACCGTAACAACGTTATACGGGACAATTAAATATTCTAATTGAAAAAATACTGCTAATATATCAATTTACATAATTAAGAAATATTAGGGCATTTATTAGGGATTTAAAAAATAAAGATGGTAAAAATTTGATTTTAATTCATTATTAGAATAAAATGATCTTATAATAAAATCAATTTTTTGTCTAATTAAATATAAAAATACAAAATATATAGTATGTACTAGTAGGTATGTACATTCAAACCTTAAAAAATTATTAAATTCACTTGAACACTTCATTACTATTCTTATAGAGAAAATATATAAGAATATAAAATTCAAAAAGTAATAAAAAAACATTTATTGAGCTTACATGCTCTCTCCAGACGATTCGCATGAATAACTAAAAATAGTTATTGCGGATGACCCACGGCTAGTCGTTGGTTCAACGTTCCTCGGTGCGTTATTAAAATATTGATGCAATGTAACGTGTGTACTGAAGACTTCTTTTTGTTATCGTACAACTCTCTATAAGATCCTACCGCACTATCAATTTCTCTGTTTACTTTGGAGTATCGTTCTAATATTGGATAATACCTTTCAAATATATCTTTAGCTTTCTCAAGATATGTTAATGCATGCTTAAGTTCCTCCATTTTAAAAATTTTAACCTCAGCTCCATCCGTATCATCTTTTTTATCCTCCAAATTATTTTTGTCCAATTCAATTAGTTCTTCATTTGTTAATTCAGTATTATGAGATTTAATTAGATCCACAATATCATTTTGATCAAAATCGGTAAAACCCAGACGTCTTCCCGCAGTGACATAATTTCCTCCTGAATATCAGCAGTAGTTTCTACAAAGCTTCTGAAATCATCAGCGGTTTCTGGCCATAGATTTTTCCAAGAAACGTGCATGGAATTTAGTGAAACTGCATTCCATGCTTGTTCAATTAAATTGATTGCTTTTAATATATTAAACTCTTTCCAAAAATGTTTGAGATTCATGCCACTATCACGAGTCAGAGGCATTTAGAGCTTGGGAAAATGAAAACTTATGATAATAATGCTTAAAATTAGTAATTACAGATTGATCCATAGGCAGTAATATTGATGTTGTATTCGGGGGCAAAAATACAACTTTAACCATATCTTCAGACAGTTCATCTAAGTCTTTTGGATGGCCAGGAACATTATCTAGTATCAGTAATATTTTATTTGCCAGATTGTTATTGGTACAAAACGTTTTGACTGTAGGACAAAAATATTCAACAAAGCATTCCTGGAAAATTGATTTAGTAACCCAAGCCTTCTTATTTGCCTTCCAAAATACTGGCAATCTGTTCCAAATACACTCTTTCAGAGCCCTAGGATTTAGAGAGTGATAAACCAGCATTGGTTTAAGCTTAAAATTACCTGTGGTATTACCTCCAAGCAGTAAAGTAAGCCTATCTTTTGCAGGCTTATGTCCAGAAATTACCTTTTCATCTTGCGCAATAAAGGACCTGGTTGGCATTTTTTTCCAGTATAGTCTAGTTTCATCAACATTAAATACTTGATGGGGGGACTGTAACACCCTGTTTCGACTATCTCTTTAAATCTGTTCGGATAGGTACTCGAATGCAGCTTCTTTGTGAGCACTAGCTGTTTCTCCTAACAATTTAACATTGTGAATACCAGATCTTTTTTTGAATCTATCAAACCAACCACGGCTTGAACTGAACGTTTGTCCTTCGCAAGTGTCCCCCATCATTTTTTTTTTTAAATCATCGTTAATATGAAGAGCCTTTTCTTGAATTAAACATTTGACTTAAAGGCATGTTACGTTGAGTCTGATCTTCAATCCATATCAACAAAAGTTTTACAATTTTTACCGTGAGAGTGCTTCTAGATTTTATCGCTTTTGATTCAATGGGTACTGACTGCATCTATGACATATTTTTTGTATTTGTCCTTATCTTTAATAATGGTTCTTATAGATGTTGGTGGAATACGAAAATGTTTTGCTATATCCACTACTCGTCCACTAGTTTCAACCCGATTGATGACATCTAGTTTAACCTTTAAAGTTATATGATTTCTTTTCGTTTTCTTCGCACTAGCACGATATATACATACTGTCAATAAAATATGAAATTGAGTAGTGGTGACTACTTACATACATATATAAAATATACTTACTTGCATAGTTACAGTAAAATATATATGAATTAAACAAAATATGTCCTAGTAAATATGAAAAGAAGGACACAAAACACAACTAGCTAAATTATTCTTGCACAAACAATAACTAAAACAAACTTCAGCAATTGGAAACAAATGAAAATTAATGTAAAAAAACAAATTTTCAAATACCACCGTCTGCTTAGCATTAGTATAGAAAAAACGGTTTAAGAAAACGTTACAGCGAAGCAACAGGACGTTACAGTGGGGTATGGTTATCATAGCGGACCGAAGTTAAAGCGAAACAACGTTGTTCGGGGCAACGTTAACCGGTGTATGACTGTACATAGATATGGAGTTGTCACCATATTCAAAAACAGAATAATTATAACGAGGTATATGTACTGGAAAAAAAACCTGAGTGTGGTTTACCCGTCCCGTTCACTGGAACCACTATGGGCCTATTCCCTCACTTTTGTAGGTAGTTGAGTGGAGTTATTTCGAGGAACTCCAATATTTTCTTTAATGAACTGATGATGACATGAAGTATTGTCCAAGTTGTCTGAGTCTTCTATATGCTAACACTTTACAGTTGCAGAGAGACCCTGTTCAGATGGGTCAGTATGCTGACTCTGCCTCACGAAAATTTGTCGATAAGATGATGGTTGGGGGCAGGAATGAAGCATCACCCTACCAACGTACGGCAAAGTAAGCATATTGACCTGTCTAATACCGGAGACAGACTTGCAATTTCAATATTAATATATTGATTTTACAATTATGTCAATTGCAACAGAAAATTTCAGAGAAACACTTGTGGTTTACGATTCTGAGGAATTAATTAGAGCACTTATATTTGATCTATCACTTGGTTTGACATTTAATTTGTCATTTGACGTCAGAAAGTTCCACGCACGTAGAGAATGCCAGCAAATATTGTGAAATTACTGGTCTATATGGAAAATAAAAACGAAATAGACACTTTAACTTGATAAGTGTGAAATATTAAATGTCAGAAAGAATAAAATTCGGTTCTAAAAGGTTCGTGAATTAAACGATTATGGTTTATATCTGGGATCATGTGGCAATAAGCTCGTCTATCGCGTACATTTTTCATAATTTCAATATTGAGTTACAATGTACCAGCATACATCGAGCGTAACTATACAGAGCTGTATCTCAGTATATAGAGACAGACTTGCGGTTTAGCGCAAATTGCAATATTGAAAATGCAAGTCTGTTTCCGGTATAATCGGGGTCTTTGATGGTGTCCAGATGTTTATCCAGCCAACAGCTCCAGGTCTGTTAGTGAGTAGTACGCCTAAAGCCTGAATTAGATTGCTACGACAGTGGCAGCAACAGCAACAGCAAATCGTTTTCATTGGTTGAGACCGATCAGCTGATTGAGTGACAGCAGCAAAAACGTCGTGCTGTCGAGTCATCTCAAATTCTAAATTTGCTGTTGCTGTTGCTGTCTTCATAGGCAGCAATTGCTGTCATCCCTCCCAAGCTGTCAAGTTAATTTTTCATGTAGAGAAAATGGAAGTAGTCGCGAAGACTTGTCTTAGAACTGTGAATTAAATAAAAGTGGTAATATTGCTGAGACATTAACAAAAATATGATAATAAGTTATTATTTTTTTAGTGGAGCAAATACAAAAGCGTTGGAAGACACATCGAGATAGATATGCCAGCGAACGTAAGAACATGTTTGGAATGGAAATGGAAATGGATGAAGACGGGTCCATACTTTTTGATGAAAGCTTCGACTTAATGGTCCATTAAGAAATTAATAAAGTGCAAAATGTGAAATCAGACTGAGACTTTTTGTTTTATTTTATTTTAAATAAAGTGTAATCTTGGTTCCTATTTAAGTTGGTTTAATTTTGTTTTATGTAATCTATTGAATGATCTCTCTCGCGCTCATTTTCCAAAAACATTTCTCTTGTCCATATCCTCGTCCTAATATTAAATAGTCTTATATGCTTGCAATAAACTAAATAGATAGTCATTTCATTATCATTTTTTTGTTGAATCAAACAACCATAAACCAAAATCCACAATTGACGTTAACAGAAATGTCATAATATTCTGCTCGCGGGCTTGTGCTGCTGTAATGCAATCTGATACACTCGACAGCAAAACTGTTTTTTACGTTGCTGTTGCTGTCGCTGTCGAGCAATCTGAATCAGGCTTAACTTGATGTCTATTCAATTGTAGAAGTTCGGCAGTACATCCTTTAGAATAGTTTTCCAGGAATAGCTTTGATTACCAGCAAGGCTTGCTTTCCCTTCAGTGGATATCGGCCACTCTGAATCCTACAGAAATGTACCGGACTCGTGAAGTTTAATTTTGATCCTGTTTTGACCATCTGGCCTGTACCGCCTGCACCGAAATTATAGTAACTTTATTTTAGTCTGCTAATTTTTTTCGCTCTTGCAAATCATCCCATGCACCGATTCAATACAGTTCAATCCTACACCCAATATTCCGGCTTTGCTCTGAGAGAATATACGTAGATCCTGTGATTTTAGTATTTTTTTGTTATGTTTTACCTTATATGAAGCTCAATTGCTTGAATTTGTGCTTGAAAAATTGAATTGGTTGCGCATTGAGGCTGGCATATTCATATGTTCACTTGGGGTCTTTCTAGCCCTTACACGTCCTTTGTATTAGAACAATCTGTACTCCATCCTGGATCTGCTTTTTTTAACCGTTTGTGCTAAAAATGCGAAAAGCGCGATCGCGCTCCTGTTTGTTAGTATAAATCTGGAATTCAATATAGCTGGTTGTGAGCACAACAAGTGTGATATTGCTTATTGATAATATAACATATAAAAATAACATTTTTAAGTTAACTGTTTCAAATAACGGTTGGTAAATTGTTAAGTATCGTTTGAGTGCTGAACAATTTTCTTCGAGTTATGCTAAAAATGCGGAATACTTTATATCTCTGATTTGGATTAAACTTTCACAGTTTGTATGAAATACAAAAATAGCTCACCTATATGTTTTTGTTTTCCCGTACCACGCCCGAACCCCCCGCACCATCCGCTTGGGGGTTACAAATTGCATGATTTTACGGTGTAACGACATTTTCAAAAAATTATATCTCGAGAACAGTTCAACCGGGTTTTCTGATTCAAACGCCAAATGAAGCCAAATACTTTAGGTTTTTCATAAAAAAATATAGCAGCACCAAACGAAAAAAATGTTTGTTAATAAGAGTATTTTTTTCAAATAAAATAAAATTATTTACTATTGAAGACTTCTAGCAGTTTTTTTTTGTATTTTTATTTTGAAGCTAGATATCTTGTCTATCTATGTGCAGCAAATTGTAATGGTGTTTCGCTTTGGTTTGGAGATATGAATTTTTAAACTCAGCATATACCTAAAGTAACGCACTATGGGAGCACTGAATTGAGGGACATGTACTTTTTTTCTACTGTGGAACTCTGGCACATTTTTTTTTTTTGTATTTTCATTATGAAGCTCTATGTTTTATCTATAAAAAATAACAAAAATGTAATGGCGTTGGCTTCGTTTTAAAGATATCAGTTAGTTTTTAAAGTGCCCTTGTATACACAGCCATTCCACACGAAAACGTTACCTTTGGACTAATTTTGTACCAGACCATTTGCGATTTGGATGCATTTTGCAGCCTTTATATGGAATACAAAAATAATTCAAGCATATTTGTTTTTTCCACGTACGACGGCCCCGCTAGGCGGTTAGATATTTCGTGATTTTACGGTGGAACAGCATTTTCAAAAAATTATATTTCTCAATTTTTCTGATTCAAATGATTCATATTTTTCATAAAAAAATACGGCAACAGCGAACGAAACTTTTCTGGTTAGTAATAGTATTTAAAAAAATTGTATTATTTACTATTGTAATTGTGGATCTGTAAAACCATTTTGAAGCCAGAAGCCTTGTTTACTCCTGTCCCAAGAATAGTGCTGGCGCTCGGCTTCGTTTTGACGTAACAAAATTTTAAAATGACCATATGCACAAAGTAATGCAATATTCTATTTGTCTTTTTCAACCAGTAACTCTCCATATAGAGTTCCCACATCTCTCACACTCTGCATAGTGTACGGTAAAGAATTCCCGTTTAATGAGCTTATGGAGAAAGAGAAGTGAGCTGCGCTTTAAGTATATATCTAGATTACATCCTAGTCTGATAGCCAGAAACGTGGTCAAATCTACGAAGACCGAAGGTGAACCTCACACAATCATCGGAAGCAACGTTGATTCTGCGTAGGCAGGTAGAGTCTAATTTTGGGTAAAATGTAAGGAAAAATGTGACAAAATCAGAGGTTTGATGAGCTTCAGTTTGATGTTCGAACTTATAATTTGTGCGGACAACGAGAGCCTGTATAGCCAACAATAAACCTTTCCCAGCACTGATCTGACATAACCACAACATTTCATATCAGCATTGAGCCTTATTCCAAGATTTGTGACTTCATCAACATAAAGCTTGTTCCCCGAGAAATATGAAGGGGATAGTTCTGGTCAAGGTACCATCACCCAAAATGTGACATTGTGACTTGTCAGGATTAAGGATTAGGTAACTCGCTAGAGACTAGTCACAGATTCTGGCAAGATCCTCATTGACTCGCTCCAAGCAATCCTCGAATAACCCAATCGGTCCACTACTGTATAACTGGCCATCGTCGGCATATGAGTGGATGTAGACTTGTTGGATAACACTAGGTAAGTCGTTGATGTATAAGCTGAACAACAATGTTCCTAACACAGACCCCTGAGGAACGCCAAGAGATACAGGTAAGCAGTCTGAATCACGCTCGTTGTAACGAACTTGTTGGCATCTTCCCGCGAGGAAGCTTTTGAACAAATTAAAAGCCGACTTGGAGAAACCAAAATTATTGAATAACTTCAAGAGTAACCTTGAGTGGTTGACTCTGTCCAAAGCCTTGGAGAAGTCAAGGAGCACGAAAATGCCGACCTTACCCTTATTCAGAATTTTCCGCAGGCCTGTAGTAATCCTTAATATGGCTGTTTGGCAATTGCGACTTGATCGGAAATTTCACATCTCTACATATCGATTTTGGTGGAACTCTATTTTTTAACCGTCATCCAATTGAATGGTTTTTGACATAAATATAATCATAAGTCAAAACCAATTTTACGCTCTGAATAAACACCTATGTAACTTATAACTAGTGATGGAACTGATTCCACGTGAATCTGATGATCCCTATATAATAGCCAAAATCAGCCATATAAATTTACTAGATATTTTGAAACTCACAAACTGAAAAACTTATAACAAACTTCATAATATGTAAATATAGGAAGAAGCATTTGAAATTCTTTAAACACATCCAGTTTCTACTTTGGTTACAATAAAATCCCATTCTCGACAGAATTCCATTAAACTTGGAAGCATTGCATTGATGTCATCATGAATTAATTGTTTGAAATTATTCAATTACCGTAACGCTTCGGTTTACAAATTAATTCAATGCGAGTCAGAGTGCGGTTTTCAAATGCGACAGGTGGTACATGTCAACGGATTTAAAAATTAACGGCAATACATTTGAATGGAATTTTAGTCTCATTAGTATTTACAGCGACTCGTTTCGTTAATTTGGTAATTAGACATCCGCTGGTTTATGTGGTTTTGGTTTTGGATTGTACATATTAATTGGGGTAGAAATGTAAAGTTAAATAAAAAAAAAAAAGAAAAATCTGTAAAACAACGGAATGGAATGACACACATAAATATTTCATTTAAATTTATTCATTTAAGTTTATTGTAGTGGAGAATGCATCTGATTAGACATTGAAACTGATCCAACTTACCGCTACGTTTCAGGTAGTGAAATACTCTTAGGGTATAATCACAATCCAAAGTAATCAATAGACTGGTATTCGATAGGAATTCAACATATAAAGATACCCAGATTTTCTTGAAAAAAAAATTTTATCCGAAACAATGTCAATTGGGAAACTATGGTGGATAATAAAATATATTTCAATAAATGGGATTCTATGAAAACCTGCAGGCTCCATCCCATATTTCATTACAAAGTGCAAAAGTGAATTAAGATAAGCTGGTCCTACACGAGTTACGAATATCGCGGAATATTATCGAGTGAAGGTAAGAAAGTGTCGTGTTAGAGATGCACGATGACGGTAGATGATTTTTCGATAATAAATACTTTTTATTCGTTTATCTTCCAGCTAGAATCGGTATATTTGGTCGGAGGTACAAAACTCTAATAATCGACTCTCACACTCAACATTGTTTGTCATGTCATCTTCAAAACAAATTTTCAGTTGCAATTCATGTCTATGGCAAAATGAACTAATTGGCGACTTACAAATTTTTCCGGTGTTTCTTAATACTTAATATCACCGTACCCATTCTACTCAACAATTTATTTCTCTGAGACTTTGCTCCATAAAATAATTATGGTGCGTGAGGTCATGGAGACCTCAATTTGCAATTTTTACAGATTATACCTTAGATCCAGGCCTTTTTAGCTATGAAAACACCACAAGTCCTATGAAAGAAAATTTCCAGGATTAAATACAAGCTTTATTCTCGAATATCCTTTTTTTACAAAAATTGCACCAAAGATATTTTTCTTGTAAAACCTAAATAACCTTTCTAAAACGCCAAACATCCTTAAAAACGACTTACTTCATAGGTTGACAAGAATTATTAAAGTTAGGTGGAAACGGCAAAAATTGAACTCTTTCGCGATTTTTAAGGAACTATAAAACTTCCACAATTACCTGGAATTTTGGCAACATATTTAAACTGCATCACTAACATATACAAAGCAATAATCTAACAAAATATCGGCCAAATCCGTGCAGTCGCTTCAGAAAGTTGTGGCACGCAGTGTCGAATATCTCCTTAGCAAAACTATAATTGATATTCGCGAGTCTGTGGAAAAAATAAATTTTAATTTCAATTTCAATTTATTCCAACAATTGACATTGTACAAATAAGAATAGAAACTCTTTTGTAATAAGTTAAAAAAACACAATATACAGGGTGTTTCCTCCATGGTGGTCCATAGAGCAGGAGGTGATAGTACTCAGCTAAACAAACAAAAAATCGTATGGCAGGGGGGGGGGGGCATATCAACCGCTTCGGAATTACAGGGTGATTAAGAAAAAAGCTAGTTTTGCACAAAACACCCTGTATCTTAAAAAGTACAGGGCGTACGGTCACAGTTAACACCTCATTGTATGTAGAGCTTCATGACCTTTCCAAGGACTGCTCAACCGGAACAACAAATTATTTTGGGTTCAATGAAAAAATTTATACTCAAAAGGATGGACTTGCTATGGGTTCGTCCTTTTCTCCTTTTTGTGCCAAATTTTATATGGATTCCTTTGAAAAGAAGATATTTAGTAGTAATAATAATTTAGCTAAACATATATTGATTGACTTGGTATCGATATGTTGATGACAGAGAGGCAATTAACGAGCTTTTTGAATACCTTTTTAAATAAAATTGAGGACAGTATAATATTTACTGTAGAATTAGAGAATAAGAGTTTAAATTTTTTAGATTTGACTATAACTATTAATACTAATAATCTTTTAACATTTGACATCTATCGTAAAGATACTTACTCGAACGCGATTATACCAAGCAATTCTTGCCATCCTCGGACTACTAAGATGGCAGCTTTCCATTCTTTTTTAAATAGACTTCTCTCTGTTCCATTGAATAACAATAGTTTTCACAATGAATTAAAAATTATTTAAGACATCGCTATTAGAAACGGATATGACTCAAAATTAATTTACAAGATGCTTAGTAAAAAACAATAAAATAAGTAAAAAACGAGTTTTCAAACAAACTTGAGGCCAAGCCGCATGAAAAAGTAGAAAATAAACTTTTCTTGACACACAGAGGTGGACTCAGATTTTTTGATTGGGACATTTCTCTTGAATATTCTTTCTCTTCATGAATCAAATCACTTATTACTTCTGATTGATCATACTGAAATATATCGGTGATTGTCAGCGAATAAAATCTGAGTCCACCTCTGTGTGTGAAGAAAAGTTTATTTTCTACTTTTTCATGCGGCTTGGCCTCAGTTTTGTTTGAAAATTCGTTTTTTACTTATTTTATTTTCTGCCTTTTTCACGTTAACTAAATTGTTATTACGTGCTGAATGGAGATATTTTAAAACAATTTTTAAGTCATGCTTGGTGCCGATCCGAAAACAAAAATTTTTCGAGTATCAAATCGTTGAAGTACTGCAACGATTTTCTGAAATTCAAATTATGTTTTAAACAGCGCTTTTTAGCTGTATTCCAACTTAATCGCATATAACATGAATTTTCCCGATTTTTCATGTTTTCCACAGGCTTTCCCTATTACTATGAATTTTTTTTTAAAAATTTACATGAATTTTCCTCGATTTTTCATGCAAGTTTTCATGAATTGATGCCAGTAGGACGGAAAAAAATGATTCCGCATAGCTTATTTGTCGGAAAATTCCGGAAACTTTCGGAGAATTTTCCAGAAAAATTGGAAAATTCTGCATTTTTTCTGAAACAAATTTATCACTAATCATATCGATGAACATTTTTCCGATGATTTTCCCGCTTTTCCGGGTTTTCCATGGAGTTTTCCACAAAAGCAACTTTATGCAACTCATATCGCTCTACAACTTTATCTTAGGTTGCAAAACGCTCAAACGCTTCCTTGGTCGGAAAAACTCCGGAAAAGCATTTTACATGAATTTTCCTCGATTTTTTCTGCAAGTTTTCACCATTGTCGGAGAGAAAGTAATGATGCCAGTTGATAGGGAACTTGATCCTGCATAATTTAGAAAACTTTTTTACCGGAAAATTCTGGAAATTGTTTTCGGAAAAATCGGAAAACTCTTTATTTTCCTGAAACGGATTTATCACTAATCAAATTTGTACCAAATTTTCAAATGATTTTTCCCGATTTTCCGGGTTTTCCATGGAAATTTCCGGTTCAAATTTTGATAGATTCAATTGTCACGCGACATGAACCTGTGTGCCAAATTTGAGCTCGCTGTGATGACGAAAAGTGGGTCTATGAGAGTTTCGAAAATAGTAAAAAAGAAATATGTAAATAGACAGACAAATTCGTGTACGAGTTAAAGGGAATGGCTGGCCTCAAAAAAGTGGTATCCTGAAATCCATTTTCCCTTTACCTATGTCTAATGCACCTAGTCCAAAGAAGTGGAGAAAAATTCCTTATTTTCACAATATTTCTGAAAAATTAAAAAAATCTTTAGCTAACAAGCAGATAAACCCTGCCTTTTTTAATAAATTTGCCACTAAAAACTTACTAACCAATAATAAATTGGGGTTAAAGAAAGACACAATGGATAGGAGCGGAGTCTATAAAGTGAGCTGCAGCGATTGCTCAGGGTTCTACATAGAAAAAACAAAACGATCTTTAAAACTTAGATTCGAAGAACACATTAATTCATCTAATTCAAAAAATCCAACTTCAGGTCATGCCAAACATTTAAAATCTAACGGACATAAATGTACTACCCAAAATGTTAAACTTTTACATAATATTGATGGAGGACCAGTAGGTACTGAATAGAAATGAAATATTCGAAATCAGAAAGGCTGATGATGACGGTTATGCTTTGTTGAATGATCAGATTGATTTTTATAGTAGGAGCCCCCAATTAAATCCTAACCTAATTAAGTTTCAGCATTAGTCAACAAATTTTATACGTATATAACTCATCGATGATCTTTTGCTCGTGTTTCGCTCGGTTAACGTATTTTGTAAATTTGTAACTTGGTTAACTCGGTTTGTATACATTTACATAGCTCCTAACATGCGTATATAGCTCGGTTAGCGTAGTATGTATGTATGCAATTAGCATAACGTAATTGACACAGATCTAGTTTTAGTGCAAACACTGATGATGTCTTAAGCAGACGAAACGCGTTGGTTGTTACTCTTTTTTTAAATAAAATAATTGTGGAATCGGAGCAAGTTGTTTTTTTCCTCAATCAAAGATGTTTTAAGAACATATTCCACCAAGTGTTAACATATAAATCGATAAATGCCGTAAGTTTATTCTCATCAAGAACTATTCGAATATTATTTGTCACTTTCAGGAAACCACAAGGTATGCAGCTATGGTTGTGTCGAAAGCTTAACTGATAATCATGTAACAAGTTGTGGGCAGCAACATGTTCAGATATTTGAAGAAAAATCAATCTTTCAAATATTTTGCAAATAATACTGATCGGACAATAGTCGCGATAAGGAGAGCCTTTGAAAGTTTCCAGTAATTGGAAAAATTGCATCTAATTGATTGCCATAATAAAAGGTATAGTAGGATCTACTCTGAAAGATATTAAAATTCATATATTAATCAAGCTATATTTCATGTAAAATGGCGCAAAATTTGAATTTTGAGAAAAAAATTTATTTAATTGAAATTTTTCATACTTAACTTTACTACGTCGTAAATTCGAAAGGTTTCAGAACGGAGTATAAACATGGAAAAGGATATTTCGTTACCTATTAGAGGAAACCTGTTTCAAGGCGATACGTTATGGATGACAGCAAATAAAGATAAAAACTACCTGTCACATACCTGAAAAACCTTTAGTTATGAATCAATCTGTACCTGTAAACCCGTTAAGGTTGACGGCCCCCACGCCCCAAATGTTCGTAAATCGGATCCTCTTCTTCATAGCTACACTCTTCAATTATTCCAGCATCAATAATATTTTTGTAAAATTGTTTCCAATAATTTCCAAAGTGCTTCTGCAGAAGTTTGTCAACATCTTTCAAATTTTCGTTCTTAACTTTTGTTTCGATTGGCATTGCTTTTGGTTTCATCGCTGATATAATTTTGCGACGCTTTGTAACCGAGCAGCTACTCACGGTATCGAATCTGTAAGAAATTTCTCCTGTGACACAAATCGAATGATCCTTATTTTTTGTAATAATAAATTTTTTTGATTTGTTAAATTTTTTTATTACTTCAGAGGTCTCAGTTTTAAAATCTAAAACTGGGCAACAATCACCGGCTGACTGAACTGTCGTTCCGTGTTCGTTGTAAATGCCGCGATAATCTTCAACCATTACATAGTCTCCTTTGCCTTAAGTGCTTAAGTGCTTCTCAATTTGGGCAAAACTCGGTCTGGAGGGATGTATGAATGACCGACAACAGGAAAAACTAATTCAATGGATTTAATACTATTCGGAGCTTATTTATAAATCAATACAAATACATTTCAACCATAATTGTGTTCTTGCTCTGCCGTCCACATCCACATCGGCTACCAGTTTTACAATCTTAACTCATTCAAAATTCGTATTACATAAGCGATGATTACTGTCGTATCTGTTTCACAGGATCCTTCTGGTCGAGTGCCTAATTATTAACTACTGCTCAAGCAATGTTTCTACTCTGAACTCAGATGACTAACTAACTCCTGCTCACGATCAAACAATGATCTTCTCCCCAACTCAGATGACAATAAGAAAAATGTGCATGATCGCAATTGAAATGAATTCCCATGTGAATAGAAGCACTTTGTTACACAATGGAATAGGCACTTTTTGTGCTTACGTAAGAATAGAACCATTTTGAATTTAAACCACATTTTCAAAACCGATTTATAAGGAATTGAAATCATTTTGAGGCTCTGTACATTGTACTAAGTTGTACAAACCAACAGTAGGTAACAAAATCAATCGTCAACTAATGTTTTTTTTAATGGAGTACACTCGCTTTAAACTTAATAGACACATTTAAACCTATCTTTGCGCTGAGTTCCATATTTTCAAGATTTATTAAGAACTTTCAATAATTTTTAGAATTTCGCATTTTTAGGATTCAATTTTCCAGAATTTTACGTGAGATCCTATCCGAATTAATATTTGATACAAAGATAAAAACTTCAAGAGACACCAATGGAATGGTTCAAGAAAGACATTGTTCAGCAACTTCACGATCAATGGACCTATAAACAGCGAAAAACGAGGCAAATTTCCAAACGAAATAAAACAATTTGTTTAAGATATGGAAGAAAATTTCCGTGAAAAAAGTGGACAATCTAGCTGACGAAGAAGTAATTCAGACGGCATGAATCAATACCACATATTTTCAATACGCCTTCTCCGATTGCCTTATTCATAAGCAAAATCTAATAGTCCTAAAAGAAAAAAAAATACACATAGAGAACCAATACATCAGGCTAAGACGAAGTCTCAGCACATAATCAAATCCAAACGACCTACGTTGATTTTAAAAATAAGACAACACATCGAATGGAAATTGGAGCTCCACGCGGTCTCAAAAAAAAAACCTACAAATGTTATTCGCTTGGGTACATGATATTTTTTTTTTATGAAGAAGACAAGAGTATTCACAAAATCAATGGCTTAGCCAATAACCAAGATGTACCCTGTCAGTGGCGCACCGAGGAGGGGGACGAACGGGACCGGTCCTCTCCCAGTAATTACAAAGTCCCATAAAATAAAATAAAACGTTTAAATATACAATAGCAGTACTTAAGTGGTCAGATGGGTGCAGGACGCGACTTTTGAGTCCCATTTTTCCGACTCCTTTGTACTTGGGACACATATGCCCCCCCCCCCCCTAAGCCAAATCCTGAATGCGTTACTGTACTCCGTTGCCTACGGAAGCTTGAAGAAAAATTTGAAGCCAATATTTTCTTTACTTTTGTAGCATAGGGCTTCCCCATGGTCTCTCCACCTAGCTCTATTCTACGAGGATCTGTTTCAATCATCCCGATAATAGGGCAGCCATAGCCATCTGTTAAAAAGCGCACTATATTCGGGGGAACTTTGGTTGTCGTCATAGATATTCTTTGAGTTGACGCCTCTACTCACTGCGAATACTTTACGAATGTTTAAACCCCTACAAATATGTCTCCACTTACTTGAAGTACATTTGCAGTGCTGTTGGAAGGGAGAGATGAAGGAATTTTTGGCTGTAAGTAATATGGGAAAATATTGATTATAAAAGTCGAAAGGAAACTAGGTAAAAGAATAAGTACAGAACCGTGGAGGACTCATACGCATAGCTTCTGGAGCGTCAGTCAGTACGCTTACGAGTTCATCTAATACAGGATATTAAATATGGATATCCGGAGAGGTCTTCTCCCAGCAACGATAGAACAAATGAGCTTTAGATGATGATTTATAACTCAGTCTTGGTAAAATGGAAGGCCAAGCATTCAAATCTCTCCTAAAGATGACTTTTTAAATGTGGAATTGTTTAGAGCTTCGATATCGAATACCTATATAGTTTCCTCGAGGCATTGATTTCATACATATAGATATGCCACCAAATCTGTTACCTCTTCTCGACAGATAGCCTTACATGTACCAAATTAGAAAACAAAGGCGAAATTTTTAGAGAATGACTGAAATCGTGTTTACAGATGGCGCCATCTATTAGAAAAAATAGTAAAATATGAGGACATTAAGTTATCTTGGGTAACAATGGTTTATTTTTTCTTACCTATCTAACAAAAATGTTAGAAAGGAATTCAAAGGGATTTCAGATTTTTTCCCAATAAATTTGGTTTATATAGAGAAGCAAGTCGTAAGAGATTTTTTTGTTGAATTATGTATTCCTTCTGTTCTACAAGAAATTATTATTTAAATTAATGCATATGTAATTTAATACATATTTCATTTGACACATTATTTCTGTAACTTATATATATTATAGGTATCTTAGGTAAATAAATAAATTATTTTCAAATTAGGAATGGTTTATTCTATTTTCAAAATCTCGTCAATTTTGCAATGCCTCCTTTCAGCCAACACGTCAACAGCAGCATCATTAAAAATTCTTACATATAGTACGAGAGCTAGCAGCGTCACCATCTCAATAGCCACACGGCCCATCTGTTTGGTGAGAGGGGTTGCGTTTACCTGTATCCATTCCGTGCCACAGGTAAACAAAGCAATTTTCAAAATAATTTTAGTTCGATTTTGTTTTCTTTTTTATTAGTTTTTATAGACATATAAACATTGAATAATATAATTTCATTATTCCCAGATAGTTTTTTTGCTGCTAGTATGTGCCAAACGCTTTTTTTTTCAATAAAAAAATAAAAAAAAAAGATTTTAATATGGCTGTAATTTTTATACGAGCTGGTTTAGTTATCGAAGGAACAACATGAAATTAATTTGTCAGGCAGAAATTCGGTTGACAAATCAATTGGAATGTGATAAGGAATAAATGTGTCGTTTGTTTTTAACGAAACAAAAAAATCTAGAACGGTGCCAGCAATGAGGAAACTGTCTGGAAATAGTAAATTTATATTGTTTGATGCTTATGAAAATAGATAAAAAAAATCGAACTAAAATCATTTTAAAAACTACTTTTTTCACCTGTGTAACGGAAAGGGCACAGGTAATCGCAACCCCTCTCATCAGGCAGCGTAACTGAAGGGTATTGGCTGTAGGAAATACATTTCGGATCCTTTCCTGGCTAGTTGGACCCCTATCCCCTTGTCTGCGATATTGCAGCGTAAAGGCACCCATATTTGTGCAAATAAATTTGAGTGCGTTAATTTAATTAACTCCAGCAAGCAGTCCCAAATCACTTTGGAGTTGAATCTATTTGATTGAAGAGCCAATAATGCAGCTCTGCAGTCAGAAAAGATATTATAGATATTTTTGTTCCTGTGGGTTCTCTTGATATTTTTCCTAATTTATAGCTCAATTACATATATGTTGACCCGAGGTCTTAAACCATATTCTCCTGCTCCATCTCCCTAATTTGTTTGGAGCCAACCGTAAATTAAAAGATTGTTCTATCTAGGCTCAGGCGCTGCGAGCACCCGAATCAATTCAACTTTTTTAGATCGTTCTCGGCAACCGATAATGCATAAGAATTCTGAAGAAAAATGGCCAGTAATTTATAAGAAACAAGTAAAAAGCTAGAATTGGTGTAAGACCAATTCTTATGGTACCCTAGATGAATGCTCGTTTGTAATTTCGTATAGTTACTCATCTGCGCAAATTGAGTTTTGAAGAGGTTTTTGAATATATCTCTAGAACGGTTCGTCGAACAGCAAATATGAATATAACCAATTTCATAGGATTTCGTATTCTGAAGAAGTTTTTAGTACAATACAAATGTCTTGGACTGTTCGTTTTCACAGTATACGTAAAAACCCAAAAATTTTATATGACAACACCAAGAAGTAGTTGCCCGATTTGGTCTGTTTTTCAAATTGTATTTACTGGTTTCATGAAAACATTATGTACAAAGTTTGACCGCTCTACGTTGACGCGTTCTCAGGCAATGTCCAAATATGTACTGAAAAATGAAATTTTTGTATGACAACCGTACGAAGGAGTGACCCGATTTACCCCATTTTCAAACCTAATTTTGCTTTTTTTTTAAAGCCTATGTGCAAAATTTCAGCTTTCTAAGTACACGCCGCGTTCTCGAGTTATCGTGAGGACGGACAGACAGACGGACATGCAAAAATCAAAATAACTTTTAATATTATGCATGGGTCCAATCCATTTTGCTCTTACATCGTTATTTCTATGTGTTACAAACGGAATGAGAGTCTTAGCATATCCTTTAGATTTCATCTAAGTATAAAAAAAATAATGCTCACGCCACTGACTTATAACAATGGACTGAGCGATTTCGGTACTGTTATTGTAATTTTGTTAGTACTTTTGTTGACAGAAGGAGGCCTGAGAGAGACAATTTTGAACATTGAGCAAAGCGCGCTTTGCGGCTAGGTCTTGAGGCTAGCTGCTGGCTTGGTTTTGTGTTGCATCATTTAAAAACCCGTGTTGGAAATTTTGACAACACCTCGAGGAAGCCTCGAGGCCTGGATGTGTATCTGCCTTTAATCTTAACTGAATCCTGCTTATGGGCAAGAGAGACGGAGCATGGTAAACACTATCTTTACCTTATTCCTTCTGCGGTGATTGCATCTGTAACCAACATAACAACATCAAATGACATAAGCAAACGTTCCTGAATGCAATATTTTGTGTTGGTAGCTCCAACTCTGCCATAGGGCGAAAGAGAGAACAATAAAACTTGTGCCATGCTTTCCAATAGGAAAATGACAATACGCTCAGTCCATTGTTATAAGTCAGTGGCTCACGCTCATAACATATTGCCATAGAATAGACAAACTGTAACATACAAAGGCTGGACACGTGGAACAAAAATATGAACGCTTTTCTAGAATATAAAACTAATGGCGATGCTCGACGATGACTCGACTTGGCACTTGAAGACGAGCCCAAATGGTAAGCCACCAATGCCTCGACCCGAAGAAGGGAACCCCACAATTTTTTCTTAGAAATTTTTTGGAAATTTCTTCCTTCGAATTTCTATGCATTGACTGAGGCCGAAGCAGTGACTCGCTTGAATACAAAATCTAACAACGATGCCTCGACCTGATGTAGTAAGGCCGCAATTTTTTCTTAGAAATTTACTGGAATTTTTTTCCTTTTGGACGGCGACAACACTTCTTAATGAGCATAGACGCGTAAACACAAAATGTTTCCGTAGAATTTTTGTTCATTTTGGTGGCCGACTAGACTTATTTTCAGGTACAGTATGTACTTTCATTCTGTGATGTAATTATAATATACATATTTACAATAAACATACATACTTGACGTCCGAATCATACAGATAAGTTCATGCATTTTTCCAATATATTTTAATTCATCGAAATAATTTACATAAATTGGTTTGTCTACCTTATAATAATTCCCGTATCATGCTTGTAACATTCACGTACTCACGTGGGGTTAATTTTACCTGAAAGATTTTGTATTTTTTATTAGTATGTATGTTTATTGTATATGAATGAAAGTACATACTGTACCTGAAAATAAGTCTAGTCGGCCACCAAAATGAATAAAAATTCTACCGAAACATTTTCTGTTTACGCGTCTATGCTCATTAAGAAGTGTTGTCGCCCTCCAAAATGAAAAAAATTTCATTAAATTTCTAAGAACAAATTGGGGGCTTCCCTACAACAGGTCGAGGCATCGTTGTTAGATTTTATATTCGAGCGAGTCACTGCTTCGGCCTCGGCCATTGCATAGAAATTCGACGGAAGAAATTTCCAAAAAATTTCTAAGAAAAAATTGTGGCGTTCCCTTCATCGGGTCGAGGCAACGGCGATTTTGTTTGGAGCGAGACATTGGTGGCTTACCATTTGGGCGCGTCATCAAGTGCCAAGTCGAGGCATCGTCGAGACATCGTCAGTTTTATATTCTAGAAAAGCGTTACATATTTTTCTTCTACGTGTCCAGTCTTTATAGTTGGCTTTGATATTGCTTTCTGTATGCCCCGATCCGATCCGAACCAAAAATTCTAAGAAATTTCATCAAATGAGACTAATTGGTTGGTGGAAAATATTTCAAACTATTCACGAAAAATCAATGTACCAGTCAACAACCAGATGTGAAAAGGAAGATCGCCGAAATTCTGTCGAAAATCCGACCGAAAAATTTCTTGGAATCCCGCACTGCCTAAATAAGAGTTTTGTCTGTTCTGCAACTTTCTGGTGCGAAAGCGAAGTATGAAATTCTTTTCACATAAATTACGTATCATACACGTTTGCCAAATCGTTCAAATCATCTTGATACTAATCAAAATATGCCTTTAAATTGCTTTATTACAGATTTTTTGCACATTTCTACACATCATTAGATATAGAAAGACGGAAAAAACAAAATTAGATTAGACTCTTTGCTGTGATATTGTGCTATTTATTATCGAAGACAACTTATTGTCCTCATATTCGCCAAGTTTTGCTAACAGATGGCGGACCGTTTTGTGAGCAGATGATAAATTACTACAGGGGCGACTCAGTGAGAAGAGGTAACAACATATTGTGCACGGCGCGGCGGTAGCATATCTATATGTATAAAATCAATGCTTGAGGTCAACAAATTCAAGCAACGTCAGTAACTCATTCAATATTTTAAAGTAAGGTTGGGTCTCATTAAAGGACGTCGCCTGGCAGCTGGTTATACTTAACTTATATGTACCTACTGAGGTGAAAGTACCAGGACTACTAATTCAATGAAGGATAAAGATATAACGTCAATATTTTATTATCTATTTATTGTATACGCGAGAATTTATTTTACTAATTCATTAGTTTAGTCCAAATACACAAAAATTAACTAATAAAATAAATCAATTCCAGAGGCTACCGAAACATGAATTCATGTGCAAAGGAAAACTGATATTTCTAACCACACCAAACCGTGCCAACAACATACATTAAAACAGCTATGAATACAAAAATTCAATATTTTCTGGATTTTCTTTTGCCCAATTGTGTTTATAAATTGTACATCCATGCGCTACCTCTGGTAGCACTCCCGACCTGGAACAATATCTCAAATATGTTCCTGCAGCTCATGGAGTAAAAAATTTCATAAATTTCAGATTTTATTTATAAAAGCACCCCATTTCGGTAATGGCTTTTTCCCGGTGAAGAGTGTTTGTGAAAGCTTGTCAAAATTTATAATGCTACAATAGAATCGTAGTAAATATTTCACCATGAACATGAGAGAGTTATTTATTGTTGGCGATGATAAATATCAGAAAATTTTTTCCCTAATTGTTGTTTAAGAAGAGGATTTAGCGAAACATTCCTAATTACATAGAATACATGAGGAGATTTTAATTTTGGACTTGCTATCAGTATTTAACATCATACAAGGCTTCACAGGGCTTTTATGCGATATGTTGTAGGTCCATCTATAAGGACCTAAAAGTAATGCTGATAAGTTGGTATTCGTTATGTATTCAATATGCTTGATTGGATTTTTTTTATATGCTGCGTCATCCTACTACCCCAAAATGACAAAAATAAATCTCAAAACAATTTCATTCGCTCCAAAAAAACGTTCCTAGAGAAAAATGTTCCTATGATTGCAATAGTCGTCGCCGATCGGCGTAATTAAATTAATTCAGACGACAACGAAAACTGCAGATTCCTATGTAATACACCCATAAAATGTTCCTGGAGAAAATTCTTCCTATTACTACAATACTCGTCGGTCATCACAATCTTAACGGTGAGTTCGTCGGCCGCTGGCAAGTTGGCTGTGTAATTGTGGGCATTCACATAAATCTCTGTGGTTTTAAAATGTGGCAGCGAAGTTTTTGGTGGTTGGTCGGCGAAATTGTGTTTAAGGCTATAAGCATGAGCAATAATATATCAGCAAGTAGTGCATTTCTACTCATGTTTTGCTTCTACACAGTTTTTTTTTTATATATATATTTATAGACACGGTGACGAGAAATCCTAAGTATGAAGTAAAAGGCGGCCCATTATTCTAACATGCTACAAACACCCGCTCACCAAAACCTTCGTGTCCTCTTAATGAAGCGCATCAGGTAAGGTGAGGTAAGCTTCCTAGCTCATTCACAGATAGGAGGGCAGATCCAAGTGTATCCAGCCCACTCCGGGTAAAGGCTACACAATAAAGTATTCGGATGTCTCAGACTCTCTTTTCAGGCAGGACAGACACCCAGAGCTGCAAACAACTCCAATCCTTATTAGATAAGGGTGAATGGACCTGTAGCCAGTGATGATACCAACCACAGCTCTGAAATAATTCCCTCCAAGCTCTAAGAGAAAGTCAGTATAATTTCTATTAGTCCAACCAAGAAAAATGTGTGTACATCTGCAAGTGCTCAGGTTCACCCATCGCTGCTCATGTTTCTTCGAACAATCGGTTTGATGAGGGACCTGATCACCAAGGAAGGGAGAATCAGAGCCAACCTAAACTAGAAGGCCAGCCCTTTTATTACCGATCCCTATGTACCCAGGAACCCACGGAAGAGACACATTATGAATACATAGTGTTATAAAGATTGACCTTCTCCGTATACTGCTTACTTGCATATAGTCCACACACTAAGGTCTAAAACAATAATGCGCTAGAGAGTGGTTATAGAATTTTGTGTCACGTAATTACTAATTTTCCCGACGATTGTGTCACGCTAGGGAATATTCTGGCATGCAACTTCTATCAGTAAATTTCTTATTACCTTAGCAATTGTATCGCGCTGAAGAAGGGTCTAGTGTGCAACTTTTTGACTACTTAGATGGAGTATTTCGCATATATACTGCACGCACACACAAAAAGAAAGGCGGAAACTGCAATTGTACAGCACCAGACGTGTTTTATTATGTCCAATACATACTTTATCCACAGACGTCTTGCAGTCCCCAGCAATTCAGATGTTATCCGAAAGCCATTTAGAGCTATCAAATATGCCTGGCTATCCGAGAGAATAGTCAGGACCTTTCCTTTGATTTCGATATCAAGTGCTATCTTCGCTGCCATTGCGAGGGCGAAGACTTCAGTTTAGAAGACAGTGGTGTGCCTTCCAAGTGAGTACTTTAACCCAAAGTCAGATTCAAGGAAGTTAGCACCAGCACCAGCTCCCTCTTTAGTGAGAGAGCCGCCTGTAAAACTTTTTAAAGCGGATTGGAGAAGGCTCGATATGGTGTTTCCATCAGCCCACGATTCCCTGTAAGGAAAGCCCACAGCAGAGCGATGCCTAAAAGGAAGCTCTAGAGCCATCGCATCAAAAGGCATGCAGGTCAGAGGGCTTTCCCATTCAAGGCCATACGCCAAAAGCAATGGGAAGAACCAGTTCAGCCGGCCTCCCATCTTTGCCATACTTTTGCAATCTGCATTTTTAGAGTGCCAGAGCAACTTATAGGTAGATCGAGAAGTATCTACCACGGTAGTGGTTTGAGGTGGTAAATTGAGCTGTAAATAACCTGTGATCTGAATTACGAAGAGGGGAACCGACTGAGATGAAATATTTGTCGGGGTGAGATTATGGAAACAAATCTGGTATATTGGCGTGTTAGTCGTCGAGCCTAACCATCTCCACTCTGACTTGGAGATGAGTAGGTTCGCATCCAACACCTCCAGCTACAAAACCATCTTGGGATTATTGTGGGTGGCCACATAGCAATTGCTACCAGCGATCAAGCGGCTAGTAAGCTCGATGCTAGTAAGCTAGACAGGTTACTGATGAAAGTACAGACCGAACAGTCGGACAGACATAAAAAAGAAGGCTTTATAGTACGCGAACGACGCAGTGATAACTCCATGATAAGCTGAAAATCTGTAAATGAAGCAATCTATTTATGCAATGCTGCAAAAAAAAACAAAAACAAAGGAAAAATAAGCGGAACATCGTCAGGACTTTTGTGTCAACACAAGGAGAACATTCAACTCCGGAGAGAGAAGTGATGAGAGCGGGCGAGAGCGAGTCCCAAATGGTATGTAAACCCCGGTTTTGGGGAGTATTGGGCCCAGATGCCCCCATCCACCTTGGCTAAGCCTACAAACCGTTACTTAGCCCCATTTGGGGAGTGTGTGTTTTACATTATGGTATCTTGCACGCGATCAGTCGTCCTTCACCACTCATGAAGCAGGGCTTAACTACTCATCTCCATCTTTTCTTCCTCTTATATTATATGTTTCCCTTTTCTTTTTATTAATGGCAAAATGTGAAGAGCAAAATCGGGAATGAATAAAAGAGGGATACGTATTCAATTATATTCCTTTTTTTTTTTTTAGTTACCTTCAACTCCACAAATTCCTACTGACTTATCGTATATGGTAACGCTAAGATAACGCTCGATTAGCTGGCTTAACATTAAAGAGAATATTCGAACTGGAGCTTACTTAATTATGGCCATAACTGATAACTAATGAAAGAGATCAAAATAAAACAGGAATCAGTACTACGGGACTACTCACGAAAAGCTGGGAATTAGTTATGGTCGTAATTAGTAAAGAAAGAAAATGTGAATACAAACGAAATACAAATCGAATATAAATAAATAAATTGACAATAGAACGAAAAACTCTGGACTTACTTAATCATGCGAGCTGCATCAGTAATTCACGTGGGTGCATCCACTAGCTTTTGCAAATTAAAAGATCACAAAAGAATTTAGCCCTTTAATGCGCAGTTTTTTTTATTTGGACAAAAGTATTTTTTATGATCCTGTATAAAATAAAAAAATCTTCATTACAACGGTAACTTTAAAAGCATCCTTTTTCAAGAGAATAAAGGCATTTTTTCCTTTGTAGCAATTCTGCTACATCGCGTACATATATTTTATTTAACTTTCTAAATGAAAGAAATATTTTGAACAATTTTAGGATCCAAAGAAAACGAAAACTGAATCCAATAAAATATATTATAAATGTAGAAATAAACACATTTTTATTGCAAAAGTATAAAACAGAAAAGTTATTTATAAATATGCGAGTTATTCATTATGAAATTTGAAAAAGCAGTTGGTGTTTTTATTTAAACAAAGATGAGTGCCACATTTAGAGCATTTGAGCAAAGAGAATCGTATACATCCTGGATACTTGCACCTTTGGCGAACATCCGCGTAAATTGCCCAGTGCTGCAATCCATCTCTTCTAACATCCTTGGGCGGTACGTATGAAGTGGGCGCTTTCTTCTTTTTAGCTTTAATTTGTTGCTCTAAAGGCGGCGAGGGTCTTCCCTTACTTCTTTTAGGCGGACCGGTTTTCGTGAAGGGAGCCATGCTTTGACTAGCGTTAGGTCCAAAAAATTGTAAAACATGCGCATATACCACTTTTTTGAGCGCATTTTAATTTTAGAACGTCCGATAAAGCTGTCTAAAAGCTGTACTCCTCCCATGTGTCGATTGTATTGCTTGATGATGGCTGGACATTCAATACTGGTAATTTTTTTCCTTTTCTTATCATATCTCGATATAGTACCTAAACGCAGCACTCAGCAATATGTCGATAATAACGTTACAAGTTCGTTGTCTTTCCACACTACTGAACTTATTTCTACATTCTCATATGTAGTAACATATTAGGCAGAAGTGCCACGAGCAGCTTTTTTCATATCAGTTTCATTGGGTAGCTTACAATTTGGGAGAAGATTACGGCGAACTGTACCTATAGTGCATGATTTCCTTGCTTAGCTAAATATACCATGAGCTCAACAGTAGTATAATTATTATAGTTGTCAATGAAAATTTTGTGATTTTCTTATCAATCTAACCACAACATTAGCATATGACCCTAAGTCTGGTTCATTTGGAAGCTTGTACTTCTCAAGATTTTCTTGCCCCGTATAAACTTCAAATTTATAGGCATATCCATCGACTCCACTAAGTACATATAGTTTGTAACCTCACTTATGAAGCTTCATTGGAAGGTACTGCCTAAGATAACTTTTTGCTTTTGTAGCACATAGTTGTTCATCTAAAGATAACTCGTCATATAGAATGCTTTGGTATCTACTGTTCAAATGATCAATAAGCGGTCTGAGTTTAAACATGTGGTCATGATTGGGATCATCCCTCGCAAGCATTTTGTCGTTGTTATTGAAATGTTGGCAACGTGTAATTCTTTCAAATTTTATTGACTCATCGTCTCTTTCTCTCTTTCGAACCCATAGTGGTTATTTCAATATTTCATTACATTTGATATCGTGATGATGGCCGTATATATGCAAAGGCCGATATATTGCTCTAAGTCTTCTTTTGTAATAACTTCAGCTGAATTGATATTTTTCTGCGTTGCATATAAGTTTGATTCTTTCACGATAGCCTCCAATATTTCATTAGTGATGAAGTGACGGAAAAATTCTATAGGAGTAACCTGTTCCTTCACAGACGCAGGTAGAGGTGTATTTTGAAAACGCAGCACTGTTGAGTCAATTTGAAGGTTCCGACGTCGCCATATCAAGTAATTTGCTTTTATTTTTCCACCATTATTCCTGAATATATTCGCTGGTTTCATGTATTCATCTTCTTGAAACGAAAGCTTTGCAACTTCTCCGATTTCATCCACAGATTCACCTGCTATAATATCAATTGGCATATTGACAATATCAAAAAGATCTTCAGTGGCTGCTACATCATCTTCGTCCGCATCTGAGAAATCTAAGTCATCGTCACTATCGTCAAATCCCATCAAACACTGTTCAACTAGCTCCTGAAGTTTTTTATCACAATCCATTGTCCTTTTTAATTGTAGTGCGAAATGTAGATAATATGATAGGTACATAGCGAAAAATAGCAAGCGAACAAATACTAGTCGACATAATTTCATCGTACTACAAAAAAAAAGGTGTCACACAAAACCTTTTTATAATAGATTATAATTTTTCTGGTCAAAAACATTCCGAATTTTACTAAATATAGGCTTATGAAATTAACACAGTTTTTGATTCGGTGGCACACTTAACAAGATTGATGCACTTTGCGCACAGTTTCTGTAAATGCGATAATACCGTTATAAGTATTGCCTGATGTGTATTTCCACTTTGTTGTTGAACATCAACATCACGCATATTTTAGATTGTAGCAGATATGATACATTGCGCAATGAAGGCAGTTTACACGATCTACAAAAGAATACAAGGTTTATGATAAACCTCTTGATATAACGGGTCAGAACACTTCAACAGGATCTTATACAATTGAAAAACTACACACAATTAAATTAGAAATGACGTTTCGTTTAATTATAGACAGACATCAGCCTTTTAACTGATAAATAATTGGTGCAGTCGAAAAGGTGTAAGTCAGGTAGGTGGGCATAATGTACAATGACACTTTTGATGCCAAGAATGTTAGACCTGATTTTAAGTATGTCTGTATCAGCTCTAGTTTATGAGATAGAAAAAAATGTGTTCTTACAAAAAATACTGCGTTTTTTTAAATATTTAATATGAAGAAATTGTCTTTTGAGTGATTTTCTTTAGTGAAGTTGTCTTGGGCAATTCGCATAAGTCCCCAGCAATAGTCTGCCTTCACATAAACGTCCCATCTGACTTGAAAGTTGTTTTCCATTTTTTTATAACATGGTGGAAGCGTTCTTCCGCTAAGATTTCCTAGGTTGTGTAGAAAGCGATATAGAGGTAGTGTATTTTTAGGCTCATATTACAGCCTACATTTTTAAAGGGATGAAGTGCTTCATGAACTAAGTGTACATAATATTCAGTCTTGGAATTTTCGAGGAACCTTCGTGCAATCTCTAGAAAAGATTTCCACGCAAGTCGTGCTACTTTAGCCATAGATGCTCTTTAAATTAGCGTATTTGGGATCCATTGCAAATGGCTGTTAATTTTTCAGCATTTATGAATTTATGTGATGTAGAAAATTTCTGAGAAATAAACTGAAAACATTTACCATTTTTGTACAGAGCATTTTTGCACTATTTTATGTGCAAATTTTATATGGAAGAATGATTTTTTCTGGCTAAACCAAAGACTTATTTATCACATTTCTTTTTTTTTTATTCTGTGTGTTGATTTGGCTCTAATGCCAAAAGTTGGACACTTATCACCCATTAATATTCAACATATATTATTTTCTGTAAAAGTAGGTACTGAAATCACTTGATATTGCATATATATAAAAGTGCAGTATGTAGACTTCGTTTACTGCTGTCAATAAAGAGACGTCCCCTTTGCCTGATAGGTCTGCAAGCCCATGAAAGTCAGTAAGCTGCTCATATCACTACAATATACTAAATTTCCATCAGAACAAAAAAAATTACAATAAATTTCGTTTTCTCGTTCGATACGAAGAAATTGTGTTCTTTTAATTTTGATGCTAACAACTCTAAATTCTCTCCAAAGTGTAGAGATATCTCTTTGCTTCTTCTCACCTCTTCCCCAGAAAACCGGTATGCGTATGGGATGGCCAATTAAGGTCATTTTGTGAAAATGTTTTAAGATTCGATGTATCTTCATAATATTCTCTTTCTTGAGAAGCACTGGATTCCGATGTTTCTTCAACATATTCACTCATTTGAGAAGCACTGGATTCTTCAATTTCTTTCTCCTGAAATTATAGTACTTAGCTGAAGAAAAACTGGAAATGGAACGCATTCTGAATGGGAGATTGGTATTCTTGCTGAAATAATATTGGGGAATTTCCATTTATGGCGATTGTTTTTGTTGATGCCCACTATGTTTGTCGTACAGGAATAACAGTCATCGTGATGATTTTTTTCGATCTTTCCAAATTATAGGGACTACAAATTTTAAAGATTTATGTGTACCTTTCTCCCACTATCGCAGATGCACCAGACTATCGTAGTGAACTTGAGCTGCAGCAAAGCCCTCGAGAAATTCTTCGGAGGACATGAAACAGAAATCCATATATGTGCGTTCTAGTCCAATTCTCTAAAATGTTTTATATTGGTTCTTATGGAAAAGTGACTAAAAAAACTACTATCCACTCAGGAAAATAGACGTCTAGTAATTTAAGCTTAGCTCCTTACTTTCCCAAAGGCTACACTTACTGTATACCTTACTTAACAAAATAATGATATAGTTTCGATTAAAATGTAACCTCACAATTTTGAGCTCAATAAGTCTCAGCTGACTAATAGTTGCAGTAGTGTATGTACGGCCGGAGTCCGAATCTGTAGGCAGACTGACTCGAACTAACGGGACCCCAGCACATTCACATATGCAATTATTGCTCAGTTGAGAGCTTTTGTTTGGGGAATCATATTCATTTGGTTAAGATATTTTTTTTTAAATAATTCTGTTAGGAAAAATAAAAAAATTTGATTATAGTTGGGAATAAAAGGAAATAAGCTTAAGATTATCAGAACACCATTTTTCTGTATGAATAGTAGTTTAGGGTCGAGCAGGTATTCAAATCAAACTTTTGTCAGATTTACATAAGAACACTGCAAATATTTTAGAATCTTAGGACTATGTTAGGGCCCTCATGTAGTAGTGAGGGATTCTGGCTCATGATTTGGGAAGTATTTATCGGGGGTTTGGTTGCAGGGTAAAATAATTATTATCAATGTGTCATGTCGTATATTACCTTCCTTGTTAACTATAGTTAAAAAAAAACAGAACTGCACAAAAATAACACTTTTTTTTGTAACCTTGCGATCTCTAGACTCAATAATTACAAAATTTATGTGCCCTCTCGTATTATTTATATTAATTGTAGAATTTTTTTGAAGAAAAACCACTCCATAATTTGCAATATTCTGTTGAAAAAAGTTGTCTCCCGTGAACAAAAATATCCTTAACAGAATTTTAATTGATAGTTGTCAGAAAATGAACTACTTAATTAGCGAAAATTATTATATTGTCAACTCCGAAAGGGAAGTGCTTGATACCCCCCCCCCCCCCACCCACCCATTTAAAGTTTAACACAATAGACTCAGCAGAGGTGGATAGATACCTCCACAGATTAACTCTTGCAGGAAGGATAATAATCTTTAACCTTAAAACAAACTCTCTCCGACTTAATTGGATTCCTCTGAGTTGATAAGCTAAATCCTGTGTAAAAAGTTTTCCAAGCGTTGAATGCCAATTAGTAGTTGAATGAAATTTTACCGTTGTACCAAGCACAGTTTGATTGCATTTATGAGTGTTGCTCGAGTTACATATTAATCCAGAAGTCTTTAAACACTCTCCAAAGCGTTTCCATAATCTTGCTCAATTAGCATAAACGGCAGATGTTGAGGTTCTCCTCTAGTACTTACATTTATAGAGTTAACAAGCTAATGGGTTCATTGTAGCTTTAACTTGTTGTTTTCCCCGATTTCGAAGTGTATCCTAATGTTTGTTTGTTTAATGTGTGTAAGTGGATAATTGCTAATTGGGAGACCTCTCTAAAATGTTGTTGACCTCTAGAAATATTTCGGAAAGTAAAGCAAATTTGAGCAATTAATTGTGGATTACATGCACTTCGCTTTTCATATATGTATGGAAATGTAATGCAGCTTAAGATCATTAGAATCATTGTCTAAACATGACAAGACTCGTATAATGTTATGAAAAATAATTTATTTTCTTAAATGAGCTTTTAGTGGAAGGACGAAACTTTAACTTGTTGGATTCACTGTTTTGTGCGCGACAGTGAAACGGCTAGCTATAAAGGTATGGTGTGATTATGAGGTTATGCTAAATTACATTTAGGACAGCAGGTGAATATTTGAATCCATTAAGTGGATAGAAAAATAAATATAAAATACATATTACGAAAATGGCTACAACCCATTGATGCATAATGCCAAACATTTTTATTATCGTTTCAGATTCAGTTTTTGGCAAGGAAAACTGTGGCGGAAGCATTTATCATTAAACATGCAAATGTTTCAAAGGTATTATGGGGAGCATCGGCATCGTCAAATAAACAAAAATTATATCTTTATTATTTCTTCGATATTCTAGTCTCATTTCCTCTTTTCTCCGTAGTCATCTCCTACTACTTAGATTTTCTCCTATATTTCCATTAACTCTATACGACTGCTCCCAGCTTTCCTTAGACCTATCTTTCTACCTTTTCTCCTCAGGAGCTGGATTCCATAACACGGAGAGTTGGGGAGTTTTGGAGATGAGAATTTTCGTTTTTTTCGATTAAAACTCTCTAACTCTCCATTTGCGATTCTCGAACATATTTGGGGAGCTAGGCAAACTTGAGAAGTGGCGCAATAATGAAGGATGCCTAAGCCCTAACTCTGTGTGGGACGGTTGTGGAGCATTGGAGTTTTTGCCTACGGATTTAGAGATTAGCGTACAAAAATATAGATGAACAATTACTGGGGAAAGGGCTCTTGGGTATGGGAGGACGTAACACCCCTAATTGTGTTTTTTTCTAAATAACGTCATGTTTGGTATCAAATTAAATAGGAGGAACGGGTAATCGAGTGATGTATTTTGTTTTTGGTCGTTTTTAAGTCATACGTCATTTTTACTGCCGCAAAGCGGTTTCTTGCACTTGGGTCATACACACCCCACTTCCTATATTTATTCCATTATTTGTTTCACATCCATTAGCACTTTGTTGTGAGCATTTTGGCTCATGGAAAGTGCATATCTAAGACTTTAGTTCTTCATAATGATGAGTTGAAAATATGTCCATTTTTGTATAAATAAACGGCCATTTTTTCATCTTAAGAAGGACTGATTCACTTCTTTTGCAGTTATCTCCAAAACCATTTACAGGACTCAAAACCTATTTACATATTAGAGGACAAAATATAGATGATGTAGATATGATTTTGTCCTACATACAAGCTTTAGTGTCCATATTTAACATTTTTATAGCATCTCTTCTGTACTGGACGAGACGACTAAATTGACCATTTCCGCGTGATTTTAAAATTTTAGCAGATACCTCTGAAACACTAAAATCCATATTTCTCTATAAGTTTTGCAAGGATTTCCATAATTGGTTTTTGTGAATACAGCCAGGATATGCGGTGAATCCATTTTAATTTAATTTAATTTGAAACCCCTAGTTACTTAGGTACCTTCACAAAACACAACGAGAACAGACAATACGTACTGTCAGTTGAGAAATAGTCTTTTTACTTCTCAAGAACTAAACCAGCCGAAAGTTTTGTCGAGTGGAATAGAGAGTTTGGTAATTGTCAATACAAATTCCCCGACTTACAGAATTTTGAGTGGAGAGTTAAGTATCAAAGGAATTCTCATCTTCACAACTCTTTCTGTAGGAAACTCGTCCCCAGGAGCACTTCTTTCCCAAATTTTCCATTTAATTTCTTAAGATATCCCAATGGGTATAAAGTTGTTAATGATATTCTTTAATTTTGTTTTAGAAAATGCTTGTTTTGAATCTTAAATCCGTTCTGTTTTATTTATGATAGATGCCTTCACTTATTTGCATTTAGTCTTGGTGAAATTGAATTTATTGAGTCGTATGCACAATCAGTAAACGTTTTGATTGGTTATTATGTATACAAAACTTTTTGGAATTAGTTTACCTCGTAGCGGATATGTGTACATCAATCTGATTGCATTTGATAATCGTGTTGACTTGCACTCTGAACATATTGAATGTTTCACAGAAAATTATTTACTATTGAGTATTCATCGATTTCTATTTGGTTTTATATCCAATAATGCAGTAAAATATTCTGACAAGATCTCCTGCTGGAACAGGGCCGGATCGATGAGATGGGGGGCATTTCCCAAAGTAGATAGATTTAAGGGTGCGGAAAAACGACGGACCTCTGAACTCATAACTAAACAAGAAAAAATCTAATTACAAGAATTGCAAAAATTTTTCAGACCATTCTTCACTTCAGTCTTCTTTCCGGAATATTAACGATCCTTTGCTAACATCATACTTGGAATTGTGCTTATATACATTTACTTTCTATTAAATATAAGACTGTAATACCCTAGGCAGACGGACAAAATCAATGATCATTCGTTCGTAATTGATTTTTTTCAAAAATCAAATTACCCAAGGTTTTCTTGATTCAAACGAAAGTCCTGCCAATTTTTGTATGTAATTGACAACACATTTTTAATACTTAAAATTAAAATTCAATGGCAAATCGATTTTTGAAAAATTCAATTACGAACGAATGATCATTAATTTTGCCCGTCTGCCTACGGTATTAGCCTCTGTAAGCTAATTAAACTAAACATTTCGCCAAATTCGCAAATTGTACCTTTGTGTCATATGTTAAATGAACTCAAAAATTGTACAAATGTACAAAGGTGCCTGAAAAGCCAGCAATCGCCATCATCCACTAATCCTATCTCGAATATAGACAAAATATAAGACAATAGGCACAGAGATGCTAGAAAAATATTTTTATGCCAGCTAAATTTACCCATTTTAGCCGTAGTTAAGGCCTTTGAATCCGACTAAAAAATCAGCGAAATCCTTTCAACCTGAATGGCAGTACGCCAGAATTTCTACCCAGAGTTGTTATGAAACGGTCTCAAATTTTAGTAAGCCGGGAAGATTCATATTGAAAGCCAAAAAAAACGAATCTAGAACATAATAAAATTGTTCATCTGTATTCTTTATGTTCATAAAATAAAGTGCATTTGTAATGATACTATTTTTTACTTTACCTTTACTTCAAAACAGTTTGAAATTCAAACGACAATTAAGCTCTATGATAGATCGTAACTTTTGTTTTGAACAGTTCTGGCTCTAATTGCAGTATGCAGTATATAATAGCTCATCTATCATATACATATGGTACCTGGAACTGTAATGAAATTTGCCCAAAATAAATATTGTTGTTAGAGGGGGTGGCAACTAACACCCCCCCCCCCCAACGCTGAAAATTTGATAGATCTGGCACTGTGCTGGAATACAGAAAAGTAGACTTGCCTAGGGTTTCCAATTATCCGACATTAATGACTATCCGGATATCGAATACTGAAAACTCAAAATATCCGGATAATCCGGATATCCGGATAAAAAAAAAAGCAAAATAAATAAATAGCTTGAATCCAATATTTCATGGTGTTTTATAATTTTTTTATTCAAATATTTTAATTATGGACATTAATTATTAATAAATAGTAAAAAAAACATTATATGATTTAAATTTATTTTGTTTTTAAAAAAGAATATCTTAAAAAGTTATATCATGTTATATCATGTAATTTCAAAATTGTAATTGATTGAAACTGTAAATGCTGGCTTTATTGTAAGAAATGCATTAAATAATATGTTTTTTGCGTTCTCTGCTCACCAACAGAAGAAATTGCCACTTCCAGTTATCCCTGCAGACTAGCAATGTAATGGGAGCAGCTTTTGAATTATAATCAAAATATTTATGGAATGTGGTATATTGCCTGCTTCTAAGAAGATTTACTTTCATAAGCATTTTATCTCGACGTTCATCCATTCATTTTTTATTCTGTTTCGATAAATCTTAACCTAAGTTCGATCTAAATTCGTCTAAGCTTTCAAATAGAAATTTATAAGCACATTCAGCGGTCAAAAGTGTTGCTGAATTTTTATTTAATTCCTTTGCTGCAGTCTCTAGTGGTAATAGGACATCTAACAATTCTTTTAAACTTGATTGCCCTTAAATGGTTAAAAATTAAATGCCACATCGTTGACTGCTGGCTTACCTGTTGGTTACGTCAACAGATTTTATATACATAATCACTCCATATATGGATAACGCCATACGGATAACAGAAAACTTCTACACCGGAATCTGGAGACATCTATTTACTCCATAATCAATGTATATACTACCTTTTTGGGCGATTAACTCAATATTTTATTTATAAATATATTTAATTTTTAACCACACTGGTTATCATGTAATTTTAGTGCTTAGTAGGTTTTGTTATACCCTAGATGAAATCTATAGCCTACACTAAGTTTGTCCTTCCGTTTGTAACGCATAGAAATAATTATAGTAGCGCAAAATGGATTGTACGCCCATGTATAATATTAAGAATTATTTTGATTTTTGCATGTCCGTCTGTCTATCTGTCTATGTGTCCGCACGATAACTCGAGAACATATGTACTTAGATAACTGAAATTTTGCACATGAGCTTTTTTTAAAAAAAAAAAAGTAAATTCAAGTTAGAAAATGGGACAAATCGGGTAACTCCTTCAAGGATTTGCCATACAAAACTTTCGTTTTTCACTACATATTTGGACATTGCTTTAGAGAACATCAGCGTAGAGAGCTGAAATTTTCTAGGCGACGTTTTCATAAAACTAGTAAAAATAATTTCATAAATGAGCTAAATTGGGCGATATAAAAATTTTGATCTTTTACGTAGGTATTCTGTGAAAACAATCAGTCCTACACGTTTTTTGTGTACTCAAAAGTTCTTCAAAATATGAAATACTATGAAACTAGTTATAATAATTTTTACTGTCCGACGAACCGTTCTAGAAATATATGCGAAAAACCACTTAGAAAATCAGACTTACACAGATCGGTGACCATACAAAAATACATAGACCCAGTTTAGACCGGTCAGTCTCAGTATGCTGCCTCTGCCGCACAAAATCTGTAGGTTGGGTGATGCTTCATTCCTGACCCCAACTATCATATTACCGAGAAGTTTTTGTACGGCAGAGGCAGCTTATTGACCCGTATAAACCGGGTCATAAGCGCATTCATCTAGGGTATCATAAGAATTACTCTTGGACCAATTCTAGCTTTCTTACTTGTTTTTTTTTTCAATTTGGATAAAAAAACATCAACGACAACTTATTTGTTTATTCAAAGAAAGTTTAATAAATAAATAATAATAATAAATAAAATTGCCACTTGAGAAAGTAATTGTATAATCTGTTGAAAATAGCTGAACAGTTAGAAAGAAAACAGTATTTTCCTGAAAAAAAAATTTCAAAAATATCCGGATTATTGGATAATTAAGGAAAAATATCCGGATTACCGGTAGTCAAAATGGGACGGATAATCCGGATAATATGATATCCGGATATCCGGATTGGAAACTCTAGTCTTGCCTGGTTCTAGTACAATTTGCCAGAAAGGAGTTTGATCCGTTACCACGAAGCTAGTAGTGACTATAAAGGACGCAGCTTGCACCAAAGATTGAGCATTAATAAATTCTTCTAGCATTCCTAAGAAATACCAATGATTCTTGGGCAAAAAATGTGTATTGAAAAGAAACAGACATTCACATCTGACAAATTTATAGCGATGTTAATTTTCCATTATTCTTAATTGTTTTCTCTCTTTGTAAAAATGTTTTCCACTTCTTTTTTAGGGGATTCTTAAATATTCGTGATTATGATTACATATATATTTTCACATGGATTAATACATAATACCTACACCTCTAGCCATCGAATTAGGAGTGTATAGAGCCTTGCGATACTCCATATGAAATTTTTCTGCAAAACACATTTATTTTAAGTTCTCTGAGATGTGACATAACAAAGTCAAATTTATTACGCTACAGAATTAAGAAAGAAAATAAAAGACCTCAGTATATGATAAATATAAAGGAAATAAATGTACGAAAGTCAAAGAAATATAACAAATCTGCAAATACTTGAAGTTTGGTCTTTATTTTTTTAATGTTTACCGATGACTACATTCAACTAATGTTGATTCAGTTATGATGGAAACAATCGCTTCAACGATCAAGGCTACTGAAACCTTAATTCTAATAACAAGTTGTAAAGCAATTGGTAATAATTAAAATTCCAATTCTGGAGCAGGGGAGTCAGGTGAACCATTCAAACTAGGATTGCTTAAGCACCTGCACTAATAGTTGATTTCCTTGATATCTTTGGTTTTGATACAAAAAAATTTTTAACAGAGTAACAAAACCGCTCATGATGGGGCAAATTCGTCCAAAGAAGGGGAACATTCGTCTGAAGAGTGTGAAAATTTATAGAATTAAAAGAAGTGATAAAGCTTCACAGATAAATCAAAAAAAGAAATGTAACAAAACATAAATTGAAATTTTCATTCTAATCACTGAAAAAATTGAGTAAATTTAATAGGTAATCATATAAACCTAATTTTTTTTTCTTATATAATAGTTTGAAAAATCACTATCAAAACTATATCTCTTCTTTACTTTGTGGATGAATTGGTTCTGGTAATTTCATTACCACGTCAGATCTTGATATAAAAGAAACATCTTCAAAGCTTGGTTCAATAAAGTTATATTTTCCTGCACATTTCCTGAAGAATTTCATGGTGAATAAATTATTTACAATAGAAATAATATGGCAAACATAATAGACTGGCTGATTTAACCCTTAAGTTGGCGCAGTAACAAAATATAAAAAAGTAAGTACATGGGGTCAGCGTGACCCCAATTTCTTCTATCTAGAAATTTAAGTAAACCACAAAATATTCAAAAACTAAAGCAATATAGTTGGGTAACTAAACCTTATTGCTTTAACAAAAACTGAAATACAAAAAACTTCTCTTTAATTTAACACAAAAATAAAATAACAATTATATTATATTACATACTAGGGAACTTCTTACCAGTCTATATAGAAAAGATACGATAAGATAATTATTTATTAGTACAAATAATACTTTTTATAAACATAGTTCCTACGTTACATACCAATTCCTTAAACAGCTCTATCCTTTACAAATTGCACACATTTTCTCTTAAAAATCTTAAAATTACTTTCTTTTTTTATTTCTAATGGTAAATCGTTAAATTGTTTAAATCCTTTATATATTAGTGAATTTTGTGTCCTATTTCTTTTAAATAAGGCTAATGGAATATTTACATGTGCTCCTCTCAAGTTATACGGCTGAACATCTGATACCATCCTAATTCTCTCCTGTAGATATATTGGTAGACATCCCTTTCTAATTTTAAAAATGAAAAGAAGTACATTAAGATGTATTCTTTGGCTGCAACTGATCCATTTTAAGGTTTCTAGCATCATTCTTATTGGCTTGAGTCTATTACACCTTAGTATTATTCACATAGCTCTATTTTGAAGCTTTTGAAATCGCTCTAACTTTGTCTTTGTGCATAGAAATAGTATTGAAGAGCAATACTCAAAATGAGGTTTTATTAAAACATTATATATCTTAATTGCACTCAATGTCGATAAATTGCTTCGAATTCTTCTAAAATAGGCGACTTTTTTTTCCAATTTTTTTACAAATATAATCAATGTGTCCATTAAAGCTTAATTTGTTGTCAATAATAATCCCCAGATACTTAATTTCACTCACGCACTCAATTTTTTCACCATCAATTTCTAAGTCGTCATTATACGTACTATTTATGGGCATAAATTTAGTTTTTTTAACATTTAATTTCAGTTTATTCTTTCTTAGCCATTCACTTAATTTATTTAAATCCATTCTTAAATCGCTACTGATTCTTTCTACATCTTTAGCAGTTACAAACACCAACGCATCATCAGCAAAAAGTCTAATTTTTTAATGCCTCAACGCACTCTTAATGTCGTTTATATATGTATACCAAGAACAATAATGTACCCAGCACTGATCCTTGTGGTACTCCCAATTTTATTTCAACTGCTTCGGAAAGCATGCCATTAACTCTTGTTCTCTGTCTTCTTCCCTCTAAATAGTTCCGAAACCAACTGTACTCCTTGCCCTGTATACTATATTTTTGAAGCTTTGATAAAAGAATTTTTCTGTCTATAGTCTCGAACGCTCTCTTAAAATCCAAGAATACTGCTAGAATAGCGTTACCTTCCTCCATTTCTTCTTTCCATTCTGTCACTACCCAATTTAATGCTGTCTCGCAATTGTGTTGCTTTCTAAACCATGATTGTTCCTTAGCTATAAGATCATTTTCCTCTAGGTATTTTTCTAGTTGGATTTGTACTCCTTTTTCCAAAATCTTCTCACATAGTGGTAGCATATTAACTGGTCTGAACTCTTCACATTTCTTCGTATTTTTTACCTTATAAATTGGTATTACTACTGACTCCTTCCAAGCGTCGGGAAATTCTCCAGTTATTAATGACTCATTAAAAATACGAGTTAAGGTTGCACCCAGTTCCGACCAATGCTCTATTACCGTTCTAGCACTTAAATTGTTATAGTCTCACTTTACTACACTACAAAGTAAAAAATAAGAACCACCACTATTCAGAGTAGAGTAAAAAACCTACACTATTCACTGAAAACTACAATCTTAGCATAGTTTTATTTATTCTCGTTAGAACTCATCCGAAAATATTATAAAATGTCGAAATTTCAAAAGATATACCTAACAAAACTTACCTCACGAAAAAAATTACGTAAGTGGGCGAATGGGGTCACACCTTAGATCATAACACGAAAGGATAGGCTATGAGGAAGAAAAATTTAAGCATTTTTCTTGATGTAGTAGAATCGCATCGATGTATTTGTTTAGTCATGGAAGTCGTAAACTACGATATTTTCTGAACGGGCACATAATTTAGTGGTTGAAAGTTAATCAAATATTGAACAAGTTTTATAATTTCCTGTCAGCGCGATTCGTATCATTTTTTCATTTTTTCATTTTATAATTTTATAATTCTTTTATAACTTATTACATTTTTAAGAGTTTTCCTAGTGCCCCATTTATTTGCTGATAATATTTCTTGTCGTTGCCTTTGCTTGACTTACATCAAAGAAGAGCCCCAATGACAATTCAATTGCTAGCAAACAAAGCGGCATTGGAAAACTTTAATTTTTTTACCACGGCTGTTTATTTTTATTAATATTTCACTTTTATTTTATTTTAAACACAATAATTAATTAGTAAAGCTATTAAGCTTACTTGAAGAATACTTTTCTACGACAATAACGCCGCTTGTTTCTGCAGCACAACACAGCGCACTTCACCACCATAATTATAGACTCCGGAGTCTCGATTATAACAAATCTCTTGCACAGAAAAATTATTTGTACCAGTTTTTCAATATTACATAATTTTAAAACACTTTTATTAATCTTTTAACTCACAAATCACTTAAAAAACACCCGACCTAAGAAATGACAAATGAGAAATGTCAAAAAATATCGAACTGACACAAACTAAAACCCCAGCCCTCTTGTCATTTCCCTCCCTTGTCCACAAAAAAATTGCTTATCACACGTACACGAATTTTATACAAGGTAGCCTATTCTTTCGTTTTATGATCTAAGGGTCACACTTCACGTTAGTACAAAAGCATGTCTACGTTGCAGGCAGTGGCTCGAGTACGACGATTTTCAAAATGGTGTTCTAAGATGAAAAGCTACTAGAAGACGCAAGGTCGAGAGAGAATGCGTTTGTTCTTAATTTTTTTTTTTGCGGTTAAAATTGCTCCGATCCCATGCGCCTACTAAAGGATTAACGCAAATTTCGCTAGTACAAACTTATTAGTCGATAAAATTTCATCAGCTCTTAGTTCTTTACTCAGTTCTGGATTCTAAGCAGCAGCAGCAGTAGTGTTTGCCATTGGACGGACGTACAAGTCTCAGTATAAGACACTTCGGTTCAAAAAATGGAAAATTACTACTTTAGCAAGTTTTCCTTTTCTTACTTCCGTTTTATTTCTCTTCATGTGTTTTCTTCAAGTTTTCCCTTTTCAGGGATATTCGCGAAAATACAAGACCTTCCAGATCTTACATTTGTTTCCTTTGCAGTTATTTTAGGATACAGATGTAAAATTTCTGGATTGGCTGAAAGAGTCACAGAACTTGTCGATGGAATTCCTATACCGCCATTATGATTACTTCAATTTTCTTCCCGAAAAATCCGTTTATGAAAATATGTCGGAATTGAATGGAAAGATTCCCGTTTCTGCAAAACCCTTTTGCAATATTTGCAGGACAAAAATCGTTTAAATTTTGTTGAGCTGTCAGTTTTGCTCCAATTTCATGTATTGATTGGGTTTCTGATGTTTGACTGTGAAATCAGAAAAAGAGGTTTCGCAATAATTTTTGAAAGGACTATAATTTGTAAAATCGTGTAGCTGCAATTTATTTGACGTGTGAGGTGGAAAAACCAACAAATTATTTCCAAATTCACGATAAAAAGAAAAGAAAAAAGCATATAAGGAGCATTGTGAGCCGTAATTATAGAAAAGCAATAATCTAGGATATTCCTTCGTACAATTTGTATTTATTTTTTTATGTCTTAACCCTTTGCACACGAACGGTGTCTCTCAGGTGCCATCCTATTCTGCTCTTCAACTCGATCCGGACTTGAGAGGTGTCATCACTAATTATGGTCCTATTGTGCACCCATTACTAATTTTCGTTTCCGTAAAATGTAAAATTGTATTTGTTTACCAAAACAAGTAATTTCGTTGTGTGAATTCTCTAATTAAGTAAAGAAAAACATTTTATTGTTGTTGTGGAAATGTCTGAAAGAAAAGGGATGGGAGCCAGCATTTCATACCACTATGGGCTCTGAAAAAAAGAACGGATGAAATATTTGCTAAACGTAATAATTGCAGTATATATGACCCAAGTGCATGAAAATGAGTTTTCGGCGTCAAAAACGTTTTCTTATAAATCGGGAGAGAGAAACTATATCAGTGGATAGCCACACAACACACCTTGATCGTAGGAAAGCTCTTCTTGGTTCTGGCCATCCCCATGTGCTGCCAGGAAAATAGTTTGTCCGTAGTACATCTCTAAAGCCCTAGTTTTGTGATATTTAACGGATTATCTCATTATTTGTGCGGAAGGTTGTCCTCAGTATATACATGCAGCGCTATCCACCCTTCACCCGCAAAGGAAGCAGCAAATAAAATATGAAGTACAGTTTTAATCAATCCCAGTTCATCAGAATTTTTGTTTATATATAAAAAATATGTGGGATGAAAATAGGATCATAATGGGATCTCTTCTGGCTGCAGTTTGTGGAAATTTTTGAATGTGCTAAGATGTATCATAGTTACGGCAGTATATTTACCCCATTTTCTCTCAGTATTGAAGCGGTTGTTTGTACATTATGTGTGAAGAAGTACTTGGTTACGTCACGCTGACGAACCACAAGGGATAGTAAAAAGTAAATCTATTATGGTGTTGAAAATCTGTTTTTCGTTATTCTAATGCTTTAATTTATTATGTAAGCAAAAGTCAATAGAGAAGAAAGAAGTTAAAACAGTTGAAGAAGAAATATTATGATTACTACCAAAATGTGATTCTCTAATGTTCATAAATTACTTATAAAAATCTGCTGAGTAAAATAAAAGTATTTTTACACTTACGATTAACATTGAAGTTATTCAATAGATACTCAGAGTACTACAAAATTTCACGTTATTTCAGTTACAAATATTAGGATTTGATAGCTAATTTCGTAATTCCGAATGAATACTTAAATTAATTCGCATTTGTTTAGCGAATAGTTTGCCATACACAGTAAAAAATATCTTGGAAATCTCTATTCTAAAAGAAGTAAAATTTTACCTACAACAAAAGTAAGTTTACAAACATTCTTAATAATACAAATTCTTGTGTGTAATTTTCATAAATGTGTAATTTCACCCATTTAATTGCTACAATTCAAAGGAAGGCGTAAAAACACAAACAATTTCTGGAAATTTAAAGTCGATGCAGCAAAGTTGCTATTCCAATCATAAATTTGCGTCGGTATAAGTAAAATTGTACATGATTTCTGTAAAATCGCTTATTTATGCAGTAAAATCAAAACAGGCTTGCTCTTGAAAGTCATTTCTGGTACGGACGTGGAAAGTGTTAGTTGATTAGCTTAGTGGTTCCAAATAGTTTCAGCCTATTCCTAGTTTCATCTTATTCTTAGTTTCAGGTTATTCCTAGTTTCTCATCATCTCATCATCTCATCATCAGCATAAGTGCCGTAAAAACATTAATCAACTAACACATTTTTATTACTTTTCGCTCCATATTAACTTTGCTCTATAAATAGAATGGGGAAACTTGCAAATGACTTGTCCAGTTCAGAAATTTTTTGTGACTTTCATGTGATGCTTTTATAAATCTTTTGGTGAATTTATAAATTTGCTCATTACTAGATACGCACAGCTTAAAATTAAAAAATTAGGGGTAAGAGAGTTCAGCTTTATTTAGGAATTCTACATACAAATATGTATATGAATTACGTCTACATGTAATTTTACGTTCATCTATTTACACCTATTACAACTTTTGCCTAATTTTACAATCGTATAGTAAAATATTTCCTCTAAAATGTGTAAATTTCAATCAGGTGTTTACATATATTTTGAGCTAGTAAAATTGCTACACTTAGAGTAGGCAACCTATTGCCTACTCTATGAGTACCTTTACTTTATACGTACCCCCATCGGCCATCGTTCGTGCATGTACTATATTTGCTCTAAATGGTAAATTTGACGTTCTACATATATACATCAGGTGACAAAACTGCGAGTGCCCGATGGACAGTCTGCGTCCTCCGGTTTTATGCTTATGTATATATATCCCGAGTCCCGAGGACAACCCAAGTTTAAAAGACAGGATGTACTTGGGATGTACAGATAATATCCCAACCCCGGGCATTCGGATATCATAAGAAGATCTGAACACGTCCCAGAGCAAAATCGGGATGACCTAGGGACATTCCTACAGTCTGACTGGGATGATCTTGTGCTGTGTGGGTAGTACTCGGCGAAATCTTAAATTTGATATGAAACATGCCGTATTGAAGCCATTCCCCTAAAAGTACCCTCGATAAAAACAATTTCTGCTACGAATTGTAGCTGGTTATTAGCTGAGGTTAATGGTGATGGACATAACCCTGCCGAGATAGACCTGATCAAAGGTGCGAAAATCTAGTACCTCATTTCGAATTGAAAATAAAGGAACCACTAAAAAGTGATCGAAACATCTACGAAAATAAAGAATGCTATTACTTTTATAAAAACAAAATAATAGAAAATATACTGCGCCCCTCGGGGGGACCAAAATTTGATGTAGAATATTTTAAAAAATCTAATAATAGTAATCGAATAGCTCAGCACATGAGAAGAAGTTTAAGTCCCAGGCTCTTATGCTCCGAGGTCAAATGGCTGAGTTATAATTGAAAACCCCCTGACCCCCAAATTTCCCCCTCCACCCCGCCGAGAAAAAAGTAGCTTATGGCACGCGAATTTTAATTATCGATGAATATTTGCAATATTAACCCATTCGGATGACTGGTTTGGGAGGTATAGGGTCTCCCGATTTCTGCAATGTAAGAAAAATTTTAAGCCTTATTTTTGAAACGTTGCTCGCATCTAGCTCCGCCCCCCTCCCCCCGGGACCTGAAATTTCTACCATTTGTAGCCTAGGACGATACTGGTAACTGAAGCTATCTGCGAACTTTCTATGGCTCTTGGTTTAGGAAATATAAACAAAACTGTTTCAAATTTCACACACCTACCCCGCCGAGAGTTTACCCTCTATCTTAAAACTAACTTGATTAAAAGATGTGCATATAGTCGAGATGAGCATACTCACTAAATTTGTTAAAAAAAACTTTCTCCTTCCCTCCTCCAGTTCTGGGACCCTAAAATCAAAAGTCCAATTTCGTAAAACATCCCTTCGTTTGATACCGGATCGAATTAACACACTCTGGTTAAAAATACAACCAGGCCACTTTTAATTTTTTTTCGACTATCAATTTTAAATTCTTATGTTTGATTTTTTTAAATTTTGTATTAAAACTACTGTCGGATAGCTGATTACCCATACTGTGCAAAGGGTGCAAAGGGAACATCAAGAAAAATTTCTGCAATCATCCATTCGCTTTTGATGTTTAGAGCTAGAGATTCAGTAAAGGCATCAGTAAAAAAGCATTACTTGATTTTCATAAAAGGGTTTGCATTTAAAATGCCTACCATCGTTACCAAACTTCCTCTTTCAGCAGACACAGCTTAAGATACTGCCCGCAATACCTTCCCCAGCAATAACCTGAGAAAATTAGAAAAAAAGATTTATGCTTCGATGTTTCTTACCCTTGGATATTCCATAACTGTTGTTATGCCAGTCTCGTCAAGATTATAGTTGTGTTCTTTTGTGTACTTGTTCTGGAACTCCCATATACTGGAGAGAACAAATTATTCTGTCGATTGAAGCGAACTATTTGTACTGTTCGCTTTATTTATAAATCATCGATGAAAATGTATGAGGCGTTCTTTTGTGCATCTTTCGTTCTGCCCTGTTCTGTGGACACAAAAGAACACAGCTTATACTATATGTCTTTTGCTGCAAAATGGTGTCGTTCATACAAATTTCTTAAATTTCGAAAAAGGAACGCACTGTTATACTTTAGTGAATTCATTTAATCTGGCCAAAGTTTTGTTTTCGGGGATCCTTAACGAAATATATGAATTTATTTTCAAAAACCCCAACAGCCACTCTTTGCTAGCTTGTTTGTTTATTTGCCATGATTTAGGACAAATTAGAGTAGACATGGGTCAATTTCCTTAACATTGAATATGTCAATTTTTTATGCAATTTCGAACAATTTTTTTAATAACTCGCTAATTATCTTCCTGGTACTTTGAAAACACTTGATTAGATTAGTATTTGCTTTGATACTGCCTATGGGTCGTCATTATCGGCACTACTGTAATTGGAATCTGCGGGAGCTTGTCTGTAGAGCTTGAATTTCCTTTTTTTATTTGGAAAAAATGAATGAAAAAATTGAAAAAATGAAAAAATTGAAAAGATGAAAAAATTATGAAAGAATGAAAAAAATAAAAAAAATTGAAAAAAATTGTGAAAAAATTTGAAAAAATTTGTGAAAAAATGTGAAAAAATTGAAAAAATTAAAAATGAAATTATAAAAAATAAAAAAATGAAAAAACGAAAAAATGAAAAAATGAAGAAATGAAAAAATGAAAAAATTATTAGTGCTTGATGTATTGCCAGTTGCCCCTCACCACATATATTCATAGATGTATCTACGACCCTACATATGGCAGGTGCTGTTGGTTGGCGAAGCGCTGTATCGGTGGTGCACTATTCCCCACCATCACCTGTTGGAGTTTATCCACCAGTGAAAAATTGCTACCGTCATTAAACATCAGCTGTCACCATTTGCTGAGGCCTTTCGACTCCAACCTAATCGTGATAATGCTGCCGCTACGTCATCTAATGGTAACAGGCCTGCTTGCACACCCATTGTTTTACGTCTATCTTGCCCACTGGAATGTAAAAAATTCTTAAAATTGCTGAAAACACATGGTAATATACAGCTAGCAGATCTGCAAGCGGGTTTTTCTTCTAATTACCCAATTCGAATTCACGAGAGTTTAACACCGAAAAATAACAAAATTTTTCAAAAGGCGTTGCAGTTAAGAAGAATGAATAAAATTTATTCTGTATTTACAAGAGATGGTCTGGTGTATATGATTCGTGCTGAATCGGATAAAGCGATGCTTATTACTGAACTTACCCAGCTAGAGTGATGTGGAGCACATATGTATATTGTGTAATTTTTATTCTATTTTTTTTTCTCTCTTTTTTCTTTGTACATATTAAGTATACATTTGATCTTGAAATTCTTAGTATTTAGTAATTTTCTTATTCTTTCATACATTTCTATTAGTATCACATTCTTGAATTCTTGAATTTATTTAATATTTAATATTCATTTTCTTTTTCTTTCTTTTTAGTTTTGTATACAATCGGGATGTCCATTGATATTTGTATTGATCTAATTTTTGGTTTTGCTGAGATACTCTGCTGTAGCCTACATATGCTCTGCGGTGGGTGATACCCTATCTCCTTTGAACAAAATGAGCGCTGTTCTCAATATCTTTTCCAAACAATCTGAGGGATTCAAAATTTGTGCATTTAATGCGGGTAGTTTAAATAATAAAATTGATCTTCTTAATAACATTTTTGATACTAATATAATACATGCGCTTCTGATTAGTGAAACTTGGCTCAAGCCTCATATACTCAACAATGCTGTATCTATTCCTGGTTTCTCAATCTATAGGAATGATCGCTTGGATAGGATTGGTGGTGGTGTAGCCATTTATGTACAATCCTCTCTCAAAACTTCTGTCTTAGCCATCTCCTCACCAGGTGCAACATTTGAATTTGTATGTGTAGAAGTTAATACTGGCGTAGATAAGTGTATTCTGGTTGCCGTTTATTGCCCCCCTAATGGTTTTAAAGAGGATACATTCATCGAATTTCAAAGAACTATTTCCCACCTTTGTTGTAGTTACTGGAATGTTATTGTTGGTGGTGATTTTAATGTTGATGGCCTAAGGAGTCACATTCAGGCTACAGACCTATTATACCTCATGCAAACTTTAGACTTAACAATTGTTAATCATATGCCAACATTCTTCAATACTAGCAATCCGTCCCAATTGGATTATTTCTCTGTAACTAATAGCGATAAGGTGTTGTTCCACAACCAGTTGACTCCAGTGAGTAACTTTGATCACGATTTCTTATATTTGCCATACCAGCTGGCTTTAGATCCTTCTTTAAGTGCTGACTCATTTTATTATCGTGATTATAATAAAATTAATTCTGACATGCTCCATGCTGACTGCCCCGCAATGCCGTGGTCTGATGTACTCTTACTGGATTCTGTTGATGATAAGATTGATTTTTTTAACAACTTAATTTTACAACTCTACTATCGACATGTTCCTCTGATTAAAAAGAAAATCTTTTCCCAACGCTGTCCACAAGAAATTCACATTCTTCTTGCTGAAAGAGATTTTCTTTTGCATCGATATAAAATCTCACGGAACCCTGCAGCTCATCATCGATATAAAAGTGTCCGAAATCTCGTCACACTAAAACTCAGGCAAGCCAAAAAATCCTATTTTGGCTCCAAATTGAACCCTAGTCTACCTCCAAAAAATCTGTGGCGAAATTTACGCTTTATGGGGGTGGCAGGTAAGAATGAGAACATATGCTCGATCGACGCTGATTGCTTGAATGAACATTTCACCTCCATGTCTCCGATTAATCAGTCTGCTGGTCAGGGCCGGAATCAAGAACTGACTATAAGGCACAATAAATGGTTTGCATTCCGCTGCACTGATCATTTTGAAGTATTTTCAACCTTAATGGCAGTGAAATCCACTGCAACCGGCCATGATTTAATCCCTCCTAAATTCATCAAGTTGATTGCTCCCTTCATTGTTGGTACCTTAGTGCACATCTTTAATGTTTGCCTTACCACATCGCAGTTCCCTACTATTTGGAAAAGAGCTCTTATTATCCCAATCCCTAAAAAATCTATAGCCTCTTCTGAGAAAGACTACCGACCAATCAGTATACTCTGCTATTTCAGTAAGGTGTTCGAGAAAATAATATATAACCAAGCTGTTAAGTTTGTTGACCGGAACAAGTTCTTATCGCCTTGGCAATCTGGGTTCCGTAAAATGCACAGTTGTGAAACAGCTCTATTAAAAGTAACATCTGATATTACTGAAGCCCTTGATCAGGATTTCCTAACGATACTTGTTCTGCTCGACTTTAGTAAAGCATTTGACTCTGTCGACCATACTCGCCTTCTTTATAAACTTGCAAGCAATTTTAATTTTTCTTCATCTGCTGTTAATCTAATTGGGAGCTTCCTTTCACATAGACAACAAGCCGTCAAAGTGCGTAATATAATATCGCAGTTTCGCTCTACTGAATGTGGTGTTCCCCAAGGCTCGATTCTTGGTCCTTTCCTTTTTAGTTTATTTTTAAATGATCTTCCCACTGTTGTCCAGGACGTATCTATTCATCTCTATGCTGACGATGTGCAGATTTACTTCAGCAGACCAATTGGGTTACAAGAGGACTGCATTGCTCGTATAAATGAGGATTTGCATCGCATATCTGAGTGGTCACTTGAAAATGGGTTGATTTTAAATGCCAATAAGTCGTGTTGTATGCCTATCTATAGAAATACTCTTGAAACATCTGATATGCCGCCTATTTTACTTAATAATGTTATCTTACCGTATCAAAACTCAGTCAGAATTCTAGGTGTTGAACTGAATTCTAGGCTTTCCTGCTGTAGTCATATCACCAATATTATTTGCAGAGTTTATGGGTTCTTGCGCCAATTATGGGTCCATGGATATCTTCTCTCTACTGAAATGCGCATGAAATTAGTAAGAACTCTTATTGTACCTCATTTCATGTACGGTACCATATTATTTCCAAAGTTAGACTCAGTCTGCCGCAGAAGACTTATAGTAGCGTTTAATGACTCTATACGATTTGTCTATAATCTACCACGTAGTGCTCATATCTCAATGCACTCAAGTTCTGTGCTTGGTCACTCACTAGATACTCACCTTGAACATCGTGATCTGTTGTTTTTGTATAAATTTCTATTTAATAAGTGTCCCGAATATCTCTACAAGAAATTAAAATTTATGCATTCATCCAGAACTATTGGTTTTCTTCTTCCTCGATGTAACTCACATTATGGGGAACGCTCTTATTTTGTTCAAACCCTACGTAAGTGGAATCTACTGCCGTTTGACCTTAGGGCGGTGGGCTCTAGCAGAGAATTCCTTCAGCGATTAAAGTCATTTTCATCCAATTAGTGTACATCCTGGTTCGTCGTTTTTGCTATTTTATTATACTTAGTTAATTTTTATTCGATCTTAATTTTTCATCTTTCTTATTTGATTGTTTTAATTTTTACTATTATTATATACTTTTCTTTCTTTTATACATATATGTGCTAAAATCTCTTGCCAGTAATTAGGTTTGTTCTGCTTGCTATTTGATCATTATATTCTCATTTCAATTTTATATATATATCGTTAGTTTTTATTGATTTTTCTGTATATTTAAATTCCACCTCTTATCTGTATGTTAACAAGATTATGTAATCTTTATACAGTAGCCAGCAATAAAAGTATTATTATTATTATTAAAAAAAGCCTGCACGTTACTAAAGGGTTTCTTTACCGTGAGCTTTGTGCGGGAACTGAATCTACTTTATTGTTTGGTATCCCATGGTAATGTTATACCCCAACACAGCTCTGCTAACCTCTATCATTTGTTTTATAGATCTATTTTGGAGGTCTTTAATAATTTTAGAATGTGCTGCTATTTCTTGTGTTGTATGTTGTGTTGTTTCTATTTTCTGTGTGTTATGTTGTGTTATTGACTAAGTGTTTGTGGATTGTTGTATTATGTTCTTCTTTTATTAAGTTTTATTGTGTTACTAATAAAGTGTTTTCATGCAGTGTACTGTGTTATGTTTTTATTTTTACTTTGTGTACTATTGTGTTATAAGCTAAGTGTTCTCAGGTAAATATTTATTTGCATATATTTTCTTTTCAATTTTATATGTAGATTCCTGTAATTTATTTGAATAAATTATTTTTTCATGTATTTATTTATACGAATGCTATTTATTAGATATAAAATTATTTTAAACTTATGAACAACTGCAAATCTAAGTAAACCAAAAATGGTCCATTATATGTGTGTATTTTTATTGACCGTTATTCATACTTTAATTAGGTTGTCATGGCTAATTTGGGTGGTTGTCTTATAATGCTAAATTGTTGTAAATACAAGATATGTTTCATTTATATATGTGTGCGTTCGTGACTGCTCCTTAATAAAGCCGAATTAACTATTTTCATTTATTTGTAGCGTTGGTTTCACCCTCGTAACGTCCCGATAAATGTAACGATGGTGATCACCAACTTGAGTAGGCTTTTAGCATATTAGTCGAATATGTCTCCGCCGATTATATCCTATTTAGCAATGCATTATATTGCATATTATTCCATGTAGGCGCTTTATTGGCAATACCATAACCTTTTCTGCTCCTGCCACAGAGCGTCATCAGTGGTTTTTAACTAATTTGTTGAGTGAATGGTCACCTCCTAGTTTGTGATTTACGCACGAAATTTTTTTTTATATATGTGTAGACTATGTATTATTCTTACATATATATATAGATATATATTATTCTACTCATTATTCCAGTTCTTATGCCTCGCTGATATTAAATATTAAATTGATAGTGAGGATATTATATGAACCTCTTTAATTATTCATATTGCGTGCTAAGGTCCGTAAATCCACTTGAATGTATTTCTGATATCTGCAGATCCTACATCTAAGCCATTCTTGCTTGTGATAATTCTATTTTTTTCTTTTTCTCGGTTGCCCTATTCTAAATCTTTTTTACTTAATTCTGTTTCATCTATATCTCCTGCTAAATTCTATCGTGTATTTTTTTATATATAATTTGTCATGCTGCAATGTCTAAGCATGCGTTCAGCATTATTTATTGCATCCATTAATGTCCTTGTTCTTTCATGTATTATTGCCTTCAGTGATTCTATATAATTCAGCGTGGCTTATTACCTTTTTCAATTTTTTATTTAATATTCTTTCTTTATATTTATTTTGATTTAATGTTTTATTCCAGTTTATTTTATAATTTTTCTTGCATTTATTTCCGTGTGAATTCCGTGTTCTGTGTTGTCATGTCTAACCAGGCAGTTCGCAGAATTTTCATGAACCTTTGCGTTTGTCATTTATTCAGGTTGTTTCCTTTTCGTTTTTTATTTTTTTTCGTTTTTTCATTTTTTCAATTTTTTCATTTTTTCAATTTTTCCATTTTTTCAATTTTTTCAGTTTTTTTCATTTTTTTCAATTTTTTAAATTTTTTCATTTTTTCATTAATTGTGAATTTATTGTTTGCCTCTTAAAATTATATTTTACAGCTGCAGAATTTTCATGATCCACTTTACCCTACCCATTATTAAACAGAGATACCTTGTTGGCTGAATGCAGTTAAAAGTAATGTTGTACGTTGATTAATATTAATTTCACTCATGCTATATACGAACATGAGGAGTAGGTATCTTAAAAGGGAAATTTGCAATTTTTGATGAATTCAAAACTATTTTCTTTTTTTCATAGGAAGGCAATCCCAGGTAGGTGTTGATATGCCTTATAAAGGCATTCTAAAATACATAATACAATATCTTAAAAGATACTGCCTGCACTGAAATTGCCTTAGTTTACATACCCTTGGAAGAAGATATTTATTTTTTAAGTATTTCTTGGGAAGACATTCGCAAGGCCTGTATAGAATAATCTAAAGGAATGACTTCCCTGAATAGGAATTTTCTAAGAATTTATTCACTGACAAAAATTTTCTCCAGAATGTTTTGCCTTACGAATACACTCCCTTGTAAATTGAAGGTGACAGCATTCGGTAGGAGGGATTAATTGGGAAGATGTTGCATTCAAAGTAATTCTCATTGAGAAGGCATCCCTCAGAGGAATTCTCTAATATTTCACCTAGAAATATAATCCCCAGGAAATCGTCATTAGAAAGGAATTCATTGAATCGACATTCCATATACCTGTGGACATATGTCTTGTATGCATTTCCTAGTCGGACATTCTCTGGAAGCCAATCCTTATCATTTTATCGGGCATACCTGTAGGTCTCCAATATTTCAGCGTCTAAAGGAATTTTCTTTTAATAGGACATTGTTTTTGCTTTTTTCATCAGAAAGTTTTTTGAACTAGATTTTCTTATAAATTGCATAGATTTCTTTACACATGTTAAAATAAAAAAAATAGAAAATATTAATTAGATTATAGAACAGACATAATTATCCCATCTTCAGCGGTGGGGTAGCTAGAATAGAGTATAGAATTATAACAGCTAGAGCTATGCACTCTATCGATATAAGTATTATACACATATATTCAATAAAATCTTAGAGTTGAACAGATTAAGTTGGAAGAAGAAGATATAAATCAACTTTTTTACAAATGTAACTATTCAAGTCTCACCAACTTCAAAATCAATAGAAACATTCGTTGCTCATTAGCTTAGCTCCCGAGGATACAAAGATGTTTAGATGAAACACAAATACAGATCAATTTATCATTATTGTCCCTTAACGATTCAACACGACATAAGTTAATATAGATTTCAAGAGCTTGAGAGGAATTCTTCTGAAAGTAAAAACTTAAATAAGTCAATTACGTACACATACATATGAATATAAATCGGATACCATAAATTTATGCATGGTATACAAATAAATTTGAAAATATCAAAGGTCGCCTACAGAAAAGGACCTCCAACGCAATGGTGTAGAAAGTAAATTTCTCTCTGGAATTGATTTGGGAATTTAATTCTCCTAAAATATTTCAAATCAATATATATCTGCTGGAAAAGTTTCTGAACTCAAATGATAGAAGAAAAAAGTTTGCAGTACAGATACTCTCGAATTGTGTGTTCATCTAGAGCAAAACTTTATTTTCAGGGCACCAATTGTAAATTTTTGTCGCTGTTTTTAGAACTTTCTTCGAGAATGTTGAACTCTGGAGAACGCTTAGTAACATTCAATAAACCATAAAAAGCATGGTAAACATGAATCCGCAAACTTTATAGATTGAAAAAATTCAACCGTATTAAGTAAAATATCGGGGAGGATTAAGTTCAGCTGAAAAAATTCGTTTCAGATATTTGACCTTCACTAGATTATTAAGCTTTCGACAAAATTTAAATTTTTTCTTTTGCGTTCTTCCTTATTTATTAGATATAGAACTGCCCATTAATGCGAATTCTCGGCTTTTTTTAAAAAGAAAAGTATCAACAGGGATTAAGGAACTATTCAGGATGGCGAGATCGATTAACACAACATGGTCATGCTTCTTTGCAGCTTGAGTCTCATATTCATTTTCGATTAAATTATTTTTATTAGTAGTTTTTTTATAACGAATCGAACCGGAATTTTTGAAGATTCACCTGAATTTGACTTAGGATTTCCACGAACTACGAAAAGTCATGAGGAAACTCAGGGAAGAGATCTGCCTCCGCAAAGATTCCTTTGACTATGGTAAAAGAGCGCTTCGGAAAAGATATTTTCTGGCTATGTTGTGGAAGTGCTTCCCCCTGATGAGCACTTAACATATTTCGCGCTGGGGTAGGCAATGAGATGGCACTTCCAAACGTGAAAAATAAAATGGCTTCCAGAAAGAGCGGAGCTAATGCGCTTCTAACTTATATCCGACGGAGGTGCTGCAGAAGCGCTTCATCTGTAGAACTTTTGAGGCTTTTCTAATAGGCAAAATGTGCCCTTTTCTTAATCACGGTAAAATTTCGAGCTTTCGGCCTTTGCTCATGACATCCTGTTATGATGCTTCCATGAACAAGTGCAAAATAATCAGAACGCATTAGTCATTCATTATTTCATTATTTGAAAGTATACAGTGTGAAGGAAACATAGAGATATTTTATGGTGATAATAATATTGTTACGCGCCACAAAGTGATGCAAGTCACATCTATTGGAAATGGAAACAACCTTAGGTTAAGTGACATACCAGTAAACTGCGTTTGGAGAACGGAATATTCAGGAAGGTTCTAGGATAATTCGTTGTGTATAAATACGGCGCTTCTCACATCCAGGAGGCGAGTATTATTTCAGACAGTGAAGTGCACGAAGTAAACTATTTGGATTGCGATAATTAGAAGTACAGTACTAGCGATAAATAAAGAGTTGATTTGATAATTAATTGTGAATTGTGAGAGCAAACAGTAAAGTTAAATAAAGAAAGAACTTTTGAATTATATCTGAAATATTGTGTTTTAAATATCGAACTACGGCCACGCCCGTAACAACTGGTGTCAGAAGTAAAATAAAAGCGCGAAATAAAGTGGTGGTGGCATTTGACTTTGAAATTCAAAGAGTGATTAATTTTGTGAAATCACGCAAGAATGGGACACAAACTAGAGGAACTTCGCATACAGGAATTGAAAGTGGAGTTGGGGAAGCGGTCATTGCAAACGACAGGTCTAAAGAATGTTCTAGTCGAGCGACTTAGACAAGCTTTGATAGAGGAAGAAAAGAATCCTGATACGTTTTCGAGGAAAAAGCAGAAACTGAAGAAGAGCCTGCGATGAACATAGAACAGCTTTTGGGTACTTTAATGACCAAAATGGAGCTTTCAACCCTGCAGGTGAGGAATGCTCTTGAGGAACAAAAGAATTAAGAAGTAAATGGATGGAATGACGCAGACAAAGCTACAGCTCTGGTTTAGCACTTCGAGGTCCTGCGTCAGAGCTATTACAAACTATTTCGATTGAAAGGCAACGTGATTATACTTCATTAGTACAGGCGATAGAATTACGTTATGCAGCAAGTATATCGCCTGCAATTACGCAAAAGGATTCAAAAGCATGGCGAGTCACTACAACAACTGCAGGCTGATGTGGAAAGATTAGCTTATCTTTAACACTCTATCGTAAATGCAGAATTCCTTAATGAAGTGGCAACAGAAGCATTTGTGAACGCTATTGCAGATCAAAGTTTACAACAAGCACTAAGGCTAGCAGGAAAGAAGTCAACAGCAGAAACGCTAGCCTATGCATTAGCATATGAATCTGCTAGACAAGCTTCTCGGAGTGCAGTACGAGTGAGAGAAATTTCGGTGGAAGAATGTACTTGCAACAGATTGCAGTCATCAGGGAACACTCGGTCACATGGTATTCTTCGATGCTGGAAGTGTAATAGACCCGGACACCTTCAAAGAGACTGCAGAAAGCGTCGACGAATGGAATCACAAGAAGAGGAGGACAGAAAAGTATGCCAAAGATATGGAGCCCGGGAGCAAGCTATTCGTGGAGAGACTAGAAATCAAACAGCGACTAGTCGCATCAGCTCTCCTGCTGAGCAGTCGGAAAACATGTAAAAACCAACTTTGGGGGTCAGAAGTTGGTTGGTAGAGTCGGCGGCCCCGAAGTCATCATTCAAGTAGGTCAGTTGCAGAGAAATAATAGCAGTCTCGTTATATATGGAAGTGTAGGAAAAAATGACTGCGCAATCACTATCGACACTGGTGCTTCGAGATCAATTATTAGAGCAGATCGTGTCAAAAACAAGTGGCTTCACAGCACTTCCAAATATTTACTAAGAACAGCAACTCAGCAGCACAAGTTTTTGGAGAAATAACTTTGGATGTTCAACTAGGCGAACTACTATTTCCTCACAATTTCCTAGTTTCAGACATAATGGATGAATGCATCCTTGGAGTAGACTTTATGACCACATATAAAATAAATTTTGATGTCGGAGAACGAATACTCAAATATGGCAACATAGAAATTCCGATGAGACTAGGAGTAGGAGCAGATTATCCTTCGAAAATAAGGACGATGGTCTGTGAAAATATTACTCTGTCTGCATGCTCCGAGACGCTAGTATGGACAATGCTTACTGATAACATCGGGACCTGCCGATTCTATCTGGTGGAGCCTAACCCTACAAATGTGACATCGAACATTATCATTGGTAAGACTTTAGTGAAGGCGGAAGGCACAACATTAATTCCAGTCAGAGTGCTCAACACATCCGAAAATGAAGTACAACTAAAAGAAGGTGCTATAATTGGAAATTGTGAACCCGTTTACCAAATCGTCAATTTGGGTAATGGTAATAATGTCAAGGAGACAAAACCTATACCAGCTACTACCCAACAGGTTCAGAAACTTCTTTCATCTATTGCCTTAAGTGAAAAGTAATACAACGATGCCAAAGAGGTGATCGATGAATTTTCGGAATTATTTGCAATGAATGATGATGATTTCGGTAAAACAAATCTTGTCCAGCATCGAATCGATACAGGAGATTCTAGGCCCATTCGGCAGACACCACGAAGACTACCATTAGCCAAACAACCAGAAGTTGCAGATATGATAAACTCTATGAAGGAACAAGGCATAATAGAGGAATCTAACAGCCCTTGGACATCGCCAGTTGTTTTGGTCAGGAAAAAGGATGGCAGCACCCAATTCTTCGTAGACTACCGGCAACTAAATAACGTAACCAGAAAAGATAGCTACCCATTACCAAGGATTGATGACACATTGGATACCCTTTCCGGAGCGCAATGGTTTTCCACACTGGACTTAAAGAGTGGTTACTGGCAAGTGGAAATACATCCCGAGGACCGACAGAAAACTGCCTTCTCAGTTGGAAGTGGCTTATGGCAATTCAGAGTTATGCCATTTGGATTATGTAATGCTCCAGCCACATTCGAACGACTGATGGAATGTGTTTTACGTAGATTAACCTGGAAAACATGTCTTGTCTATTTAGATGACATAATAGTAATCGGAAGGACATTCGAGGAACATAAAAACAACTTATGGAACGTACTTCAAAGACTGAGAGATGCGCAACTGAAGCTCAGTACGAATAAATGTGCTCTATTCAAGAATGAAGTAAAATATTTGGGGCATGTAGTTTCATCACAAGGAGTAAGAACTGATCCAGAGAAGATAAGAGCTGTGAAAAATTGGCCTGTTCCAAAGGACAAACATCAATTAAGGAGTTTTCTCGGATTGGCTACCTACTACAGGCGATTCGTAAAAGGTTTTGCAGATATAGCAAGGAGCCTACATCAACTTAGAGAAAAAGGAAAGCCATTCATATGGTCAGATAAATGTAACGGGAGTTTTGAGAATTTGAAGCAGCATCTCTCTGAAAGTCGAGTACTTCACTATCCAAAGTTGGGAAAAACTTTTATATTGGACACGGATGCCAGCAATGTAGGTATCGGGCAGTGCTTTCACAGGAGGAGGATGACCAAGAGGTGCCAATAGCGTATTATAGCAAAGCACTTTCAGAAACAGAGAGAAATTATTGTGCTACAAGAAAAGAGCTACTTGCTATTGTAAATTCAACAAAACATTTCCATAAATATCTCTACGGGTAGAAATTTATCGTCCGCACAGGCCATGGCGCGCTTAAATGGCTTTTGCAGTTTAAGAACCCTGAGGGACAAGTGGCGAGATGGATAGAGCGACTCCAAGCTTATAACTTTGAAATCCAACACCGAAGAGGACGTATCCATGAAAATGCAGATGCCCTTTCACGACGTCCATGCAAACTTGAATGCAAACATTGCGTTCGGGTGGAAGAAAAAGAAACACAGGCAACTATACGGCTGATAACGGTGGAACCATCGACGGGTTGGGACAACGAGAGCTTGCGAACAGCTCAACGGGAAGACCCAGACATATCATCCATTCTTGCTTGGAAAGAAGACAAGGAAAGATCACAATGGAAAGATATCTCGGAGAGGAGTGAGAAACTGAAGAGCTACTGGGCTCAATGGAATTCTCTTCACGTTGAGGGTGGTATATTAAAACGCAAGTGGGAAGCAACAAACGGTGAGTCATTCCGAATGCAGACAGTCGTGCCAGCATCCAAGGTCAAAGATGTTTTAGAAGAAATGCACAGAGGATCATCTGGAGGACACTTGGCGGAGAATAAAATAATTTCCAAAATACGAGAACGATTTTATTGGTTACATATGCGAGAGGATGTGGAAGAGTGGTGCCGCAGATGCACTATCTGTGCTTCTTGCAAAGGTGCGCCACACAGAAGCAGAGGAGAAATGCATAAGTATAATGTAGGAGCCCCATTTGAAAGGATAGCCATAGACATCGCTGGACCTTTTCCAGAAACAGATAACGGTAACCGCTACATATTAGTTGCTATTGATTATTTCAGTAAATGGCCTGAAGATTATGCAATCCCTAATCAAGAGGCAAACACAGTTGCGGAACAAGTACTAATAAATTGGGTGAGTAGATTTGGTGTAACCTCAGGAACTTCATTCGGACCAAGGACGGAACTTCGAATCACGGACTTTCCAGGAGATGTGTAAAACGCTGGGAAGAAGAAAAACCAGAACAACTCCTCTGCATCCACAATCTGATGGCATGGTAGAGCGCTTCAACAGAACATTGGTCGAGCATCTAAAGAAAGTAGTCGACTGTCATCAACGCGATTGGGATCGACATATTCCCGTGTTCCTAATGGCTTATCGATCAGCTGTTCACAACACGACAGGACAAACTCCAGCTAAGGTCGTATTTGGAAGGGAGATGCGTTTACCAAGCGACCTCAAGTTTGGTACACGCAGAGGCGAACAAAAGTTACCAGACGAGTATGTATCGGAGCTTAAACAACGATGTGCTGATGTGCACGAGGAAACGAGAGCAAAATTAGCAATAAATACCGATCGGATGAAGACCCGCTATGACTTATGTGCTCATTCAGCAGGATTTAATGAAGGTGATCTTGTTTGGCTGTACAACCCGAAATGACGTAAGGGACGTTCTCCAAAATTACAAAAACAGTAGGAAGGACCGTATTCAGTGGTAGCTAGAATTAAAGACGTAGTATGCCGGATTCAGCGTGGTACAAGAGGTAAACGGAAAATCGTTCACCTGGATCGTTTGTGTAAGTACTACGAGCACCAAGACCGTGGACCACCCGTTGTTTGGGACGAACAACTTTAAGAAGGGGGAAGTGTTACGCGCCACATAGTGATGCAAGTGACATCTATTGGAAATGGAAACAACCTTAGGTTAGTGACATCCTAGTAAACTGCGTTTGGAGAACGAAATATTCAGGAAGGTTCTAGGATAATTCGTTGAGTATAAATACGGCGCTTCTCATATCCAGGAGGCGAGTATTATTTCAGCCAGTGAATTGCACGAAGTAAACTATTTGGATTGCGATAATTAGAAGTACAGTACTAGCGATAACTATAAAGAGTTGATTTGATAATTATTTGTGAACTTGTGAGAGTAAACAGTAAAGTTAAATAAAGAAAGAACTTTTGAATTATATCTGAAATATTGTGTTTTAAATATCGAACTAAGGCCACGCTCGTAACAATATTATAATTGATTGAACTTTGTTTTTCTATAATATAAAATAAAAGGTACACTGAACTTGAGAGCGCTTTTGATAGAAAAGAGCGTTCTTGAGAAGCTAGATAAGAGCGCTTTCATCCGCAGACATCAAATGTTAAAATGAAACAGAGTTGGATAGGATGAGGAAGCGTTTCGATCTTCCAAAATAGCACTCTTACATGTCTGTTAAAGCGCTCTTTTGCCGGCTGGGTTAGTTAAAATTAATTTGAGCTTATTAAATTCTTTGACATGACATTCATCCCAATCCCACAATGTGTCAATTTTAAGTAAATGATAGAAGATTAGACAAATTTTGAATAGTAGTTCACCATTCCACAAAATCTCTGCAGTTACTTTCTGACCTTAAGAGTAGGCACCTTGCAGATGGCTAGGTATTTTGCTGAAATTTTTAGTTCAAGGTCATGTAACCGATAGGATCAATTATAGTACAATTGCTAATGTCGCAGCTCCAGATATGAGAGATGTGTTAAACGATGCATTATTATACTATGAAAATATTTTTTTTATTTACTATGGGGGGGGGGTCAAAGTACATTGTGGAAAATCTAGTACAGAACATAATTCCTTATGTCCTGAGAAGAGGTTCGAGTATAATAGCTATTTAGTACTAGTACTCTAGCTACTTATTATACTCACTTTTTTGGTATTTCCCTCTTTTTTATTTGAACTGAGGTACTAGATTTTTCGCACCTCTGATGGGCTCTAACTCGGTAGTGTTATGTCTGATCGGAAAATGGGGTTCACTATTCGGCTCAGCTTATTATCAGCTACAGTAGTAGAAGAAATTTTTTCTCTGCATTTTTTTAGAATGGGGATAGAAATTCCCGGCGGGAAAGGTGGTTCCAATACCGCATATTGCATATCTCATTGAGTATTATCGGGTGTTGTACATTTTTCCTAATTCACAAAACTTTCTCGGGACGTTTTTGTCGCCGGAACCCCGTTTTCATGCATTTGGGTCACATACACCCCAGCTACTACATTTCGCATAAATATTTGCAGTTCTTTCTTCCATGTAGCTAGTAGTGCTCTGTTGTAAACAATTTTTTCATAGGAAGTCATTTTCCACGATGCAGCAATTCCGCACAATCACTAAAAGTAGAAAAGCCCACTTTTTCACCCAAGAAAGTCACTCAAGCTACATCTGATCGCTAAAGTTTTCTACCGCTTAATTGATAATAACTGTTAATAAAATATGTTCAGAGTATCATAATGCATCGTTTAAGACATCTCTCATTCCTGGAACTGTCGGGGCTAAAGCTGTATGAAAAGTGGGTATTCCCCTTTCCAATACAGCGCGTATGACAGGGTGCAAGGGAAGAGAATTTTTGTTTTTTAATAGTCCAGAAATTCAACTTATATGCAGCGATTAGGTTTCCCAAATTTCTTCTGAATACTTGCCTTCTAGTAGAAAGCCTTCCTGTTGCTTTGAAAAATAAAAAAAAAAAAACTAGGAAAAACTACTTTTAGTGTGTGAAGAAGATTTTACGAGTTTTTCTAGGATTGATCGATATATTGATTGCGTCGTACTGTTTGTCTTCTAATTTTGTCGTACTTCCGTTTTCATGATAACTTATTTTGATTTATCCTTTTTATCTACCATCTACTACAAAATGAACTGAAATTAATTTACAGTAAATAAATTCTAGAACATATGACAAAAAGTTCGACAAATTTATCTCCCGAGGTTACGACAAAAGTTTTGAATTATAATAAATGAAAATGTTTAATAAAAAATGTTATTAATAAAATAATTAAAAACAAAATCAATTCAAACGCAAATCTCTTTATTTAAATGGAATAACGGAATAACTTCCATGTATAATATTGTGAACTATAATGTATGTCCTCATAAAATGCTACTAATTAACGCAAACCTTAAAACTTTTCACATGCAAAGAGAAACTTAAGGAAATTAACAGCAACACCAACCGCTCTAATTAGGAAATTTAAGTGTAAGAGAAATAAAATTCACTTGCGGGAACTAAAAGTTGCCATTGCGTGCCAAAAGGGAACTGTATTTTCTGATGTTGCAAAAATCTACGAACAACCCAGACATTTTCTATTGTTCCCAGTTCTATAGAGAAGAACGTGGAGATGAAACCAGCTTCTAAAATTCAGGACTTGCAAAAGTGGCGAGAGTATGGTAACAAATTCCAGTACCTACCTGGGTATATGAGAGCTTCTTGTTGTTCTTCTCTGATAATGAAAAAACTTTTACGCTTACTTTGCTTTGTAAATTTTATCATAGCAAGAACTCTCATTTGGATAAAGTTTTCGGTTACATTCATTAAAAGTAATTAAGAGATATTTTTGCATGCAAAAGAATCGTGCAAGTTGTTTTAATTACGTTCATTGAAGAAATATTTAAATTTGTTGAATCTAGAGATGCTCTGCTGGTAGAAATGTATTATGGACTCTAATTTTACTAGGCAATTACATAGAAAATGAGTAGCTGTAGCTGTTTCAAGTTGTTAGAACTCAAAAAAGGTTCTAGGTGGTATTTTAGAGGAAAAAAAATATAATATTTAAGATTGCAAATAACTAGAAAAGAACAAATAAGTGAAAATGCCTTTTGCTGGATTATAAAATTAATAAAAAAAATTACCTGGTTATATGGCCTTCCTAAAGGTCTTATAGTCTGACATTCGGTCAAATAAATTTTGTTTGACGCCATTTATTAGGTTGATGAATTGAGGTAGAACCGAAACAGCGTATATCATCGGCCCATGCAACTGGGCCTTAGCCTAATTTTAGCAAAAATCATTGTTTTGAATTTAATGAGAAGAAACTTTTAAATGCACAATATGTCAATTCCTGTAATTGACATATGGTGGGTGACCTGTGTTTATAAATCACAATTTTAATCAAATCCAATAATTGACATTTGTGGTGTTCTGAAATTCAAGTAGTGTAGCGATTAAAAGAGATATCATTGATTATCATTCACTTTTAATCATCGAATTCATTAATATAACAAAATTAAATAATTCTACACTTAAAAATTAAATTTAGCACAATTCAAATTGTATTTTCTTCAATAAATGCAACAAAGAAATAACTCAAATATATTATTAATTATTGACATACGCGTTCGTTTTTTAATTCATTCTTTATCTATTTAAATATTTCAGAAAATTTCACTCTTAACTACAATTAGAATAGAATAGAATAGAATTATTTACTTAGGGCTATGTACTACAAGAATGTAAATATCTTTTATTTAGTACGAAAAGAAGGCGGAAATTAAAATTAAATCGGTAAGCGACTAATAATATAAATTTAAAAAAATAAGCAAATTAAAATTAAAAGTTAAATTTGAAAAATTGTAAAATAAATAAAATGAGCAAATAATACTTAAAACATAAAATAATAATTAAAATAAATAAATAAATAAAATAAACGAAATAAAAAATACCAATATATAACAGCTTAAAACTATAAAACACAAAGTCAAGACCATCTAAAACAAAACCAAATGCCTATTCCAAAATGGTGCTACAGCGCGTTATCTGCTCCATAAACCCAAAAGTCGAGCTCGAACGCTTAATACTAGATGGTAAGTTATTCCAAACTCGAACAGCACGCACAAAGTAAGAGTTTTTCATTACTGAATAATGAAAGTTTGGTATCAGCAAATCGAAACGCCTTGTGGAGCCCAAAAATTCTAATTTATTAAATAAATAACCAGGTTTTTTGGAATATATGAGGTTATGTAGAAATGCCAGAAGCCTACGTAGACGGTATTGCTTTAAGGAGCAACCAAGTAGATGGTTACGATGTTGCGAAACATGATCGAATCTCCTAAGGCAGAAAACAAATCTTGTGCAGTCATTGAAAACCATATTTAGTTTGTCGGAACAGGAAGAACACAAGTGAGGAAAAAGGAGACAGCCATAGGAAAAGTACGGCAGAATCAAAGATTTAACCAGCATCGAACGCATGTTCGTAGACAAAGTTCCGGAAGGCAACCACAGCCGACGAAGCCCACCATAAATCCTACCTGTCATATCGATAACATGGTCACAGCATACCATTCTAGAATTGAGGTAGATTCCAAGATTTTTTACGCGATTGAAAAATTGCAGCACCGTGTTATTTAAAACTACAGGTGGGAGGTCAGATACCTCAATTGTTCTGCGATAGAAAACTATGCACTGCGACTTTCCTGCATTAAGCAATAAAAGATTATGATTAGCCCAACGTGCAATATTGCGCAAGTCGGAATTCAGCCTATCGATACCATCCTCCTATTGGTCGACTGAGATACACCTGCACATCATCGGCATACAAGTGAACTTTGCAGTCTTCAACAACATTAGGAAGGTCATTAATATACAGGCTGAAAAGCAAGGGGCCAAGAATAGACCCTTGAGGGACACCGCAATTTAGAGGCAAAGCACCGGAAACACGATCCTTTACCTTAACCCGCTGGAATCTATTAGACAGAAAGCTGCGGATTAAGGACACAGCAGAAAAGTGAAATTGGAAGTCTGAGGCCAACTTTATAAGCAACTAGGAATGATTGACCATGTCGAATGCTTTGGAGAAATCAAGTTGGGCAAGAACACACAGATGGTCCCTATCAATTGAGCTGCGAATATCACTCGTGACATTCAGAAGGGCTGTCTCACAACTACGAGACCTCCGAAAACCGGACTGGAAAGGACTTAATAAGTCAAGGTTTTCTAAGTGTTCAGATATTTGTTGCACCATCAACTTTTCCAGGACCTTAGCAAGAAATCCTAAAAGGCTAATCGGTCGAAAATCGCCGGGAACCTCAGGTGTGTTCCTTTTGGCCACAGGTACAACTGTAGCGACTTTCTAATCAGACGGAAATATCGACATGGTAAGACATGTATTAAAAATATGGAGAATCGGCTTTATTATTAGAGGTAGAAGTAGCCTGATAAACCTAGATGGGATACCATCTGGCCCCACTGCATCAGATTTGACGGCACCAATTGCCACCACAATCTCCCTGGCATCGACACATCTGAAAGAAAAAGAGGGTTGATCATTATTTGAGGGAAACATGAAACGATTAAAACCCAGCTGGTCAGAACTACGTGAGGCAAGGGAAGGGATAGAAGTGAAATGGGAGTTAAAGTAAGTCAGAGTATAGGTTACACTGGGATTTATCTCTGCCATACACGGAGGCCTTACGCAAGTTTCTCCGCAAGATTTTGGATGATAGTAGGGGGTCACATTTTTGCCTCTTGGCCGCACGTACCCTAGAGAGTTGACCAAATTTCTAATCAGTTTGTAATGCGCACGGCTTTCAGTAGTCTTTAGTCTAAGATATCTGCGATATAAAAAATCCCGTTCAGCGATAAGCGACTGAATCAGTGCAGAAAACCAAGGACAACCATTTTCCCTGATTCTGCGAGAGTGAGTTGGAGCAAATTTATCGTGAAGATGATGTAGTAGTACGTTAAAACCATTAATTTTCTCATCCACTGAGGTACACAGGCTGATGTCATTCCAGGGCAGGGAGGCACACTCATCTCTCAATTGATATAGATCAATATCATCATATTTCCTATATGATATTTCCTTGTACTTTATGTAGTTTCCAATATCAATGCTATAAGTCATAAAAAGAAAATCATGATCGAAGATGGAAGGCGAACTAATCTGGTTTTAAAAGCTAACAGAATCATTATCAGCAGTAACAAGCAGGTCGAGCAATTACTTAATATTAATCTAAATAATTTATTTCAACTAAATCTTTACTGTTTAAACATGTCTTGCCAAAGATACCATATAGGCATATTTTTGACAAAATGTTACCACAATAAAAATTACAAAATTAATATATTTATGTACCTAATAAATGCTGAAATGAAAGAATGACTTTTCTTAGTGTTAAAAATTAATTTGTTTTGGTTAATTTGTGACCAGTAATTATACCCTTATGGCATGCTATTACGTTTGTCCCTTAACCTCAAATTGTTTAGAAAAATGAATAAAATAATTACCTTCTTGATGATTATTAACAAAATAAATTCCTTATGAAATATTAACTTGTTGAAGCCTGAACGATCAACCCCTCCCATATATTTGTTATACATTCCAATTAGTTGTGGGCAATCTATTTGAATTCGAGAGCGTTTTCCACTTACAAAGCCAATTCGGTCTACTTTTTCAACGGGTTTATGGCAATTTGAAGCCACCGTAACTATGTTGTTGTCGTTCCACTTAACTACTATGAAATTGGGAGTTATCCTATAAGAGAGAACACCTCTCTTCTGCTTTTTCATGGCTTTGCTGTCTTCCAGGGGGCATTTTTGAGTCCTGTTTTCCCGAATTGTCCCGGTTCCTCCATGTCCTCGCTTTGATAATTCAGAAAGAAGAGGTAAATTCGTGAAAAAGTTGTCAAAATAAAAATTGTATGGTCCAAATTGTTTAGGTAAGCGTGATTCCAATTCAAGTATAACAGCTGGACCCAATCCAAACGTATCTTGTTCCTGTAGGCGGCCAGAATTTGCACCTTGATACGGCTCAAAGCAAATCAGGTAACCCAGTCTAGTAGTTGCTGACCAAAGCTTGTAACCGAATCTGATATGATATGTCGATCGTAGTAAGGGACCATAGTTTCGTCTATTGATACGTGAGAATACGGTAGCATTTCGAAGTTCTTCAGAAAATTCTTTTCTAACATTGAGAAATAATTTCTGACCTTAGCAAATTTGTCATTAGTAGGTAGGTGAAGATAATCACAAAGATGTAAATATTGGTGAATTTCCTAAAACCGATTTCTTCGCATTCTCTTGGCTATCATATCGTTATGGGTATCCGTTTTTGTCTCCCAAAACATTTGAATATATTTAGGGGTTAGATATCCCGTTATAAGAAGAATCGCTATATAAACTTTAAACTCCTCTGGTTTAACATTTAAAGTATGATTTCTCTGTAAAGCATACGAGTTTGACATGCTAACAATTAATAGCACAATTTCATCACAGAACATCATTTCAAAACATTGCGTTGGTGTTAATTCGTATTCGGCTTTATTGTTCGAAATTTCGTCAGTGTTACCTCTACCAGAAAAGTTACTAAACTTATTCAACGACTTGGACTAATTTATTTGTTGCTGTTGTCGAGGAACTCTTTTAATTTTCTTTGATGTTTCTAAAACACTAGCAGGCATTAATTTTAGTTCATCGTTGTTGGTAGCGTTATTATTTCTAGAACTTATAACTTCTACTCCGGATCTAAGCATTCGCGCTGGAAGGTGATTTAGATTTGCTTCTTCTTCACCTTCACTATCCTCATCTGTAAATTCGCCATCTTCTGGAGGAAAAATAATAACTTCAGAGATGTCGTGATCGCCTGCTTCAATTGCTTCCACTATTTCATGAAGTTTCAAACTGCAAGTGAAAAGTATAGCAAAATATGAAAATTACGAAAAAGTACTGTACTGCCCAGTGTCACCTACGGGTGACATCTTACAAAAACTATTCTGATTTTCACAGTAAATTTATGAAAAACTAAATCTTTTGAAGAAATAATTTGCCAAATGCATGTTTTTACTTACATTTCTTTTCTCTGATGCGGTATATCATTAGACTGACTCGGAACATTACTCAAATTCCTCGAATCCATCACACTGCAAAACGTTTTCTGAGAATAATTGCTCAAAGCAAACGCGTAACTGAATACAGCTCAAACGGAGAGGTCTGCCACTAATGACTTCCACTGAAAAACTGAGAAATTACGCAACCGACGAAGACTATTTGTAGTGCGAAAGTGCTGTCACCTATAGGTGACACTGAGACATGACGAGTTAATGACAACTCGAAAGAAAAAGAGATCGAATGAAGGAATGACACGCCTTTTATAGACAGATTTGTTTCAATTTCACTATCCATAATGTGAAATTATCAAAATATTGCCCTTTTGTGAATAAATTAAGATTTTTAATTATTATTGATATATGCCAAACTGAATTTTATATTTTCTGGCATGTTTACCATAAGGATTTAAAATTAATTTTCTTGATTTCCATTGATTTTTATGAATTTTTGGTCTACCTTATCGACGCACCATTTTTTAGTTCATTCCAAATAATTCCTCTCATGAGTTTTGCTGTTTTGTCTTGCTCACACGGTACTACTCTTTCGCACTCCTTAGTGTGAATGATAATTATAAAAATCGCGCGTAAAACTTCACGAAACGAGCGCGGTCATTAAAATCGCGTAGTGATTTTACCCCAATTTGACATATCGCATGTCATGGGAAATTGAAGTTCGCCGTGTAATTAAATCTCGAAACGTCAAACGCGCGCGATTCTTTTTCTGTTAAATTTATTAAATTTAATCGTGTTTTGTGTAGTGTTTTGTGGATATTTCATCTCTTGAGATCATATTATGCAGGTAATTATAATTTTTTTTTGGATTATGTTGCATTTTGTGTTGGTTTTTAAAGTCGGGGGATACTTGCAAAGGTGAGTTCATTTTGGATACTTCTTACCTTAATTATCCATCAATTTTCAATAAGACTAGTGCAATTGCCTTACTAATTTTGTTTTATTTTGTTGATTGTGTTGTAGCAGTTAATTTAATAGTACTTCCCTGCATTTTATGTTATTTGTTTTGGTGTTGTTAATATGTAATAAAAACCTTGCATGCTATATAGCTTTTCATTTATTTGTTTATTAATTCATTTGTTACTTTGCTTATATTAATAGTTCAAATTTTATATGTATTTCATTTGTTTAACTTCATTTCCTTTTCTCATTTCAGATCATCGAGGGATCTTTGCACCTGTCGCATACTCCAGGTGCCGGTAATATGCCATGACTTATTTTTATTTTGAACATGGTAAATTCCCTTTTTTCCATTTCAGGTTCATCGAACGTCATATTTTACTACCATCTGGTGAACTAAAGTATGGCACATCATTTCGGATTTGGCATAATTATCCTAAAAAAAAAACACAAATGGCAAGAATAAGCAAAATGCCCAAGTCCATTGCTGTTAGGACTTAAAAGAAAATTGCCTAGCTCCATTGGTTTACGTGCAGACGGAAGGGTATCAGTGCAGTTTTTTTAATTATAAACCTGTTTCCAATAATTTGATTTCACCGTCGAAAGTATTTGAGTTAATTTGATAATTTTGTTGATGAGAATTGCTAACGCTTTTGGCAATATCGGGGTAATTCTATATCAAATGGGCGACATGTTGACATATGACCATCACAATTTTTTTTTTAATTTTATACATGCTTCCCAGATTACAAAATGGAACATGTTCTGAAAAGATACTTTTTGAAGATAGACCTATGCCGCTCTACCTATCCAACCTATAAATATGCTTCTCTGGCACTTTAAAAATATTGATTGGGAGAGGCTCAATCAGTATCTACTTCAGGGAGATTAATTGATCAGTCTATTTTGCTTCGGGGGATGTGGATAGATGCACTCTATAGAGCTTAGTAATACTCTATATCTTGGAATGAGTGTATACATTCAGCATCCTAGTGCAGATCCAAGCAACAGTAAGATCGCAATTGATATAATTATAAGTCCAGCGAAGTTATAAGAGCTAAAGAGTCTACTTTTCGCGCTTATCAATTATGCCCAAGTCCAGAGCTTGAACAAGTGTACAGGACTATAGGGAACACAGGCGCGTATAAAGGGGGGGGGGGGTCACAGGGGTCATGACCCCCTCCAAAGCGAAGCGCTCCACCTAACCTTCGCGGTGATGTGTGAGTAGTAATAGTGGATTGGGTATAATAGTCATTCGCTCGTAGCTCTTTTCTTTCTTTTCTTTTAAACGTGTACATATTTTTTAGAATTTTCTTGCGTTTTTATATAGTGTCGAAAAGTCATCTATCATACCTATCACAGGATAGTAAGTAATTTTGGAATGAATATTTATTTTAGTATTCGATTGTTTAGAAAAAGGCACGTAATGCTTAGCAACCCAGTTATGAAGATGCTTTTATATTTTTGCTGCGCCGATTACTCATATATATGAAAAAGCACACAATTTCGAGTTTAAAAAGTGTTAATGTTTCTAAAAAATTGGTCAGCGATCATAATTTTTTTTTACCTATCTGAGTTTACGACGGTAGACTGCAGCGGGAAATTCGCAAACACGTAGTCGAAAAGCGGCGATTGTGAAAGAAGAAGATACTGAGATTTCATTTGTTATTAGTTTTGAGTGTTTTGAAACAGATTTTTATCGAGAATATTTTATATTATTTTGAAAGAATTGCAAAGGACCAAAGTGTGGAAAGGAAAGATTTAAAATATAGAAATTAACTAAATTAAAATCGAACTGAATGCCAAGAATATCACAATTTTACCATTTGTATTTAAGCGCCTCGAAATATTCATCCAAACCATGTCTTTTTTGTCAACTCGTCTATATTGGTTGTCTCGTATATCATAAATTATTTTATGATTTGGCACTTCATCAATATTTCATCAAAATTCATTGTTTTGAAATTGACGCGCGTCATACAACCTTAACAAAAATAAATGCCACAACAATTTCATTCGTTTGATTTTGCTGGCGACGACGGCAAAATTAAAAATTAATCAATCCCGACGGCAACTTCGTCCACCGCTGATCGTCGCCTGTCGAAATTTGGGCATTCGCATAAAACGGTGGGCCTTTAGAAGTTTGATAGCGGCATATTTTCGTCGTTTGCCGTTGCCCGTCGCAATTGTATTTAAGCCTTGACTTAACAAATTTTGTTTTACGGTTCTTCCATCTTCCAGTAGAGTGTTCCTAGATTCTTGTAAACGAAAATCCCTCAGTTTGGACATAAAATTCCCTTGAAATCCCTTAATACCATATTTCAAAGAAATCTTTTAAAATACCTTAAGAATCAGTTTGTAAAGTGACAGAATCAATTTCGAACAAAATCATTTATTTCAGAACGAAATTATCACATTAAATAAATCTATGGTAAATAAAAAAGTAACAAGAATAAGTAAATAAATATTTTTTGCATTTAAGTAAAAGCCTTCAATTTTTGGGACACTCATAATTTTAAAATTTTGTTTATGCATTTCTCTTGTTGAATTTCTGTCTAGTTCAGATGTTCCACAAATAAGAATTTTATTGCAAGCCTATAAATTATTTGAAGATTTCAATGATAAACAAATTTCAAAACAGCAAACCTTTTATTTAGCTTTTTTCGGTCATTGAGCTTTTGAATCCAGGCTTTATATTTACTTTCGTTTTCCAACCAGCAATCGGAAAATTTCTTGCCTATTTTTTTGTTTTCAACTTTTTTTAAACTGTCTTATTTAAAAAAAAAATGTTTTTTGAGGAGTTGAAATTTAGAATTCGCCATGTCCTTTAATGAAGAAATATGTCATATTAATATATCTAATGTTTCTTCCACTATTTACTATTTTTCTACTTTACCACTTTATTTCCAATACAAGATATTCTGCAAAATAGACCAACGGGAAACTAAGCACAAGTACACCGCAGCGCATTGGGGTAGGCTTATTATTACGAAACAAATATAACATAGTATAGCATAGTGGCAGTACACACAATCAAAGCTCAGAATCACACACACAATCACTAAGCTCAGAAAATATTTTGTACATGTGATATTAATAAAGAAAATACTCTAAATTTGCTTCCTCAGTCAAAAATCCCTTAATTTCAACAAATTTGAAAGTTTTGTCCCTCAACCGAACTTTCAAGGAAAAATCCCTTAAAAAAGGATTTAATCCCTCAGATCTGGGAACAAACTCTAGTTCCATGCAATCAACGTCTAGGCATCCGTTGATTTTTCATAGCGACACTGATTCAAGAGTTGCTCAAAATTTTTAAGTTCGTAGCATCAAATTTTTCTTAGAAATACACTTGCAAATTGTTGTTAAGACAACGGTCTAAACGAATTGGTGCATTGATTCCGTTGGCTCACTCTTTCGGACAGGGGCACAAGCATTCAGTTTTCTTAGAAAGATCTGAAAATTTTTCTTTAGATTTTTCTTGCACTATTGGTGGCGGACAATGATTCCAAAGAGTTATGTTGATTCAGGTGCCTTGGCTGATCTGGGTTCGCTAAAAATATTTATGAGCGTTGGGAAGCATAAATCTTTTTCTTAGAAAATTACTTAAACATTTTTCTTTCGAATTTTTATACACTATTGGTTGCTGAAAACGATCAGTTGGATTAATGCCACTAAAATTGATTCTACAATTTTTACGGCAAGACTATAAAAATAAAAACCATTCCCTTTCCTCTGCGGTAGTTGCCGTTGCTTTGCTTGTACTTTCGTATTTAATTCAAGTAGTGCTGTTTAATTTAACTTCACGTTTACTTTTAATTTATAGGAGAAGAATAAACTTGCTACAGCAGTTAGCGATGGAGGTAGAAATAGTAGCGAAAGTGGATAAGACCATTGATAACTATTTTCAGAAGAAAGCAAGATCAGCTAAGTTCCCATCAAAAGATATAGTCAGTGACATATCATGTATTTCTACTCCTATTCCTTTGAATGTGAATAAGGGTGCAAGCTCTCACTCTCAGTCATTTACTTCACCCGTGACAGAATCGGTTGCGTTACAATCTTTGCACGAGAAAGAGAATCTGGATATGAGTCCTTAATGTCTGTCCACTCTGAGATCGACATTGATGTGGATAATATTATCGACAGGTTTTCCAACTCAATCCGAAAATTGGGTTTTGTGATATCTAACTTAAATATGATAAATAAAAATTAAAAGCGACTACTTCCGACTTTTTTCTCCCCTCGAACATTTTAGTTGTGACCCCCCCCCCCCCCCCCCAGGCTGAAGGTCTGGATACGCGCCTGACGGAACACCTGCAAGTCTCGTCTCCGCTACATTATGCATTATTTCAGTTTCGTTTGGTTACCTGAAGCTCCCATTTGCGTCAATTTCATTTCTTGTCACGACCTATATATACTGTGAATTTGGATGAAATCGGTATGATGACGAGTAGGGACGCTCTCATTGTGATCGTATTGCTGTTCATATTCAAGGTAAAAGCGGGTGGTCTGGTCTACCTGAATATTTGCGTCGTAAATTAAACATAGTAACAGACATAAAACGTTTGAATCTACGAAGAGGTATTATCTAAGGAGTTGAGGGTTACCAACCGAGTTAAAGCAACACACAAGATTTATATAAAAAGTAATATGTAAAGTAACTTTAAAATATAAATAAATAAATATTGTGTATCTGAAGAGCTTTAAAAACCTAATAAAGTATTATTATTATTATTATTTTGAGCCTGGTATTTTTTAAATATTTTTTAGCAACTCTTTTAAACTCTATAGGAGTCCTCTTGAACAAAAAAGTGTACACATTAACAGCATTTTACACATTATGCGTCCGCCCATACAAAGCTCATAAAAAAATATTTTTCTATTTAAGTAGATAGGTGTAAAAATAGAGTAGAAAGTTTAAAACTTAAATATTTCTAGGATTTTTTATCTTTTTCACTGAGAAAAACAGAACTAAAATAATTCTTGTACCAAAAAAATTTCCCATCTAGGGTAAAGTGGGGCAAAACGGGCCATGTAGGTAAATCGATACACCTCCAAATTCTGTACTTAAATCCTCGCCATCTCTTATCGAACAGCAGGAGTACGCTCATCGTTCGAATACAAGACTACGCTCAACATTCGCTTAAAAATGTCAGTGGGATAAATATTTTGACAAGTTTCATTTAATTTTTGTGTGTCGGTGATTAATCTGGTTTCACTAATAAAATTTTTCTTGGTATATTGTGTCGGCTGGAAATATTTAAGCCTTAGAATGCTATACCAATTTATGAAAAGAAGTCTGTAGAAAATTATTTCTTGTAAATATTAACTGTCTGCTTTTGGGGTAAAATGATACACCTCCTGCGGGGCAAATTGAGCTAAACGCTCATTTTGCCTACATTCTGACTGCATTTTTATTTAAAATGTCTTTGCCTTCAGATGGCACGCACGTATACATTAGAAAAACATCCAATCAATCTTGATGTGAGGAAACAATGCGTATAAGGCGATTGCAGCCATTACCTCCAAAAATATGGGTTTACTTAAAGCGAGTCAGATATTTGGTGTTCCTCGTGCAACTCTACAAAGGCGAGCGAGTTCATACAAAATCGTCGTTACAAAAATGGGTTCACTGTGGATCAAGAAAAACAACTCGTTCAATAAATTGTAGATCTAGAAAACGTATTTCAGAGTATCAACAAAAGACCTGCGCAGGCATTTCAACTGGCAGAGCAGAATTACATTCAACATCCATTTATAAAGGGATATGCGAATCAAATACGACAAATAGGACGCAAGAAAAAGCTCACAGAAGAAGAAATCGGCCAGTATTCTAGGCTTTAACAGCAGAAGTATGTATATATGCTGGGAGAGGAATAGCTCCTCCAATTAATCGAAGTGCAAATGTTATTTGCTCATTCCTGGAAGATCAAGAGGGTTTTGGAACTCTATATAAAGGACGAATAGTTACAGCTACTACAGAACGAGAACGGTGGAAAAATTTGAGAGTCGCCTCAAGTCTTTACAATCATCGCGGTAAATTGGATTACAAGCAGGGACCTCAGCCAGAATATGGACTGTCAAAGTCAAGTCCGAACTTAAGACGTCTACGACTAAAGAAAAAAACCGACCCTTCCTTCTACAACGCCACCGAAGCTTTTGCTTGGAATTTGCAAGACATCACATCACTTGGAAAGAGCAATGGAGAAGTGTAGTATACTGAGGAAAAACGGTTTTCGTTAGATCATCCTGATGAATTTGCTCACTATTTTCACGATCTACGCAAAAAAAAACTTTTCCTAGCCCGTCACCATAGTCGACAAGGATCACTTATAGTGTGGGGAGGAATCACTTATAACGGGCCCTTAGAACTTCAAATACTAAGAGAAAAACAAGATGCTACGAAGTACATAAACCTTCTACCAACGAGCAGCCGCTGACGTTGATGAAGGTCTCGGATCAATGTCATAGAGGAGGAGGTCATTGCACCAATCCACACTGCTCGTCAAGTAACCGAGTGGTTTCGGGGATGCCTTACGTGTAGTGTATGAAAACGGGCAGCAATACGAAAACGTTGAAGCATTAAACCGAAGGTGTCTTGGTAGCCTGGAATGAAATACCACTAACCCTTATCAGGCCAATTTTCGATAGTATGCCCGACAGATTTTTTGAAGTAATTCGCAATAACGGAGGCCAAACACATTATTAAAAGTGGGACTAATAACACTTATAGATTCGTAGACTAAGAAAATTATATTAGAAATAAAAAGTAAAGTAAATAAATATAATAATTTGTGCGAACAAATAAGTGTAATTATTCAACTACACCCCTTTTATATGACGATTTTTTCATAAATGTTGGTATTTTTTTGCTTAGAATTCTGTGTTCTTGAGAAACATGCCTGTAATTTTCTTAAATCCTTAGAAGAATAAACATATAGTACCTACCAAATTGGTCTGCACGTGTTTGTAATCCCAAATATTTGGAATTTATAACCGTGTACCTACCTAATCACTTGCTCCGCAGTGTGTATACGATCGCAGAGAGAATGTTTTTATTTTAAGTTATTTTCTTATAAAGTTGAGCTTTTAAGCTAATTGAGGGCATAATAATGTGCGCAATTTGACCTAGTCTAAAAAAAAACACTTCCTCTATATCAGAACTCCAAATTTCTTTGCATTAAACACAAAATTATTAACCAACGTACAAAACTATTCGATGTATATACAGAATAATACCAGTAACACCTTTCTGTTAATATCAAGTAAAACTTTTAAGAATATCATTCTGCCCCACATTCCCCTACAATTTAAATCAGTAAAAAAAAATCACATGCACAATACCCAAATATGATCATCAATAAACACTGTTAAAAAAGTCCAGAAATTTTCAAATAATTGATTAAATGATTTAGAAATATTAAATTTCCAGATAAAAATTGCTTTATAGGAGGAATAGGTAATCCCCCCCCATATCGGAATTTAGATATAAAAAATAAATAAAGAAACTTTCCTTTTTTTTCGCAAAAAATGCAAATGTTTAACTAGATGCGTCGTCAGACACTTACCTTTGTTGGATGGGATTACGTGTGCGATGATGTACTTCATGTCCTACATATTCCTGTTACCACTACACGAAAACAAAAAACACAAACACCTAACCATGCGATAGCTTTCATTTTCCAAAAAAATGCTAACTTTTTTTTTCAATTTCACACACTACACTCACATTTTGTATTAAACTTTTAATTAATTTGCAAACCACACACAAACACATACCGATGAAAATTAATCGCGAATTACCGAAAAAAAAACAATTCGAAGACGTCAAATTAAAATGTTCAACCGGCACAAACACTAAAAAAGAACCCGTTATTATTGCCGTGGCGTAATTTAGCCGGCACGTCGCGTTTAGGAGATTTTCCGTCTTTTTGTTTTTCTCAAAATTTATTATCCGTTATTGAAGAAAGGGTTCATGTTCAACTCTTTATGACGCCATTTTTTATGTTTACACATAGGAAACTTTTTTTCTGTTTTGATTGCAATTTTAAAATTATTTGCACAAAGAACCACAAAATATTTACACGTGTAGAAATACGTGTACAGCACAAACACCCGAAAATGTCGACACAGTTTTTATTATTTAATTTTTTTCTTTTGAATAAACCAAAAACCAAACCACCTGCTGTGAGTGGCTTTCGAAATTGAAATGAGAAAATTCGATCCCTTCTTCATGCACGTCACGCATTCTCAAAGTTTTATGTATAATGAACAGAAAAAACTAATAACAAGTTCCAAAAATTTTATCGTTTATATGGTAAAAAACAAAAACTTTCCGCTCGCATACCACTTTATAAAGAAACTATAAATTTACCTACACCAAGTATATATGTACCTAATTGGAATTTTTTACAAAATGCATTTTTGACTAGTGTCTATCCGTAACAGTAATTTTCAAAACAAACTCCATTTTCCTACACTATAGATTGGCTTCTAATTTTTCTTGTTGTTTTTTTTTGTCTTATTTTGTTGCAGCCTAGGACTAGGTCAGGATCAGGAGCAAAGCAAAACGACATCAAGTTTTAATTACTCCCCACAGGCATGTGGAAAATATAAATGAACTATTTGTGGAACTTATTGTAGTATATAAACAAATTAGTGTGCGTGCGGTAATATATCGTAACGTTAGAGGTGTCTGGTAAATTTTAACACTTTAATGGCCGCACGTCTGCCAAGTGAAACTTTGCCAGGGGCCAGCAATATTTTTAAAGAATTAAGTTTAAAAACCGTAATTTTCAAAAAATCATATCTCAAGAACGGAGCAACCGATTTATCTGATTCAAATGCCAAATGAAGCTTAATTCTTTATATTTTTCATAAAAAAATATACCAACACAGAAAGAAGAAACGTTTTTGTTAATAATAGAATTTTTTTCAAAAAAATAGTATTATTTAGTATTGAGGATTACTACCACTTCTTTTTTCCACTTTTTGTTTTAAGATACCCGTATAAGCCATATCAATCTATGTAAAAAAAATTCTGATGGTGTTCGGCTTCGGTTTTGAGATATGAATTTTAAATATTAATAATATTGATTTTTTTTTGTGTACTGCAATGAATGTTGCGCTGTTTTTTTCCACTCGGCGTAGCAACTTTTTATACCCTAGATGAAATCATAGGGTAGGTTTCCAAAATTTGTCATTCCGTTTGTAACGCAAGAAATAATGCTAGTAGAGAACAAATAGGTTGAGCATGCACGCATAAGATAATAAGTTATTTTATTTTTTGCATGTCCGTCCGTCCATCTGTCCATTCTCACGATAACTAACTCAAGACCCAGTGTTGCCAATAATTTCTTCCTATAATCGGCTAAATGTAACTCCTCGAATGAATGTAAATGCAAAAAGCAAAACTAGCAAAAAAGGTCTCGCCGAGAGTACTATCGAGTGGTGTATTTTTTTTTTTCTGTTCCAAAAACTTTCTCGGGACATATTTGTCGCCGGAAAACCCATTTTCATGCGTTCGGGTCAAATACACCCCAGTTCTATATTCGCATATATGTTTCCCTTCTTTATTTCAGGGAAATCAGTGATCTGTTCTGAACTTTTTTCTCATAGGAAGTCATCTTCCACGACGCAACAATTTCGCACAATCACGAGCGGAAAAATCCACTTTTTCATTCAAGAAAGCGGCTCAAAATACATCCGATCGCAAAAGCACCACACCAAACCAAGTGAAATTTGCGTCAATCCCAAAATCCGATTTTCAGTTCAATTGGCAACGCTGTCAAGAACGCGTTGTCCTAGACAGCTGAAATTTTGTACCCGGACTTTTTGCAAAAAGTTGCCACACAAAGTTTCGCGTTTTACTATAGATTTGGACACTACTTGAGAACGATTCGACGTAGTGAACTGAAATTTGGCACATAGTGTTTTCATAGCAAAAGAAATTTTAAAAATGGACTAAATCGGGCAACACCTTCTTGATGTGACCATATGAAAATGTTGGTTTTTTGGTTTTCTTGTTTACTGAAAAGTTCTTCAGAATATGGAATCATATGAAATTTGTCATAATCATTTTTGCAGTCCGACGAACCGTTCTGACGAAAAACCACTTCAAAAATCAAACTTCCACAGATGGGTCACCATACGCAATTACATACGGGCATTCATCTAGGCCTAAGGTATCATAAGTATTGGTCTTTTAGACCAATTCTAGCTTTTTGACTTGTTTATGTTCTATGTACACCTCAATATGTAAAAATTAAAGAGTTGTAAAATTTGAAAAATAAAATATGCAGACCATTGCCGGTTGTGGTTTCTGATCGGTTTTTGTTTTTTGTACAAGTGGTAACATTTAAGTTGGCATTTATTAGTCAAGAGTGCGGCCCGTGTCTTAGGTATATACCAAATTATAACTTTAAATGTGGATAAATTCGGAAAAAAAATTTGTTTTTATCGTATCATGGCTAAACTTTGTGGAGAAATTCGTAAATTTGTCTTAATAAATCATAAGAAAAATATATGGGTATGAAATTGAACTCCACTATCGAAGGAAAAAAAATTCTTTTTGACAGAAATGTTAGACTAAGAATCTTGGCAAGCCACCAAAACCATCTGGACCAACTTCATCAGTATACCTTCTATACCTTCACCACTCAACAATGATGAAGTGGTTTTTGACTCTCTGGATAATGCCCATATTTTGTATGTTAGATGCACTTCAAATTCTCGACTTCCACCCACTTCACAGATACCTGTTTTGCATCTCCCGTTCGGATGTATACAAGACCCAATACACATCAGTACGGGAGACGTGTTCAAGGTTCTTAAGGTAATCGATGTCTCCAAAGCCTCTGGACCTGATGTTTTCTCGCCCCTGTCAATTAAAGGCTGCACCTCATTCTTTGCTAAACTTCTGCGCAAACTATTCTACTTGTCTTATTCGACAAGAATCTTTCCAACAGCTTGGAAACTAGCCCATGTTCAGCCTATTCTCAAAAAAGGAAAAGGTAGCGATCCTTCCAATTATCGATCAATTGGCATCACTTCGATTTTTTCAAAGGTTGTTGAATCTATAATTAACTACAAATTAATAAAACCAATTCATCAATGACTACCGAGCTGGACGTTCATCTGAAGACTTGCTTAGTTTTCTTACGGAACGTTGAATCCGTACTCTTCACAAATTTTTGTTAGTCTAAAATCGTTTGCACTGGATATTTAAAAGGCCCTTGATAGAGTCTGGCTGGAATTCTGTCCGTTTAGCCAAACTTAAAGCACTTGGTCTCCCCCTCCACTTTTGTGATACATTGAAAGTTTCCTATCTAGTCGCCAAATACGTGTTGTAGTAGATGGCGTTACATCTGAACCTCATCCCATAAATGCCGGTATGCCCCAGGGCTCTGCTATCCCTCCAAATCTCTTCTTAACTTTCATTAATGATCTTATTTCCCTTACTTTCAATCCCATCCATAGGTTTGCCGTTGACAGTACCCTTGATTTCGCTCATTGGCGATGTGCCAATAGCTCGTCATATCGACTCATTCGAACCTCGCCGCAATCTCGGATGCTTTTCGCTCCTCTATCGCTACATGCATGGTCAATGCTTCGATGAAATATCTAGTCTGATCCCTTGTAGAATGATTCCTGCACGCAATACTCGCATTGAAAGCCGCGCACATCCTTTCACCCTTCAAAATACTTTCGGCCGTACAGTAAAATTTCGCGATGTTTTCTTATCCCGAACTGCGCGAATATGGAACAATCTGCCATTTTCTGTTTTTCCTTGGGCATACAGTAAGCGAAATTTTAAGACCGACGTACATCAGCGCTTCCGCCACTTTCCTCATGTCCCTTAATCCTTTCCTTATATCCTTTCTGCTATGCTGGGCTTTGCGTCATAAGGTATCTCCTGAGCTTGACTTTATATGTCTCGTTAGCTAAGTGGAAGGAGCCGTCAACCGGAAAGCGGAAGTTCCCGGTTTCAAATGCCGGACGAGGCGGTTGTTTTTTCTTCTTGTATTTATGATTTAATTTAGAATCGTTAAAAATAAAAGTTCTTAAAAATTCTTCTATTCTCTATCTTGACCGATTCTAACAAGTGTACGTTCGATTCCCGTCGGGGAAAAATAAAATAACTCAAGTAATTCTATATAGGTTAACTTTATACAAACGTTAAACCTGATATTCTACCAAAGTTCAACTCTGCGTCAAACAAATAAAGAAGTTTATTCTGAATAAATTATAAATTCTCCAACCGACACAGCAGTCCAATTCGCTACACCTATAAATAAGCACACGACAAAACGTCAAAAGTGCCACTACTGCATTTCCACAAGTACCAGCAATTGAATTTGCTGCATCTAGAAGTACGCATACGGCAAACGTCACAAGTGCAACGATAACCAGTCCCACACGCAGCAGCACACAAAAAAACTGCACGCTAGTAGCAAGTCACACTTTCTACACCTTCTGCAACAAACTTGCTACCCTATCCACATAAATTCTATGTGACCCAATCTACGGCCCACACATAGCAGTATACGCCACTAAATTGTTATTTGTCTATATTGAATTTAATGAATGAATTGTTAAGTTTTATTGAATTTTAAAATAGTAGTAAGTTTGAATTATGAAAGTATTGTGATATTAAATATAAGAACTGAATTAATACGTAATAAATAATATTTTATATTTAAAAAAACTGAGTTAGTACACAGAATTTTCATGAATATATAATATTATTATTAAATTTTATATGCTGATTTTGTATCCGTATGTTCGAAACAGGCATCAACATCTGAAAATAGACAAAAGAATTAAATTTAAACAAACGAAAGGTGTAATTTAACTATTTATCTAAACTCGTAAACAATCGGTCAATTGATTAATCAATTATCCAATGAAATGTTCGAACCAGTCGTGATAACCTCTTGAGTTGCATTCACGCTGGAAATCCTAAAAAAGAAGAGCAAACAAGCCACCAAGAACCAAACTTTAATTAATATTGTAAATTTATCTTACCTAATTATTTGTAGTCACACGAAGCAAATACGCAGATGTAAATAGTTGCTACTGTCAACTCAAGTCAGCTGGACAGCAACAAGTATATACACCACGGTAAAAAGATACAAGGAATTCTCATTACGAACCACGTACCGCCATGCACCGGTTCCACTGAAGCATTGCGTGAGGCGTACACGCTACTAACAGACATTAGAGTACACAAAGCAGCGGAAGGATCTAATATATGAGACAATCTCAAACTCCCCGTTCTAAAATGCAACACGAGCAGCATACAAACTGCTGTAATTACACAAGAAATCACTGCGCAGCAGAATATTGTGATGGAACATCTAAGCACAAAGGCAGCAACTCGCGCGTACTGCTTCCAGCTACGTCTAAGTCAGCTCAAGGTATTGGTTTTTAAGAATGTACAAATTATTCCTGGTAAGTAAACTTTCTAATTCAACAAAAGGCGAAAGTTTTATTTTTTATGGACATTTAAACCATATTGATTTGGAAATAAATTGAATTTACTCAAAATAGTTTTTGCATAATAAATCGAGAGCAGCTTGTTAACAACTAACAGCCAAAATGGTAACACTGCATGAACATATGATGAGGTGGAGTTGCTATGGCACGTTGTTGATGCTGTGCAAGTTGTTAATATGCCAATCTTGTTGCCACGCGCCATTGACTTCCGTTCTTTGGTGCCGTGCGCAACCTCTGGCTATATAAACAGCAGTTTGACTTGATTCGATAAAGTTCGAATAAAATTTTTTATTGCGGATCTCGACTATAATAAGAAATTTACTAAAACTCAAACCACTTTATTGCGAACCTCGACTGTAATAAAGAGTCTTATTGCGGGTCTCGACTGTAATAAGACAATTACTAATAAAACCACTTTATTGCGGGTATCGACTGTAGTTAAACAATTACTAACACGAACACTTTATTGCTGGTCTCGGCTGTAATAAAAGTCTTACGGCGGGTATCGACTGTAGTAAGAAGATCACTAACACAAAACACTTTATTGCGGGTCTCGACTGTAATAAGACAATTACTAACAAATCCACTTTATTTCTGGTATCGACTGCAATAAAGAGTATCCTAATCCCAAACCTCCATCAAATAAAAATCAAGGAAGTCAGCTGTCATATATCGATCAGGTGAATACAAGTCAATTGCAACATTTTTATACATCAAATTTATATCTCAATCATTTATTGAATATTGGTTTCAGTTTCTTATATTATAAAATATATATATAGGTCGTGTATTTCTGAGTTTGAAACATTTAGTGTTAATGTGAAGTGTAGATTCAGTGAATAAACGAATAAAACCACGGGCAGTACACCGTATAGTGCAAGCAGGAAGCGTTCTCAAACTTCAGCAATGATCACTGGGTCAGCATTTTAGTGTTTGAATACCTCGATGAAACTATTCATTTTACAAAAACAAAAGAAGGTTACTACAAAAATTGCAAGAAATTTTCTCTAGTTTAATTTATTACATAACTATTTGCATCGTAAAATAAGTTCGAAAGACTATATTGGCACAGAACTGTTTATGGACACCATTTATCAATATGGCGGCAAAGATACGAGGTGGCAAAGATAAACTTCGAAAAGAGCACCTCGAAATCTATAAAAATTCAAATTTTCAAAACTACCGGAAAACTTTCCAGGTACCACCCCCTTTTTGATTCTATTCATCTTTCCAATAAAATTATATTTTTGTCACATAGGAGGTTTCATAAAACCAGCAACATTATGCTATCCAGAGATAAGGTAAATATATTACAACAATGAAAAATTCGCGTAGGCTTAATTTAACTAAAGAAATAATTTGATATAACTAAATTTAATTAAAGTAAATTATCGCTGATAATTAATTCCATCTAATTAGATTGAGTCTCCGTTTATTTTGTAGATGGAATTTGTCTGCTGTGCCGCCTGTGCTTCTTGTACTGTATTACCGAGTCGTTTGTATTGTATACCTGTGGTTTACCTAGGATTTAGTAAAGTTAAAATTTTGTTATTCTGCCTGACTTTTTAATTCTTTTTATTTTCAGGAAGAGTTTTATTTTTGACATTTAACAACGTATGTTGCCTTGCGCTAAAAAGTATTCTTAGCTGAACTATGTCCTCGAGATAACAGATGAATTTTGCTTCAAATCATTTTATACTCTAGTTAAATAACTTAATTGCATTTATTTGAATAAAAATTAGTCTCAAACCTTAACTCAGTCATTGTAAATATATGATTGATTCAAATTAATAAACTTCCACAAGAGGAGAGTTTTCTTTCTATCCCAAAAACCTTCCCCTTTTAGGTCACAGATCTGAATGCTGCCCAGCTTTTTTCTTCTTTTTTAACTATTCCATCTTTGTATGAAATTTCTGTAAATATCACATACCTACCGCTAAAATAAAATCTAAAATCGAATCCTAAATCCCTTTTAATAAAACTGTTATGTTTCTAAATATTTGTATAAATTACCATAAGCCAAAGTTACATACACAAACACACATATGGTAAAAAAGTTGTTATCATTTCCACAGATCAATCGATGGATAGATGCCATAACATTTACTTTGAAAACGTTTTCCTGCGATAAGAACTACCCTTTGGATGCAAATACGCATATATGCTCAATTTTTGTGGCAGCAACAAATTCTCTGGATACATTCCCTTAGATACACATACTTATCTATATATGTATATGCAGTTCTGCAGTTGCAGGTTCTGTTGAAGTTATTTACGAACAAAGATTGGAGCATGGTAGAAAGGTATCTCTGGAAAAAGTGAAAAACAGAAGTTAGAGCAAATTTATTTTCAGTTTTTCACGTATATTTTGCGATAACTGCAGCAACAATAATGGCAAAACCATATTGACTTTGCCAATGCATTTCTAAACATAAGTTTGTATCTGTGAAATATATGGATGGGGGTGAGTACTGTACAAAACCGAGGTTAGAAGTGTGTGAAATACAAAAATTATTCAGGTGGTTTTCAATAAGAAAAATCTACCTTCAATTTTTTTTACTGAACATATGTGGAGTATAATCAATGTATTCATACATGTACCTACTATACAACACGGATATGGTCTTCTTTTTTGGAAAGTAATACAATTTGCACATTTTCATTAATTTTATCACCAATAAAATATTTACTACAACAATAACTACACTTACCGTGATTAGATAAGGACTATGTACAAGGTTTATTTTACGTGGCCGGAATCAATTTGTAAAAGTGTTTTGGTTTTGGGCGAATTTGATTACCCTTTGAAATTTTTCGCGACTTGAATTATATTAGAACTTAAATACCTCAATAAAATTCTTAACGCGTGTGTAGACAAAACATTCAATTGATTTCACCTAAATCACCGTTGTTCCTAATATATATTATTTAACCCTCCTAGGGAAAAGATGATGAGCAATGTCCTAAATTAAATTATTTTTATTTCTTAGTAATTAGTGAATTCTTCATTATTTATCACAACTTTGAAGAATTTGTTTCCCAATAATGATACGAATTTTGTGTCAAAGCTAGTGGATTACCCTTTCACCTTCCTTGCCCTTACCTTCTTCTATGAACCATGAAAATTTTCCGCCATTTTTTTTGTTTTTATATGTTTTGAGAATTCCTCTACGTGGAGCTGCAAACCTATATGTCTAGTTTCGATATGTGCTAAGATGAACCATTATGCTCAACCGCTGAACAGCAAGTTCATTGGAGTATCCTTTTTTGGAAGCGTAGTACACCGATAACTATATATTAGAATCGATTACAAAAATTTGTATGCCTATGAATATTAATAAAAAAGAAATCCTTTCATCGTTTGCTTGAAAATAATTACGAAAAATACACCCACGTGCCGCGCACGTATCGTGGTGTGGGGCCTTTAGAGCACTTCAATCTTCAACACTAATGTGAACTCTGCAAACTTTTGACAAGACATTTTTATTATTTTTATAATTTAATAAGTAAAAAAAACTAGAATTGATCTAAGACCCTAGACCTAGAGGAATGCCCGTATGTAATTTGGTATCATCACCCATCTGTGCACGTTTGATTTTTGAAGTGGTTTTTCGCTATATTTCTAGAACGGTTCGCCGAACAGTAAAAATGATTCTAACCAATTTCATAGGATTTCAGATTCTGAAGAAATTTTTAGTACAACTGATCGTTTTTACAGTATACGTAAAAAAACTAAATTTTTATTCGGCAACACATAGGGTTGCACGATTTATCCCATTTTTAAGATTTGCTTACTATTACTATGAAAACACCGTGTACAAAATGTCAGCTCTCTACGTTAACGCGTTCTCAGGCAGTGTTCAAATATATAGTGAAAAATGAAAACTTTGATGGCAGCGCTATTCGTTCCATTTTTTAAATTTGCATTATTTTTAAAAAATCTGTATAAAAAATTTGAGCTCTCTACGTTGACAAACTGCCTAAGAATTGCTGAAATATATAGTAAAACACGAAGTTTTTGTATGGCAACCCTACGAAGTAGTTACCCGCTTTATCCCATTTTCGAACTTAAATATGCCCTTGTTTCAGCACTCTAGATGAACGGATTAACCCCCCCACTCACCAATGCCAATGGAGAAAAATGCAGTTCGGCCGTGATCGTAAGGACGGACAGATGGACGAACGGACAGACGGACGGACGAACGGACGGCTGAATGGACAGACGGAAGGGCGGATGGACGGACATTTAATATTATACGTGAGTGTCCAATCCATTTTTCTCGACTAACATTATTTATGTGCGTTAGTGTACGTACACAACGAGGTGTGGCGAGGTGAAGCGAGACGAAACTAGGTATTTGAGCGAGGCGAGGTGAAGATACACCTCGAGGTGTAGTGTTTAGAATCACAACAAGGCGTTCAGTTTCTTGGTAAATAGTGAAGTGAGAGCATATATTATGTCAGCAGATTCTGAAGAAGAAGTATTGTGTTTGTCAAGTAGTGCAAATATATGGCATTTTTCACATAAGTGTACTTTTCACTGTCTTACTTGCCGCCCGATAAATACGAAGCGTCTGGAATTTGGCGAACTCATCATCTATCTGAAGATTTATGGACTGATCCTGAAAGATTCTTCCAATATATGAGAATAAGTATGGAAACCTTTGATTAAATTAAGGATAGATTTCAACATAAACTAAAATACAACTGGCAAAATTTCCATTCTACGGATATAAAATTAATCATTTTCTATTTGTTCAGTCTTTTCTACAGTTTTGCTTGTGTACAGAGTCACAACATCAAGCGAATAGAATTTGGGGACTTCCATTTTCCACATATATGAAGATTTGCATACTGATCCTCATCACTATATGAGAATAAGTAAAATACCCATCACTTATATCAAAGAAAAAACCTATAAGAATATCGCTGCTATTACAAATAGCGCGCTGCACCTCGCGAAAAAATGAACAATTTCATTCTCAAGCGAGATACCTTTAGGTTTCTTGCCACATCGCGCGTTGCCACAGCGTTGTTATGAACACTCTCATAGTACAGCGTACAATCATTTTATTTCTTTAACTCTTGATATATCCTTGTATGGCCTAGCCTCGTTGTACACGTACCCTTACAAATGTCACAAACTCTTCTCTAGGAAATAAAAAAACTACAGCAACAATTTCTATTAAATACAGTTCTTGTTTGGCCCACAGAAAAATTTTATAGTTCATTTGACATATAATTTGAGAAAAGATTATCCTGGTCTATAAATGGAAAGAAACAAAAGTGACAAATTTTTGTTTTTGAAAGACTAAAGGTAAAGATACACGGTGAGAAACCTTTGGTCTCCAGTCTGCGGTAAACAGATAATAAAATCTCCAAAATGTTTACACGGTAATAGACTTTTGTCTCTGGAGACCATATTAAAAAAGTCTCTAGAGACACGTCTCCGAAGTGTATACACGAAATTTCAAGTTTGGTCTCTAGAGATCTCCAGAGATTTTTGTTAACTGTCAAGCAAGAGATTGTTAGAAAGATAGTTATTAATATTTTTATGTTATGCGAAAAGTGAAAAGTCAAAAAGCTTAAAAAATTATATCCTTGGTGTACAAAGCTTACGGGATGAGCATATTTTTTTTTTTTTCAAAAGTAACCAGAGCTCTCTTGAAGAAACAAATTATCTGCTCTAAATCCATTCAAATCATTATTAATTTCTTTGTAATAATTTGTTAAACTTACTCCATTTTATTCCTTTTTCTTTCCGAGTAGTCCTACACTTAACTGACAAGAACACACAAACAGTCTCTGGAGACCTGGAAACGACGAATGAATAAACTGCGGAGATTGGAGATCGAGACTGGAGACCTGTTTGTTTTGAAATACATGACGGAAGACAGACGACCAAAATAGTCTCTAGAGACTAGGTTTTTTTAGAGATTTTTTACGTCTCCGAAATGTATGCAAGGGTCTATGGGTCTCCAGAGACCAACAAAATTGGCCTCTGGAGGCTAAAATCTCTCGCCGTGTAGCTTCATCTTAAGGATTCAGAAAATTTATTAAGTACTATGATGCAAATGTGGATCTAGATCGAAGAATTGCAATATCGCGAAAAATGGGAAATTCAATCATGAATCGTGAGCCATAAAATCCCGATATTTCAAATTTGAATTTATAGATTTTTTTTAAAAAAATGTAACGCAATTGTAATATTATCGAAATTTTATACCAAAATTCTCATTATCAAGATTTTCAAATATTTTTGCTACGGTAAGGATATCCATTTTTATACTACCTGTCCCAAGAATTCTAATAAATTTCGGAATACTAACTTTCGTATTATAATATCCCAGAAATATTGGTATCCTGGAAGAAAAAACTTTCGATCTTTTCAAAAATTGCAAAATTTGAAGCATTCGTATAAATATATATCGACAACACCAATCTAGACCTTTTTATATGCAAATGAATACAATATATTATTCCAGTCTTAAAACGCAAAATATATTAACTGGTAATTATGATCCTTGGAATTTGAAAACATATTTTCTTTTAAATTTTTTTGAGCACATAAAAGAAAATCGGTAGACAGATTTTAGCCCGGCGCCAATGACGCTGGGTCATATTGACCCGAGGCAATTTGAACGTTTGTGTAGCTGTAGATAGAGCCCCCTCTACTCGTACCGCCAGTGGTCATGGTCTGACGCCGTCTGCGCCCGAGATAACCGTACGTCAAGTCAAACGGGGGTATATATGACCCAGTGTAAAAAAGTTAAAAAAGAAAAATAATAATAATAAGATAATAAAAGCTTGATTTATAGAATATATTGGTATTATCTTTATTTACCACATTTGGAAAGAACCCTTATTAAACAAAATATTTATTAAAATTAAAGTAACTCTTTTAATTTTGTGATAATTTGTCGATATAAACCGGATCATAATAATCGAAGATCAATTCAAATTTTAATCTACCGGAAATTTTAAGGTTATTTATTTTATCCTGCTCTCGCAATTAAACCTAAACCTTGAAGCTCGAATTGGTAGTATAAACATCTACTTATTCTTTTGAGATCTCTCAAAAAGAAAAAATGCCATAATTCTGTTATAATGAGGAAACTAAAAACTTCTTCATTGACCACATACAATATGCAAAGAAAACTGCTACTTTTGTTGTAACTTGGAATAAATGGAAGTCAGAAGATGATAAGATTTTTGAAGTAAAGAATTTCTACGGAAAATAAACCGCAGAGTATTCCCAGTAATAACAAAACATTTGCATACCTAAATATTTCTATTCCCTGGAAGCTAAGAATATATTATTTCAACCAAGTAATCGTTGATATAGCTAAAACGAATATTAAATTGCCTGTAGGGTTGCTATTCATTAATGCGCGCCTGTATACAATAGGAAATAATGAAAAACAATCACTAGTTCGTGGAAAATTGTACAGCCCTTCCTTCTTTATGTATGTATGAATGGAAGATAAGGAAATTACCCCTTTTCTAAGCTTAATCCGAGAATCTGAACGAACAAAGAAAAAATCAAGCCGGAAATGAAATTTTTGCCAGACACGAAAAATGTTTTGATATCACTTTATCTGAATACGTGCACTACGCTACGGACAGTGCTCATAGAAAGGGCAATTTTCTCGTGGCACACAAAGAATTACTTCCTGGATTTAAGACGGGGAAAATTTGATTTAAGGACCTATTTTCAGGAGTCTCTCCTTGGCAAAAAACCGTGCAACAGAGCAGCTCACCGTGCATGCAAGTTTACCATTATCTCATGGGGTGGAGTTTCATTAAAAGCTAATTTACATTCTGTTCCAGTTTTTTTTTATTTTTTGGGTAAATTTATGTAAATCCAGCGTTGAACTTTTGTATAGTGGAACTTTTAAGTTTTAAACTTTTTACCACAAACTACGTATAATTTTGTTGGAACTTTATTGATTTACCTTTGGTTCAGGGAGAGGTCTTTACAGAGTTATTGTCCTCCGCTAATCCAACTTCAATGAAGGAATATTGGCAAAATTATATACTAATATAAAAATGAGGACGTGAGGTAAATTGTAATATGGAAAATTACATTTGTTGAAATTATCACTATCACATCAGATATTTTTCGCAGGTAAGGGAAATTATTTAAGTGTGTCTGGTATAAATTTAAAATTTCCGGATTTTTTTTTTTACTATCAGAACCAGCTTAAATAAATAATTCTTTATTATAAGATCACAAGTGAGATCAAACTGATTAATTTGAGCTACTCCAAGGTAAATTCAATACTAATAGAAAATTATGAGTCTTACAAAAATGTCGTTATACGTTAATCTATGTTGTATGTACTTACTATAATTAAAACTGGAGGTAGATATATATTACAAGAGTTAAAATCAAATAATTAGTGAATTTTGAGAAATTAAGTAATTTAATTCAACAAAAATACTAATGAGATAAGCTTACATACTAGAAAAGTGATTAAATGACAATCTCTTGAAGTTAACAGGAGAGCGGGTTGTACTAATTTCAAATGGGAGGGTATTCCACACAAAAACCCTGTAGACAAAAAACAAACGAGTTCTGAAATGGAACCTATGCCGCGGTACCACTAGCATTCTGGTAGAGCTGATGTGAGAAAGATAACATTAAATAAATTCAATTCAATTCAAATCATTTAATGGTTAAAACTAAGATATTACAATCGTTTGATGATACAAAGCTTAGTTGGTAAATTTCAAAAGCAAATACTAAATTCATATTAATATTAAACTAACAAAAAAAAAAGACTAAAGCTAAAATAAAAAAAATAAAAAATATATAATCATAAGAAATAAGCAAAGCAAAAATAGATAATTATAGTAAGGAACAAAATAGAAATTAAAAACCAGCAAAAAATTGAAGATCAAAATAAGCAATAGCGACAACTAGGAGCAGTGCAGGGAGGGAAAGAGCATACAAAACCAGAGGACATAAGTGATGGAAGAAATAAGTGATAATAAAAATAAAAACGAAAATAAAAGCGCAATATAGAGTGTAAGAACAATGTCAGTCGCCTGACCATCATCCGAGGACAGATGACGAGTCAGAAGTACTCTGAATGAACTGGCCTAGCTCGTGCGCTGCAAATCCGCCGGAAGACTGTTCCAAAGACGAGCAGCATGAACAAGGTGAGAGCGTTCCAAAATTCGATGTTGATAACGGGGAACCCGCAGCATTAGGTGCCTGTCAGTGTTTAAAAAGCTGATGTCGGAGAATAGATAGCTGGGGCGCCTGGTGAAGATGATCTTATGAAGAAAGCGCAAAATTATCAGTATCAGATAAGCATCTAGAGACATACCCAGCAGAGAATTATGGAAAAGAGAAACGTGTTCGTATCTTCTCAATCCATGAATAAAACGGATGCAATCATTGAAAGCGACATTTAGCTTCCGTCTAGTACAGATCGAATCCAAGTGTGGGAAGACAATGCTTTCACTTGTGAAATAAGGCAAGATAAGAGTTTTCACTAGCTTGGAAGGAAGAGCAGGAGAGGGGATCCATGCAGACAAGCACAACCTTCGAAGTGTTCCATAAATTTTACCTAATGTATTTTTAATGTGGTCACAGCAAGTCATAGAAGAGTTGAGTATAATTCCTAAATTTTGAGCAAAGATATCGTAAGATAAGGTGGTGGAATTCAAAGTTACAGTTGGAAACTGTGAGACATCAAGCCTCTCGCGATTTAAAATCATGTAAGTTGATTAATTGGAATTTAAAAGTGAGTCATGGCTCTTGGACCACTCGAAGCTTCTCTTCAAGTCTGAGTTGATTCTCTCGACACAATCCTCAATAAGGGCAACTGGCCTATCCAAATATATCTGAGCGTCATCTTCATACAAGTGTATCTTTGAGTCTTCTGTTACATTGGGCAGATCATTTATGTACATACTGAACAATAAAGGGCCCAATGTTGAGCCCTGCGGTACCCTAAAAGTGAGAGGCAACTTTTTGAAAGTAAATCTTTGACTTTGACTTGTTGAGAGCGTCCAGTAATAAAGCTTCTGATAAGTGCCACCGAGGATGAAGAAAAACTGAACTTGTCTAAAAACACGGTGAGGAGCTTGGAATGGTTGACGCTGTCGAAGGCTTTAGAAAAATCCAGGAGTGTCAGGACTGTCAGGTGATTCTTATCAAGAGCTCTACGAATGTCGGAAGTTAATTTCAATAAAGCAGAATTGCAGCTGTGTCCATCTCTAAATCGTGACTGCCACGGGGTGAGCAGTTGGTTTGATTTCAAGTAAATTAAGACCTGTTCGTGTATGAGCTTTTCAAGCGCCTTGGACAGAAAACACAGAATACTGATACGTCGAAAATCGCTTGGGCCCTCAGGAGATGTGACCTTAGTAAGGGCCAGCACAATTGCGCTTTTCCAAATTTTAATAATTTTAATAAAACGTGGCGATATTATATCAGCTCCGACTGCCTCAGACTTAACAGCATTAATGGCGTTAACAACTTGTACAGCATCAACACAGCTAAAGCTGAAATCACCTTCATTTGCCCGAGAATCTTCGACCCCAGAAGTGGTAGGAGTAACCTCAAAATTAGCATGCGGAGAGATGTTATGAGAAGTGAAGTGCTTACTAAGAGAATCAGGATCAATATCGCACTCTGCGGCACTTTTCCCGAAAACGCCAGCACTTCTGACGTTTTTCCACATTTTTCTTTGTGGTAGATTCGAATCGAATTTCGATTTAAAGTACCGACGTTTAGTGGCTCGAATTTTTGTATTGGTAATATTTCCAATATGTTTGTAAGCATCACGATTAACTTCGGTCCTTATACGCAAAAAACTTCTGTGCAAAAAATCACGCAAATAATTAAGGCACATAGAATTTAGTATCCTGAACGTCATATGGGAAATTCTAAATCGAATATAATTATCAAGCGAGCAAGCCAGTATACTTTTGGAGTATTCAGAAATATGTTAACGTCGGCGAAGCCCATAGATTTACCTTGCACATGATTTATATCATAGACAAAACCTAGATGTCGCATAGCATACCGCAGAAAAGTAAACAGCTTTTAAATGCCTGGTCTATTCTGGAATAGACCACAACCTGTTTCTGAGGAACCGAGAACAAATGTTGCTTTGACAGCAGTTTTGTATACATTTGGTCGACTGCCTCAGTATGGTAGTTACGGAAAAATATAAATCACTCGACGTACATATCTATATATAATTTTTCTTTTCATGTCGCTGTACTGATTAAAGTAAAGGAATGATGCACAGCACAACATATTCGGTGTGGTGGGTGGATCTGTGAAAATAACAGTAGATCGCGACTTAGCAGAATTTAGAGTAAAATTAAGCTAGAAATAAGTTCCAAATCCATATTGGCTTTGATCACACTCAGATGGAGATCATCCAAGCCTGTAGATAGGCACAACTGGAGATCATCAGCATAAAGTTTAAGGGAACATTGCTTAGGAATTTTGACCAGGTCATTTATGTCGAGACAAGACCCAAAATTGTCCCTTAGGAACATTTCATTCCATTTACAACTGCCTGGCCGATAGATATGAGTGCATAAACTTTAGCGTGGGGCTTGAGGGCTTGTATTCAGTTTTGAGTTTATTGCACAATATATTAAAATTTATCGAATCAAAAGCTTTACTGGAATCAACGAGACATAGAATTATTGCTATATTATTCTCTGTGTTATTCCTAATATCTTTAACAAAATTTAGCAAGGCTGAGACTGTACTGTGCTTGGCACGGAATCTAGATTGGACAGAGCTTAAGAGTCCATACACTTCAATATAACCTATAATCTGGTCAAAAAGATGGACTTTTGATAAAACAGGCAAAATACTAATAAGGCTATAATCAGACGGTAGATTTGCCTTAGGATGTTTTTTTCACAGGTATGATCTTCTCTAATTTCCATAGCATTGGAAAATGTCCTATTGTAATAGCTGTGTTGAAGATGTGAGTAATTGGCCTGACTATACAATTGGGAGGATTAACTTGAGAATACTGAGATAAATATTGTCCAGACCGACAGCATTAGATTTGATTGATCTTAGAGACCAAATGACTTCCCGCTTGGTCACATTCATAAATGAAAAAACCCCGTCATAATAACCAGTTGAGTATAATGCAGGAACGAAATTATTAAATACAACGCCTGCAGAACTGCAGAAATTGTCGTTTAGCTCATCCAAGTTTAGGTGAGTATCGAGCTATATTTCGACTTTATTTTTCAAGAAAGTATAGTTTTTCCGGAGCAGTGTACCTCCGAATCTTCGCCAGCATTTATATGCATTATATTTAACACAAGCTCGTAGTAGTGACACGTTTAATAAATAATCTGTCAACAATATGCATTTCATCACTTAGTAGGTGTTAATCTTAATGTTAAACAAACCATGAACCAAACACCTGATGAAAATACATGAAATGCGACATAGAACAAAAAAAAAACATTAAAAGAAAATTAAATAGAACAAAAAAATAAATATTAGATAGATGTTCTTTTAAAACATGCTAACAAACGCCAACAACAAAATGCTCGACCAAATTATTAGCAGCAATGCACAATAGTCGCGATTAAGAGTTGATGCACACAAGTTACATCGGCACGGCACCATTCGACGTTTCTCAAGAGAGTTCATATTTAAAAGCTTCAAGCGATCCTCATAGAGTGGAAGAATTAATGAATTATTCTGGGGTAGATGCTTGAAAACAAATCGTAGGAAGTTCGGCTGAACAGACTCGATACGGTCGATGCGTGTACTGTAAAACGAAATCCAGACCTGGCTAACGTATTCAAGAAGTGGTCTCACAAAGCAAGTGTACAAACGCAATGTTATGGTAGAATTCGAAAATTCTTGGGACCAACGTTTTATTAAACCCAGCATAGAACTACTCTTTGATACCATGAAGTTTATATGGAAGACAAAATTCAATCTGTGATCACATTTGACACCCACGTCACAGACAGAAACCACACGCCAATCGAAGAGTCCGAGAACTCATAATCATAAGTGACTGATTTCTGATTCCTGTGAAAAGTCATAGCCTCACATTTGTCTATATTGAGTATCAAATTATTATTTTTGCACTCACAACAGAGACAATGTCGTCAATAGATAGAAAAAAGAACAACGAACCCAAGTGACTACCTTGAGGTACACCAGACGAAGCGCTCAAGACTCTAGAGCTGGAATGACGGAAATTGATTTGGTGTGTTCTGCTATCTAAATAAGACTCCGTCCATTTTAGAAATGAAAGGGGGAAACCCATACTTTTCCATTTTAAAGAGTATCATGGAGTGAGATAACTTATCGAATGCTCTACTAAAGTCTGTATAAATACAACCTGTCTATTAGCCCATTGCAAACCCGTCAATAGTATCCGAGACGAATTCCAAAAAGTTGATGGTTGTAAGCCTGCCCGAAATAAACCCATATTGATTTGAAGATAGCAAATTCTTGCAGGAAATTGATAGCTGAGAATAACTGATAGATACCAATAATTTGGGCATGCAGCATAATTTTGCAATAGGCCTATATTTACAAATTTCATTTTTACTACTTTTTTTTGTGGAAAGGTATGATAAAGGAATTTTTTCATAGCTGCGGGAAACAACCACTATCGAGCGATTTTTGGAAAATAATTCTTAACGGATTTACCATGACAAGGCAGCAAGACTTAAAAAAGGCTGAAGGGAGGATACCATCCGGACCCGTTGTAAAGTCATTTCCTCTTGTGTAATTGAAGGGATAATGAATGAAACGTTATGAGAGTCGTTCATATGACTGAAGTTGCTATTTCGAGGTTGAAAATTTGAAGTGGCAAATGCATTGTCAAAAAATAAAGCAAACATATTACAAATTTCAGATGACTCATAACTGCCAGAATCTTTGTACCTCATGGTATTGGTGTAGTTGTCCGTTTTGTTTTCTTCATATTAATAAATTTAAAAAGATTAATTAATTTTTTATATCCAAATGGTAACAAAAGTCATCGTACAGTTCTTTCTTAACTGCTAAACTCCACCGTTCTGGTGAGTGACAGTATTCCTACCAAAAGATCCCAGAGACCTAAGCAATTGAATTCCTTATGTTTCAAAAATTATAATTTTTTATATCCAACTCAAATTAGTTTTAAAAAAATAACAAAATTTTTATTACTTTTTCGCTGCAATTCAATTTCGGCACAACTTTGGTATGCTCCCACAAATGGCTTTTTGCCATGAGGTACACACCCACCACCCCTTTCGGTTTTATCCACAAAGATAGAGAAATCATCTTGTATTAGTATAATTACAGTCACAGCAAAAACTCCGAACAGATGTAAATATTCAAATTAGTCAATTGAATCGATCCTCCATAAGTGGTTTAATGAGTTCCAGCACCAGTATTTTCAAAAACTCATCGTCTCTGTGTCAATTTTATCATCATTTTATATGTCAATTTATGTGAATTGACACCTGAATTTTTTAGAAGGCAACAGCAATTCGTACCATTGGCCAACGTTTATTTCTTCCTACCGAATGTGTTTGGCACAGTTTGTTCATCAAATTTACTTCACATCTAGTCTTATTATAAAATTCCACCAATTCCAGCGAACGGATTATCTGGTATTCAGTATCCCCAGAGTTGACAATTCACAACATCATTACATTTCCTTCTAAGATAAAGCTGTCAGGACTTCTGCAAAAGAATATTTCGTGCAAAGAATATTTTAAAGATGTACCGCTAAATCCTAAGAGTACATCGTCTAAACTGATATCATTCATAGACTACAATTTCAAATTACCTCATTAAAGTCACATTCCTCATTATATGCATTTAATGATACCAATTTACCTCATTATCCTAATTACATTAGCTGTGTTCTATTGGTTCTGGGCAGTGCATTGCAGTGCACAGGAGATTGTGAATTGAATTGATTTGTAGGATGCATAGAAATAAAAAAGGTTTTGAAAGTAGAGAGAAAATAATCAAGGTGCATTGACTTTAATATCATGTAACAACCCTATCGATTTGAGGGGAAACTCAGTTTTAGGAGAAGGAGTTGAAGTTAACTTGACATTAGTTAATTATGTCAATTCAAATTAAACGCCAGATACGTGCTTTTGCACCGAGTTTTCCATTATTTGTGTTATTTAATTAAAAAAAAAACGTTTAACTTTTCCGTTAATTGTTCTAATTTTAAATGAAAATTTTTGAAGTGACTATTTAGTGATTAAGCCTTGGAATTAATTTAATAAACATGTGAACATTTCAATAATGAATTATGCTACGCGGTGCTGTTTTAATAATCGCCAAAATAATCCCGGAAGGACTTTTTTTCAGGCAAATTGAAGTTCAGAAATTCAATTAGTGTAATGATAGAGCCGATGAACTCTCGGTCGGGTTCCTTGATATTAAGAATGTGCCCATTCATCTCGGTTGCGAGGATAATACGAAGAGGTTTATACCCTAGGCACACGACGCGCTAGAATGATCATTGATCTAATTACGTAATTGATCGAATGATCATTACTTGGTAAGGCAAGCACGACGGTAATTCGTTTTGACAGATGACAATATGTAAATTTTGTAAAATTTGAATCGAGCCTTGTATTAGATAAATAATGCGAGAAGTTTTTTTTTTCAATAATTCGCTTTGGAAAATATGCTAAATTTACCTTGAAAATGTATCAGCAAGTTTCACAAATGACATCTAACAGTGAAGGCTGGAAAATTATCTGATTTTTCCAATAAGTTGCAGTTGCTCATCACTGAAAGCGCACTTATCGGTAAGAGGAATGACAAATAATGCATAATTGGAAACTAATGAGATTGTGAAGGCGTAATTGGTACAATGACGAACCGAATAATCATTTCGCCAATGATGCAATGACTCGAGCTATGCACTGATCATTTGCTCCGCCAATGATAATTAATATGTTTCGTGTGTCTAGGGTATAATATGAGTTTATGATAAGGACATCCCAAAAGGAAAGTATTTATTTATAAGTTCAGGTAGAGATTTAGGCAAGAGAAGAAATTAAAAACAGGACAAGGAGTACAGGTACCTACAAAAGTGTGCAGATATTGCTAAGCAAACCTAGATAATTAGCATGGCGCCGTGAATCTTAGGGTGTGTAATGAGGATTAGTTATGAAGAGTAGCCTGACGGGAAGTTGAGCTCGGAACCGAGTTGATGTCGTGGCGATTTTTAAAAGCGAAATTATCTTTTTTTTTCCATAAGCGTGTTATACTAGAAAGTGTCTTTTCCGCAAGTACGTTCTGTAGTATACACATTACGTACGTATATACAAACGTACATACATAGCATGAATAATAATAATGCACAATGCTTAATGACATGATATGAGCACATCGTTGTACGCACATATATTATTGTGCAAGCGCCATATCATGCTTGTAAGCAAATATATCTCATATTGCAAAACAATACAAAACAAAACAGAAATACAATTTACTTCCGATTTATCAAAAGAAATTACAATCTTAAGAATCAGCAATTTGATACCATTTACAAGTAAGTCAAGTAGGTGACAAAAATGTGTGTCATAACAATTGATGTAAATTATTATTGTGAAAGGTCATTCAATAAGTAAGAAAGCAATGAATTTGCTTATTGGACAATTCATTTCTTGAAATTGCCATTTCTTGCTTATGGAATGATTTTCCATAAGAATCTATGTAAAACAATTATATAAAAGACGAAGAAAAGAATAAAGAACTCAGACTTGATTATTACTGCATTGAAGTATATTCATTTCTCGTAATTCGGCTTCATAGCCTACTGATCACAAAGCAGCACTCTTCAGCCTGATCAACCGACCTAAGCAGAGGCAGTAAAGCGGCATATAGCCTTGCCTTGCTTACCTTTAAAGCTTGAAGACTATAAAGCGGCAAATTAAGCCTAGTCTTGAGCTTAAACATACAAATAAACAAAACAATATATTACAGTTCAAAGGAACTGACAAAAAGGAAAAGGGAAGGGAAACAAAAATATCAAAATATATGTGAAAATATTTCTTTGCTTATGTTTTGGAATCCCAAATTTTTTTTTTTTTCAATGTGTCAGTGACAGCTGCGTCAAAATTTTTCAAGAAATTTATAAGGTTTTGACATTTTTGTAAGGATTTAAATCATGGCAGTTTAATTATTTTTCTCAATTTTTTAAAACCTATCCTACTCTGGTTATAAAGACCTTCCAATACAATTCAATTCTTAAGCCCGGAATGCTAGAGTCAAGGAATTTTTGTTCCTATACAAAAACGTCATTGAATGCTCAAGGAAGTTTTTCTTTGCAGATTCCTTGAAGTAGTATGCTAGAGACAAGAAATTCGTCCAGAAAAACTCTACTTCTCCTGTTTCGAAAAATCCATTTATGGCAACTCTTACTACTCTTTTGTTACTTTATTTTATTAATGAGCACCAGACTTGAAGCACTTATAATTAAATCCACAATTTTCATGTACATATTTTTGCAAAAATAACAAATATAATAACACTTCCGATGTAATTCATTCCGCAATGATTAAATTTCTTGTCCATTTGTTTATTTTTTTTTAATTGAGATTTCCCACAATTGACAAATCCAAATTGTCACAAATTCCTTGACCTAATGTCAATCTAATTTAATTAATGTCGATTTTGATGGGACTTGGGTGCAACACCAGTATTGCACTTTTTCCAGCAGTTCAACACTGAAAATGTTCGATGGGACAATTTTTATAGCAGAAATGCAACACAAGTTTTGCACTCACTTCCCCTACTTTACATCGGATATTTTCTCGGTGTTACAAATACATATTGAGGTCGAATTGTCATCTGCTCTGTCAAATAGTGCACTGTCGCGATTATTTGTGAAATTTTGGAATTGAATGAATTAAACATTTTTATTTGGGTAATTGGCTTTAAGTTAAAAAAAAATTGTTTCTATATATGAATAAACAACATTTATTACGTTTGACAGTTCCGTGTATATAATACGTGTGTCCGCAAATACAAGGAATATGACAGAAATATGTTCGATGGACTTCAGTGCTATCAGCTCATAGAATTATTTCAATTATGATGAAGTTAGTTGTTAAATCTCCATCAGCTGATTTGTGATGGATTGCTTAGATCTATAGTTTTTAAAATGGCAAAAATGGAAAGTGAGAGGACTGATTACAGTACTGTCGTGTCCAGGCGCGTATACAGGGGGAGGGTCACGGGGGTCATGACCTCCCCCAAAGAGCTACCTACCTTCGCAATGAATTGAATGTAGTGCTGAACTGTAGAGTGAGTTTTAAAAGTTTAACAGGACGATTTTCGTATGGTACGAACACAATGTGTAGTTGTCGCCAGCGATTAATTCTGGCGCTGTAACGCACTTTACCAATCTGCGGCGATAGCTATCGCTGGGTTGGGCGTTTGTTTATCTTTTTTGAATAGTAATAATGGATTCTATAGAGTGGGTATAATAGTCGTTTGGTCGTAGCACTTTGTCTTTGAAACGTGTACGATTTTTTTTAGAATTTTCTTGTGTTTTATGTAGTGTCGAAAAGTCATTTTATCACAGGATGGTAAGTAATTTTGGAATATTAGATATTTATTTAGTGATTGTTTCGAAATAGATACGCAATGCTTAGCAGCCCAGTTAATATGATTCTTTTATATTTTTATTGCACCGATTGCTCCTATAGATGAAAAGAACACAATTTCGAGATTTGCAAGTCTTATTATTTCTAAGAAATTGGTCAGCGATCATACATTTTTTTTACCTATCCGACCTTTCCGACATAAAATCAATAACAGGACAACTTGGGGAGCTCGCAATAGAAGCATACAAACTGACTTAGTTTTGAATTAGAGTTCTCCCAGGAGAATCCTAGTTACATGCAATCAACATCTAGCCACCTGTTGATTTTCCATGGCAACACTGATTCAAGCCTGAGTAGTTCAAACGTTTTACGTTCGTAGGGAAGCATTAAAGTTTTCTTAGAAATACACTTGCAAATTATTCCTAAGAGCTTTAATAAATAACTATTTACCGACAACAGTCCAAACGGATTGGTGGATTGATTCTGGTGGTTCACTCTTTCGGACAAGGGCACAAGCATTCAGTTTTCTTGGAAAGATTTGACATTTTTTCTTTAGATTTTTCATGCACTACTGGAGCCGGATTATCCATCTCTGAGAGTTTGGGAGTTTGGAAGATGCGATTGTTCGTTTTCCCCGATTAAAACTCCCTAAATCTCCATTTGCGATTCTCTAACATACTTGGGTAGTTAGGGAAAACGTGGAAAGTATCGCAATATTGAAGGACGGCTAACTCTGTGTGGGAGGGTCGTAGAGTACTGGGGCTTTTTCCTTCGGGTTTAGGGTCTAAAGTTTGGGGATGGGGGTCGTACAACCCCTGATTGGTTGTTATCCAAAATACGTCATGTTTGGTATCAAATTAAAGATGGAGAAGCGAGTAATATAGTGGTGTAGTTTTTGTTTTGATCATTTTAACTTCATATCTAACATTTTACCGCCGAAAGACGGATTTTTTGCACTTGAATCAAATATTTGGTGCATATATTTCTTCCGTTCTTTGGTTCACATCTATTAGTACTCTGTTGTGAACAGTTTTCTCATGGAAAGTGAATTTCCACGACTTACCAGTTCTTCATAATGACGAATACAAAATATGTCCATTTTTGTAGCAAAAAGCGGCCAGATTTTTTCATCTTAAAATGGACTGATTCACTTCTTTTGCAGCTATCTCCAAAACCATTTATCGGACTCAAAACCTAATTAAATATCTAATTAGGGAACAAAATGTAGATCCGAATTTTTAGCACATACCTTGAGACACCAAAATTAATATTTCTCTGTAGGTATTGCAAGGATTTCCATAATTTGCTTTTGTAAATATAGCCAGGATACGCAGTGAGTCCATAATTAAATTATAAAATCCTAGGTACCTAGATACCTTCACAAAACACAACAAAGACAGCGATTACTGTCAGTTGAGAAATATTCTTCTTACTTCTCCATAACTAACACAGCCGAGAGTTTTGTCGAGTGGAATAGAGAGTTTGGTACTTCTCAATACAAATTCCCCGAGTTACAGAATTCCGAGTGGAGAGTTAAGTGTCAAAAGAACTCTCATCTTCGCAACTCCACAACTCTCCGTGTTAGTAAGTCCGGGCCCTGGTGGCCGACAATGGTTCCAAGGAGTTATATTGATTCAGGTGTTTTGCCTGGTCTTGGTCGCGAAAGCTATTTATGAGCGTTGGCTATCATACATTTTGTTGTTGGAAATTTACTTGAAAATTTTTCTTTAGAATTTTTATACAGAATTTTTACGGCAAACTATAAAAATAAAATCCATTCGCTTTCCTCTGCAGTAGTTGGCGTTGCTTTGCTTGTACTTTTGTATTAATTCAAGTAGTGTTGTTTAATTTAACTTATTGTTTACTTTTAATTTGTAGGATAAGGATAAACTTGCTATATCAGTTAGCGATGGAAGTAAAAATAGTAGCGAAAGTGTAAAAATTGTATTTCTACAATCGTTGCACGAGAAAGAGTATCTGGATATGAGTCTTTAATGTTTGTCCACTCTCTGAGATCGACATTGATGTGGATAGTACTATCAACAGGTTTTAAATAAAATCGAAAATTGGTTTTTGTGATATCTATCTTAAACATGATAAAAAAAAAATTTAAAAGCGACTACTTCCGACTTTTCCCTCAACCCCTCGAGCATTTTAATTGTGACCCCCCTAGGCTGCAGGTCTGGATACGCGCCTGGTCGTGTCCCAAAAGCGATCAAATAACGAAAACTCTTAATTAAAACCGAATGAATGAAACGCTCGAATTTCTTTAACAAATTTACTCTTTATTTTACCGTCAACTGACCTATCATAACAGTCTTAACGTATTCCGAACCGATCGGACACTTGACACCACTATGACTGAATACTGAACGGCACTCGCCAGACCCGTCATTGGTCTTTTATGCTCCAATATTCGGAAGTAGGTTTCTTTGCTCACAACGCGGATGTAAACAAACGACACAACCTTGTCGTTTGCTCTACCGGTTGCAGCACCTGAGTTGCTTAGTAGTAAACAATCGCCTTACATAATAATTACCATGCGAGGTTAATTATTATTGTAATCGTCGATTACTCCACTAAGCGCTCATCGCAGCCAGCTATTTAGCTAATCAGCAAAACAACTGACAGTTGCAGAACAATACCATGCGAGGTTATTGTTTAGCAATTGCTGATTATTTCGCTGTAATTCCTTGGCTGCTGGAAGAATCTTCCGTATATCGGGACATAACAGTACGATAAAATTTTGGATAATTCTCAAGAAATTAGTAGCTGCTTGTGTATTTATTGTTGATTGGATTTTATTGGATTTTACATGAAATTTACTTCATTTGATTCAAATCAATTCAATATAATTTTATTATTAGCATCACAGATGAGTTACAAATACTCTTAAATATGTCTATATTCGTAATTAAACAATAGTAAAAAACTAAAAATATTTCACTTACATACGCTAAACAAAAATATTAACTAGTACAAAGTGAATACAATAAGGAAGAAAATTAAACTTTTCTTCGAAAGAAAACGGTAAGTAAAAAATTTAAGTTTAAATAAAATAAAGTAAAAATAGCTTAGTGTAGCTCAAGAGAAAGATATACGGAAAATAAATACTTATATAAAAAAGGAAATGGTGTTACTAAAAAAAAATAACTTAGTTTGTGAAATTAAAAAATACTGAAAACATTCCGACTTGAATCCCGCAATGACTAGAAGTGATCGTATGTGTGTCTATTAGATGCAAACGTCAGTCTTTTCCATAAAATAGAAAAAAATAATTTAGTGTGTCAGCCGATTGGTTGAATGGAGAACTTTTCAGAGCTGAAAATATTTTCCGACAGTAACAGGTTTTCCCTCTATAAACTTATAATTAAAATTGAACTAAGTAGCAAAATGTCGCCTTTGCCAAGAGCCGTTGGTTTCAAAACTCGCCATTTATTGCAAGTAGCAAAGCTGTAAACGTCATATGATAACGGGACAAGCACCTGTTGAACGTCGTGGGAGTGACAGACTATCTTCAAAGTACGAAGAACAGAGAGAATCCGTTATCCGATTTATAAAAAGTTTAGAGACCTGGATGTTCACTATTGCCGCAGTAGTGTGTCAAGGCGACAATATTTACATGGGGACTTAACAGTAAATAAATTGTACCGAATGTACGACAATGAAAATATTGATTCGGCTTCGAAAGTTACAAGAAAGAGTTATCTAAGATTTGTATTCAATACAAATTTCAATCTAAGTCTCAAATCTCCTTATTTAGATGTTTCTTCAACATGCCTAACACTTAAGGAAAGAATAAAACAGAAAGAAATACGTAAAAGAAATAATCCTTGATGACGGAAAGTATTGTTCACAAACGTCGTGATAAGGCCTTCTATAGCCTTTTGAAGGAGCAATAACCTGACATACTGACTATAGCATTTAATTGCCAGAAAAATATGGTTTTGCCGAAGGTGCAAGATCAGGCAAGCTACTATATAGCCGTCAATTCTATCTTTATAATTTTGGGGTAGTTCAAGGATCTTATAAGGAAGCTTTCACTAAACAAAATGTTTCTCTTAACGTTTGGCAAGAATATGTACGATCGAAAGGATCCAATGAAATAGCATCAGGAATTTACCACCGCTTATGTCTTTCAAATTTATGTGGAATAAAAATCATCAGACTATTTGCAGACGGTTGTGGTGGCCAGAAGAAAAAATCATTTTTAATGTTTATGCTGGCTAATTGGCTAATCAAAAATCGCCAAGAAATATAACACATATTGAAGTAATATTTCCAGTTGTTTGTCATTCCTTTTTACCTCTGGATAGAGTTTTGGCGAAAATTGAAAAAGATGTAAAATGTCAAGATACTATTATATCACCTGAGGAGTATATGGACATCTATGTGAATCATGGGAGGGTGCATCTCGGCTCAAGGGAATGTCAAGTACTGGACTGGAAAACTGAGTGCTCAAACTTTTTTAAGGAAACTGGAAACTGGCATTTCAAGTTTAAAGCTACGAAATGATATATTCTGATCAAACTAAAATCCACAGTCACTATTCGAGGAGAAGTGTCATATACAAGTCAGACATTGGGATGGGAAAATCAGTAATTAAACGAGTAAAAAAGATGGCTGACGCGAACCCTCAAACAATATCCACCAGCGTATTAATAAAATCTTCCAAAATAAAGAATGTTGATAATATACTGAAAAAACACTTTGGAAATGTTTGGAGAACCCTACACGGCGCGTTTCGGAGCCTATACGTGGATATTTTTAGTAGCCATGGACCAGTGGTCGTGGAAACATCATGGGTTTTTTAAAAGTGGCGATTCTTGCATTGCTCCTCAGCGGCAGTTCCGTACGCGTTTTAATACGGGTCCAAGAGGAAGACTTCCAACTCGTAATACAATTCTGCTATGGGTGAGTAACTTGAGAGCCACCGGTTCAACGTTAAAACGGAAGTTGACACGCCGTCCAAGGTCAGCCCGGACGCCAGAGAATATCGATCGAGTAAGAGAAGCTTTGGAATCCAGTCCAGATGTTGAAGAACTTCCTGATCCCTGAACTACAGAGAAATCGTTTAGTGCGCAGGAGTCTGTAGTTCCAGCAGGATAGGGCAACTGCCCTGCCCATACAACCAATGAGGTGATGGACTTTTTGAGAAGCAAGTTTCGTGGCCGAGTCATCTAGCGTTTTGGGGATATATCATGGCCAGCTCGCTCCCCAGAATTTGGAATTGTAAGTTTTTCCTGTAAGGGTTCCTTCAAGCAAGGGTTTAGACAAACAAACCCGCACACTGGACGAACTGAAGGGGACCATAAGCCATGAAATCGCCAACTTGTCTCCCGCAATGTTAGAGAAGTTGCTCGACAGCTTCAGTGCAAAACTGGAAGAACGCTTGGTCAAAGAAGGACGTCATTTAAAGGACGTTATCTTCAGATCTTAAACGGGTGAAATCGATTGTTCTGATGTTATTTCATTAATTTACATGAACACAATAAACAATAAAACAATTTGTATTACTTTTAATTTTTGTGTCGTTTTTATTTTAAAACCGACATATCTTTTTACCGTACCCAATATAATGGTAGCAAATGCGGAATATCAGAGAGCTTTTCAAAGTACGGCCAAGAATTTTCTTCGGAAACTGCGATATACGTTCATATCTTCATATGCTAAAAACATGCAACATTTAATTTCCTTCGACTCGATTAATCAAAGTTGTATATGTGACAGTATATAACGTCAGCATAGTTGATAATAAGTAATTGAAACTTTTTTTTTTAGTTCTTTTTACGATTTTAAATTAAATTAAAAATTAAATATAAGTGAATAATTCATCGACCGGGCTTTGAAGCCGGGGCTTTTCGCTTTGCGATCTACTGCTTACTTACTACTTAGCTAATGGGCCAGATGCATTTTCCTCTACCATTTCACATTTAAGTAACAAATGCTTTCAACTGTGATTAACTAGTAACGATGAAAGCGCAGAAATAGTAAATATTACCAATTTTTATTAATATCTTGCCACATACGGGACTTGAACTCACAATTTTTAGAATCGGTCGAAAGCTGAATAGACGATCTTTCAAATTAAAAAGGAAAATTATTCAGTACTCAGTACTTTATTTATTAACAGTAAAAAATTCTGACAAACAAAATAATTATCAATTTTTATCAACGTTTTTGATAAATAAAATTATATTTGAGTAGCTTTAGTAGCACGTCGTCGGTTAATTATAACTTATTGCCTGGCGACGTTGTATGGAATTTATTACTTTTTAGACCGTATCCAGACTAAAGTTAAAGTTAACCTAATAAAGAACTTAGGAAATAGCCGAACAAATTTGAAAATTTTCATCGTATTCGACAAAGAAAGAAATGTATTTCATATACTTATATCTTCTGCATGAATGAGTAAAAAGAACTTAACTATGCATTGCCGTAGGGCAACTTGGACGTTGAGTTAAACAAAAAACTGAGAGAACGTAGGATTACCCGAATGATAAAATCTTCTTGAGTACTTTTAAAATCCTGTCAAACTATTCATGACAATGAATTTTTTAACAAAAAAGTAAATTTCAATTTGGCCAACGTGCTGAAAGGAGATCTTAAATGGTTGTCAAATACAATTCTCATTTTTCCCATAACCATCAGAGAATCCAGTATGAATTACACCCACTTAAGGCCAATCGACATTGAGAGCTATACACGCAATAAGCTGCAAATTTCAAGCTGCAAATTTCAGTTTGCACAAATGGCGTGCCGTAGAAACTGCAACATAGAGAGCTACATGGGGGTCTATGACATTTCCCGTACAGAAGTTTGCCAAAAGGACGTTTACCCTAAAGACGTATTACAAAAAGTTCATTTCACAAAAGGACATTTTACAAAACCAATTAATCCTAACCGCGGCCCAAAGACAGAAAAACCGTTTGCCAAAAGGTTCTTTGCCAAAAAGATCTTTGCCAAAACGACCTTTGACAAATATGTGTCTACAATTGGCATAAATACGTTGCACGAAATAGCATGAAACAAGCCGCGCGGATGCCTCATTTCATGCAACATATTTGCCATTTGTAGACACATACTTGGCTAAAGCATATTTGACATTTGTTAAAATTTCGTTATGGAATTATGTGTCTTGAAATTTGAATTAAAAGCGTTTTTAAAATTCATGTAAATCATATAATTATATTTTTAAAAGCACACATCTGTATGGATGTTCTTAATAATTATAGAAATGTAAAGGCTCATTCAGACTCGACAAGTTACTTGCACAATCAGGTTGCTACATATGAGCAAGTTCATGTTCAAATTCGTCAAGTATACTTTCGCGGGAATTTACCTGAAGTGATACCACTTTTGCAGGAATTTCGTTTAATGTGTCCTCAATTTCGTCTTTCATCACTTCAGATATTTCCATAATACTTTTTTAGGTCAACCTCTGTTTCAATTCATTTTGGGAAATACAAAATTTAACTATATTTGTTTTTAAAAATGTTATGCAAGGCTGACAGCTTCCACAAATCTAGTTCATCTGACAATATACTCCATCCGCCATGTTTAAAACTGAAGCTAAAAGTGTGGACTTGCTCTAAAAAGTAGAAAAGAGTGGAACAAGATTTCCGACTTGCCGCAAGTAAGCATTTGGAGCAACGAGGGGCATAGGGCAGTGTAGAGAGTCTCTATTTGTGCAAGTAACTAGCCGAGTCTGAATGGGCCTTAATTCATGTGTCATTTATCTTATTTTAAGTTTAAATTTTTAGCTAAAGTAAATAAAAAATCACCTTTTTCATAATAAACGGATTGTGAAAACTAAAACGGAAAAAATTAATAACATGCAAAGACCAGCCGGAAAATTTAGTTACGGTTATAATTAAGAGAAAAACCCGAAATTCAAGACGAGATAAAGTGAAATTGTGAAATTGTTGGGGGAGATTTTCGGCGAAATGTGACTTCATAGCGGAAAATGTACTTCGCAAAAGCTATAGACAATAAAAGTATCTAAAACTTTTACATAAGGCATTTTTCAACATAACCTCAAACTTTTCGAGTTAATCGCTGAAAACTGATTTTTAAGTTTTCTATTTTTTTTTTGCCCCGTAAAAATAATTCAAAAAACATGAAATTTTGTTAAATTATACCATTTTTTGCATTGAATAAGCACAATGTTTTTTTGGAATCGGGGAAACATGTAGTTTCCGATATATTTATGATTTTCGAAAAAAAAAACCAAAATCTTCCACGAAAAAACTTTATTGGATTTAAATATCCTATCTGAGCTTATTTTATCCGTTGAAATGTCTACTTTAAAATGGTCTATATATTTGATGGTTTATTTTTGAAGAAACCGCTTAAAATTGAGAAAAATCAAAAAAATTACTTTTTTTTAGGATCACGAATTTTTCAATTTTTTTTTATGATTTTTAATTGTTTTCATTATTTACGTATTGACAGAATTTAATTTAATGTAATATAACTAAAGTTGAATCAATTTAATTTCAGACAGAGGCGGAAATCATCCTGAAACTTAAATTTTTCATGGCAATGCACCGTACCGTACTGAAAGTCGTAAGCTAGAGCTAAGACTCGCTGACCCAGTGTGCAATTTTATTAACGTATATCTCACTATTTTTTCACTAAATAAATGGTACAACGTTGACTAATCTGTTTTAGATATATTTGAATAAAATAATTTGAATACGTAATTATTAATTAGAACAATTAATTTATTGATGTTTTTTTATAAAAATTAAAAATATATCAGAAATTAAGTCAAGTAAAAAAGCTAATATTGGTCTAAGACCAATTCTTATGATACCCTAGATGAATGTCCGTATGAAATTTCGCATGGGCACCCATTTGAGCAATTTTGATATATGTAGTGGTTTTTCGCATATATTTCTAGAACGGTTCGTCGGACAGAAGAAATGATTATAACCAATTTTATAGGATTTCATATTCTGAAGAAGTTTTTGTACAATAAAAATGTCTTGGAGTGATCGTTTTCACAGTATACGTAAAAAAGCTAAATTTTTATATGGCAACACCGAGAAGGAGTTGCTCGATTTAGTCCATTTTTAAAATGTTATTTACTAGTATAATGAAAACACCATATACTAAATTTTAGCTCTCTACGTCAACGCGTTCTCAGGTACTTTTCAAATATATAGCGGAAATCGAAATTTTTGTATGGCAACCCCACGAAGGAGTTACCCGATTTGTCTCATTTTCAAACTTAATTTTACTTTTTTTTTAAAAGTCCGTGTACAAAATTTCAGCTCTCTAAGTGTACGCGTTCTCGAATTATCGTGCGCACAGACAGACGAACGGACGGACGGACGGACTTGCAAAAATCCAAAAAACTTTTAATATTATGAGTGGGTGTCCAATCCATTTTGCCCTACCATCATTATTTCGAGGTGTTACAAACGGAATGACAAACTTAGTATACCCCTATAGATTTCATCTAGGGTATAATTATAAAATTCTAATGAATTTTACATATTTTGCATTCAAATTCCGAAGGATCTTCGAGATTATCGACGTCTTTGAGCTCCTCGATTTCAATATAAAGACTCTTTACTAACTCTTCATCAGTAATCTCTTCCAAATCACTGACGTCTTCAAATATTTCTTTATCTCTATTTGAGCAGTTTTCATTAGAATTACTGCATAAATTGGTACATTTTAAGCCGTGTTTTCGGCAGTCACATCTTTGTTTATTACAACCACTTTCACAGCTGCAGATAATATTTTTTAATAATTTTTCGGGAATTAATTCTGAACTATCTGGGATAAATTTGGGCATCAGTCTATGTAGATATTCGTTCCAGACCAATTGTGTAGGTTTTTTGTTATCGAGCGCGTTGTCGAAATAACCAAGCCAAGTTTGCAATTGATAAAATCTAAAAATTTCCCTTTTCATTTAGTTTGATCTTTAGGGGCTCGACTACGTGTTTGACAATATATTCTACGGTGTAGGCCGCTGTTTGTCACACATTCGTTATTCTTGAGTGAATTCTATTGAAGAAAAGATAAGAGTTAACAGTTCTAGCAGCTCAGGTTAAGTGTTCTTGTCCTGATGTTGGACAACATGTTTAACAAGTATTACACCATCAAATAGGCACACATATGATCAAATATGTGTGAAAACATTGCTATCCTACTCAAGTTGGCCAACATGCGTGACCGTGTATGGGCCCCTTAATCTGTGCTTTCACATTTTTTGTTTTTATTCGTGAAATTTTCAAAGATAGTTTTGATTTTTTTGCCAATGAATAAGGTGTTTCGTATCAGCAGGAATCAATACTCTTCAGTACGGCTAGTTCCTGTCTGCCACGCATGCCAGAATAGAAATGCTAAGCAGACCTCATATATAATCTGAGTATAAATTCTGAATATGAATCGTATTGAGCGAAATACCACGTATTTACTTTAGCGCTTAGCTAATAAAGCCCTAAGCGGGACTAGCCAAGTTGAACAAGGGAAAAATCATGAAGAGAGCTCTACTTAGCATTTTTCTTCTGTCATCTGCGGTAGACAGGAATTAGCCATACTGAAGATTATTGATTCTTGCTAATACGAAACGCCTTATTCATTCCTATTTACACCTACTGTAGGCTTTCCAGTGCAATTGTGAACTTTTTATAAAAGTCTTTTCTCTTGTTTAATTTGACTTTTTTGTTATATTTTTTCTTTTTTCTTTCATTTTCTACCTGTAAATTAATATTTAGATGAAAAATCTCTTTTTGTTTTCTAGCTTGCTATTAAGTTAACTTTACTAATATTCTTCCATTCAGTATTGATAGCTGCCGGTAACTATCGAACAGAGACATATTGACCACCTTTGTGAAAAACCCACCTAGGGATAGTATTGCCCAGATGTTTTCAACTAGGTTTAAATCTAGGCTACAGGGTGGCTACTCCAGTAATGAAATTCCACGATATTCCAGAAAGTTCTTTGTATCAAGCGCATAGTGTACAGCTGTGCTTACATAATATAATACTCATAAAAAAATTCAAATATCGTGACTCTAGTAATATCCAAAACAAAACCATTTAGCTGGGAATACCTTTAATTTCCAACATCAAATCAAACATTATTAAAATTATTATTCCTCAGCATAGTTTATCTTAGCTTACTTCAGTTTAATACAGACCCAAAATCTATACTGTACTGATCTGTGCCCCTTCCCAACCAAAATGTTTGTTGAAAGAAACAATTGCAGAAATTAGTTTTTGGACTTATCTTTTGTAGTGACCCGATATACTCCTCACATCACAAAAACATTTCTACTGCGTTATACATATCTAACATACAATCCGCACCCATCCATAGGCAGGGATTTGCAATGACCAGATCGGAAAGTTATTACAATTAATTAAATACTTTTTGCATAAGAGTTTAAGTATGCATTTATTTTGAGTGAGACAATCCTTAATAAAATCTACTCTTAATTTAACAAGATTCTGTAGAATTTCTTGATAACTTGCAACCATCCAATGAGCCACTTGTACGAAACTGAAGTAATATTATCAAGTATGTTGTCACAGCTCCAGACATCTAAGTAAATGAGATTATGTCAATATTAATCTTAATTTAAAATTCTCACAATAAAAATTACCGTAAAAATAAAAGTTCGATCTAAACTGAATAATCCAGCTGCAGTAAATTTCACCTTTCTATGCATCAATTGTATCGAAAATTGCAAAAGTTTATCTTCGAGATCTTTATTGTTTGTATTTTGCAATAATTTATGCACAGTAACAGCAATTTTGTCGTTCTATTTCCGAGAAAAAACAAATTTTGTGAAAATAAAATTAAAAAAATTAATTTATACATACTTGTGCAATTGTTCTACTGCTGCCCTCAACTACTGCTATAATCATAACTGTGTAAAGAATCATTTGTCCCAACAGGAAAATTACAAAGGTAAGAACATCGAAATTGCTGTTCAATGAACTTTCCCTCAGTAGCATTTCCAGAACATAGTAATCATCGAAAATAATGAATAGGAACGATACTGCTATTATCACCAGCATTTGATATGAAAAGAATTCTTCTCCCAAACGGCAAGTGTCGTGTAATAAATTATGGATGTTAGTTACCTCTCTTATGACAATTCTAGGCGAAAGTTTTCTTCCAGAAAAACGAGTAAATTTATCTAGATGAAACGTGCTTACGTCAAGATCTGTAGTCGAAAAATTTTGATTGTTTTGAATATCTTCGAGCATATTTTTTAATATCTGCAAATATAATAAAAGATAAAAATGCTACAGTTTTATAAAATGTTATTTTTTAACAAAATAAAAAATTCATAAAGATCTTAGTAGATGGTGTGGCACTATTACAAGCAAACTCTAGAAGAAAGTTATCGAACTCTCTTGATATTCCGCCAGTAGTACATGCTCCTTTATGGGTGTTTTCCACGAACTATCGTTTTTGATGAAGAGAATTACAGTCAATTTTAGCAATATTATTTAACCTCTTTAATTTCATAACTATTTATTTATTTCGCTAAATGCTAGCTGCAATGGGATAAGGACACAATACTTAAATTAGAGCTAAAGTACAGAACAATTATTGAGGATTTTTCTTAATTGAGTTTTATTCATATTAAAATCTATCGAATGAAAATTCAAATTAAAAGTATAGCACATTCCAGTCATAGGCTCAAAGTGTCCATAGTTGGTGCGATGGGAACACAAATAAATAAAGTCATTAGATCGCAAGAGTCGAGATCGTGTATTAAAATTATTTTTCTGAAGCATCAAAGGCATGTCGATGTCACCCTTCACAAGTTGAAATACAAAGCTAATATTACACATTTTTCTACGAGTCTCAAGCGTATGAAGCCGTATTAAATTCGATCTTTCGTTATAAGGAGGAAGATGAAGTCTATCCCTCCATTCGAGACCTCTTAGAGCAAATAGTAAGAATCTCCTTTACATGCTCTCAATAGGATCGGAGTGATTTTTTGTAAGAGGGAGACCAGACAGGACTGGCATATTCCAAAATTGGTCTAACAAGAGTGGTAAAAAGAGCTTTAGTAATTTATAGATATCATCTAATTCTTTTGTCCCACGGTTTACAAAGCCTAACATTGAGTTTGCGCTATTAACGATGCGATCTATGTGGAAGTTAAAGGTGAGTTTGGAGTCAAACAATATCCCCAAGTCACATATTTTATCAACATTCAAAGGGACTCGCTTACGAGAGAAAATGGTTACTTTACATTCATCAATGTTTAAAATGAGAGAACTCTTCCCACACCACTCAACAAGTCTGTTCAGGTCATCCTGCAATTTGAGACAGTCACAATGTGAGTCGTTAGATTTATATAGTTTTAGATCATATGCGTATATTAGTAAATCAGATTTGATAACTACATAGGAAACATCATTTATGAATAATATGAAGAGAAGGGGCCATATGTGACTACCCTGTGGAACACCGGAGTAAGCCGTTATTTCTTCAGACAGAGCAGAACGGAATTGAATCCTAAGTTTGCGATCTTTAAGGTAGGATGATAACCAGTTCAACAATCAAATTGGTAAGCCTAAAGATCTCAGTTTAAATATCTAAACAAAGTGAGGAAACTTGTCAAAAGCTTTGCTGAAATCTGTATAAATACCGTGAGTTTCGCAGCTTCGCTCAAACGATTCTATACAGGTAGATGTAAACTGAAGAAAATTGGTTTTTGTTGACTTTCCCTGCATAAAACCATGCTGATGAGGATTAAGAGATCCACTACAATGAAGATACAAAAATTCATTTGAAGAAGCTTCAAACAGTTTTGGAATACAAGGCAATTTAATAATAGAACGATAGTTGGTAACAAGCTCCCTTATACCGGACTTAAAGATTTGAACAATAAACGACTCTTTCCATAACTTAAGAAATTTACCAAGCCGCAGTGATAAATTAAACATAAATGTTAACGGGTAAGAAATCATTGCACTGCAGTTTTTTAAGACAATAGAGGGTATCTCATCAGACCCAGCAGAATAACCTAAGTCCAGCTTGGACATGGAGTCTTCAAACATTTCTGATCAATAGTGAAGCATGGAATATCAACTTTATGGAGTGTCGTTAAGTAATTAAAATAAGCAAAATCTATTTGAGCGTCATATGTTAAAAATGATTCACTAAAGTAATCAGCAAAGAGATTAGAAATCACAGACGGATCATGACTAGAATTATTATTAAATACTAACACAGGAGGACAATTATTAGATTCCTTTTTGGTATTTACAAAACGCCAAAATTGCTTAGGATCCGATCTTATTACATTTCTCACCTTAAACAGGTACGTATCAAAGGCATGCAAAAGAGCATTACGAAATACGCTCCTCAAAAACAAAAATTGCGTTAAGTCATCATTAGACTGAGAGTGGTGAAATTTTCGTCAAGCCTTGTAAAATTGTGCTGTAAGTTCATCTACATCATTTTTGCTAAATAGAAAGGACCAGTTAGTACAAGATAAATTAAAGTTAAGTAGATCAAAATTAGCTTTTATATAATTAGAGGTGGGAGAGTTTTCAATCAACATATCACGTGCAAAGTTGGATGGTATGGGTCAATAGGGACCAGTGACATGTCACACAGATGAACCATACATTTCGAAGCATCCGAGGGAAAGACCAAGTCTAAGCGCTTATTACGGTTGTTCTTTACATCATTTACCTGAGAAAGATCCATTGCACCAATAGCGTCCAGGAAGATATGCGCATTTCCAGAAAATGAACTGGGGACCAGGGAGCCCTCATCATCAGAAGCTTGTCATTGAACAGTAGGAAGATTTAAATCACCAAGGAATATAATATCATCTGAGCCCCGCGGCAGCTCGAACACATATTCCACAGCAGCAGTAACGGCCACGTATGAAACAGACGGACTGCCAGGAGGAATGTAGACAGCTAAAATATACAGTATTTTTGTCCCAATTGTTATACTGATGCATAGGAATTCAGACAGAGATGGATTGGGATTTTCTATATTTACCGCGATTAGAATACCTCCTCCGAGCACAGAAATGTCATCAGGATTTCGATCACGTCGAAAAACTTGAAAGTCGTTGTCTAATAATTCAGCATCCGAAAATGAATTGTTACGCCATGTCTCCGTTAAAATAATAACATTGTGAGGGATATTAAAAGAGTTCAAGTAGAGCCGACGTGTTTTTGACCGTTGACCACGTACATTTTGGTAATAAACTACCAAGTCTCTAATCTGCGATTTTTTTATCGCCCCGTCTAATCCATTAGGTTTTATAATGCATCCCGGATCGGACGAGATACGAAATGTTTTACCAATAAACCATGAGGCCAGAATCTTGATTCCAATAGCAACGTCTCGAGGTCGTAGGGAGCTAGAAGTTTGAAAGACGACACTACACGATTGGGAAGGCCCTCTGGGGTCAAACTGAAGCACCTAATGCGTGAATCCATAAGAAAAATTTTTGAGTTCACATAGTTGACGATAGCTTGCGAAGAGGTCCCATATTTTAGAAGTCAGAGAAAAATTACCTTCGGAGAAGAAACAGCCTCAAGGATAAAAGTGTCCGACTGCCCTGAATTTTGTTGTTGTTGAAATTGTTGCGTATTACGCTGCTTAAACAGTTGCTGTATCTGCTGTTGTTGTTGCCGCTACTGCTGCTGCTGTTGTTGTTGTGGTTGCTGTAGTGGGCTGCTGTTTGTGATTCTGCTAACCTTTATGTAGTTGCTGTTGCTGTTGTCGCTCCTTTATTTTTTTGATTATCCGACACCTCAGAGCCCTTCGGTTTGTTAGATAGAGGAGTTAAATTTCTTACATCAACTGCAATGGAGCTTATAAGCCCAGAACTCTCAGTAACAGCTGACGACCAAGATCCTATATCGCCTTCAACTCGCCTTATACTGCGTCTAACGTCATCGATGAGAGGCATGAGTGAAGCGTTTTTAGCACTTGAAGCGCAGGTTGAGCCACCGTGCACAAAGAGAGACAAGAGAGACTGAAGCTCCTCCATAGAGTTGGACAAATTCAGAACTTTTGATGTAAGTGTATGAGATTTTTCAAGCAATGTAGTCGAACTCTGGCTCAGCGTTTCCATAAGATTTATAAATCGATCTGACTTACCATTCAGAGAACTCAAAGCATCAGAAAAAAGCTACAGACCCAGCCATTTAGTGCAGAAGCTGTTGACTTTGTCCGTTATTACAGATGGCACAGAAGAGTAAGCAGCAAGATGTTCCATAATACTCTTTATCAGTCTTATAGTGTGGCAGGTCTTAATTTCTGCACATTCACAGCAAGTTGTGAAACCCGAAGCGGTAGGTCTCGTACTGCGTTTTTAACGTGCAACGTGGAGAACAATGACCACAAATTCCATCACAGGCCACCAAGTCATCGGTTCTGTTTGTGGCGCAGACCTTACAAGTAGCCATATTAGCTCCCACAAATTCCAACTTATTGAAGATAAATTATTTCTTAATTGATTCATTACAGGCAAGCCGGAGACAAAGACTAAATCAACAATTGCGAACAAAAAAAGTAAATTTGGACATAATTGCAATTAAAATAGTAAACTGCACAAAAACACGTCTACTCGTTATGCCCTATTAACAATTACATTACATTGATGGTCAGTTTCCGCGCGATCGTCACAATTACCATCTTGACTTGTTATACCTGTGGTGCTATATAGACCGAAAGTTCGATGACAGTATGCTAACAGAACGCCACAAATACAAAAGGGAAAAACTCGACCTCAGCATAACAAAAGGTAGTCAACCAACAGGGGGTCAACTGGGCGTGAATGTAATGGTCTATAGGAATTCCATGTAAACAAAAGGCCAATAGAGTGTTCTTTTGGAAAGGATAGTTATTACTCATAATGTGGAGGTTGTCTAAAATCAAAGTGGAATTTTTCACACCAATATTCTTTGTTTGACATGACTTGAGAGATTTCTTCTAGATTTGGAGAAAAAATAAAAAAATAACTCTTGCGAGGAGGAAGCTACGCGGTTAATTGAACAGTCGTTGGAAAGACTATGAAGATCTGCATACACTGAGTCCTTAACTGTGACCGTACGCTACTTTTTAAGATACATGGTGTTTTATGAAATACTAGCTTTTTTTCGTAATCACCCTATAACTCTCAAAAGGTTGATGGGGACCCAACCCCCCCCCCCCCTTGCCGTAAAATTTTTTATTCGTCTAGGTGAGTACTATCACCTCCTGCTCTATGGACCACCTAGAGGGAAACACCCTTTATATTTATTTATATTATTTATAGGGGTAAGTACTAAATGTTTTAAGCTATGATACAGACGAAGCTTACACTCTAAGGTAGGTCAGGCACTGTCCAGTGCAGCTACATGGCCACAATCGGTTTCGAGCAGAGTGGTTTGTATTAGATTAGAAATTAAAAGTTGAATCACTACATTTACATACACCCTATCACTACCCATATACACTCAAATGTTCATTTAGTTTGCAGTGACTGGAACACTTACCCGAGCACTGATTCCAAAAATTATTGCTTTAACGTGTTTATAAGATATTCACGAATAAGACTGAATTTACCTATAAAGCTACGAACAATTGTAGAGGCTTTGTTTTATGTCTAAAAATTTGAGAACGCAAAAGTTAACTTTTTCGTTCGACCTTACTTAAAAAATGTCTGAAAACGACTAAAAATTGTAAAGGATCAACCTGAAACTTTGCACGCGTTGAAAGAAAAAACCTTTTATTGCGTTTTAGTTTTAAATGGATCACACACTCATGTACACTACTATTGTACACTACTATTGTACACTAAAGTTCACATCGGTACTAAACGGATTAACACAGTTGATTAGGAGAAGTAGATGACCCTAAGCGATATTTATACTGAGTTCAAATACAGTCCACCCCCTCTAAGTCCAACTTCCTCTTACTAGAATTTCTCTCCAAGTCGAAATGTTTGCACTTAATTTGGCACTCCCTTGGATTGTTCATAGAAAACCCTTCTCCCAACTCGAGCTTCCTTATCTCGAAAACCTCCCTAAGTCGAACTAATTTTCACAATTTTTTTTTTTCTGACTATACGCCCTCCTCTAACTCGAATAAATGCAGATAAACCCTTTCTACGTGTTTGGACAGATTGCTATGTTTTTTTTTTACTTTTTATTCTATTTGCTTTATGCTTTATGCGAAAGTGCGTTGGAGAAGTGTTCGAATTGTATAAATTTTTTCTGCTTATTTCATCATTGAAGTTAACTTCTTTTGCAAGTGAACTGATAAAAAATTAACAAAATTAAGAATTTTTATTTTTTTATTTATTATAAATTTTTAGCCCAAAGAAAACTTAAAACTTTAGATTTCCAAACAAAAATAAAGTTGATAGATGAAATTGAAAAAAGGAGGAGAAAAAAACAGGGATATCTCATATAAATTTAGCCTACCCCCTAGTACATTGTCAACAATATGGATCAAAAGAGAAGAACTGCGAAAAAAGTACCAATCTGTTTCAATTAGGGCCCGCCTGAAACGAGATAGAGCTTGCATGTACGATGACTTTGATGTGGTTGTACAGGGTGATTCAGATCAAGATACCATCCGCTATACCACGCGATTCCTTGAGTTAAGCCGATCAAAAAATTGTTCCACATACCCCTCCCCCCCCCCCCTGAAACCTTCCTTTAGGAGTTGTGGCCAGTTGCAGATTTCGCCAATATTCGTGAGAATAAATGAGTATAACTTTTGAACCACGCTATGATATTGGTTATTGTTCGCTTATTACATAGCCAAGAATAGTAGCTGTCGAAAAGTGTATTACTCTGTAGTTTTTAATTATGCATCTTTAAATTATACTCAAATATTTCCAAAATGTTGTTTTTTTGTTTTTTTTTACACACAAATTTCATAAATACCGTTATTTATTTCAAAAACTTTTGTGTTTAAAAAAATTAAAATTTTGGAAATATTTGAGAATAATTTAAAGATGCTTAATTAAAAAATACAGAGTAATACACTTTTCGACAGCTACTATTCTTGGCTATTTAATAAGCCCGCAATAATCAAAATCTATAGGATGGTTCAAAAGTTATTTGGCTATTGGCGAAATCTTCAACTGTCCACAACTCCTAAGTTAAGGTTTCAGGGGGAGGGGGGGGGGGGGATGTGGAACAATTTTTTGATCAGCTTACCTCAAAGATTCGCGTGGTATACCAGAAGGTATCTTGATCTGAATCACCCTGTATATGAATGGTTTACTGTTATTCGTGCAAACGACTTACCTGTAAGTGGGCCTTTAATAAAACAAAAAGTACAGGAATTTTTTAGGAAGAAAAATTGTCCGGTCTTCAAAGCTAGTTAAATCTGGCTCTATAGATTTAAATTGGGGCATAGTTTTGTCGGAAAAGTGCTTTGTAGTGAAAGTGCCGCAGTAGATAAATCATTCAGCGAACAATGGTTAAATGTACAACTGTAACCACTTCAGTCGAATTATAACCCGAATGATATTTTTAATGTAGACAAAACAGGTCTTTTTTACAAGTATTTACCAAATCGAATATTAGCATTGAAGGGTGAAAAGTGTTTTGGTGGTAAACACAGTAAAAAAAGTTACCTGTTTAATTGGAACGAATATGAGTGGCTCTGAGAAATTAAAATTATTCGTAATTGGGAAGAGTGCCAAACCTCATTGTTTCCGTCATCTCAAAACACCCCACCGGTTAAATATGCTGCAAATAAAGTGGCTTGGATGACCGGAAATCTTTTCAGCGAATGGTTGCTCAAAATGGACAAACAATTTTTGAAACAAAGACGACGGTGGTTTTAAAGCTCCTGAATTGGATTGGGATGAAGAAGATGAATTGCCAGTAATTACATTTGTAGAACGTAACGTGGAGGACGAATTAGAGAAACTTGGAAAATTCTGATTGAAAACGACTATAGTGCAGGCATTTGTAACTGGACGGATTATGTTGAAGTTGATGAAGACATGTTAACAAGTACTTTTCTTGAGGAAGATGCTCTTGAATGCACAAATTATGAAGATTCTGATGACGAAATATCAGAAACTCAAGAAAATAACGTGATTGTTCCATCGAACCATCACTTAGAGGAAGCCATCAAAACTTTGCAATATGCAATCGATACAACAACGGCCGTTCCTGATAAGGTTCAAATGTCCTTAAACAACATTGAATGTTTTTTCAATAAAACAAAAATTATACTAAGAAGAAACAATAAAAAATTTTTCGATTTTTTCAACACATAATTCTATTAATAATAATAAATAATTCATTAACAAAATCAAAACATTTTTAATTAAAACTCCTTGCCTCGTAGCTCCCCTACCCACCTTGATGCAAAATTCCACAAACCCTTCTTAACTCGAATTGATTCCACTGGCAAGTTCGATTTCGACTTAGAGAGGTTTGACTGTAGTTCACATTCTTACTTTAACGTTTGAGATAGCAAATCGTGTTAGTGTATTAGTGTACACAAAATATTATTTTTATTTTATTTTTTGTTTGTAATTTCGTTAAAACACACAAAATTGATGACAAGTAATTATTTATACAGAAAACAACAAAATCATTATCTCACCTTATTTATCATCATAAATCGAAATGCAATCAATGTAACTGTGCATATAAAACAGAAAGTCACAGCACCAATATCAAGATGTAAAGCACAGAAGACAAAAAACACATCCAACGATGGTTTCACACCCGATTTAAGAAGAGTACTATAACTACCAATGATGTAACCAAAATTGAAGATAAATAGGCAAAACATAACCAAGTAGGATTGTTGAAGGATTCCATTGTAGTTTATTTTAATACCCAACAATATTAATCTTTTGTCAATTTTCTGTAACATATTTAAAATTGCAATAACTGATTTTGTATGACAAAGATTGCATACAAATATAGATATCGTTCCAAATGAACTGGTAAACATATGGATAGTGTCACCGATTGCGGAAATATCGGATTTAAAAAAATATCCAATAATAGTTTGGTTTTTTTGCATAGAGGTAACAAAACATCCCAAAAACAAAACAAATTTCAAAATACTGAGTATAAATCCAAATGTTGAAAACCGTAGGTTTTCTCTTCCGACAACTCGGACTGGAGTTAATCCACTTAGAAATGTATAAAGTATTAACGGTTGGACCGCCACATACAAGTTATCAGCACGAATAATATTTTTTATCCATATAAAATTCATTTTGTCGTGAGGTAAATAAAATAAGTCTACTTTCCAATTGCGTTCAACGTCTACTGATACAATGAATTTCGTGCACTTATCCATAATTGAAAATAATTATTTTCGGTTCTATTTTATCTTGATATATATGTATACTATATAGTTTACTATTTGCTTATTAAAAACTATTATTAAATTAACTATTATCCAATTTCCTTGTTTTTGTTTAGCATTAATATAATTGGTATAATTATATACAGATAAAACTTTAATAAACATTATAAAAATTAATCATATTTCTAATTTTGTTTTCTCTGCTCATAAATATTCCATAAGGAAAGGCTCACCTTAATTGGTTTTTAATTATGAACAATTTTAATTTGATAAAACTGAATCCTTTTCTAGGAAATACACAATTTTTGTGACATTCTGGCAGTTATTATGGCCTGAATTATTCATACGCTGTGACGTTCAAAGGGGATATCCATAAAGCAATTCAATTTATAAGAATTAAGTATTTAGGAAGATTCAATTCAGTTCTGTAATAGATATTATCATAGACAATCACACAATATACATATATATAGTCATAATAGATACTACTACCTCTGATCCAAATAATATAATTACAAAAGTGCCCCAAGGCTCTGTGATCGTTGTCATTGCTGTCGTTTATTTTCAAATTTATCCATGGCTATCAAGCTGACAGCATCCTTAATTTCGTTTATGTTATAGTAAGTATCTGCGAGAATCCATAATTCTATAACACAAATAATTTTCTGATAGCATTAAATCACTACCAAAATCTCTTAAAACCCATCTCAAAATCATTTTCCTTGAATACCCTTGGAAATGAAATTTATATACAAACCGACTCCTCACATGGTAAGATATATATATGGATATATTATTGATGTAAGCTGAATAAGAGTGGGCCTAGAATAGAAAATATTGACTAACAATCAGCAACGTTAATCCTACGCTAACTATAAAGAATTAAATTTCTGCTAAATTATAAATCGTACAATTATTTAAGCTTTGGAAAAAATTGATTGGATTTTGATCGCAGGTTGGCGAATATTGCTTCTGATAAAATTTGTTTACAGATTCTTTGGCGGTAGTTTAGAAAATCGTAATAAGTTTTGTGGACCATATGCGTCTCAAGGCAGGAGCACGGGTGGGCACTCCCCAGTGGTAGATCCAAGGGCCAGGGGGACCAGGCAGTCTTGACCGCCCCCCTTAAATAAGAAGAAAAAAATATTTAATTTATTGAGTTATTTTAAAAAATATATATATTATTTCATATTTTTTATACCCTAGATGAAATCTATAGGGGTATACTAAGTTTGTCATTCCGTTTGTAACACCTCGAAATAATGATGGTAGAGCAAAATGAATTGGACACCCACGCGTAATATTAAAAGTTATTTTGATTTTTGCATGTCCGTCCGTCCGTCCGTCTGTCTGTCTGTCTGTGCGCACGATAACTCGAGAACGCGTTCATCTAGATAGTTGAAATTTTGTACACGGACATTAAAAAAAAAATCGAGCAACTCCTTCGTAGGGTTGCCATACAAAAATTTCGTTTTCCACGATGTATTTGGACACTACCTGAGAAGACGTCAATATAGAAAGCTGAAATTTGGTATTCTGTGTTTCCATACTAACAGCAAATAAAATTTCAAAAATGGGCTAAATCGGGCAACTTTTTCTTGGTGTTGCCATATAATAATTTTGGTTTTTTACATATACTTTGAAAACGATCAGTCCTAGACATTTTTAATGTACTAAAAACTTCTTCAGAATAAAAAATCTTATAAAATTGGTTATAATCATTTTTTCTGTCCGACAACCCGTTCTAGAAATATATGCGAGAAACCAATGCAAAAATCAAAATTGCTCAAATGGGTGACCATACGAAATTTCATACGTGCATTCATCTAGGGTATCATAAGAATTGATCTTAGACCAATTCTAGCTTTTTCACTTGTTATTTATATAATTCAACATCAAAAAAAAAATTTTATTCCAAAACTTAAAACAATCAAAATTTATTTTAATGAATATTATTGTATGCATGTAATGTATGTGTTAAGTTTTTCTCAGAATTTGAGTTTGGGACCCCAACTTTCGGTGATCCAAAACCCTCGAGAAATACTTCCCAAGCCACGAAACAGACTCCCTCACTATCGCATCAGAGCCCTAACTTAGTCCTAATTCATTCAAAAATATTTGCGGCGTTCTTATGTAAAACCACTAACAGGTATAATATGGACTGACAACGTCCATACAAATACACTGCAGAAAGTGGGATTACTTCTCTATAGCGTTCTCTTTCGGTCTAAGCGCCAAGTACCAACTGAGAGAGAACTGTAAACAAAACAAGTGAAAAAGCTAGAATTGGTCTAAGACCAATTCTTATGATACCCTAGATGAATGCACGTATGAAATTTCGTATGGTCACCCATTTGAGCAATTTTGATTTTTTGCATTGGTTTCTCGCATATATTTCTAGAACGGCTCGTCGGACAGAAAAACGATTATAACCAATTTTATAGGATTTCTTATTCTGAAGAAGTTTTTAGTACAATCAAAATGTCTAAACTGATCGTTTTCAAAGTATATGTAAAAAACCAAAATTATTATATGGCAACACCAAGAAGGGGTTGCCCGATTTAGCCCATTTTTGAAATTTTTCTTGCTATTACTATGAAAACACAGTGTACCAAATTTCAGCTTTCTATGTTGACGCGTTCTCAGGTAGTGTCGAAATATATCGTGGAAAACGAAATTTTCATTTTCGAACTTAATTTTACTTTTTTTTTAATGTCCGTGTACAAAATTTGAGCTTTCTAGGTGAACGCGTTCTCGAGTTATCGTGCGCACAGACAGACGGACGGACATGCAAAAATCAAAATAACTTTTAATATTATGCGTGGGTGTCCAATTCATTTTGCTCTACCATCATTATTTCGAGGTGTTACAAACGGAATGACAAACTTAGTATACCCCTATAGATTTCATCTAGGGTATAAAAATAAGTGAGTTCGTAGAAATAAATGTTTTTAAATTAACTTACGGCGCTGGATGTTTTTATTTTTTATTTGTTGCTCAATTTAATTTGTAATGTGACCCCCCCCCCCCCTTATATAATGCTCGTTCCGCTACTGTGCGCCCCCGCATAAAAAAAATTCAAAAATCCAATATTATTAAATCCAATTAATCGATCAATTATATTTAAGTTTTAACCATGCAAGCATGAGGACATACACTGAAAGCATAACGAAAATATTTAATAGTGAGCTGGCGGTCCATCAGGAGTTGGTTCCGAATTTGAGAAAACTGGTTCTAACAACTAAAAAAAATTAACAGAAAACTCAGAATCATCGCCTTACTCTGAATGCAGTCAAATGTACGTGTTCTATCATCAATATATTATATTTGGAGATGTTCAACAACAACTTACGAAACAGAAAGAGGAAGAAATTATTCAAAACAGGGAATACTTCGCTAAACTTATTGATATAATACTGACACATGTTTGTCAGGGGTTTGGCTTTGAGAGGACACCAGGAGGACTATAGGTAATTTCTTAGTTAATTGCCCAATTTTTTTATAAATATTTCACTCCACTTTGAAAAACACTAAAACTACTGCAGCCAGATATCCAGAATTAAATAATTGAAGTGATATCGAACCTCACTTTGGATGATATTTTTGAAGAAACTAAGGAAACAAACATAGCCGAAAGATTTCTAGGTTTTATAAATTGATCCACTTCCAGAGATGCGCAAGGACTGGATAAATTAATTTTGGATACATTGAATAAACACCATTTGGGTGATGTTCCAATTTGTGTCTTATGATGGCGCTAGCGTCATGTCTGATAAAAATAGAGATCTACAGGCAATTATAAAAGAAACTCACCCTTATGCAATTCACATCCATTGTTTAGCGCACAAACTATATTGCGTGGTTGTTGACTGATGTGCAAAATGTTTCACTAGCAAATACATTTTTTAACAGCCTCAAATCTTTGTATATATACTTCTCACAACCAGGTAATCATGTGCGCCTGCTGAAATTACAAGGCACTTTTGGAATCTATATCAACCTTGAAATGGGAAGTCTAAGTACTCCCAGATGCAAAGCAGTACTGACAAATTCTGAGGCAATTAAATTAACTTTGGAAAACGAGATCACTGAGAACTGCGACATACACACGATGGAGCCACTTATATTGCTAAAGATTGTTACGAAACTAAAATTCATCGTTCCCTTACACACATTTCACTTAGTTCTCGCTATAGTGAATGTACTAAGTCAAATTTTGCAGACCCAAAATCCCACTATTGCTAAAGGCTAGTCACCTCATAGCAAGTACTATATGTCCTTTCGAAACATGCAGAAATCAGTTCAAAATTTTGCCAGACATTGAGCAGTTTTCCAAAAAGCACGAAATTTTGCTAAAACCTGTTAGAGTATCAACAAAAAAGTGTCAACAAAAGTACTTTTATACAGAGTCGACAGTGGGATAATAATAAGTCTAAAACACCCGATTTGAAAACCTACTGTTAGCTCGCGCTGTGGACGCATTTCTAAAATTAACCATAAAAAATGGAGAGGATTTCATCAATAATTTTAAAAAAAATCTTAAAATTTGATATATTAGCCTTGGAAGCTGAAGCGGTGGTCATGAAGGACATGCTTCAATTATAAAATGATGAGATGAATGCTGAAAATTTGAAAAAAAATATATTAAAAAAGGGTGGGTACTGCCCTAAGTTATATGAACTTTTCAAAGTGGCAATAGTAGATACTCCCAGTGAGCTCCGCCGGCTGTGAGAGAAATTTTCCAGCTATGAGTTGGGTAAAAACGTGGTTTAGAAGCATAATGCCTCAGGAACGATTGTCTCACATGGCACTGCTCAGCATAGAGAAGGAAATTGTTAAAAAAAAAGTTAAGAATGACACTAGTGTATATCATCCACGGTTTGAGTCCCTAATTCTTCCCTACCGTTTTGCGGCACATTGCGAAAACTCGAAGAGCTTTGTTCGCTCTATCTTCGAGGTGTGGTTTCTAGCTTAACTTTTTATCTAGTATAATACCTAGGTATTTCACCCTGTCCTTTAACTCCAAACGCGTGGAGCCAATCGAGGGCAGATTTAAACTGGGGATATTCCTTTTCATTGTGAAGAGGCATTGATCAGTTTTCCGTGGATTGGTGCTCACTCCGCAGTCTGTAGCCCAACGCATGATTAGTTGGATCGCATTTTGCACCAATCCACAGAGTACAGGTTCATAGCTCCCGGTGACTAAGATTGTGAAATCGTCCTCGTAACATAGATGTTACGATACCACCTTGAGGGGTGCCCTTGTGAACTCTCTTAACTCTGCTTACCCTGCCTAGATCAGCAAAAACAGTTCTATTATGTGTGCAATCCAATTTTTTGTTAGCATTTCCGTGAACTTATGCAGAAGAAAATTATTAAAGGCGCTTTCTACTTGATGAAAATAGCTAGCGTAGATTGTTTATGAGTCTGAAGAAGGTGATGCGAATTCATGACATCAGTTTTTGATTTTTGTTTTTGATTTTTAGAACAAAAATCAGAAAATAATTGTTTACATATGATTTTTTTTAAAACGATCATAACCGTTACGGTCTCTGATGGTATGGTAAGTAAGGGACAAAAATTATAATTCATCGGCACACACCTACAGGGAGGAAAATAATCATAATAGCTCTAACTTCAACTTCTTTTTATCATCACAATGATCTGTTGATAGAAGGGTACTAGAGTTTGGACTACAAAATACTACATTATCATGGAAAAATTTATAAACTTTTCCAAATACAATAAATGACGTTCAACAAATCATGCACCACAACTTCCCCACGCTCCTGCTGAACATTGACATGATGGGCTCATCATCCAAGGACAATAAAATCATATTAAATATACATATATATATTTAAGAGAACAACTAGAACTGTTTTTCTTTACAATACATTACATTAAAGATTAAATCTTATGACGTACAATTAGGTGGAAAAACAACATAAGTAACATTAAAAATTAAAGCAAAAATAAGATAATAATAAAAAATAAATATAATAATAAATAAATAAATGAATGAATACGAAACAATAAAAAAGGAATTCCAAAGATCAACAAGAAAAAGGGAACTTAGAGATAAAGAGCCCAAAGAAAAGAACAAAAATAAAAAACAAAAGTAAATTAATAAAACGACAACAAATTAAGAACAAAAGAGAAGGAAAAAAAATAAATAAAATTCAAAATTAATTAGAAGAATGCAACAAGAATTTCAAGATCTAAGAATAAATACCAATCACAATCACAATCACAATCTAATAACTAAATAAGGTAATTTTTGACTAGCTTAGCAAAGGTCAGGTGGGAACCTGTGCGCTGATTTAACTTTGGAAGATAGTTCCATTTTCGGGCAACTTGGACGAAGAAAGAGCGCTCGCCGTACTTAGATATACATCTCTCGGGACAAGAAGTTGAAGATCTCTAATCGGGTGCAAGAACTATAAACTTTCGGAGAAATTTGCAGCCGATTTCGTATAAATTAGCCTATTTTCGCCATCAAAGCGCTGATGTAGTCGCAACAACTAAATTTCGAATTGAGTTGAATGATCAAATTCTTGACTGACTCAACATATTCATCCGTGGAATTATTCAACCTTACTGAAAGTAAATCAGATATAAGACTTGTAAGACTTGTTTTGGTTAATGATAAGCTCATTATCCATTGCCCATTCGTGCACGTGCTGCAGGTCATCACTGATTCGACCAATACAGTCCTGGACCAGGCCTATGGGTCTGCTAAGGTACAACTGAACGTCATCGGCATACAAATGCACACAAGCACTATTCACAACCGAGGAGAGGTCATTTATATAGACGGAGAAGAGAATAGGGCTAAAACCGAACCTTGAGGAATCCCAGCGTAAAGGAACAATGGAGCGGAGATAGAATTCTGAAATTTTATAACTTGGACACGATTCGAAAGGAAAGTGGAAATTAACCCAACGGCTGATGTGGAGAAGCCATATTTTGTGCCAAGTTTGCAGATTAGCTTGACGTGACCCACCGAATCAAAGGCCTTACTGAAATCGAGCAGGACCAGTACTGGTAAATAATCATTGTGAAGAGCCTTATGAATATCAGATGTGACATTTAAGAGAGCAGATTCACAACCGCAACCTTGGCGAAATCCTGATTGCCAACCTGACAATATATTCTCTGCCCCCACATATTCCATGATTTGCGTGTACATAGTTTTTTCGAGTATGTTAGCAAGAAAATTGAATACACTTAGGGGGCGGAGATCACTAGGTATGGAGGGACGTGATTTTTTTAGAACGGGAACAACTATTGCTTGCTTCCATTGAGAGGGAAATTGCAAAGTGGTAAGACACAAATTTTAAATATGTGTTAAGGGACATGACAAGTAGATCACTAGTAACTTTCCGAACTTGGGTGGCACAGCATCAGGTGCAATAGAATTAGACTTAATGGAATACAAATTCGAAATAAACCTTGGGCCATCCAAACAATGAAAGGAGAAAGATAAGTAGTCCTGAAAGTTGTAAAGCGGCGTACTTTCAGCCACAGAGCTAAAACCAATGTAGTTGTTTTGGTCATCAGGATTGAAATTTGCAACTGGTGAGTCCTTCCCATGAATACCGAGACTACGAACATTATTCCATAGCTTTTTCGCAGGAAGCTTTAAATCTAGCTTGGTCCCAAAATAGGCACATTTAGACGATCGAAGCAGACAAATAACTTTATTGCGCACTCTTTTATATCTACCATGAACTACAACGTCTTGAGTTCTTCTACAAGTTTTCGGAAGTACATACTGATTATATAAATGCAGAATGGTGTTGGTTAAGATAGAAACTTTACCACCCAGGCCCTGCTCATCATATAGGTAATTCCAAGAAATTCCTGATAAAAGGAAATCCAGTATCCGAATGATATCTGTCACCATACTAAAGATAAACAGGAGATATGATGGGAATCGTTACATAGAATTGGATTCCTAACTTGCAGTTAAGCAGACATATCATTCCATACCAAAACCTATTTTGGTGGAAAAATATTGAGGTCCACTCCATTCAGAGGGAATAATATGTACATAAATTAAATAATGTAACTTCGGATAAGTATACATGACTCCAGCTAAAGACTTGCCAATATATAGGTTTCTACACATCCAAGCACACATCATTAACGCTAAAAATATCAAACCCAAAATTGAAAAAGGATATTCTAATATAACATCCCAGCATATTTTCGTACTAAAGGAAACGTCATTGTGGAGATGCTACTAAGGACTTTAGCAATGCTATAAAACTCGATTATCGAATATGATATTACATGAATAAAAGGAACAGTCATAGGACCCATTTAGTAAGGATGTAGACACTTCTCCACTTAACAACTTAGAATTTTCAAATAGTACAAAGTATAAAATAGTTATGACTAAATGGGAAGCTCGAAACGATTGTACGTCATAGCCTTTAAATTTATTTACCTTAATATTGAAAATAGAGATCACTCGTGAGATTATCCAGAACATTCACTGTATTCAAGATTATAATAATAAATATTGATGACAGGTTAAAATTTAAAAAAAAAAAGTATATAGTGAAATGGCAGAAAACATGTATAATAAATTATTCTTATATTTTTTTTTTTTGTATATGAAAAACCATATAATTCTTCTCACCTTATTTATCATCGAAAATCGGAATGTAATCAGTCGAACTGTACACAAAAACATAAAAACCACAGTACAAATTTCAAGATGTGGTGAACAGAAGACAAAAAACACATCTAATGAAGGTTTCACACCAGCCTTAAGTAGTAGACTGTAACCGCCAAAGATGTAAACCAAATTGAAGATAACTAGGCAAATCACCAAAAAGTAGGATTGTCGAAGAATTTTATTATAGTTTATTTTAATTCCCAGCAATATTATTCTTTTGTCAATTTTTTCTATTGTATTTAGAAAATTTATACTTGTATTTGATTTCAAAATACTGAATACAATTGAAGATCCCATTCCAACTGAACTAGTTAGCATATGGATAGTGTCACCAATTACGGAAATATCAGATTTTAAAAAATATCCAATAATAGTTTGGTTCTTTTGCATAGAACTCACAAAACATCCCAAAAATGTAGCACTATAACACATTGTGATTATATAGCCCAACAAGGAAATTTGTAATGTTTCTCTTCCGACAAGTCGAATTGGACTTAATCCACTCAAAAATGAACAAAAAATTAAAGGTTGAATCGACAGAAACAAGTTGTCTGCACTTTTGATATCTTTGAACCATTTAAAATTCATTTTAAGAATTATTGTCTTCAGTTATAATAACTGCACCTTCCTAATATGCTCACGATTTACTGAATTCAGCAGACGATAAGAGTACCTAATACTTCTGAACACTTAACCGTAATTGAAAATGTTTCTTTGTACATATACATTTGAACCAATATATGTATGGATTAGTTGAGTTTCTATTTGCTTTTTAAAACTATTACCCTATCATAATGACATTGATATCGAGTTTTACCTTTCATGAATATTGTATAAGGATATGCCCTCCTAATTGATTGGTGGAAAAATGTTATTTTGGAATTATTTCTTGAGCCTGAGCTCAATTAAATTAATTATATTGGTGGTTTTGGTAAGAGAAAACTAAATTCAAAAATTGTTTTGAAGTTGTCCCAATTTTACTCAAAAACTATGGGAAATATTGGTGGTAATTGGTTCTGATGTATTAATTATTCTAACTTATTAGTTAGCTTTCTGATTTTGACTAAACTGAACTGGATCAGCTGAACGAATGTGGAAAATGCAATATGGTTCTCTTGGTTCTATTACCAAACAATATAAATCAGTACCTATTGATTTATATGCTTTGCTATTACCATGGATTTCTAAAATATTTGTAATTTATTTATTTTTTTATAAAACTTGTCGCTCCTTAATCCATTAAAGATTGACGTTACATATACGTATGTAACATAACTTTATCATATTTTAAATCTTTTTAGTGTGTATTCAATACAGAGATGATAGGACCTCACTAAAATATCTTCTTGTGTTAGAAGATATTCAACTGGGGTAAGGAGTGTAGCTATCAATCCAATATGCAGGTTTTTGAGTCCTTGCGACTCTGAGCGTTCTTGACGGAGTTGGTGTCCTAAATATCTAGACCGAAAGTGCAGTCTAGGTTGCTACTTATGAATGCACTGATTAGTCCAAGTCTGAAATAGCGTGAAGTTTGGATATGGCACTAGGGTGCTCCCAGTGCGCCTCTTGAATTAGAAGTCGACGAGTCTCGGAAAGCGAACATGCCGAGATGCGCTGTAATAATCATAAAAGCAAACAAGGATGCCTTGAGGTATGTCTCATAAAACTTCTCGACAGAGATGCCTCACGTCAATGGCAAACCTATAATTCGGATGGAGATTGCTGGAAACAAAACAAATGAACCAATGGACCCTATGTCCATATGGTCGCAGCTCTTTTTCTATGGATCTATTGATAGGCGTAGGTATGAGGATGATCAACTCGTAGTTCTGAGGTAGAGACGTGAAACATCTAATTATTCCTATCTTCTGCGATCACGGCAGTTACGGTATGGAGCAAAATCGCTTCCACTTTACTGGTGTCTTACAGGATCTATATCTGCAAAAGAAAAGTAATATGTTTCCGCCCATCGGCGAACATAAATATTAAACGCTGCATCAGTCTTCAAATTAAACATAGATGTTGAATTCCAAAAAGGGGTCTTCGATTTCTTTCTTGTACTCCTCTTCAGAGTTTTCCTTTTTTTGTAGGCCCTCTTCGAAACACAAACGTTATAAAAGATCTTTTTAAATCTCGTCTAACTAGATAGCTCCAATTCTGACAATGTACTGATTCTCTTGTTTACAAAAATATTTTTTTATTCAAAAACCGCGTCTACCTAATTGTCGCTTTCTAGGCTCACCGAAGTATTAATAGTTAGACATTTCGACGGATAAAATTGCCCGATGTACATGTTGGTTAGTCACCCGTTCAGAGAGGTGGTGACAGGATACTGACCCGTCGCCACAGCTTTAGTAAGAAAGACACCTACATATTTATGTTGAAAAATGTTAAAGACTGCAGTGCATGTTTCCGTCTACGTGGTCCATAGAGCAGACTGTGATAGTACTCATCTAGACGAACAAACTATTGGATGGCAAGGGGGTGTATGTCAACCGTTTCGGAGTTACAGGGTGATTAGGAAAAAATCTGGTTTTTCAACAGACACCCTGTATTGTATCTTGAATAGTACACGGTGTACGGTCACCATCTAAACCTGATTATATACACAACTTCATGACATTTCCAACGACTGTTCGAGCAAACCCGTACTCCCCCCTCTCAGAAATTATTAAGATCTAAACTAAAAATTTCGGATTTTCTTAGCTTATTTTTTTAATTTGACCTCTAGTTATTTTTTGCAAAAAAGTCATTTATCTGACATTTTTTAATTAAAACTGTAAACTTTAGACTCTCCTCTTTAATTTGCCCTATTACACGTACACCCTATAAGCTATCTATAGCCGTTAAAGAGTTATTAGCTCTAAGCCTATTCTCAAAGCTATTCTCAAACCCATTTTCAAAGATAATTTATTCCCTTATAGCGCGTTTTCACTACATCGAAATCATCGTTGTTTCAGCATGATTTCGACGAAATCACCCTCGAAATCACGTAATTTCCAGTACAAAAAACTTAATAGAAATCATCTAATTTGTGCGTAATTTGAATGAAATTACCTTGGAAATTACGAAAAAATTTCCCGAACACGCCCATTTTCGGTTTCCACCTTTTTCTCAAACTGTATCATTTGACATTTGTTGTTTGTATACATTTTAAGAAAGAAACTTAAAATTAAATTTAAATATTATATTAAATGTTTCTGACATTTGTGTGACAATATATTAATTATTTTACATGCCTATTTGGTGCTACATGTCAAACGAAATCATATCAGCAATAGTGAAAACACGTGACAGTGGTTTCGAAATCCATTCATCAAAATTACGTAATTGCGATGTAGTGAAAACGTGACCAAAAATCGTAATTTAAAAAAAACACTTGCCTAGTTTCGGTACGACCCGAATAGGTTATGAGCTAATAATAACAGTTAAACGCCTACAGTTAGGCCACATAGGGTATAATAGGTCAAATTAAAGATGAGGGTCTACAGTTTACAGAGTTTATAAGAAAATGTTATGTTAACCACCGTTTTGCAAAAAAAATATAGGTCCAAGTACAAAAAAATGGTAACATAATCCGAAATTATTAAATTAGACCACCAGAACTCCGAAGAGAAGAGGAGTACCGGACTGGTTGAGCAGTTGTTGGAAATTCGATGAAGTTCTGCCTACAATGAGCTCTTAAATGTGACCGTTCTTTTTAATATACAGGGTGTTTTATGAAAAACAAACTTTTTTTCTGAATCACCCTGTAACTTCGAAACAATTGATATCAGGTAATGTGGGGTGGGGGGGGGCGCCTGCCATATAATTTTTTGTTTACCTAGGTGAGTACTATCACCTCCTGCTTAGGGTTTCTGGGCTATTTTAAACAGTAACAGTAAAACAGCTGTTTGATTTTTAAATGAAAACCAGCAAACTGTTTTTGAAATTGTGTTTTTACTGTTCATCATTTGTTTAAATTTAAATTTGAAGAATTCAAGCAGGCATGGATTCTTCGAAAAGATTAAATCTATATTATATTCAGGTCTTCAGGAAACTCTACAACTGCCTTGAAAAACTATTTGAAAAGCCACGGAGTTTCTTTTCAAAATGCAACTGAATCGACTACATCAAATTATGAATATTGAAGTGAGAAAAGTCGAAAAACTATTATTGACTTCCTAGACCGAAAGACTATCAAAGAGATTATCTCTGATTTGGCTACTGATGACATTTCGGTTCGAGCAATTACCAGAAATAAATACATTTGCCAGTCAATAGCTCGAGATGGATTTTAAACTGCTTGCTAACGAAAGTGATGTAATGAAACTGTTGCACAAATATTTTGATGAATAGCAGAAAAAAATAATAAACACAGTTAAATTGAATGTTACCAACGAAGTGAAGTTTAGCTTGACTGTCGATGAGTTTACTACTTTAAGAGGACAAAAATAAAACTGAAAATAATCACGTATAAAACAGGATTAATTCAAACTTTCGGTTCATGTAGTGCTCTCGATATGTTTGAAATAATGAATAAACATAAAAGTCTCTTTGGAATATCGATGAAAATAGATTTGGTTGCGTCTACATAGGATGGAGCTGCTTCAGTTAACAAAAAGAATATTCGACATATTGATGCCTTTGCCTTAATCATGGCTTACGTCTTGGAGTGTGTGACACTTTTTATAAGAAAAAAAAATCTGATACGGTAGGCTTGAGCGACACCTGTGATGATGATCATGATGAAAAAGGTTCCTCTGATGAAGACACCGATATCGAAATGATCTATAGTGACAATGAAGATAATATGGACTTCGACTACCATGATTTACTTAAGAACTCTCTCAAGCTCATCAAATACATTTAACTATCAACTGTTCGAAATCATATTTTTTCAATTAAAAATCAAGGGTCTTTTTGGGCGAGAAATTGAGCTTCATCTTGATTTTAAAACTCGCTGGAACTCAATCCCAACAAAGCCATTGATAAAGACAGAAAGTACAATTCGAGAGACTTTATTGGAATTTAAGGCAGATTTAGATTTAGTTGATAATAGATTTCTATTACTTAACTCTTTCCTGGACTAAATATAAAAGAAACCAAAATTGTTCAGAATATCATCTAGATTTTATATTGCTCAGTTACACATAAAATAACCATAAAAAAATAACAACCGTAGGATCCTGCGCCAAGACATGGTATGCTGATCATACCACTGTCCAAATTAGGATATATATTGATTGGGATAACATGGTATCTTACTTGTGGAAATCGCTAAAGCACAACTTCGTTTCACTCAAACAAAGTGGCACAGCTGAGTTTATATATGCTTTATTTTTCTTTTTTGGCATATATTGTTTTAGTGTGCAACGACCTTTGAATATAATCATGGACTCATCAACTGCAATATATTCTCCAGGAACAAAGTTATCATGAAATCTTTTCAGCAACATATGCAAAAAGGTCTGAACTTTATAAAGCTTATTAAAATTCACTGACCCTCTTTCAGGCATTATAGAGGTATCGTTCAAATGAATATGACTTAGAAGCCAACTAAATCTTTTTACTGGTAAAATCTTCGAAATAAATTGGTCATGTAGTTCCGAACGAGAAGACCAATAGTTGCCTGCGTTTTTATACCAATCAAAAAGTTGATTCCAATAAATACTTGTATTTCTGCTGATGTAGTTGTAATATAAAACTTTCCTGATTGTTGTGCATATAAATTGGTTTGAAGCACAATATAGTTTATTATTTCTGGAGGTAAAAGTTGCTTGAAAATGCTTAGAGGATCGTGCAATGGGAGATTGTTGATATTTCCTGATGCTTCCTATACATGGTATTCCGGGAAGTGATAGCAAAATCCTTTGCCCAAAGGGGTGCGTGAACATGGTCTTGATTCCACAATTGCTGCAACTCAGAAATTGGGATTTCATCGTCGCTGTCAAATTCGTCTCATAAATATTTTATAACACAATTTTTAATCAATTTAACTTACGTATGCCGTCGAAGTTGTTCTATTCTTTTCCGGTGAAGAATTCTCATTTTCAACACATAAATCAAAAAAGTGTTTGTATTTCGGCTCCATCTGATTCACTACTATAATTAGCCAAGTCCTCTGATTCAGTATCAGAGGGAATTTCAACAAGTTCAACATCATCAACATTCAAATATGAGAGTATTTCTTCATTATTTATTGTTTTTCTGTTCATATTGCACACTTATTTTCTCGGTTAAATTTGAAAAAGGAATTTCACAATGGGTAGTGGTATAAAATCTATACCACGCACTTTACTTTCTCACAAAAACGTAAATACAAACTCTGATTCTCACAAAATTCCTTACTAAACTGCGTGCACATTCATTGCATACTTATCTGAAGTCAAAATAAATCACTGTTCTGCATTTATTTCCAGAAAATTTTAAAAACCGTTATGCAGCTTAAATCCAGCTCCTTTAAACTATTCAGGTATATACGCACCTACGCACACAATTTTCTTTTTTTACTTTAAAGAGAGCAATGGAAACAACATTATTACGTGGTATTTAGAATATACCATCGGTCTTCGTAGCAAGCAAAAACCTTAGAATTAGTGGTATATTCAATATACCACTGCCCCGGAAAGAGTTAAAAGATTTTGTTAGAGGCTATGAAGGCTGTAAAACTAGCTGTTGAGAATCTTAGCAGAGAAGGTTCAACACTGTTGAGCGCTGACACAATATTAAAATTTATGTTTGAGAAACTCTCTTTAATTAAAAGTGAAATTAGCCAGAAGTTGATGGATAATTTGAAGATTCGAATTGATAAACGGTGGAATATAGATGTTATGGATTTATTACGCAACCTTAAGAACTCTACGATCACACCTTCAAGAGCTACAATAAAGTTTGCAGGCATGTTGGCATCTCAACTTTTTGGTTGATGTTGAAATAATTGCCGATAATTTCACTACATGTGGAATTTTAAATCTACAAAAAGAACTTAATGCATTTCTTCAGAAAAATGAATCACCAGCAGTAGCTGGTGGACACGACAATTTCAAATGATTAAAGGCTGAATTTATTCTCGTCAAAACACAGGACAACTTGCAGATAATCTTCAGAAGCTTTTTGATGCAATATTAACAATTAAGCCAACACCTAAGGATGTGGTCAGAGTATTTTCAGTGTGTGCTAACTTCTGTACAAAAATAAGATCACACGTCTTTCTGATAAGTCATTATCAGCACATGTATTTTTGAAGTATTGTTATAAAAAATAAAATGTTTTTAAAAACTACCGTTTTTCAGAAACCCTATACTCCTGCTCTTCTGACCCCCATTAAGTAAACATCCTGTATGATATAAATTAGCATTCTAATTAATTGTGAGCGACCAAGCGAAGCATTTAAACCCTTTCATTTTCGTGTTATTTGAGGATGAGAAAAAAGTGTTGCAATAAGTGGGAGTAGAATGTTAGTGTCTATTATCTTTTTTAATGTGGTAGTTTTGCGCATAAAATAATCATCGGGGATAGAAAACAATATTTTCAAATTATTTTTACAAAAACGTAAAAATTTTATGGTGGATCCAGGATCCAGGGGGTTGTTTTATGTGCATTACACATATGCAACGTTACGCCAGATACCACTGAAGTGTATTGAATTATGTTTTTCGTTATTCTCTTGTATTTCAGAAATGGATTGTTTGCAGCGGTGACGTGTACAATGATTACACACCTTAGAGTCAAACGATAAAGATGTAGATAGAGCCCCCAGATGAAAGAGAGCTATCTGTCTGGGGAAGACTCGGCATTGATGGGTAATCTGTAAAAAAACATAATTAGAGGCTCCTTGTGAATTAGTTGCATCTGCCAAAGATGATACTGATAGTGGTGAATCAGCGGATTAAGAGATCAGCGAATTCTTGAAAAATATTTTAAGTAATTCCTATCGAAACCTAAACGTCAGCCAAATGCAGTCAGTCATCACCAATAACTCCATCAAAATCATCAATGACTAGGTATTTCTATGACACTAAAAAAGAAGTTCCTGTTGCTTCAACATCATCATCTAGTGCTATTCCTGGAACGAAGAAATTTTTCTACATGCATGCATCGTCATTAGGTTAGGAGCAAAACTCAATCTGCATTATTTCAACAGAATTTATTTCTTCTATGCCAAACGTTACTGCTGTTCAAGCCGATCAGCTGAGTTATCATTGGAAACAGAAACAGGTACAGTGGAGATATCTCCAGAAAAAATAGCGTTACGTACAACTCGAGTAGGTAAGCTATGCGGGTCGGGCGCCAAAATCCCATGTTATTTCTTAAGGAGGCCCAAAATTACAAACATGGTATCAAAGGCTCTTCGTAGACGTGGATAAGCATAGTTTTGGGTGATGACGTCATGACGACCAGGCGCGTATACAGAGGGAGGGTCACGGGGGTCATGACCTCCCCCAAAGCGCCACCACACCTTCGCAATTAATTGATTGTAGTGCTGAGCTGTAGAGTGAGTTTTAAAAGTTTAACAGGACAATTTTCGTATGGTACGGACACAATGTGTAGTTGTCGCCAGCGATTAATCCTAGTACTGTAACGCTGGGCGTTTGTTTGTCTCTTTTGAATAGTAATAGTGGACTCTGAAGTAGGTATAAGAGTCATTTGGTCGTAGCTCTTCGTCTTTGAAACGTGTACGATTTTTTTTTAATTTTCTTGTGTTTTATGTAGTGTCGAAAAGTCATTTATCACATCTATCCCAGGATGGTAACTAATTTTGAAATACTACATATTTATTTTAGTATAAGATTGTTTAGAAAAAGGTACGCAATGTTTAGTAGCCCGGTTAATATGATGCTTTTTTATTTTTGTTGCACCGATTACTCCTATAGATGATGAAAAGAACACAATTTCGAGATTTGAAAGTCTTATTGTTTCTAAGAAATTGGTCACCGATCATAAATTATTTTTTTTATCTATCTGATTTTCCGACATAAAATCGATAACAGTACAACTTGTTGGGGGAGCACGCAACAGAAGCATAAAAACTGACTTAACGAATTTTGAATTAGGGTTCTTGCAGTATAACCCTAGTTCCATACAATCAACGTCTCGCCACCCGTTGATTTTCCATGGCCATACTGATCCAAGCCTAAGTTGTTCAAACGTTTTATGCTCGTAGGGAAACATTAAAGTTTTCAGAGAAATATGCCTGCAAATTGTTCCTAAGACCTTTAATGAATAACTATTTACCGACAAGAGTCCAAACGAATTGCTGGTCTGAACCACCAGATCACTCTTTCGGACAAGGGCACAATCATTCAGTTTTCTTAGAAAGATTTGACATTTTTTCTTTACATTTTTCATGCATTACTGGGGCCGGATTCTGCAACTCTGAGAGTTTGGGAGTTTGGAAAATGAGAATTTTCGTTTTCCCCGATTAAAACTCCCAAACTCTCCATCCGCGACTTTCTAACATACTTGGGGAGCTAAGCAAAACGTGGGAAGTATCGCAATAATGAAGGTTGTTGAAGAGGGTTGTAAAGTATTGGTATTGGATGACAAATTTTACGGAGAGGGTTCTTTTGGCGATGGGAGGGGGGGGTCGTATAACCGTTGATTGGGGGTTGTGCAAAATGCGTCATATTTGGTATCAAATTAAAGGTGGAGAAGCGATTAAGATAGTGGTGTGTTTTTTTATCATTTTAACTTCATATCTAACTTTTTACCACCGAAGGACGGATTTTTTGCACTTGGGTCATATACACCCCAGTTTCTATATTTTGCATATATTTCTTCCGTTTTTTATTTCACATCTATTATTACTCTGTTGCGAACATTTTTCTCATGGAAAGTGAATTTCCACGACTTACCACTTCTTCATAATGACGAGTAGAACATATGTCCATTTTTGTACCAAAAAGCGGCCACATTTTTTTTATCGTAAGAAGGACTGATTCACTTCTTTTGCATTTATCTCCAAAACCATTTACCGGACTCAAAAACTAATTACATATCGAATTAGGGGACAAAATGTATATGCGTTTTAATCCCACATACAAGCTTTAACGTGCATATCTAAATTTTGTATAGCATCTCTTCTGTCCCGGAAGACGATCAAATTAACCATTTTCGAGTGATTTAAAATTTTTAACGGGTACCTTCAGACACCAAAATCCATATTTCTCTGTAAGTAATGCAAGGATTGCCTTAATTTGCTTTTGTAAGCATAGCATAATTAAAAAATCCTAAGTACCTAGGTACCAGGATATGCAGCAATTCCATAATTTAATTAAAAATCCTAGGTACCTAGATACCTTCACAAAACACAACAGAAACACCGAGCGAATACCGTCAGTTGAGAAATATTCTTCTTACTTCTCCGTTCTCCGTTCTCCACAACTAGCACAACCGAGAGTTTTGTCCAGTAGAAAAGAGAGTTTGGTACTTCTCAATACAAACTCCCGAGTTACAGTATTCCGAGTGGAGAGTTAAGTGTCAAAAGAACTCTCATCACAACTTCACAACTCTCTGTGTTATTGAATCCTGATGGCCGACCATGGTTCCAAAGAGTTATATTGATTCAGCTGTTTTGGCTGGTCTTGGTCGCGAAAGCTATTTGTGAGCGTTGACTATCATACATTTTGTTGCTGGAAATTTACTTCAAAAATTTTCTTTAAAATTTTTATACAGAATTTTTACGGCAAAACTATAAAAATAAAATCCATTCGCTTTCCTCTGTAGTAGTTGGCGTTGCTTTGCGTGTACTTTCGTATTAATTCAAGTAGTGTTGATTAATTTAACTTCACGTTCACTTTTAATTTCTAGGAGAAGGATAAACTTACTATATCAAGTTAGTGATGGAAGTAGAATTAGTAGAGAAAGTGTAAAGCGGAAGACTGATAAGAATATTTACAATTTCTTTCTGAAGAAGGCAAGATCAGTTAAATTCCCATCAGAAGAAATTGTCAGTAACATATCATTCACTTCAACTCCCATTCCTTTAAATGCGACTCAGGAGCAAGCTCACTCTCAGTCAATTACTTCACCCGTGACAGAATCGCTTGCGTCAGCAGCTATTACTACAATCTCGGCACGAGAAGACCTATCTGGTAATGAGTCCTTAATATCCACCCTGAGATCGACATTGATGTGGATAATATTATCGATAGGTTTTAAAAATCAAATTAGAAATTGAATTTTGTGATATAACGTAAATATGATTTAAACAAAATTTTAAATGGACTTCTTCCGACTTTTCCTCCCCATCAAACGTTTTAGTTGTGACCCCCCGTAGGTTGCAGGTCTGCATACGCGCCTGCTTCCGACTAAAGCTAAAATTACTTTGTTGCATTCAATGCGATTTTTAATCTTACATTCACTCTAAGATGAAATAAGTGCAACACCTCCGAAACCTCGGGAATAACAGGGGGAGGAAATAAACAAAGAAAACTGCTAGTAATTGATTTTCTGTTTTATTTAATTATTGTGAGTTTGCATCATGCATTAGTAGTGAATAAAAACATCTGAAGGCAGATTGAAGCCGGTTAAATTGCATTGATAAGGAGCTTTAGTGTAATATTATGCGACAAGTTTAAGGTTAATAAAATCAAGTTTTTAAACTTAAACAGCAATTTGATTAATGCAGATAAATTTTGATGTGAGTAAGCGAAATATGTTATTAATTACACTTACAATTACAATAATACTTTCTTCTTTAAAATATGTTTTATTTAAATTTTTCTACACTGAAAAAAATAAGTATTTGGGAAGTTTTTCCATAAAATTATAAAATGCTTACACCAAGAAATAGTTCCTTTTAAATAGCGATTATAATTTCCCACCACTAATAACAGTTTGCAAAATATACTTGCAGTGATAAAATGTTTCCTCCAATTAAGTAGTTTTTGTTATAAATATTAACGTATTTACATCAAACACTTTAAGTGTTTTCATGCAACATTAAAAAATTCGATGATGTCTTATGCGGCTCAAATAATTACATTAATTGCTGGAAACACTCGCCTTATTTGAAGGAAATAATATTCAAGTTGAAATAATGGAAATATTAGTGGCTAATATCTCAAATATGTGAGACATGTAGTATTTTTCATCTTGTTTGCCCCTAAACACTTCGAATTGTAAATGCTTGTAAGCAATTATAAAATGATTCATACAAACATGGATTATTTCTCACAAATATTTATCACTTGCCCCAAAATGAGTAATTGCTTAGTCTGGCACGGGCTTCTGTTTCAGTTATTTTGCAACTGATAGTCAAAGTGTTTGGACTTAGATTTGTGCAGTGCAGTGAAAACAGTGAATGATGGATTTAGCCAAAGCGAGCTTGAAAATCAAATAGAAACGGCAGGAAACCTCAATATCACCAATATTTTTCAAGAAACTTCAACTACAACAAATAATGGTGAATTTTTATTTTATTATTTTGAAAGATTTTTATAGACTTATAAATTTCCATACAATAGTATTGTCAATATGACTAAGTTTATTTACGTATCTAATTATGTATATGCGTATAAAAATTCAAAATATCATCATTCTTCATGTTTCTATTATGAAACTCGTAAATTTTAATAAAAACAAATATTATTTGCACAAAAGAAAACTTCGAGATGTAAACAGAAGTCGAAGACTTGGGAGTCATCATTTTAACAAAGACAGACTTCCAGCAAAACTAATTAGAACAATTTCTTGCTTTGGAGAAGATGAATTTTTGAATTTCAGCAAAAAAAAAATGAAGCAAAACATTACACTTAGAAAAGAGTAGAAGTATGTCTTTAGTTTATTGTATTATCAGGCCATTAATATTCAACATTTTTTTAAGGAGATTCGAACGCATTTTGAAAAAAACCATCAAGGAGATTTTGAATAAATATGATAAATTGCTCCATTCCTGAACAAATCAAGATCGTATCGTTATTTCAAAAACACTGATAAATTATATATTGAACCGACACCCTGAAATTGTGTAAGTAGTACAGAAATACGACATCTTGAAACACTTGCGCCAATAAATTAAAGGAATTGTTTTGTTTTAGAATAACAAAAGAAGATTTTCAACATTTGACGAGAATAATTTTATTAATCTTTAATAAAGGAACTGAATGTAGAAGTGTTTACTATACCCATGCACAATTTGGACAAGCAGCAATGCTTATTATAACAAAGAAAAATCTTCATCTCAAGCTGGAATCATCACATGTAAAAAATAGTTCATAAGGCTAATATCTTGACAGCATTGTCGCCGCCCAGCCACTGTAACAAGTTCAAGTCAAGAAGTTGACTCAAGTATTGACTTCAGCATAGATTTTCTGGAAAAAACGTCTCATCCTGGGAAAAAGTTAAAAAAGAGTGGAGGAAAACCAATATTAGAAGAAAAACCATTTTGAACTCAAAAATAACTACTGCAGAATATAGTGAAAAGTTTCTGGGTATCCCTGAATCAAAAGGATATGAGTTGGTAGGTAAGTTTATATAAAATTACAATACTGATATAAAACCACATTTTCATTATTTCAGGCTAAAATAGATGCTAGCTTACGATATTCTTGTATCAAATGCTTACAAGATTCAGACCTCGCAGTAGTAACATTTACTATTATAATTATAACTCACTTATGCGAATACATAATATTTCTTTGAAAAAGATATTTCTTTAACTTACCCAATGTCCAAAAACAGTATACATAGTGGTAGTGATCATCTTGTCTGATACTACATATATATTTTCGTTAATGCTTTTAGAGAAAACACAGTAAAATATTAAGTGATACTATACGAATCTTTTTACCAGTATTTGAATTAACTATTTCATTCTGTCGATTGAAACATATTATATTAATATGCAAAAAAGATTCGGTAGTGTCAGCTATTTTTAAAAAATTACAGTAGCAAAATCGGCGACCATGTAAACCACTCTTTGCTATATTTATGACAAACATGGTATTAACGAGTGAACTAACTATATTTCCTTAGAAGAATTTTAAGTTATTTCATCAAATACTTAATTATATATTGCAAATAATTTTGTTTCGTTAGACGGACTTATCAGCTTATATCAACCAATAAATTAATATGGCGACATAAAAAACTCTCACCCTAAACACTTCAGTCAAAACTATAATTCAGATCAAGCTACTATAATTGTTTGCTGTGATTTATTAAATTAACCAATGTTGATTCCCATAAACCAGAATTGTATTCCTGAAATAACTTTTCTATTTAAAGCGAAATAATTAATATATTTGTATGAAGCAATAATATTTTTTGTCGCAAGAAGAATCCCAGACACTTATAGTATTTCCTGCTAAATTTGTTTGGACTGAACACTAAATTTTTTGAGTGTACATAAATTATTTTTCTGTGATTTTTTTCTAAAATTGGATCTAAGATTGGATTTCTGTATTTAAATCTAAAGGCGTCCAATACTGGGCTCTTGTGGTATACAAAGTCCACGTTACCATGTATCTGATTTGATAATTGTTGCTAAATTTTATTTGGCTGCGTAAAAAATGCATAAGAGTAATAAATTTCATAGAAGAGTCCAAGAACTCTGTATTAGCACGTCTGTTAAATATTTCAACGTGTTGAAAGCATAAATCAATGGCTTTGATATTCCCGGTTTATTAAGTGGTCCACATACATCTTTATACCGTTGGCACACATACAGTTTGGCGAAAGACGAATATGTTTGTTATGATCTTAGCAGATCGTTAATTAAAAACACAACATGAACAATACCAAAATATATATTTATTGTAGACCTCTTACAAGTCGACCCAAAATGGAGTTTTATATGACAAAGAATACATAAGAATGAATCATACATCTATTACAACGTTTTCCTTATTCTAGCGTTCCAATTACAGGGTACCACATAATACAAAAAATATATTAAGCTTCGTTCAATATACAACAATTCCTACCCCTAGATTTTGTATTATCTTACGGTAACAAAATTTACGTAGAATGCCGGTATCTTCGTGGTTTTTTAAGATGGCTACGTCTTCGGAGACCGTAGGCATGGCTTTCGGTTTGAACAAATTCGTCTTCAGGATGTGGTTCTAAACACTCTGCAATCACCAGATAATCGCGCTGTACTCCTAGTGTTGACCGATTTTCATCTTTCATGCGTTCGCTTTCTTTCAAAGAGACACAGCTGTCTCCTGAAGCACTATACTGAGAAACAGAAAGTAGATATTCCTTTATTTGGTTAAGGTGCTGTTTCCATGTTTTGTCATCCGGTGTTTCCACTAAATATGTTTGTTTTCCAATTCTCTTGGAAATTACTGGTCTCGTCCATCTTACTGTATTTTTCCTATAGTCCTTTACTAGAACGTGGTTTCCCTCTTGAAACTCCTTCCGTCTTCCTCTTTTTGTTCTACACTTCGTTTGTTTCTCGTTCTCTATCTTCTCCCCTTCCACATCCTCAGGTTTTGACAAGGTCCAACCTCATTCTCAGTTTTCTGCCCATCATAAGTTCTGCCGGTGCTTGTCGTCTCGTTGTGTGTGATACGTTTCGGTAGTGGAAAAGGTACTTGGACACCGCCATAGTCAATGATGTTTTTTTGTCCGATAATATTTTCTTGATTGCTATCTTGAATCCTTTTACAGCATTCTCAGCCAATCCATTGCTTTGTGGATGTCCTGGAGGTGAGGTAATGTGTCTGATGCCATTTCGATGTAAGAATTCCTTAAATTCATTGCAAGTAAATGTAGAGCCATTATCTGTACATATTTGTTTTGGTAAACCGAATCTTGCAAATATTTCGTAGAACTTATTGATCGTTGATGTTGCACTTATTTCATTCATTGTAATTATTTCTTTCCACTTCGAAAATGAATCCACTACAATTAAAAAATATTTGTTAAGGAAGAGCCCAGCAAAATCAGCGTGAATCCTCGTCCAAGGTGATTCCGTTGTTGGCCAGGAGCAAAGTTCAGCCTTTGGCGGGTTAGGATTTTCGGCTCCGCATGCGTAACATGCCTTAATCATTTCCTCAATATCTGTATCTAGCTTTGGCCACCATATATAAGATCGTGCAAGGCTTTTTGTCTTTGATATTCCCAGGTGAGCTTCATGTAACTCTTTCAAGAATTCCCCTCTTAGTGAAGCTGATATTATTATTCGAAATCCCCACAATACTACACCCTTCACAATTTCTATTTCATCTCTGCGTCTATAATATGCCCTTAGCTCTGGAATTGAGGTCTTCCAATCGTTTTTTATCTGTTCTTTTACCTTTTAGAGAATTTCATCTTTACTAGTCTCTTGCTGAATTAACTTCAAATCTAATTTATTTGCTTCCAATATAATATTATTAATGTACTCACATTCTCTATTTTCGTTTTAATCGGGACCATCTTGATGAGCAAAACGTGACAACATGTCAGCAACCTTGTTGTTTTTACCCTTTATATACTCGAATTTGTAGTCAAAGGCAGCCAAAAATGCCGCCCATCTGTGTATCCGTTTAGCAGCCATTAGGGGTATACTGCGGTTTTCTCCGTATTTAGCAAGCAGAGATTTATGATCACTCCTTATGATGAAACATGGAAGAACATGGAAGAACATGGAACATGAAAATAATCGGAGTATTTTAGCATCCCGTAGTGAACTGCCAGTGCTTCCTTATCGAGTACGCTATAATTACGTTCCGATTTAGAGAGAACACGTGATGGAAAACATATCGGTCTCTCTTCTCCATTTTCTAGACGATAAGATAATGCAGCTGCTATTCCGTCATCTGATGCGTCACATTCCAGTATAACTTCCAGATTAGGATTGTAATGCATTAATATTTTTTCTGATAATATTGTCGTTTTTATATCATCAAACGCATCTTGGCATTTTTGAGTACACTCAAATCTTTTCCCCTGTCTAAGCAAATTATAAATCGGCTCCATAGTCATTGAAAGATTTCTTATATACTTCCCATAGTAATTAACTAATCCATTGAATGCTTGCACTTGCTTGATATTAGTTGGAGCAGGAGCTTTCAAGATCGCCTGTACCGTATCTGGGTTTTTCCTGATACCATTTCTACATATGATGTGGCCCAGTAAACATATTTCATCTTTTAGAAACTCACATTTATTTAACTTTACGGTCATTCCTGCTTTTTTCAGCCTTTCAAGAACCAGCTCCAGATTTTTCCAATGTTCTTGGTCATTTGATCCCGTTACCACAATATCATCTATGAACACAGTTACCTTTTCCATACCTTGGAAAAGTTTTGTCATTATTCGTTGAAACTTTGATGTAGCAGGAGAAATCCCATATGGCATTCTATTTACCAAATATATTCCCTTAGTGGTGGACGAAGCACATAATTTCCTGCTGTCATCGCTGAGTTCAACTTGTGAATATGCTTCCTTTAAATCAATTTTTGTAAATTTTATACCTCCCGCTAGTTTTTGAAAGAGATCTTGTATCCTTGGAATGGGAAAATGATCGGCTTCAAGGTACTTGTTTAGTGTAACTTTGTAGTCACCACATAAACGAATATTGCCATCACCCTTTATAACTGGAACAATTGGTGTTCCCCAATCATTAGTTTCAATTGCTGTTATTATTCCATTGCCTTCTAATCTATTTAGTTCGCTTTCAACTTTATGACGAATAGCATATGGTATTGTTCGAGGTCTTAAAAATACAGGAGTGACCTTTTCATCTATTAATTTCAGATTAATTTGTTCAGATAAGCACTTCCCAGCTTTATCACTGAATACTTCTGAATGAGCTTCTATTAAGTGCTTAAGCCTTGTATCAAAATAGTTGTTTTGTTTTTGATTTGACGTTTCAATTCTTTTAATATCCTTGAACCCAATTCCAAATACTGCTAAAAAATCACGCCCTAGGAGACCGTTTTTACCTTGCTCCGTTACATAAATGTCAACAAGTTCCTAACGTTCACCATACTTGATCTCACATAGTATTTTGCCAAGGTTTGTTATATTTTCCCCTCCGTATCCTCGAAATTTTATACTTGAAATTTTGACTTTGCGGCCTGGGAACTTGTCTTTGTACATTTTTTTTTTGTATGATTGACACTGCACTGCCCGTATCAACTTCCATTTTGCATATTTTTCCATCAATTTCCACATCAACTGTGATGGCTTTATTTTCGCCGTCTATCTCTTGCGCGTTTTTTAGTGATTTTATTTCTATATATTCACTGCCTTGATTATTTTTAACTTCTATAGTGTTAATCGATTTACGACTTCTACACACCGCTTTTAAATGCCCCCGCTTTTTACAAATGTCACAGGTATACTCACGATAGAAACAACGCTCGCTATGGTGACCTTTCTTTCCGCATACTTTGCATTCAGTCTCCATGTTATTATGTCTTCCTAGTATGCTCGTAACTTTTGTGTGTAATTGCTTTTGGTTGATGAATTGTCTGAAGATTATGTATTTCCCTTGCACGGTTTTTAGTTATGGTTTCTTTTTTTGTTGCTATTTCTCTAGCCTTCTCAAGTGTCAAATTTTCATCTTCCTCTAACAATCTATCTAATATTGGACCGTTTTTTAGCCCGGTTATAAACATATCCCTTAACGTGGAGCCCAAATTTTCGCCAAACTTACAATTTGTAGCGCCCTGTTTGACACGCATATACCATAAATTTACCGTCTCACCTCCCCTTTGCTATAAACTATAAAATTGTTTTCGTTCAAGAAACACAGAAAATTTCTTACCGTAGTATTCCATCAGATGACTTTTTGCTTCCGCATAGGTTACCTTAGCGATTTCTGTCGGATAAATGCTGTCTCGGAGAATTTTAAATACATCCTGGTGCAACTTTGTTAACAGGAATGCTGCCTTTCTTTTTTCATCAGCTTCGCCGATGCTCAGGAAATACTGTTCCAATTTTGCTTGAAATACATCCCAGTCAGTAGTTGCTGGATCGAATTCTGCAAAATTACTTCCAATTGCAATTGGTTGAACACTGCCTGATAAGTCATTCTCATTCTCCTTTCCCATTATTTTAGTTTTATTAATTTATTCTCGTCGCCAATTGTTATGATCTTAGCAGATCGTTAATTAAAAACACAACATGAACAAAACCAAAATATATATTTATTGTAGACCTCTTACAAGTAGACCCAAAATGGAGTTTTATATGATAAAGAATACATAAGAATGAATCATACATCTATTACAACGTTTTCCTTATTCTAGCGTTCCAATTACAGGGTACCACATAATACAAAATATATTAAGCTTCGTTCAATATACAACATGTTTCAACGTCCTCCGAACAATTTATAGCACACATTTCCAAAGAACAAAAGTAACATTTCAAATTTGTGTAAAAGAATCCACTTCTTGCAAGTTTACGGGATTTTCTATCGTGATGCCACAACTTTTAAGATTTAATCTGAGTGCTAGCATTTTAAAGTTTGTAATAAAACAGTTTTATCTAGTAATAAAGTTTCCATCTAAATATGAGTGTGTGTTTGTTGATGTTTAGTCTGTCTGTTGGAGCCACATGCTTGCCTGCGCGACGGATTTTGCTCCCTTTTTTTCACCACGAACTTTAAAAAAATAAGAAAAAACATCTGAAGCAGAAATACTAAAATAAAACAGTGAATAACTGCAAGTAGGTGTAGAAGAGAACTTAATTGGTAAAAAATTTCTGTGTAATTTTTTCCACACGAACCCTGGTTCCACGGTTATTAACTCTTTCGGTCTTTTTGTTGCAAATTTACAACAAACACTAAAGCTCCTATAATTATGTCGATACTATAGTATAACTCCTAAATGTATTCTATTTCTATTCTAAATGAGTCATTAATGCTTAAGATTTCGCCATGTGCCCTTCAGTTGAAAAGATAACGTCATAGAGTGAAGAACTGTTTAGGGTATATAAGAAGATGGCAGAACGAGCAGGTAAGTCTATTAATTCTACAGTTTTTAAGCATGCAAAGTATAAAATGAACTGAAATATATCTACATATAAGTTAACTCAGTTAACGCAGCAACACGCGCCGCTGACAATGCATATTTACCAGTAGAATTAAAATATCATATTTCAATAAATTGCTAGCTAAGAAAAAGATTGTTAGGCATAAGTTCGTTTTAAGCAGGTAAAAGTAAATTTTGTAATTAGGTAAATTCAGATTAAATCGGGAATTGTTTGAAATCGGTTGTTTCATTTTTTTTTTAAAGAAAACAAAATAAATTTTGTTAACTTATATACTAATTCAAAACGAGTGAAAGATTAATATGAAGCATTTTTCAGTTATTTTGATTATTTACATCACTGATGGAAATTATTTTTTGAAAAATATTTACTTCAGGCAGAAAAAGGATTTTGAGGATTGATTCCGATGTAAGAGAGATTTTCGAAATGTTCGATTTATCGGATATAGAAGACGATTAAGATGACGACGATGATATTTGTGGCGATATCGATAATATATTTCAACAGATAGAGCAAGAGTGCCAAATGTCCTCGTCTTTGGATAAAATTTCTGAGGTGGTTCCTGAAGCTGAAGCTGATATGCTTGATAAGTATTTAGAAACTAGACTTATCGGATATAGAAGATCTTGCCAAAACAACGGAGTCAAAGAATGTTTGGGGTAGAGTTTTCTTGGAGAAAAAACGACTTCGAAATACCAACTGGAGATATCATTAACAATAGTTCTGATGAATCATCATGTTCCGAAATGACACCGCTAGAGTACTTCATACAATATTTTCTGCAGGAGTTAATTGAAAAAATTGCCAAAGAAACAAATATGTATTATTTTTCACGAACAAGGTCTATTTTGGGTACTACATCTTCTGAAATATACCAGCTAATGGGAATATGTGATTTTGCACGAATTTCCATGTACTGGAAGAAAGCAACCCGTATTCCAGCAATTGCAGATACAACGTCTAGGAATAGGTTCCATCTGCTACGAAACAATCTGCACTTAGCCACTGAAACTGATTCAAAAGATAAGTTGTGGAAAGTACGACCTTTGATAAATGTGATGAAAGAAAAATGTGGATGTATTACAAAACAAGAATTTTTATGTGCTGATGAAATGATGATTCCCTTTAAAGGAAAGACAACACTCAAGCAATACATGCCCAAGAAACTTTGTAAATGGGATATCAAAATATTTGTTTTATGCAGCACTGATGACATTGTGCCTATACCAGGGCAATGGAACAAGAGTTGGCGAAGGTAAATTGGCTTTTTGTGCAGATATTATCTGGCGTTTAATTGAAACTGTTCCACGTAATATTGGACGTAAGATATTTTTCGATAATTATTTTAACGGCATCCCATTACTTTCCAAATTGAAAGAGCTTGGAAATGGGGAACTGGAACCATACGGTCTAACAGATTATGCGGAGCAGCGAAACTCTTAAAATCTGATAAGGATTTACGAAAAGATGGTCGCTGGTCATTTTAATATCGCATCGAAGTAATACAGAATATATGTTTAGTACGATGGTTTGATAATGGCACAGTGCAACTCGCATCCACCATATTTGGAACCGACTCACTATCAAATGTTACACGTTTTTGTCAGGAGAAAAAGAACTTTATTGAAATTAAACGCTCTGAAATCGTACTACAGTACAACAAGCACATGGGAGGTGTTGATAAGATAGCTTTTCTCATATCACTATATAGAATTTCTATTAAAAGCAGGAAATGGACCACAAAGTTTTTTGATCACTCCGTGGACTTCTGTCTGTAACGCATGGCTTGAATACAAACGTGACTGCTTCAACAAAGAAATTCATTCTAGAGAAGTCTTGGATTTGATGGAATTTCGAAGTGAAATTTCTGAAGATCTTTTATTTGCGAATATTATTAAACCAATGCGCAAACAGGGAAGACCTCGAATCTGTGATGAAGGGGAGAATTCGTCTCTATCTATTGCATCTCCAAAACAAAATTTTGAAAAACGACCATTTACAAGTGTAAGGTATGATTTATACAATCACTGGCCGATAATTGGAAGTAAACGTGGTTGGTGTAAATTTGAAGGATTTACTGGATTTACGCAAAACATGTGTACTAAGTTCAATATTCATTTGTGCTCTGCAAGCAACAACAAAAATTGCTTTTATGATTTCCATAGTAAGAAATGAAATCCTGAGTGGGTGTAACTAAAAAGCCGAAAGTATATAATAATATTATATTTCTGTTAAGTTCTAAGAAATTATGTTAGTACTTAGTTCTATTTTAGTACCTTACAGTCCATTTGTTGTAAATTTACAACTTCCTAAAACTCCGGTCTGAAGATTTCGGGTTAGAAAATTTCATCGAAAATGAAAAGAAGACCATTTAATTATACTAAAAATAAAAGGAATCTTTTTTGGAAAGATATTTCTTAAATCGGACTGAAAGGGTTAAGTTTATTAAAATGAGAAATCTTGCGTTCAAATCTCCGATGGAATGACTCAGACGTTATTTTAATCTCATAGTATCATCTACAACTCCCAAATAGAAATTTATAATAGCAAAAACATGGTCAATCAAGTATGAAATTGTTCACGTAGCCTGAAATTGTGAACATTGTTAAAAAAACAGATTATTGAAATAACATCAATTTCTATAGCCAGATAAATCATTTTCTAGGTTGAAAAAACTAATAACTTCTTACTTGGTGTGACATTGTTGAACTAAGTAACTTTGTTGACTAAATATGTGTAAAAAATTAAAAATATACCTGGATGATATTTCTAGTTCGATTTATAATCAACATATAAATAAACACATTTAATTTTATGAAATGAAATAGAAATGTTTAAAAGCCACTTATCTCACCTGATTTATCATATAGAATCGTTCTATAAGCAGCTTATTCATGCACAAAAACATATAAACAACCACACAAATTTCAACATATGGCATAACAAATACTAAAAACACATCCAATCAAGGAGTAATACCAGCAATACACAAAATAGTATAGCTGCCAATAATGTAAATAATATTGAAGATAAGCATAAATATCATTATCAAATATGAGATGTGAAGCATTTTTCTGTAATTCACTTTAGATCCTAGCAATAGGAATTTTTCATCAACTCTTTTTAGATAACTAAAAGCAATTAGCATAGAATTCCGTTGCAAAAGGCAACATGTAATTATCATTAAAAATCCAATCAGACTGGTAAGCTTATGGATGGTATTCCCAATTGATGAAATATTGGTGGTAAAAAAATATTGAACAATTGTAGTTTGACCATGTTGAATGGACATTATATGGCATACTATGAATGTGGTCACATAAGATGCCGAGATTAAATATCCCACATATGAAACTTGTAAATTTTCACCTCCAACATTGCGAACAGGAGTTAAACCATTCAAGAAGGATACAATAAGTAAAGGATGAATAGATGTATACAGATCATTGGCGTTATTCATCCTTTGCAACCACCTCAATGCCATTTTTGTTTTTTTTTTAAGCCCGATACGATAAGATGTTCCGAGTTCAATTCGCGGTTGACTGATTTCTACAGCACCACAACCTATCAATTTCTGCAAAATACAAGTCGCACCTATAATTGGACGTGCACTTTTAAATATTGGAAAATATAGAATAAAGATCGATAATAGTTAGCCGCTAGCTCAATTTGCTAATTAATTAGTACCTAACATGTTAATGCTATAGAGCATAGCAATTATTCCTATGGGGTTAATTAAATTGTCATGACATAGCATTGAATTTGTTTGCTAATGAAAATTTTCAATCAGATGTATGTATGTAAGTAATCCAATGAAGTTTATAGGACAAAAGTATCAGGAAAATGACAATGAATATGATTGCATTCTTAAGTGTTTCCATGATTATGATATTATGCCGACCGAAGGATATTTGTATATTTATTTATTACATTTATATTTGTTTTACTAAAATAAATTAATTTTTCTCAGTTGTCTTGCAGATGCGGGATTCTACCCATTAGGTATATGATACAAAATACAATGACAGTCATTAATGAGCAATTAAGCAAATTGAATATTTATTTTTGTATCTCAATTGAATCATGTTGGAAGTCCTACAATTACACAGTATTTACACAGCACTTTAGGAAGAAAATTAAAACAACAAATAAACTTATATTAAACACGTTGTGACACCATAGCAAAATGCTTCTTTTTAAAGCCAAAATAATAAAGTAACTGCTTAGCATCCAATTATATCCTTGTAATGGTTCTTGGCAGAACGCCCTATACATAGTTCGCACCTAGTGCCAAACAATGGAGCTTCATGCCAATCTGGCCAAAACAGTAATTGTTCTATTCATGAGAACAAGGAAACTTTATTTACAAGCAACATCCCTTGAGGGAACAGTAGTGGAATTACCCTGGCGAACAGAGTAATCTGGAACTTCTCTTTAAGAAGAGTACTAGAGAATGTCACAGCAGCAACATGGAATTACCGAAGGTCATTTAACACAGCTTGGGTTACTTAAACCAAAAAAGACCCTATGGTCATATTTATCTATTATAGACGCATGGTAAAATACGCTTCAATCGTTTAGTGGTCACAAATTTAAAAATGACAGTTCATTGACAGCTAGTTTACAACAACTACAATGGCTTGCATGTCCACCTGCAGCCCTGGAGTATATATTGGACCTACTTCATCTGCGTTTACATTTTAGAAAGGAGGCTATCATCAGCGCAATAAGACTACAGATGGCAAATCTTCTAAACACTTGTAATCTGATTACCAACTTGAAAGTCCTTTAAGGATTACTAGATGAGTCGATAGTCAAGCCAATGTCAGACGTTATGCCTAAATCTGATTACCCACTTGAAAGTCCTTTAAGGATTACTAGATGAGTCGATAGTCAAGCCAATATCAGACGTTATGCCGTACGGCCATAACTTTGAAATACTCTTAAAGATTATCTTATCGGGTCGCCCGTCAACAGTGTAATTCTGGTGATTTATACTTTGAAAAAGGATATTTTAAGTGACAGACGGAGGGATACGAAATTGAAGATAGAGAACTCTAACCACGCGAAAACTTTCATAAGAATATCTGCAGAAAAAATATATATATAATATTAGAGAGACAAGCAGCACTCAAAGCGTTAAATTCTTTTATCTTCGAACCTAAGCTAGTCTGGGACTGTCTGTCTTGAAGTAACTATTCGAAACAAGTACGATTAGGCCAGGTTTAGCCAGATATCTGTTTATGGGCCCTAAGCCTGTTTTTGAACACCCAAAAGCCATGTCTATAAAGTTAGCTCAGATTTTTTTGAAATGTTCAAAAATAAAGCTTGCGCTGAATTGTGCTCGACTTGTGCTGCATTGTGCCGCAAAAAAAATAAAAAAAATAAAAATTAAATGTTTTACGATGAAAATAAAATTTTCAAAAAAAGTTAGCCCAGCCCTTTTCGAAATTTTGAAAAATAAAGACTGTGCTGGATTGTGCTCGAATTGTGCTGCGTTGTGCCGCAAAGAAAAAAAATTTAACAAATTTCACTTTTTATGATAAAAATAAAAATTTTTAAAAAAAGCCATTATTTGCTTTTGGAAATATAAAGTTTATGTCGAGTTGTGCTCAACTTCTGTTACGTTGTGCGTTGTGCCGTAAAGAAAAATTTTTTTTTTCAAAAACTACGCTTTTTACGTGCCATTTTTAAAACAAAAAGTTAGTCTAGCCATTTTTTTATTGCAAAAATTAAGGTTGTACCGAGTTGTGTTTAACTTGTACTACGTTCTACCGCAAAGAAAAGGTAAAAATCTCGGAAATAACACTTTCTATGAACCATTTTTCTTTCTGACACAATGCAGCACCAGTTGAGTAAAACTCAACACAACCTTCACCAGGCGCGGATCTAGCATTGAAATTAGGGGGGGGGAGGGGGGGGGTCATCTTACAAATTAAATCAAGCAATAAAAAAATACATACAACGCCGTAAGTCGGTTCGCATAGCCACCGCAGTACTGCAGTACTTGCAACTAGGAAATCATGTATCATGTGTCATTGTTTAGTATACTTGTTTTTTACAAAAACTAATTTTTTTAATAGAATAGGGTGCAAGCTGCAGGAGTCATTCAAGCCAAACATTTCTCAGTTTTACACACTGGCATATATAATATGGACTGCTCGATATGCTATTTCATGCGGGTAAAATTTGTTGTGTCAAAAATAGTTCATACGTCGTTATTGAAAAAATCCGTTGGCGGAAAGTTGAAAAGTGAAACCTCTCGAATTTCTATTAACCCAAATAATTAATTTAAAAACATTTATTTCGACAAACCCACTTATTTATTTATTGTTTACAGCCCTTTCTCAGTTCGCACGTTACATAGAAAAGTGACCCAACTCAAAAATGCAACTTTTCAGGAGAGCGAAAAAACGAAAAGCTGTACATAGAATTAATTCTAGCTTAACGTAGTAATTGTTTGCTAAAAATAGTCTGAACCCTTAAATTTGTTAGTAAATTTATTTCTGAAGATTTATATAAAAGAATTTTTAAGTTTTAGTTACCGCAGTTGGCGAGATTTGCTGTTAATCCCGCATACTCTTAAGTTGTGTCGCTTTTCTTTGTTGCGAAATAAATACTTTTACAAGTTTTTTTTAAGTGGCACAACTCAAAATACGATTTTTAAGAATTAAATTCCGTACTTTGAACTTTGTGGAAAAATATCATAACTCAAAATAAAATTTGTAAGAAATAAATGCTGTTTTGTGGAAAAGTGACCACAATTTAAAATAATACTGTTAAAATGTCGAAAACATATTTACGTTTGTAATGAAGATCATCACAACTCAAAAAGTGACACTGACACACTGTTCTATGAAGAATATCTCTGTTCTTAAGTAACAGAAAAGTGACACTATCGCTATCTAGCGTCAAAAGATATCAGATAGAAATATGCCAATTTCATGGTGTAATTAACTCAAAATCGACAAATTTTGAGTAAGGTCACATTTCTATGTAACGTGCGAATTAGTAGTTGGTGCCTAGACCGAAAGAGAATGCTATATAGAAATGAGCCACTTTCTGCAGTGTATTTGTATTTCTATGGACGTAGTCAGTCCATATTTTAAATGTCAGTGGTTTTACATAAGAACGCTGCAAATATTTTAGAATGTTAGGAGTGTTACATGCCAAAATTACCTGAAAAGGGGCTTATATCTCTTTAAGGCGAAGAAATTGCAATCAGCAATTGATTCAAATTCCTCAGTTAAAAACAAAAAGGATTTCCCATAGAACGACTTGGGACAAATTAAATTTTAAATTTGAACCCAATTCGTTTCAATAGAAAAAAGCCCCACGACAAATCTTACCTTCAGTAAGAATTGTCGAAAATACTATATGTATGGTACCCAGCGGGAAATCTGGTCAGGCCTTTCACGTGAAGGCTTATGGAAGTAGTTAAACTAATAGTGCAAATATATGAAAAAGCCGAAAAATTGTCGTTCCATTCCATATTAATCCCGTAAGAAGCTTGGTGGAAGGTGCAATGTACTTTTCAAGCTCATTCTTGTTTTGCTAAAGCAGTAAAACCTTAGTGCAAAGCATGCAAAAGTCGAACAATTTTTGATCCGTTCCAGATTGATCCCGGAAGAAGCTTGGTGGAAGGTTAAACGCATGTTTTCAAGTTCATTCGATTCAGATTTGTTTACGCTCGCAGGGAGTCCACTGAAGAGGCATGCATACCCATTCCTTCCAATGAAGCTAGAGGGAAGCACATGAAAAAGCTTGAACTGCTTCCTCCCTAGGACATGCCTGTACAAAAGTCCTACAAGGTGTCCAATGAAGCGGCATGCATTACAACTTCCAAGGAAGGCATCCGGTTTGGGTGATAGTATGATTCCATTTCCCTCTGGGTACATATGCACACATACCGGGCGCATAAAATTTACTCGGTGAAGATTTAAACGATCAAGTCTTCACCGAAAAGCCTCCTTTCAGCAAATTGTCGCGAGCCGCATACATTGTGGGTGTAACAAAGACGATGGTTTGATATTTATGAAAATATCAAATTTCCTTTCAACCATCGTCCGCCGCGGTAGGCTGAACACTAATTGTAAACAGGTAAAGAAAATAGAAGTAAGAAAAAAAAATAAACGTTTTGTGAAAATAACCATAAGAGGAAGTTTGTGAAAGAAAAAGTTTGTGAACAAAGTAAAAAAAATATACAAATAAATAAAATAAAAGTGTGCGAGTTGTCTTAATCATAGCTTCCTGAAACGGCGTAGAGTGATTGCCTTCGGCTAAGGTAAGCCCCGAAATATAACAGGAGTTAGGACTAAGTTAAGTTAGTGCGCTGATGTGGTAGTGAGGGAGTCTGTTTCGTGGCTTGGGAAGTGTTTCTCTTGGATCACCCAAAGCTGAGGTCCGAAACTCAAATTCCGAGAAAAACCTATACACATACATCACATGCATACAATAGCATTCATTGAAATAAATTTTTATTTTTCTAAGTTTTGGAATAAAAATTTTTTTTTAAGTTGAATTATATAAATAAAAATGTATAAAATAAAAAATTTATTTTTTCAAATAACTCAATTAATTAAATATTTTTTCTTCAAATTTAGGGTGGGGGGGGGGGGGGGGTCATGACCCCCCCCCCCGGATCCGCCACTGACCTTCACCATGATTTGGCTAATTTAAAAATCTTATATTTTTCATATCAATTTAAATTTTTCAGATTCGTTTGTGATACAACACAGCACAATTCAGCACACTATTTACTTTTTTCCAAATGTCGAAAAACAGGCGGACTAATTTTTGTGAAAATCATATTTTCTTTATAAAGGCTTCATTATTTTTTTTCCATCGTAGCACAAGCACGATCCAGCACATCCGTCATGTTTTCAAATTTCAAAAAGCAAAACAAATAAATGTTGAGTTACGGTTGTACTGCAAAAAAGAAACAAATAACTTTAGAACATTAAAAATCTTTTTTTTTCGGTAATAACATTTTTACGAATAAAATAAGATTTTGAAAAAAAGTTAACACAGATATTTACGAACAAATAAAATAATATACTACATTACGCTGCAGTTGCGTTATGTCGCAAATTTAAATTAAATATTTTTTAAGCATTTTATTTAAGCAGCGTGAATTGGTATGATAGAATATGTAGTATATAAAAATTGGCATTCTCGAGTTCTGCTTGACTTCTGCTACGTTTTACGGTTCTCAGAATTCCTGTTTGGTGTATATCGAATCGAAAATACTATTGACATGGCAGAACTGATGAATACTGACATCAAAGAGCGCGTGCATTCGTGTGAGTAAATGAGCGAAAAGGTGCTAATGATTGAGGGAACGAAAAAGCGTGGATGTTACTAAACCAATGACAAATTTATTGATCTATTATATAAATGTACATATGTCCATGAACAAATTCATCTCCCGTAACTATCTTGGACGATCCTTTTTTTGAACCTCCATCCATGTGCAGCCAATTTTCATGTTTTTTTATATAAAATGTGTAATGGCCGATCGATCCCTGCCGTAAAGTTCCGTGATAGCCGTTTATTCCCGGAAGCAAATAATCTTTCGAATGAACATCCTCACAAAGTTTTAATGAGATGGGCACCATATTTTCTTTTTACCGGATTTGCCCGCCCACAGCAAATTTTATTGGTCTCATATTCTGATCAATAGATTTGGCAAGCTGTTGATATCCTTCGTTTTTCAGGATATTAAAATCGAGATTTTAAAATTAAACTGCGCAAATCTTTGAATAACGCCTGAGTAAGGCTACCCACATTGATTTCTGCGTTAACTTTGACGATTTTGGTACGATGTTTTTTCATCTCGTATACGGGTAATTCACTGATAATAAGTGCTCGTTTTAGGTAAAATGATTAACTTAGGCCCTCGTTTATCAAAATCCGCGCTAATTCGTGAATTCGTGCAAGTCGTAATATACGAGGTACTGTTCTTGAAACTACTAGCTACGAACTGGAAAATACTGTCGAAAGCACACGTGTTTCTCATAACAAAAATTGTGTGTTTATGGTATATGTTCACACAATGATTGCCTTTAATAATGATGGGAAGCACCAGCTTAGTTTTCAATGATGGGTCGAATTGCGGGAACCACCTTATATACCTTTCCGTCGTAGAACATCAATATATTAAAAGAAATGAACTGGGTATCGGACCGTATTGCTTCCATACAGAATGTTTTCGGAATGCATCCGAAACGCTTCCGTTTCACGTTGGGAACAAAAACAGTTATTAAAGTTGTATGCGTAAATATGGATAAATGTTAGTTAGTATCAGTGAACCGAACTTGTCTTAGCGCATCCATACAGAGACAGGTGATACTTTTTTGCTTCTTTGCTATTATTCGAGTTCGAACACGCAAGTCAGTGACACATTCATAGCGTTTCTACGTAAGCCACTTCAAACGACCTTGTCATTTTACATTTGCAACAAATATATACGAAGTTATCAATATATTCTGAAAATTATCTAAAAAGTCATAGAATTTCCTTAGTAAGCCCAGACTTTTTAAAAAATTAAGAAAAATGAGGGTTTTGCTAGACTGTACTCGACTTGTGTTGCGTACAAACATACATACAAACAAAAATTCTAAATTTAAGTTTTCATTAAGAAAGTAAAACTTTTGGAAAAAAGTTGGCTAGCCTTTTTTAAAATTCTTATTTTATCATAACATAGTATTCAGAGATGTTTTTTCCTTTATGGCACAACGTAGCGAAAGTTGAGCACAATCCAGCACACCATTCATTTTTCAAAATTTCGAATATGGCTGGGCTAACTTTTTTTGAAAATTTTATTTTCCTCATAAAAAGTTTAATTTGTTAAAAAAAAAATTTTTTTTCTTTTCGGCACAACGCAACACAATTCGAGCACAATTCAGCACTAGCTTTATTTTTGAAAATTTCAAAAAAGGCTGGGCTAACTTTATAGAGATCAGAAAGCCAATTTTCACCACAAGTCTGTCCTTGGGGGACATACCTAAATTGGCACATACTTCATGGCACATTCGTAACAGCAAAAGCTAAAAAATGTTCTAATTTGTTATTTCATCACAAAACTCATTAATTTTTGGTGACATGTTTCAAGTCTTGGTTTGACTCATCAACAGGTCCCAAATAGCGAAATTGGGTGATTTTAAAAACAAATGAAAAAATGAAAAAAAGAAGAAAGAAATGAAAAGTTTGAGAAAAATAGAAAAAACAATTTTTTTATTTATTAAAAAACGCTTCCTTTTCTTCCTTTTCTTCTTTATTTTTCAGCCCACTACGTGGCGTATACAGGTTCGATTCGCTTCGAATGAATCTGCTTCTTTAAAAAAATTTTTACATTTTTTTAATAAATAAAAAAAATGTTTTTTCTATTTTTCTCAAACTTTTCATTTCTTTCTTCTTTTTTTCATTTTTTCATTTGTTTTTCAAATCACCCAATTTCGCTATTTGGGACCTGTTGATGAGTCAAACCAAGGCTTGAAACTTGTCACCAAAAATTAATGAGTTATGTGATGAAACAACAAATTAGAACATTTTTTAGCTTTTGCTATATACCGGAGAATCCCAAAAAATTCTTTCTTGAACAAAATTAAGTTTAACCCGGTAAAAAATCCAAAAGAGAAATCTTTTTATTTATTCGTAACAGACGACAAAATATTTTTCACGTTCAACAGGAAGGAATTAGGCCTCATTACAGGCCTACTTACTGGACATTGCTCTACTCTGATATTACATTCTTTGGGACTGTGAATGTGTTAGCTGCATAAAGCTAAAACACCTACAAAGAAAAGCCAATTCCATTGTCAGAGGATGTTGCAAAGATGGCCCCCAGGATCGTTATAGCAAAAATATTATAACATAAAGATATCGCACATCCGATGCTATCTATGCCTGTGTTTAGGTTGGGCAAAAATATCAATGTTCGGGATTTATCAGTAGAACCCAGGTACCTCAATTTAGAAAAATACCAATGCTACTGAACACATAGCTCTCTGAGTCTGGCTCTTGGTTTGGAACTGGTTTCTTTTCTAATCTCTTTTCTAATCCATATCCATATTCACACTTTGTTCACAGTTTTTTGTGAAATTTTTGTCAATAAGGATTGGTATGGAATCACAATATAAATGTCAAACGATTGTGTGACATTTCGTTTTCACAATTATTTCTTCTTTTTTTTTGCCAAATTTTCAACATTATTTTGTGGTGACATTGCATGGCTACCCGGATAGGTCTCAATTTTTTCTTAAAAATTTACTGGAAAAGTGTTCCTTAGAATTTTTATGAGAGGAAATACAGAAAATGTTGCGGCAGAATTTTTATTCACTATTTGCGGCCGACTGGAGTTATCTTCACATGCAATGCTTTCATATGTGCCATTATCGGCCTCATGTATAAAATTCTAAATAGATAGCGATGTGTACAGTGGCATTGTTAATGCTTGAGAAGGCGTCGTACGGGTTCTACTAACAAATTCCAACAAATATTTTTCTGTTACAACCCAAGCATGGTGTAATGCGACATCTTTATGTTATATTAGATTTGGTTATACCTAGATTTTGTAAAAAACCTCAAGTTCAAATGGGCGCCCTATGGAAATGTCACAAAAGATCTTATAAATCGCAATGAGAGGATGAAATCTCTGTTCACAACCCCCATTTTAATAATAATAACAAATGGTTCTCAGTAGCATCAAATTTGCTATTTTTCAATAGTTTTTTCGAGATTTTTACTTATTTTCGTGATTTTGTTTATCTGTTTAAGAGTATACTTGAAATCCGGAATTTTAAAACGTTGGGATTTTGCTGTACTGTTACCAAGTAAGCATAATTTGAATCAGAATTATAGGCGAGAAATTTAAAGGGAAGTTATCTATGAGCTTATTGACATGTAATTTCTCTAAAGGAATTATGCTGTCTGAATTCAGAGTATACATTCATTCATATTTCCCTATCTATAAATGGCCGGAATACTTCTTAATGTTTCATTCTCCCTTCCTCAACTTCTACACAGCACAACTACAGCCCTAATCCTTAATACATTCCTTTGATTCCATAGTGTAGGAGGGTTTATATCGTATCTAACAAATCCAATAAACATAAATCGAGAATGCCTTCCTAGAATACAACACAGGTGATTAGGACTGGCTTATCCTGGGTAACATATACCAACGAAATATTGTTAATGTAATAAAGCCTCATAAGAAAGTTATTCCGAAGGGGGATCGGAAGTATCTCTCCAATAAATAGTGAAGTTGCTTTATTATGAGCTATATACTGATACACCTATATACAGGGCATTTATTCCCATAGGGAGCTTTATGTAATTTCATAGCTGAATTAATCCTTCGAAGTTTGTATGAAAGTCCTTCATTTTTCTTATTTAGGTTCATTCGTCATGTTTTGGTGAGAAGAAAAACGATTTTATTTAGGGCGTAAATGAACTTTGACGTTAGAAATTTAATCTTTAAAGTTTTGCGGATATTTGTAGCATAGGGACGTGCTAGAAAACATAGTTCCCAACAAATAGTATAGTTAAAGAATATAAAATGGTGTTTGTTTATCATAAAGTAAAATAATAGTTGGTTTAACGACTAAAGTTTAAGGGTTGCGGTAATCAGCGTGCCAGATGTGGATTTTATTAAAGGTTTAGAAAGCAAAGTCTCGAAAGTTTGTGGAGTCTTAAAAAATGTCCTTAAACTTTCTTTGATATTGTTAAACAGGGTGTGTCCTCGACTAATATGACTATATTTTGCCAAATGATTCCTCTCATCCAGACAAGTAAAAAATTATATAGCAGGGGGGAGGGTGAAATGTGACTCTATCGAATTACAGGGTGATTAGTAAAATATGCTCTATTTTCATATATATAGTGAAAAATACAGAGTATGTGGTATATTTTAAGACCGCACAACCTTGTGGTATTTCCTATTAATGCTCAACTAGTCTCGTACCCCTACACACTCTAGAATTATGACGCTCCAAATTCAAAATTTGTTTTTTTTTGCTTTTTTTTTTAAATAACTCCACTGAAATTCAAAATTTCGGTTTTTTTTATTTATTTTTAATTTTTCCGATTTTTTACATATCCCCACTATTTTTTTTACAAAATTTCGAAAGCCCAGAGTCTTCTCTTTAATTTAACCTAATTTAACACTCTATGTGCAAACTGGAGCCCGTAAAGAGTTATTAGCTCATAACCTAATCTGGTCATACCGAAATTAGAGCATACTTTTTTTAAATAACGTGTTTTTAGTTGCTAAGGGGAACAAATTATCTGAGACCTGAATAGGTTAAGAACTAATAGCTCCCTAACCGTCACAGTTACAACATAAGTGTAACAGGCTAAATTAAAGAGGAATCTCTGGGCTTTTAAAATTTTGTAAAAAAAATAGTGGGGATATGTAAAAAATCGGAAAAATTAAAAATAAATAAAAAAAAACCGAAATTTTGAATTTCAAGCGTCATAACTCTGGAGTGGGGAAGGGTGTGGGTGTGGTCTTAAAATGGACCGTTCAGGATGTACTTTTAATGATATAACGTGTTTAACTCAAAAAGAGCATATTTTACTAATAACCCTATAACTTGACAGGGCGACACCCCCCCCCCCCCCTCCCCTCCCACGCAATTCTTACTTGACTAGACGAGAGGAATCATTTGGCAAAATATATGTAGTCATATATATACAGAGTATTTTATGATTTTTTGACAACCAGCCGCCTATGGATATATCAAATTATTAAAAGCCTAGAATTGTATGAGAGATAGTTTTTGTTATTTTTGATTGACCCTCAAACCCTACACGGGGTCTCAGAAGCCCAAGCGCTTAAAATGTTGTAGTCATTTTACAAACTATGAAACGAGCACACCCACGCTCCTAGATACCTCCAGTCATGCGTTAGCGTCCTAAGAGTGTGGACGAAGTTATAGCTGTTTTAGGTTTCGTGAGACCCCAGGGTAGTAACAATATAATATGTTGCAGTTGGAATTTTTTGTGAAATTAATGACGAAAAGTGAGGCTTTGAGCACAATATCTACATTGGTGAGTTTTATTCGTAATATTATCTCACAATTTTGATTGCGTAGTAGAACAATTTCTACAAAAATTGCATTATCCTCAATGATTTCTGTCAATAAACTTTGTTATTTTATTGTTCTAGTATAGACTATACAATAATGGAGAAAATGGATGAGCAGATAACACGCTGGTTGCACCATATTGATTCTGACGATGAAGAGACACCTAACGTCGCGGTCCCCGACTTAGGCAGTGACAACGAAGAGGATGGAATGATCGAAGATTTTCGTACACAGTCATCGGCATTTTTGGAGTCTGAGGCTAACGTGGACACAGATGAATTCTTTTCTCTTACCTCTATCTAATTTCTATTCAGAACAATTTCTCCGTGTTTTTAGTGTTCCAAGGCGTAGCCTGTCAAATAACAACAGAAAAGGAAGCATGGAGTCTCTTTTTCACAAAAGAAAAGTTACACGAAATAGTTAGAAACACTAATGTTAAAATTATTAGACAAAGAGAAAAATACAAACGAGATAGGCATAACTATATGCATAAGGTTGGTCTCAAAAATAAGCTCGATTTATGTGTGCCAGACGAATTGATGCAAAAGAACCTTTCCGACCGAATAGGTGTCTGCGATTCTTTGCTGAAACGTAACGAAATCGACCCAGTTTTGAACCGGCCCAAACGATCGCCAAGCCCGGATTAACGACCAAGAAGGTTTTTCTGTGTGTTTGGTGGGATTGGAAAGGAATCATCCCCTATAAGCTGCTCCGCATCAAGCCAAATACTCAACTCGAACCTCTACTGTCAACGACTCGCCAGATTGAAGTAGACGACCGACCAGAGGCGACCAGAATTGGCCAATAGGAAGAGTGTTGTGTTCCATCAAGTTAACGCCAGGCCGCACATGATGCGCCAGAAGCTCCGAGAGCTTGAATCTGAGGTTATATTACACCAATCGTATAGTCCAGACCTGACACCAAGGGATTATACCTTTTCAACTATTTGCAAAATTTTCTTAATGCTACAAAACTAGCCTCAAGAGAGGCTTGTGAAAATAAGCTGGTCAAGTTTTTTAACAATAGGAACGAGGACTTCTTCAATCGCGGAATTATTAAATTGCCTTCGACATGGATAAAAGCTATCGAACAAATTAGATAATCCTAACGATGTTAATTTCATTGTCGAAATAAAGTGAAAAACGCTCAGAACTTTTTACTTTTCCCATATTTCAGGTCCCGAAGTTGCTCAGCCCAAGTCAGGCTGATTGGGCAGCCCCGGATTAGAACATAACCCGGTCAAGCGATTTGGTGAATCCCATATTTGACTCTCAGACCTTGGATTACTGCATCAAGTAGGCAAGGAGAATCCACCACGCAAATTCGACTTTCAAGAACTTCAGTTCCTGACATCAAGCGAGCAGTTCCGCCATTGTAGTGATAGCCATAGCCGCCCACACGCGGAAGTTTCTAGCCAGTTCTTACGGATGAGAAATATTCAGGGTTAGGAAAAATTTCGTGCTACCAAGTTTCGATCGGGAGTACGGGCAGCATACCAATGCAAGAAAATTAGGTCATTCCATTTTGAAATTGCGAAATTTCAGATCGGACGGCTGCACATAGGTATCGTTTACCTGCGATTTGAGGTGATAATTAATAATCATTACGTGTTGTGAACTTGTGATTACAGTTATTGTTTATATCAAAAACTGTGACTGAATTCAACACGCACACAAACTTAATTTCGGTAATCATATAAGGAACTACACGGAGTAGCATTATTGTGCTGGCAAGTGTCAGCCCAAGAGGAGGAAATTGCTTCCATACCTAAAAACTTCTCGTGTGGGAAGGCCCATAGTTATCAACTCAGCAAATACGGCGAAGTCAGCAGATCCTATTGAGGTCGGAGTAATTGAGCTAGGCCAATCCACAAAAATATATTCTTGTGATAGCCCTAAGAGTTTGACTATAAGAGTAGCGGTATTTTTGAAAACAAGAAGATAGTCATTTAAATTTACTACACCTGTTTTCTTTCAGTATGGCATTTTATGATACTCCCTTAGCTTTGGCATCACTATAAAAAATATTTAAAATATGAAAGTTCGTTGATCATAATATCTGAATGCAATTAGTATCGGATATGTGGATTTTTAGTAAAATCCTTTTTTGAATGCTCTAGCCGCCTCCTGCGCGGAAATGAAACACTTCCGATAAATTTGCTTATCATTAATTGCAAATTTTATTTATTGGTTACTTATCACCATTAACGGTTCTGCCTATTGCTCTCGAAACTGCATGCTCTTAAAGAGAATAATGCTGTAAATTAGTTCAAGATTAAAAGGAAACAAAACTAAGCGAACTCAATTCATTGCATGCTTGGAAGAGATATCTCTTTCGCATTGTAAGAGCCATCAATTTTCAATCATATTTGAACGTAAATATTTAGTATCAGATTAAAATTTAAAAGATTCAGTTGTCATAGCACCATGTCTTCCTGCGGTAAAACGATTTTTCGTAACAGTTTTTTAGTACACATATCTCCCTTCAAGTATAATATTAACTACAAAATCCTACACTGTCCTGAAAGTCTTCATTAATAAAAGTTTGCAGTAAAAATAAAACCGGAGGTGATACTCTTAAGAATGTACTGCAATTGTACCTATACTTAATTAAATTAAGGATTTCCAATGAAAGAAAATTTTATAAACAAACGTGAAGTACCTACATCTTTACGTGTTTGCGAAGATTCTTTCATTTAATTTAGCCATTGCTTGCCCACATTTTTATTGAGAAAGGCGTTTACACGGGAAAGTTTTCAATACACAGAAGTTTCGTGCTCAATTAGGAGGAACTTGTAATCCTAACTAAAAGCATTTCTTTCCAAAAGTTTGATTGGAAAACTTTTTCCGACTCACTTACTTCGTTCATCTAGATCGAGATGGACTTCTTTAATGTTGTCTGTCTATAGTATTTGGAACAGATTTGAATAGGCGAGATTATTCATGTTAAAATCTTTTTTTACTTCTTTTTTTTTTAACAATTAAATTGAGAATGTTGGAATCGATCTCTATCTTTAACTTAAAATTAGCTTTATGATTGAAATAAAATACAAAAATACAGAGAAGTAGTTATGACTGCATCTTATAATTTTAAGTGGGCTCTGTAATCATTTAATGAAATATCACTCGAACATTGCAATAGCTTTATAGGGAGTAATCTGTTGTCAGAAAAATGTATCTTGGATTGATTATAAATTTGTGAAAAATTAATGTGGATAGCATCACTATACTGAAATTACATAACTGAAAAATTTGATTCCAGAAAGATTGATTAAATTCTTCAAATAGTTGACGTATGTAAACATAGAATTGAGTTTATAAGCTGTATACGTTATGGGATTAATTTGAAAAACATGGCATGGAAATTCTTTAATTCGTTCAAGGTTTAAGGTCTATTCAGTTATGATATTAAAATACAAATAAAAATAAAGTAAAGTAGAAAGTTGAAAAGTAAAAGTTAATTACTTACATTTGGTAAAATAAAAATCGCCAGCTCAACACATTTATAAAAATGACATTACACATACACTGGAAGAATTATATCCAACATTAAATCTGGCAACTACATTTTGTAAATTTACTTATAACATTTTAAAATGTGAAATTACATATTCTAATATATTTAAACAAATGTAAAAACAGACTCCCCATTGTAAACGGACATATCTTATTATGTAAATCTTACATATAAATACATGTAAGATACATTCACCATTGTAAAAAACACATAAATCGTGTAAAATTACATGCAAAATGTAATTTTTCATTTTAGGTATATGTAATATCAGATATTAGTTATATCGTTTTCGTACATTGCTTTCATTGAAAATTACGAATTGGTAAAGAGCGGCTGCTATGCCCTTTAAGAGTGCTAGAATTATTGTTCTGGGTATATATGTACCTACTTCTAAATATATCACTTGAATAATGTAAATACTTTGTGTGTAATAGGAAAATAATTACAAAACGAATATCATATCCCACATTCCCCTTGATACGAGTATCAAAGATGGGGGAAAACCTCTCTCTTGACAAGCGCCCTGATAAAGATATCAAATGAAAGGATTTTACGAGTAGAATAGAATTGCAGATGGCGTTAACAAGATTAATCCAATATTGAAAAAGTTCTCCACCAAGTTCAGCTATGGCACGGTTTAAAGGAGAATGCTATCAATAGTCTTATCATAGTCTTCTACTGTATGCAAGATTCAAGATAGTTCTGACCACGCTGTCGTATACTTGGGATCAAAGCTATTCGCAAAAGGCCAAACATGGGTCACTCTTAGCAGAGTAAGAATACTCGATGAATTTCGAATTAAAGAACACGATTGCACAAAAATCACTGGAATGAAACCATGTAATAATAACACTCAGGCAGAAATGTTTCGTATGTAATAATATCGATTGAACGGAAATAAAACTAAAAAATAAAAAATTAAATTACATAAATAAAAATTTAAGAAAGGCTTTTATTTAAAAAAAAATTTCTAAAAATTTACAAATAAATATTTTCCTATCAAAAAATAATATTGTTCGTTCATAAGCTTAGTACGCGCTAAGCTAAATTTTGTATGAAAATTTAGCAAGCTAAAAGATATTGGCGAAAATGTATCCTGAATTTTAGCGAGAGCGGTACTAAGATCAACTCGCTAAATTTGCCTTTGGATATTGATTAGAGATGGCACCACCAGTAAGTCTCCAAAAAATTTGCTTGAATTTATCCGCCCGGGCCGTTCTTTAGCACGCTAAAAATATTTATTGTCAGAGTTCTGAGATTTGATAAATTTATTGATCGGATTTTTGTAGTTAACGTAGTTTTGTACGTCTTTGCTGTAAGTAGGATGAACTGGATTTCTTCTCGTGGCATTATTCTCAATATCATTGTTAATTTTTTTTCTTATTGTATATACATTATGCATATTATTTTCACATTTTTAATATTTCCAAATAATTTTAACTACCTGCTTTTAGAAATATTATGACCGGGCGTTGTATTTCCGTAAAAAATTGCAAAATTCTTCTTCTTCTTGTTTTTAATATATCTTTTCTCTGAGTCTTTTTTAGCTGCTAAAGAACGGCTCGATTTTTGAGACCCGCTAAAATTTAGTTCATATAAAATTGAAAATTTAGCGTGCTAAGAGATATTGGCGAAAATTTATACTGAATTTTAGCGAGAGCAATACTAAGATAATACGCTAAAATTTGGCTTGTTGTGATGGTTGATATAGAGATGGCACCACCAACAACTCTCCAAACAATTTAGCTTGAATTTATCCGCCTGGGCCGTTCTTTAGCCGCTAAAAATATTTTTTGTCAGAATTCAGAGAAATATCAACAACGAGTATATTATAAAAATAATGGAGATAGTTTTTTTTTTCATTATTTAGATACGTTTTTTATTGTGATTCCATACTATTATAAAATCAAAAATGTACACCATTGATAGATATAGGCTTATGAAAATGAGAAAACAGTTTTTTGCCTCCCATGTAAAATTAGTATTTTGACCTCTTGCTGATGCAACCACGATACTGAAAAAGATGGAGTAAAATAGTAAAAATGCTTATTCTTCTTATATTTTTATTATATTTCTTCTAAGTCTCCGCTGTCATATTTTAGCTGCTTAAGAACGGTCCAATAATGGAGACTTGCTACAATTTAGTAATGCATTGACTTCAGTACTAGGCTATACATCATCTTATCATTTTTTAATTCATACTTCTGGGCCTGAATTCTGTAACACGGAGAATTTAGAAATTTCAGAAATGAGAATCTTCGCTTTCTTCCTAATTTTCCATTCCCAATTCACTAACATGTTTGGAGAGAAATGAGTAAAGAGAGATTGCAATTCCGACCGACTAGAGCTCTGTTTTCAGAAAATTCCAAAATATTCCATATTTTACTGGTGACAATGCGGAATTTGATTATTACTAATGGCTTAATTTAATATTACTAAAAGTTCTGTCATAATAAATATGCGAAAACAAAATTGTCTGCAGTTTCAAGCCTTTATAATTAGTTGATTTTAAATACTTACTTTAGTTTGATAATTCTAAGCTACCAAAGCCAAGAAAAATAGACAATAAATCTCAGCTGAGAATTCTTCTTCTTACTTTTCCACTTGCAAAGCACTGGAGAATTTTAACAAGTTAAGTAGAGAATTTAGCAATTCTCAAAACGAGTTCCCCGAGTTACAGAACTCCCACTGGAAAATTAAATATCAAAACAACTGTCATCATACAAATTCCACAATTTTTCGTGTTATAGAAACCGGCCCCTGCTTCAAACTAAAAGCTTTGGGGGTGGTGAAAGTAACTGTGAAATTGTTCTATAAGACTTATTCTTTTGATTAGTTTTTGGCCACCGTGTGAAGGTTGCAAAGGTGACCAATGGTCTCACAGCCGTGGTATATAGCCAATATATAATTCTAGGCTTCAGACTCCATATTCTACCAATGAACTGATGACACATATAGAGAGATCCTACAGCTCGTTCTGTTACTAACGCAATTGCATAATTTACACTCAATTGAGGCACCAATCGCCCCTGGTAAAATACCCTACCAGTAATACTATCTACACTACTCTGCTTAACATAACACTAAAAAAAAACTCAGTGGCGTAGCGTGGATTTCTAACACCTCCGGTGCGAGCCCGAAATTTGCCGTCCCTGCTATTTTCGCAATTAAACAAGAAAACTTGCGGTACTTTGCCATTATTTCAAATGAATTCAAATAATACATACATATGAATAATATATAATAATACATTCGTCAATGTTAATTTGTACCCTCTTTTTCGATTGCCATAATAGCTTCATTTTTTAATCTCAACGTGGACATTGTAGATCTTAAGTAATTTTTAATCAGTTTCAATTTAGTTAGAGAAGCTCTTACACAACTGGCATTACTTATGGCAGCTGTGAGGAATATTGTCAGCATTAAAAATATATTATTTAACCCTCATTCAAGTTTGAACTCAAAAATAAACTCTAATAAATGCAGTGGGTCGAACAGAATAAGTTTTTTTTCTTACAGTCTGTTGTAGGTACGAAACACGCATACACCTTAGTTTAAACTCTTCTCTGTCAATATCCTGAGGAGCTTGGTCCAGGTTTCATTCCTCATCATCGACGACCAATGTTACTTCAGACCTTAGAAAGCCATATTTTTCGGCCGCATTCTGGAGCTGCTGGAACCTTTCTCGAATTTCAGCAGTTACTCCATGTACCTATAATGAAAAAAACATTTTTCATTTTAAAACCATAATTTTATATTGGAGCGAGACATTTCTGGCCGATACCATAGACACATGATGTGCTAGAATGATCAGTGATCCAATTACGTAATTGATCGAATGATCATTGCTTGGTAATACCCTAGACAGACTGTCTCCATAATGACCTAATTTTTAATTAAATATGGAGTCAAACGAGAGGTGTGTCACACGAATGAACTCCATCAAGAACCCATTTGCAATATTTCGCTTCATTTCCTAATGGAACAAATTTTACTCCATTTAGTTAAATTGTAGTAAAAGTGCCAGCTACCGTCATTAAAATAAGCTGAATTTATTGGAAAGTGGGAAGTATTTCTAATAAAGTTAGGGATGACAGCAATCAGCTGATGATGAAAGATATTTCTTTCCCGCTTTCCTCTCTTTTTGGTCTCTTTCAACAACAAAAATTGTCTTTTACTAAATACTTTGCAACTATAGTAAATACTCACAAATTTTCTTGATGGCATTTAATTAAATTATTGAACTCTTCCATGATGTTTACTCACATTGAGAAACTGTCAATGACATTTCAAATAAAATAATTATCGTTCACAATCTATCACCTCTTCATTTCCTTAAAATGGCTTAATTTCAAATTAAGTCATTATGGACACAGTCTGTCTAGGGTATAAGGCAAACACACGGTAATTCGTTTGACAGGTAATAATACTATTTGAGATCTAGGTCCTTCTTCAATTACCATAGTTTTATCTTAAAAAGTATTTGAATTCATTTGCTTTTCTTGCCAACCTCTGTGCATTGAGGTTTTACTTATTCTAGGAAAAGACGTCATACAAAATATTTTCTTACTTTTTATAAATCGCAAATAGCAGAAGAACTCTTTGCTCTTCTCATCTCAAATTTTACTGGATATACAGCAAACTGAAAGAGCAACTAAGCTTCTTTACCGATATTCATATTAGCTTCTATCTGATCTGAAGCACTTGCAGAAAGCAAAAATTGCCTTTAATTGAAAAGAACTATAGAAAATAACAGAAACAGGAAGTGGCAGAATCCTAATCGAAATATCAAACTTCAGACAAGAATATTGAAAAATCATTTCAATGGCTTTGTTTCCCTTTGATATGTGCAATGTTAATTTCATTTAAACTTACCCGATGGGAATAATTGCAAAAGTTCTAGAATTCAAATTGAAAAAGATTTATCATTTACCACCATAGCCTAGCTCTAGCTTTGCATGCGGGAACAAAAATTAGCAAAGATAACATAAAATCAATTTCAATAGCAGATATTACCACATTTCGCAATAAATCGCTAGGAACAAAACCTAACAGAAAATCTAATAGAAATTATAACATCAAAAGATATATCTGTGTGTACATTGATATACTATTGAACCCTCCAATCCAAATCCTTTTCTGTCCACATCACCTTCTAAATTGATTCTACTTTTCTACCCAATAGAATATCTAAAATTTAATAAAACCCGTTCCCAGTGTAGTTTAAGTAGATTTAAAGGAAACCAGAAGGACTTCTTATGCAGACATTTTCTCTTACAACAGCTTTGGTGTAGAAGCTTTCATTGACTTTCCTTAAATGGCATAAAGGTATTTTCCTTAAGCCGATTATTCTCAATTGAAAGAGCTTTCACTCGGTGATATGAAATAATAAGCCATATGGGGAAATGTTTTCTTTCATCTTGATGAGATTCTCGGTTTTAACAACTTAACATTCGCGTAATGATATAACTTGATATTGTGTGACGATATAGCAGATTAATTAGCTTCTCATTTGCAACTTAAGCAGCAACTCCCTTACAAGTATACCATAATCACTTCATTACAAATTTTGTTGTATTCTTGTGTAGATAATTTGATCATACTGTAATAATATTCATTTCCATTGTCATTATATTAGGTAAGCTTTTATTCTCAATCTTAGTATGAAAGCCACAAATTAAGCAAAGCCAAGTGGCTTACAGTTTTGAAGAAGCAAAGCAATAAAAAATCGTCCTTCCGTCAATGTAGAATTTCCAATGGCAATATTACGACGACGAAAGTGAAAAAGTTAAGAAATTATAAAAATACATTTCCGAAGATTCTTGTCGACAAACTCTTCTCAATACGATACACTCAGTCCTTAAACAGAGTCAACATCTTTAATAAATTTATACAAATGAGTTTTGTTTAATGAGCGAATCGAATTGGGTTCTTTTTTATTTACTGATATGTGAGCGAAACATCATAATAATTTCAATATTAAGCATAAGATATTTAATTGGGAAGACTACTCAAATTTCAAATTTCAAATCAAATTCAATATATAAAAAAAAATGGAGAGAATATCCTTAACTGAAACTATAGAGATGAGGTTGGTTGGTTGGTTGGTTTAAAGAGGTACATAAAAGGTATTGCCACTAATGACCGGTTGCACAGTACAGACTTAAGCCAGATCTTAGGTAAGCCATGGGTGTGGCTTAAGCCCAGAACTTAAGCCTACTCGGTTTCACAATAAACAGAGGCTTAGTTAAATCGCAAATGAAAAATTTTTAAGTTGTCAGCACTGCGGTAATTGTGAATTTTTAAAGGAAAATTGCTATTGTGAATCTCGATCAAAAAGAAGACATCAAATTAAAATATTGTTATCACTCGTTTGATTAAACTGTTCGCAGTTTTTTCCACTCAGTTGAGCTGTTTATCTGCGAGTGTATCAGATCCAAAATCATCATAACCGAATGTTTTGAGGGCGCTTTCTTATAATTTTTTCACGGGTCATACTTTGCGATATTATATTACACATTTGTCGTCGCTTCAGATAAATAACTCATTTTTGCCTTAAACTGTTTGATTTTTTCCTAAAACGCCAAACGAAATGCCGACACTAGCTGCCAGACAGTAGGTACTCAAACCTAACACTTTTGAATTATGCACATTTGTTGAATAACAAAAATTATAATATTTAGGCAAAATATGTATTCAACAAAAATCTCCACATGTGTTTCACAGCAACATTTGAGGATTAAGCCTTCCAAGTGATGGTCTTAACTTAAGCCAGTGTTGTCACTTAAGCCTTGACTGTGAAACCGAAATATTTATTAAGCCATCGCTGTGGCTTAAGCCTTGACTGTGAAACCGGCCATAAGACGACGTATTCTACTAATTCTCCCATCTCCTTATAGCAAACAATTCCCCCTTGAATAGGCTTAAAAGCCCACAGGCTGTTTCTTAACTGTAGTTTACCAAAATTCTGCACATACCTATCGCAGTGTGCTCACCCAAGACAGTTAAAAACAGTCTCATCTCCTCTTGACAAAGTCTATAGGTAAGATCAATGCTCGTGTCAATAGCAATAGTGACGCAAGACTTTTTCAGTTGACTGACATCGGTAATCAGCACAGCCTAACATTAATCCTACCGCACAAAAAAAGTAATAAGTGTAATACCTGGAATTATAGATCTATCGAAAATGGTTCTTGAATATCTCAGTTTACGTTGTACTCTGTGTATTTTCACTGCAATCAATTTTTATGCTCTTTTCAAAATAGATTTATCAACTACAACAAACTTCTTAGAATTTTTCCTTTACTGTATACCTGATAAACAATTTAACTGCATTTTATTGACCTCAATTATGTATAATTGTCTAATCATACTCAAAGTATTCTTTCATAAATTATCACTACGCGTCATCAGCGTAGTAATAATTTATGAAAGAATACTTTGATTCTTCCTATTGTATAAAATCCGTACTCTCTGAAACTCAAATTTAAAGTTAGCGGGGTGCTGGTGGAATAACTCCTGCAAACCTCACTTGGATCAGCGAGTGTTTTTCATTGTGCTTCATAGATTCGTTGGAACTAGCCTCCTTTATCTACTACTTCTTAAGAAATCCCAGGATGATAACGAGTTCTTCTTTCACCAGTCCCTAGCTCCTTAGTAACCTACTCTGTTTAGTTTCCAAAACAGAGTACAAAGCTTATAGTGAACTGATTAGAGTTCTTTGAAATCCATAAAGGTTCAATACAAATCATTTACGGGAAATCCTAGCCTCCTAGCATGACTCCCTACAGTGATCCGTCATTGGTATCCTTTCATTTATTCTCTGCTACTTTTTATCAAAAACTACTATCTTGAGAGTATCGATCAGATAAATAATAATATTATTTGTTTTTATATATAGTCCATTCCAAACCCTTTTTAGCTAATTAATCTGCTCTTCGTTCTCAGCTTTGTTCCCATGTAAAATTGTGTGACCCTGTGACATCTAAAATTCTCAACAAGGCTGTCTATACACTGTTTCAAAATTTCGAATTTTACCATTATATCAAAATCTTGAATTTTATATCTGGCATCGCATTACAGCCAGGCACAGCCACGTTATCAGAATATATGCGAATGCCCACGGATCCAAGTCGACTGAATTCCCAGACTGGTAAATCACAACCATTTCTGCCGAAAAGTTACTACACGTGCACCTACTATAAGATTCGTGTCAATTCCATTTTCCAGGATCTACATCCACTTTGGTGCATGCATTCATTTTTTATCCATTCCCGACCGTCCATTAAAATTCTCGTATTTTCTATGTGAAGCAAGTGTAGCCTTACAAAACAGTCATGTCCAAGGAGTTTGAAGCATAATTTAAGACTTTACAGTGCATCACAATAGAGACAGTGTCGTCATTAGATAAAATAAAGAAAAAGGGTCCCAAGTGACTCACTTGAGGTACCTTAACGGGCCTATTTACTGGTCATTGCCCACTTACATATATCATCTTAAGAAGATAGATAAGGTCGATGAGACATATCGCTTCTGTATGTAAGACGATGAAGCTGCTAAATACGTCTTATATGACTGTGAAGCTCTGTGCCACATAAGGCTAAAATATTTAGAAGAGGCATTTTGTTATGGTCGTAGCGTATTGCATATAGCAATATGCTACACGTACTGAGCGTGTAAGCGGCGATATCAAGCAAAAAAGATCGAACGCACCCCGACCGAAAAAAGTGCATTTCCTCGAGCTCGGAGTAAGATTCTGACGGGAGATAAGGAAGAAGAAGAATTTTGTCTTCCTTCTGTCTAAAAAAGTGTGAAAAGGTGGCTGGTCTGCGATCGATAAAATCGAAAAGATATGGAATATTGTTTTTTATTAATTTTTGCCGGTTTAAGTGAATTTTAAAGAAAACGTAGCATCTTCATTGAAACATCAGTAGATTTTCTAAAAGTGCAAGCAAAAGAAGGGCTCCGATGGTCGATTTATCTAGTGGAATTTTGTGAGTGAGAAGTTGGAATTCTCAAATTAAGAAAAGAATCCAACAAAGCAAACCAGACCAAGCGGATCTGCAGTAGCATCGACAATTAGGCAACAACATCGGATAGTGATAACGCAAATTCATTAACCCTGCGGTAGCAGCGGCAATTTTGATTAATTAATTAATTAATAAAAGCTAATCGAGAAAATTCTGAGGGTCAAGTGTCTGAATACAACAGAAACCTTTTGGTGCCTCCACGAGACTACCCGAAACGCATAGCATTTTTGTTTGGAGCAAATAATTGAACTAAATCTAGCATTAAGCGGGATATATTCATAGTCTGCAATCCCTCACAAGATGGCCAGGAAAATTCCACTGGAGCAGATGTACTAGCAAGTATAGTAACTGTGTCATCGATAGTTATAGTAGTTGCATTTTTTCTTATTAATCAAATACTGCTTGCCGAGATCCAGTTAGAAACAATCAATAATTATAATTAATAATATACTTTGTCCAGTGAAGATTCTTCAAGAATCAGTTAGATTGACAGGCAATAAGATTAAATTAGTGTAGTCTTTGCTGAACTTCAGCCACAATCAAGTAAGAGGTATAACTAATAACCACACACGTTGTTCATTGATTATTCCTTCAGAGTTATTTAGTTTTAAAAGAAACATGAGGTGAAATTAGTATAGCTTTCTCCATACGTCCGAGTAGATTCGAAGGTCATGATACTTTGTGAGAGGACATCTTACGGACGGAACTTTTCACGAATTATTGACTGAAATTTGTTACAATTCCTGACTCGAGCAGCCCAAAGACCAATCGGATAAAATATAATTTACTAAATCATAACGCGCGGAAAGAATTGGTTAATTTTATATATATGTAATTAATGCGTAGTCCAAAGAAAGAGGAAAGGAATGAGGATGTTAGAATAGAGGTTATCATGCCTCAGTAAGGTCAGTAGCCCTGTATTTAGCTTCACCTTGGCATCCGTCAGTACGCAGCTGATCCCTCAGTAGTGGCAAATTTTTATGCTATATATATATATATATGAACTGAACTTTTTAAACAGAGACACAGCGGAACATACACGGAGGCGCCTCTGCGGTGGACCCTGAAACAAAAGTGAGTAACTTCCCTTCCCTTTTTACGTTGCATAAATGGATGTTTTTTTATCCAGTGGTATAAATATATTTAATTGCATTTTTATAATTGAAAGAAAAGAAAAATTAACCAAATATTGCGGAAATATTTAAATACATTTTATTATTATATATTGCAACTGAAAGAACAAAAACAGGAAAAATAACCAAATATTGCGGAATTATTTAATTACATTGTTTTTATAATTGAAAGAACCATTTAATGCTAGAGGTGTCAAGCAATTTCGCGAAAATTCGTTCCGTGACATGTCACTCCAGTAGCGGGGACGCTTTCCCTGGGAAGATTTAATTCATTGTTCCGTATACTAGAATGTAGAAAGTCATAAGTTCTATTAATGTACTTTAGGACTGGCAAGTTTTTTTGTGAATGAAGAATTTTATAACGTAGTAAAGATGTGCTGATTTTTTTTATTTCTCCTTCACTATCCTGGAGCCCTCTAGCATGAAGGTCGTGTAGGTCCGCTACTCTCTCTCTTTCCAGGTCAACATAGGGACACTGTAAACAATCTGCCCACAGTGTCATTGGGCGGTTGGGGCAAGGCAGTTGAAGGCAGTCCATCTGCGCCTTCACCAAGGTAAAGGTAAGTGGTGTAAAGGTCCCTTCTGGACTGAGTGTGTGCGTCGGCCTTTGGATATAGGCACGAATTTTTTGATTATGGCTGACGGCAGCGGCAGGTTCTTCGTGGAACCTCCCCACACTCTCCGCCAATAGCCGAGACGAGCTAGCGTGCCGCCCTGCATTCAACGCTGTACGTCGAGTGATCTGTCAGCTCATGCTGGCAGTCTGGACTTCACGTCCAAGCAAATCACTCTAACATAGTTTCATAACAATTTCCACTGCCTGAAAGTGTAGAAAAGGCATTCCCACTGCCTAAAGGTGTTACAAAGAGGTCATAGGCTTTGTTAAAGACCTTAAGTGCGAATGAGCGCATTTAGGAGTAATGTCACAAAAGATCTACGATGTAACACCCAAATGTGTCCCAAATTGAAATCTCTATAACTCATACTACCAACACACATACTATTCTAAGATTTATGATCTATTTGCCACAGGAATCGAACCTGAAAGCACACAAATGTTCCGAATGTGGGAACGGAAAATTGTGTGCTCTTTAAGTAACGCTTTCAGGGAACCGATGCTCTTCGGGAATAACAATTTTTGTTCTTAAAAGATAAAACTTTACAACAACGAAAATAATTACAAATCTTCGTTGATTTCGTTGACCAAAGAAATTATTATTTTTTCTTTTCCTTCAAATAAAGTTCATTGGACTAGCTACAACTTAGTGATATCTCGACGCTTAGCTATCCCAGTTGGCTTACTATTTGGAGTAGTGCCATGTTTGTTGGGGAAGCTACGTCTACAGCATTTTGCGACTTCTGTAAGAGAAAAGACTACTTAACACTGGGAACTGAGGCTTTAAACACTAGCTGTTGTTACATCTTGAGAGCCTGCTTAGCAGCGACGTCTTGAGTTGAATGAAATTGGTGGTTTGAATAATCGCTGCGACATGGGCAACGATACGACCTGGATGTCTGGCTGCTGGTAGATCAAATGTTTGATAAGCAGCCAGATTAAGGTGATCAATTACCGGATCTAAAAATAGTTTAGAAGTGCCGAGTCTTCTTGATGGTTGTTTCGATAACAACCTGAATGTGCGCTGTAATTAAGCCGATCCTATGTCGTCTTGATGGCTGCAATTAGAGGAGCTTCAATGTTGTTGTTGTTGTCTGTAGATTAGCTTCTGATAGTCTAGAACAAGTCGACCCTATATCGACGTGGAGGTCGTGGAAATTGCAGCAGTCTTCCCGGAAATGCGAGAGGGCTCCAATAATACTGCAGTAGATCTCCACTCTATTTTTTATAGGCCTGAGAAAACGTGGACTCTGAAAAGAAGCTTATTTTGAAGCGTTAAACAAAACATCGGCTCTTCGGTTGTCAAGTCCTCTTGGGATTTATCCTGTATTTAGTGTGGCTATTACTGTTGAACGTGTTTGTGATATTTTATCCTTTTTATAAGTTCGGTGTAGATAAATCGCCGGTTGACATCACAAGAGAATTTTTCTCTTTACATTAAAGTCAAAGCCTACTTAGCTAAACCTTGCTACATTCAGCACAGTGTTTTTTTTTTGTTTTTCTTTTTTTGTAAGGCAGGGGACAAGAGATCCCAAGCACGAAGTCCAGAGCGATTGTATAGTGTCCTGCTAGAAGCCCTATCACAAAAACCTTTCTGTGCTCTTAATGAAGCACATCAGGTCTTGATGAGAAAGGTTTTTCAACTCCTCTACAAATAGGAGGGCAGAGCCTAGAGTATCCAGCATACTCCGGGCGAAGGCCACAAGCACACAAGAAGGGTCAGCAAAGTGTTACTGGACGCGAATTCCGAAATAAATTTTACCAGGTTTACAAAGTGGTTGGTCAAGAGTTCGGAAATGTATGACCCGCCACAACTGTACTGTGCTGCCATATGTTCAGCACACTTACGGAAATGCTTTAGGTTGAAAATGTATAGAAAAGGAACATGTTCCTTTTAGTTTTTTAAAAAAATTCTTTGAAAAGCTTTATTTGTTCTTGTTTGAAACGTTTGCCCTCCCTCCAGACCAAAACTTAAAACTGAAAAAAAAACACCATTTTCGGGAACGTTATTGCAGCTGCTGCTGGTTTTCCCGACTGTCAAATTTTCCAGGACGACGCAGTTACTTATACACGCTAAAAGTGCCAATTTATGTTTTTTTTTTTTGTAATCGTCCTGACATTTGACTATTTATATAACTTTCTGCAGAGTTTTTAACCCAGAAAATATTCCAACCCAACACTGTTCTGCTGTATTTTTCTATATGTAACATCACAAATTGACTGGTTAGCGCTGCAGGATATTCTTCAGTGTCACCTTTATTACATTCCAAAGTCATGTGCGTACAAGGATGAAACTATATCTATTGACAGCTGTAACATATCGACCTGACACTATGAAATGTGTGTTTGTTTGATTATAAGATGTAGTCATATATGTACTGAGCATTTTCTAAGGTCTCGAAAATCCAATAAGGTACGTTTTAACACCCCCATATAAAATTGCATACATGTATATATAGGTTTAGACTGATATAAATGTACTTGGTGAATGGGATTCGACTTGTGCTGAAGTCTGAATTACATCCATTCGTATTCAGGAACCTATTAAACTTTACTGGGTGTAGATAAGGTAGAGAAAATTGTCTGAAGCGGACAGCAAAAATTCGTTAAAGGTTCATTTCTCTTCCTCATAAGAGTTTTTCATCTCTACATACATATAGTATATAATAGAATCAAGGGATTCAAGGGATAAGTGGTATACGAAGAGGGGATATATAGCTTACTTTGACATTGTTTTTTATGTTTGCAGATAGTTATATGAAAGTATATTGATCTGATGAAGTTGGATACGGGGAATAGAATGCGATGCTTGATAAATTTTAGTGTAAGTCTAATAGACTAGACGGCGCTTTTCACTTCCTTTTCCTCTGCTAGAGGTATATAAATTGCTGTCAATGGGCGTTCGAATTACTGACCCTAACAATAGGAGCTTAACGAATGACGGATAATAATACAAATTCAATGGGTAATTGTCTTCACTATTGAGATGAACTGAAAGTAATGAACGAAAACAAAAATTTTAAAGGATTTATCTGATCAAACAGAAAAGGAGCTACATAGGTACATATCGATGCATGAAATCCAGAATGCAATGATATCCCAGTCAATAGGGACTAAATATGGCCTTTGCCCTACAAAAGGTGGAGTAGTTGTGATTTTTATATATGTTATTTAATTCCGGGCTCCAATGAAAATCATGGTTTTCAAACCCTTGGTGGGAGTCTGCGAGGTCCGCCATCTTGGATTTAAGGTACAGAAAATTGGTATTTTCAAAATAATTCCTCAACGGTTGATCCTACGACAAAAATGCTTGACACAAATTTGAGGAAGACTAAATTCCCCACATTTTTTATATAAACACTTTTTTTGTATGTCTGATTTGTATCGAGTGACAGTGGCGGAAACGTGAACATTCTTCCAAAGAAATTTATACGTACACCGTAAAAAATATCTATTGAAAATTCCGCTACTATAATAGGCAACAAATTGCCAACAATGGTAGCGGAAATTTACACAACTTTATGCGCACTGCATAACCTTATGTAAAGCAATTTCGCACTGTATGTAATTTTACATTGTTTATGCATCTTTCAATTTCCGATATAAAATGCGATATGAAAATTTACATAATGCTGTGGAACTAAGTTACATAAGTTTAATGTAATTTTACATTATTTATGAATTCTTCAATTCTGTATGTAAAGTACACAATATGTAAATTTACCAATAGTTAAGTAATTTATTTCAATTGCCAATATAATATTACGTACCTACAGAAATTAATAAATTACATACATAAACAAGTAAAAAAGCTAGAATTGGTCTAAGACCAATTCTTATGACCATGGCACTAATATGTAAGTATAGATTAACAATCAACTCGTAAAAGAAGTAATACTAGTTTCAATGCTAACAGCTACCTAAGAAATCATAATCTTAAAAAGCAATAAATATTTGTAGGTATACAGTATTTCCACGATTGAGTTTTTTTGTAGCGAAATTCAATTATCAAAATACTGCGTACCTAAAAACATTTTTTGATTTTTAAAACGGTTTTTAAGGTAAATGTAGGATCGAAACTGGTAACATTTCTTTATATGTTTTATGATTACTAATCTGTCACCAACTCACTCCACAAAATCAAACTATACACTGACGGGCGACCGCATTCCGATATAATTTCCCGTATAATGATTCATAGCAACGAATCCTGGATAAACGTATGAGCAGAGTACTGAAGGAAAGATTAGAGATAAATGCAAACGTCATTACTTATGTTTTATTGAAATTTCGTTTTTAAATTTGTGGAATTTCACGCAAATTTACAGTACGATACAAAAGTTTTGTAGGATTAAATGTAAAATCACAGTACTGTATGGAATTTTAGGCGAATTTACAGTATGACACAAAAGTTTTGTGTAAAATCACAGTACTGTATGTAATTTTACACAAATTTACAGTACGATACAAAATGTCTATGTAACTAAATGTAAAATCATATAAAATATTTAAAAAATTACTTACTTTACTTATTTTTGCAATTAAAAGTTCGAAGTTTGTAGATTACGTAAAAAGTATTTAATTTCTTAATGATTATGTGTACTATATACATCCATTTTAAGCGGTGGTGACTATTTTAACCATAGTAATTTTCCACAAAGCTGGTTCATGAGTTTTTACGGTGTATAGTACCCCTTTTATACAGGGTGTTTCGTCCATGGTAAAACAAAAAATTGTATGGTAAGGGGGGCATCTCAATCGGAGCATCTCAACCGTTTCGTAGTTCTAGGGTGATTAAGAAAATTTGGTAGTCTTTCACAAAATACCCCGTATCTTAAAAAGTACAGGGTGTAGGGTCACTTGTTGAGTTCAATGCATGCAGAATTCCACGGCTTTTCTAACGAATGCTCGACCAGCCCCATACACCTCTCCCCAACAGGAGAGTTTTCTACCCTATATGATGAAATAATAACTAAGTTTGTCATTCCGTTTATAACTCATAGAAATAATGATGGTAGAGTACAATGGATTGGATAGCCATGCATAATATTAAAAGTTATTTTGACTTTTGCTTGTCCGGCTATCTGTCCGTTTGTCTGTCCGTCTGTCTGTCCGTATAATAAATTGAGAACGCGTTTAAATTTAAGTTCCAAAATGATACGAATATATACATACCTATATATACATATATATACATGGTGTTTTCATAGCAATAGTAAATAAAATTTCAAAAAAATCGTCCAAGTGGAGGCCGGACTCGCGCACAAAGGGTTCCGTACCATCGTACAAAATTTAATACTTTGTACTTCATATTTATTTTTTGAAATGGGAGTAGGCGTCATGTGAAAAAATAATGCTGTTATTTGAAAAAAAAATGCCTACTTATTCTAATAATAATGAATGAGAATAAAACGAGAAAAAAACGCCGAAAAATCACGTTTCTTTTGTCGGAGCCCCCTTTAATTTTAAATTTAATTTTAGTGTTATTATTTTTTGTTATAGCAGCAAAAGAAATACACACTCTGTGAAAATTTCAACTGTCTACTTAATACGGTTAATGAGATACAGCCCGGTGATAGATAGACGGACGGACATCGGAGGCTTAGTAATAGTGCTCCCGTTCTCACCCTTTGAGTACGGAACCGTAAAAATGGACTAAATCGACAATCCCTTCTTAGTGTTGGCATACAAAACTTTGATTTTCTCTATATATTTGAACACTACCTCAGAACGCGTCAACGTGGAGAACACTGTGTTCTCATTCAAATTTCAAATACAAGTTCAACAAGTAAAAAAGCTAGAATTGGTGTTAGACCAATTCTTATGATACCCTAGATGAATTCCCCTATGAAATTTCGTATTGTTACAATAAAAATGTCTTGGGCTGATCGTTTTCACAGTATACGTACAAACCGAAAAATTTTTATATGACAACACCAAGAAGGAGTTGCCCGATATAGTCATATTTTGACATTTTTTTGCTAGTACAATAAAAAAACTATGTACGAAATTTCAGCTCTCTACGTCGACGCGCTTTCAGGCAGTGTCCAAAGATATAGTGGAAAATGGAGGAGTTGCCCGATTTGTCTAATTTTCGAACTTAATTTTACTCTTTTTTTAAAGTTCGTGTATAAAATTTCAGCTCTCTAAGTATACGCGTTCTCGAGTTATCGTGCGCACAGTGGGACAAAGAGAGACACAGAGTGACAAGCTTAGTATACCCAATAGATTTCATCGAGGGTATAAAAATTTACTAAAATGTGAAGCTACTTCTTGGTCCCTACAGTATAAGTAGGCTCCCTGCAGTATAAGTAGGGCTTGCTAGTAATAAGAGTGACTCAAGTGGGAGCTCCAGATGACCACACAAAACCGAAATAGTGCATAATGTAGAGAAGTCCGGGGTTTTGTGGACTTACCCTTGGAAAATGCTCAAATGTGCAAATTTTCGCGGGAGTTGTCGTAGTTAAATTGCAACAGAATTTGAAAGAAAGTGCCAAATTGATTCATGTAAAATGCCAACCACAGACTCCTCTGTGTATGTAGATTTTCGATTCTGTAAGTGGGATTTCAGTGTATTTTCAAATAGCGCCGGTAGATAGCGAAAAGTGCGTATGCAAAGTTAATATAGATTTAATATTTTTTAAATAAGTTAATGACATCCAATCTTCCTGAAATTTTGTACATATAATCTCTTAGTAAAAGCGCATCCACAAAAAAAACAAAAAAATGGATTAATGGATAAGTAGTCGAAAAACATTCCGAAATGAATTTTTCAGACAGAGTTTTGGCGGTCGAAAATTAAATTTCGCAACTTAATCAAAAGGAGAGGAAAAATATGGCCAAAAATTCAGAAAGAAAGTCACAAAAAACTTTTGACATTGAATTTTTTATCCGATTTTGATGAGATTGTGTACGAATATTCTACAAAGACGGTAGAATATACAATAAATACCCCCACACCTGGAAAAATAATTTTTTTACCACTCTGTAACCCGCTGCCGTGCAAATCTCGTAATAGTTTCAAAAAATCGTAAAAACTCACAATGAACATAACAAAAGAATTTGGAAAATCGGCTGGACTTTGGCCGATAAATGTGGTAGCTGCTGCTATGTTGAAAGTAATTTAGCAAACCTCGCAATCTTATTTTGGAAAATGCTCCTAAACTAATTGGAGTAATGATTTCTGGTTTTTTGTATATGACGGATAACAGATTAAAGTTAATTGTAACGAAAAGAAAATGGCATAAATGTTGCGAATATACCTGCAAGATGGTAATTATCAAAATTTTCCGAAAAGTGTTAATTTTAACCCCGGATTTACCTATGTATATTAAACAATATTTCGGTTTCGTTTGACCATCTGGACTTCCCACTTGCGTCACTTTCATTTCCAGCCAAGCCCGGCATATACCGTGAATTTGAACGAAATCGGTTATGACGAATAGGGACCCTCTCCTTGTTAGACCAATTGTATCTTTTTCCCTTGTTTTTATTTTTCATTTATTTTCAAATTTTTTGGATTTATATCCTGAATTTTATTTTTGTTTACATTATAAATAATAAAAGAAATTTCGTAAAGATATTTTATTGCTCAGTTTCCTGCGTAATTTCTCAGTTTTCTTAGTCCAATCGCTAAGTTTTTCTGAAAAATTCAGTTGGCACCGGCAACGCTGCTTGACAGCCATTATTGTCAGTGCAGGATGGTGCTTTTGCTTTTTGCAACAGGCATTTTCTCGCTTTGGAACGTTGCTGTGAAAAGGACAAGCGCTCCTTTAGAGTTTTAAACGGAAGAAATGGCGCGGGCAGTTAGTAGAGATACAGGCGGTATTCTATAATAAAAGCGCGCAAATTTTTTCGTTGGTTGGATATCTTATTTTTAATTCGGTTTAAAGTTTAAAATTGCAATATTTGAATGTTGAATATTTGTCGAATTAGGAAATATTTTTTATTAGACCATTTTGAAAATTTCGAATTCCTTAGAACTGCCACTTACCCAATTACCCAAAATTGGTACTGCTTCTAAAATTTGTTCGATCATTTTGGTATTTATTGGCTTTATATGTATAGCCTCTCCTATACTTAGCACAATGAGCCCCCTTGGCCACCATGTTTGGTATATTTCGCCACCTGCCAGAAACAAGCAAAATGTGTGTTCATCGCTGAAATTAATTACTTCGTAATTTACAGACTTTTCATTTGTGAACTGTTAAACCTTGTTTTCAATTAGCAAAGTATTGGAAACTATGCACGATTTCTTTCCAATTCCTACCTAGCCTAGTGATAGTATTCGTACTTGCAACCCTGGCAATATAGTCCTAAGTTGTCAACTTGAAATTCCGCGACAAAAAGATACGCCACCCCTGGAATTTTTTTCGATTCTCTGAACTGATGAAACTTGTGGTAAAATCTGTTTACCTGTTGAAAAAACCCTTTTCTAAGAAATTTATATGAATGATCTTTTTACCAAACTACTCATTACTCATATTGAAAAACTGGTGCAACAAAAAGATACGACAGGGGACATAGATGATGTACTTAACATCTGGATTTCAAATAGTCAACAAGTTTACAAGAGTGTTATCAGAATTTCTAAAATACCAAAGTATTAAACAGAAGTAGAAGTGCTATCGTAGCTTTACTTCAAGATCACAAAATTTAAGCAGCGTTTACAATCGCAGAGTAGATTGAAGTCACCAGATTGCATTTGCTCTCTTCATCTCACCAACGTGAGATTAGGAATTTTTCCAATCTAACGCTACTCTGTGAAATCCACTCTAGTGGGAAGCGCGATGAACTTATATTAAAGTGTAAGCTTGAAACAAGGAGAGACAATGCAATCTGGTGACTCCACTCTACTCTGCCACTATAAACGCTCCTTTATGGAAAGAAGAAAAGCTCTGAAAGAGTAGCATCAAATTCTGAAGGAACTGCGAGACAGATAGTAGAGCAATCGGGTGTACAGACAAATATACGCAATGTACAATGCGTTATACAAAACGCAAAGCATTTTAGACGAAAAAAACTAAAAAGAAAACCGCCACTTACCAACTAACACATATCAAACAGAATGAATTTTGCACAACAACACTTGTAAGATATCCTAAATGAATTCCCGAATATAATTTCGTGTGGTCACCCATCTGTATAAGGTTGATTGTCGAAGTAGTTTTCCGCATGTACTTCTAGAATGGTTCGACTGACAGTAAAAATGATTCTAACCAATTACATAGAATTTCATATTCTGAAGAACTTTTTAGTACCTACAATAAAAACATCTAGGACTGACCGTTTTCAAAGTATATGTACATAGAAAACCTAAGTTGTTATATGACAACACCAACAAGGGATAGCCCGAGTTAGCGCACTTTTACAATGATATTTACTATTTCTATGAAAACCCAGCGAATTTCAGCTTTCTACGTTGACGGGTTCTCATGCAGTGTTCAAATATATAGTGAAAAATAAAATTTTTGTATGGCAACCCCACGAAGGAGTTACTTGATTTGTCTCATTTTCAAACATAAATTTACTTATTTTTTTTTAAAGCCAGTGTGCAAAATTTCAGTTCTCAAATTAGACGGGTTCTCGACTTATTGTGAGTTCAGACTGACGGGTGTCCAATTCATTTTGCTCTACCTTTCTTATTTCTATGTGTTACAAACGCAATGGCAAATATGGTTTACCCTATAATTTCATCAAATAGGATATATAAAACGGTGGAGATAAGTAATTTTTACTGATGAAAGGAGATTTACATTGGAAGGGCCAGATGGATAGATTTATTATTTCCACGATTTACAGAGAGATGTTCTGTTATAAACGAAGACAAATGGGAGATGGTGATGTTATGATTTGGACTGCTATTGGCTGCAACGTAAAAACGAATATACGAATTTATAAAAGGGAAATTGAACAGCAAATAATACATTCAATTATTGGCGGAAGAAATACCGAGTAATGCGAACAGGATTTCCGAAAAAGTTTCAGCGGTGTCATATCTTTTTGTCGCGGACTATACCAACCTCGACTATAATGAAATTACTAGGTTTAATGTAGATGAAATCATAGTCTACAAAGTTTATCGTTTATCATTTTTTAAAAACAGAAATAGTGATGTAGTAGTACAAAATATATTGTACACTTACGCATAATATTAAAAATGCATGTTAGCTTTTTTACAAGGTGAGATAACATATATTATATCGTGTTACTTAAGTTATAGAGTTTATTTATAAATAAATTTGCTTTTTCTAATCAATTATATGCCTCTTAATTAAGCGCTTCCGGTCTTGGTGAGGAGTTGAGGTTTTTCCACTCCTCTACAGAGTATCCAGCCTGCTCCGGGCGAAGGCTGGACAAGGACACAAAAAGTGTTTGATGTCTCAAGCTCTCCTTCCAGGCAGGACAGACACTCATGGAGGTCAACAACTGGCATCCTTGTTAGATGAACGTGCAGCGAACTGTAGCAAGTGATGATGCCAATCACAGTTCTACATTACTTCCTTCCGAGCCCCATGAGAAAATCCTATTGGACCCATCAAGAAACAGTTTTGTGCACCTAGAAGTACTCAAGTTCTCCCATCTCTGCAGATGCTTCCTATGAACATTCGGTTTGATAAGAGACCCGATACTCGAGTTGGAAACGCCTACGGTGGGTTCCGGTCGAAGAAACGGTGAATCAGAGTCAGTCTTAGCTAAAGGTTCATCCGCTTCATTCCGCAAGATCCCCATGTGACCAGGAACCCACTGAAGGGACATCTTGTCGTGGATAAACAACTTATTCACAGACGACCTGCTTTGAATGTGCTTTGAAGGCACCCGAAAAATCTTTCAATGCACCCAAAGAAACCCTGTCTACTTAAAAAGGCTTTAAATGCACCCGAAAAAACCATTCGATCTACTTAAAAGCACCTTGAATGCACCCTAGGAAACCATTCAATTTACTTAAAAACACCCCAGTATCTTAGATGTTATCCCAGAGCCATCAGGACTGCCTAACTATCCGAAAGGATAGCAATGTCCTTTCCCTTGATCTCCATATCAAGGGCTACCTTTATTGCCATTGTAATGGCGAAGACTTCAGCCTGGAAGACAATGGTATATCATCCAAGTGAGTACTCCATTCCAATGTCAGGTTAAGAAGGTAACCGCCCGCCCCGCTCCCTCATTCGGTAGAAAGCCGTCGGTGAAAATTTTTAGAGCGGACCGCAAAAGGCTCCATAGGGCACTTCTCTCAGTCTACGATTCCCGTACAGGAAAACTCACATAGAATCGACGACCCAAATGAAGCTCTTGAACCATCGCATCAAAAGGTACGCTCGCCAGACAGTCTCTCAGATCCAGCCTACACGTGAAAGAGCAATGAGCAGAGCAAGTCTAGCCTTCCTCTCAACATCACCATGGGCGCAATCTGCACATATCCCTTTTGGCATTTGCCTGAATGACAAGATGCACGGGTGACAGATAAAGTAGCATCTCAAAGGCAGCAACAGCTGTAGATCGCATGGAGCCCGTAATACCCAGGCAGGTAAGACTTTGCAGGCTCTCCTGCTTCCGGATCGCAGTCCCAACAAACGTCCTCGGCCGCCATACACAGAAGGCATATGTATAGGTCTTACATTCGAGGTGTATATTCAGTGAACAGCACTCGTTCTCACGACCCATGTGCAGCAGCCAACGGTTCTCTTGCATTGAGTGAAGACCCTCATAGCCACATTAACTTTTTCCTCTATGTGCAATTTCCATGTCAGCTTCGAGTCGAGGTAGACCCCGAGGTGGTTGTCATAGAGAAAGAGTTGCAGAGTTTGTCATAAAAGCTTTGGAAGAACAAAGTGCCTAAGCTTACGTCTTCAGGAGAAGAGCACCAAGCTGATCTTTGTAGGGTTCACTGTCATATCATGACGGTGGTATATCAATTCTGCTTGTAAATTACAATTACGAATTACTCTTAGAATTTCTGTGACAAAATAAATTTATAACAAATGAGAAGAATATATTCTGAAGCTATAAATATTTTTTAAACTTACAAAAGAAATTCAAGAAAATCAAAATTAATTTTTTTTTAAGGCAATGCCCTTCAAAAGCTCTTTTACCATTTGGAATATACGCAATGGTAAAAACTTTTAAATTTTCCTCTGGTGATCTTGATAACTGTCACTTTTCGTGGCGCGGACATACATACATATCAATTTCAGGCAGCGTTTAAAAAATTAACTAAATCGGGCAACCTCTAGGATTGCCATACACGAATTCCAATTTTCTATGTATACCTACTGGATAAACAATTAGTTCCGGACGTTTTCAATAAATATTGAAGAGTACTTGAGAATGTAAATACCATATAAAATTGGTTATGAAAATTCTACCGTCCGACGAATCTTTCTTAAAATAAATGCGAAAAACAACTGAAACCAGCAAATTTCAGCAACAATGAGGGGCAACTATAAGGGCATTCATCTACAGGGTATCGGTAAAAATTCTCTCGGGCCAGTTATAACTTTTTTATGCATACGAGCCAAAATCCTGAAAAAATAATTCTCTCGGAAAAAAAACAAACATTTGCTTATTCTCCTCTGTACTGTATTTGATGGGGATATTCTCATAATTGGATGAATAACAAATAATAAACTTGAAAATTTAATATTCGCCAGAGGTCCATACTGCCATAAATATTTATCTCTCTTTAAAATTTTTAATAAAACTTAGAAAAGAAAATTGTAAACGCGCGGCCATAGTATGGTTGCTAATAAATTTCGTTGAAATCACCATCAAATTTCCATGAGCGCCGGCAGCGACACTGAGTAAAACTTTTGCGGTGAAAAATTTCTTATTCAAAAAGGAGAGAATACCGCTACTCTGAGGTGATGAATTGCTGAACGTGAAAATGTTTTTAAAACACCGTTAAAAAGGAAGAGAGTACAAAGAGGGAAAGCTATACATACCCGAAAAGAAATTTCAAGGCAATTTATGGAATTTAAATATTTTACACGGATATGCCACAATTGAAATTTATTTCGCTCCTTTTACAGGGTTGGTTGGTTGGTTGGTTGCTATCTCTGGCAATCATCTCCAAAGGTATATCACGGCTCTATAGTAAAAAGGCCTGGTATTTTTGATGGATTTTGCAATAAAAATTTTCCATAAACTTACGGATGCCTATATGTATGTTATATAGAGTAATTTCATGATGATGCAGACAATAAAAAACATAATTCTTTTCAGATGACTTGCATTTATCTCATATGATCGAGATAAAAGGGGAGTGGTCCTTGTACATATTTTATACTTTATATGCGATGAAAATTGATTTTTTTTTCAATTTGGGTTTGGTATATTTTCAAAAGAGTGAACAATTTTTTTTTTCAGAAAATTGGAGAAACAATTTTATTTGGTATGCAAAATTACTATATTATCGTGAAAATATATTGTTCTTATTTCTAGTAATATTGTTATTAAGTAAACATTCCTCTAAGGAGGGAAAATGCAGTGTTAAAAGATTTATTATTAGAAATGAAAGATTTCTACATAAGAGACTAGTAAAACTAGTAAAAATATATCTACAATATAATGGGGAAAATTAAAAAAATTACCTACGTATAAACAATAAATGATTTCGATATTATTATTGAATTTATTGAAACGAGAAGTACAATCGAACAATCAGTGCACAATAAAGACTTACGCGCGCTGCGATTCTTAAGGCACATTCACACATAACAAACATTTCCCAAAAGTTTGTCAAACATTCCCCAAATATTTGTCAAGCATGTTTGGATTATTTGATGAATGTGGACGCATATTTGACAGTTATGGATTCTAATTTAATCCAAATGAAATGAAAAACATTACATGTTTGTTGAAATGTTTGCGCAGTACTTTCAGTCAGTTTTCAATACCGATGGATAGTGAAAGTTCATTTTGAATTTTTTTAATTATAAAGTCTTGAGCATGAATCAGAAACGGGATATGATAAATATAATAAAATTAATATGACTTATTACCGTGTATTATTTTATTCTTGTTCAAGAAGGTTATTCTCCAGAGCAACAGCAAAAAAGACATTATTTTTATTTGTTATCTTATCAAAAAACTCATTTAATTGTGGATGGAAAGCTTCAAGTCTTGGTACGACTCATCAGTAGGCCCCAAATAGCGAAATTGAGTGACTCGAAAAAAAGAAAAAATGAAAAAATTGTGAAAAATAGAAAAAAAATTGAATAGAATAGTTTTTGTTGTTGTGCCAGAGAATTCACAAAATCCAAAAAATAACCAAATAGCGAAATTGAGTGAGTTGAAAAAAAATGAAAAAATGACAAAATTGCGAAAAATAGAAAAAAAATTGAATAGAATAGTTTTTGTTGTTGTGCCAGAGAATTCACAAAATCCAAAAAATAACCAAATAGCGAAATTGAGTGAGTTGAAAAAAAAATGAAAAAATGACAAAATTGCGAAAAATAGAAAAAAAATTGAATAGAATAGTTTTTGTTGTTGTGCCAGAGAATTCACAAAATCCAAAAAATAACCAAATAGCGAAATTGAGTGAGTTGAAAAAAAAATAAAAAATAAAAAAATTGCGAAAAATAGAAAAAAATTGAATAGAATAGTTTTTGTTGTTGTGCCAGAGAATTCACAAAATCCAAAAAATAACCAAATAACGAAATTGAGTGAGTTGAAAAAAAAATAAAAAATAAAAAAATTGCGAAAAATAGAAAAAATTGAATAGAATAGTTTTTGTTGTTATGCCAGAGAATTCACAAAATCCAAAAAATAACCAAATAGCGAAATTGAGTGAGTCGAAAAAAAATGAAAAAATAAAAAAATAACGAAAATAGCAAAAAATAGAAAAAAAATTAAAAAATAGAATTCAAAAAATCCAAAAAATAGCCTTCTTGAACAAGAATAAAAATAATAGAATTATTATATTCTTGCGAAATTTTTAAAACCGGAAAGATCGTCTATTTATCACACATTAAACCACGACCACTGTACTGTAATATTCTGCCTAAAAAATACGACGAATACATAATTCACTCGGAGAATACATGATTGAAACTGAACATTTGGAAAACATTTTTAACACAAACATTTGAAAAACATATGACAAATATGTATCAAGCATGACTGCCTATAAATTGTTTGTCAAATGTTTTACAAATGACTTTTTGCCAATGTGTATTATGTGTACAGCCGAACAGATTTTCCTAATTTCACTACAAACATTTGGAAACATTATTCAGGAGACCTGCAAATATAGATACAGCGCCATAAAAGAACAATATCAGTCATTCCCGTAAAAAATCTTCCTTCCCGAAGAGTACCAAAAAAGCGAATACACATGGAAATTATTCAGACCTCATTCATCTTTCTTATGGATACCCTCAAGGATCATTTCTGAGACCACAATATATTAGGCTCTACATAAATGACTTATTCATGGTGATACGAGATATTGATATCTAAATGTAGGCTGGTAATTATCACCATTATCTCAGTCACTCTAACTATTATACTCATAGAAGTTTATGCAGCCCCTATATATTTAAGGTATTACTGATGGATTCAAGACAAGTACGGTCTCAAGGGCTGAAGTGTACTTGAGAGACTGGCAATGGTACGAATTTTATAGTCTTCTGGATACATGTAATGTCTTATTCAGGCAGAGCTTCGAACGGCTTACCAGGTAGCACTATGGTATATGTAGAAAGTCCGTACAGCATATTTGCATATATACTGACAGCCATGCAGCCATTACATAAAGCACTAGATGCTGTGCTTATAAAATCGAAACTGGTGCAGTTATGCAAAACCAAAGATGACCCTATACTGGGTACCTGATCATAGGGATATAGAACGCATTGAGATGGTTAATGACTTGGCCAAAAAGAGTTCTAAAATAGATAGCTCCGCAGCTCTATCTTCTGTAAGGATACCGATCGTTGCTCTAAAAGTGAAAATTGCCTATCAATAAGCACGCTTTCGTAGGGTCAGCAGACAAGCGAAGTTACCGTCGCAAATAACCTCGTTTTCAGTCCCTCATCTCTTCTTGACTTACCAACTAGTTTACTTGCGCCAGTACGAAAACAAGTTTCATTTAGCGAAGTGGAACCTAAGAAATAGTCAAATTGTGTACGTTTTCAGCAAATGGTACTTTTTTTTATTTAAGTAGTCTTTAATAATATCAGCTGGTGTGGTACTTGTGAAATGTCAACACATTTGTGTTGAAACCATTTTCTCTAAAAAAACAATCTGTTCACATTTCAGAAGATCCACACCAGATGATATTATACATGACCACATTCATACATTTGACTATTTCTCAGATTCCACTGCGCTACAGTAGCTTCGCTTGTGCAAACCATGCTAGTTAACTTCGGAAATATCACCACCGGTGAGTGGCGGGTCGTTACCAAACAGAGAGTTTTCGTACAATTTGTGAGAGCGGGTCGTAATAGAACGACCCGCCATATAAAACTTTTCAATGTACCAGATGAGTATTCTTTCTGTTAGATGTTCTTTGGTAGCACTTATAATCATGAATGCAGGTGTTGCCGTTCTTTCTTGATTTGTCTAGTCGTTCGTATTATGACTACGAATTACTTATACTGGTTACATATTGCTAGATTACTTGATTTGCTACTTGAAGAAGTAAATCTAAACCGAAAAGATGACTTATCTAATTATATTTGATTTGCGTAAATTTTCATCGATGACAAATTAATTTCCTTTAATTAGATTGTGTTCCGGTTTGTTTATGTGGATTATGGCCATTAATCTTCAGTTGTTATCTCCAAAATAAACTTCTGTATCGATCTGCTGGTAGGTAGGTCTGTGCATATTTTGTTCCCAACCAAGTTTCGATAAATAGAAATATTTGGAAATAAAATCTTTTGTCTGATTTTATTTTCATGTGCCTTTTTACTATTGGCTCTCAACAACAACTTCGTTAGAAAAAATAAAGAAATTACAAAACATTATTCCAAAATTTTACGATTTTCATTTTCTACCTTGTGTGAGTAGTTCTTTAGACGTATCAGTCTGAACATTATGAATCTTTTTACTACAATCATAAAGGTTTTTTTTTATCATTTGTCTTTCAAGGGATAAATGCCAATGTTTGCACATTTAATAAACAAAGCGACGGAGAAATATTTAAATCATTCAAATTATTGAAAAAAATAATTATTAAAATCCTTACTTTGTCTTGATAAGTCGATTTGTCAAATTCCTAAAAAGCCTCTATTAAAACAATGTAACAGCAAACAATTAGATTCTGCCAAAGATTACCTCGAATCACGTACGAGAAGCACAATCGAATGTACTTATGGTATTATTGCAAATAAATGGCGTATTTTGGAAAAATATAGTCGGTAGTAAGTCGGTAATAAGATCAATTCCCTGTCAAAGATATCCTGGTAAAATACCGGCTGGACTGGCTCTTCTCATTACTCTATGGCGTATCGGCTGGACTTGGAAAACCCTCTGGCCAGTATGCCACGGGATGCGATGGTACCTGAGCTTCGTTTCGGGCGTCGCTTCTCTGTGAGCTTTCCTGCAAGGGAATCGTGGACTGAGGTAGGTGCCTTATCGAGCCTTCCTCGGTCTACTCTAAAAATCTTCACCGACGGCTCTCTCACTAATGAGGGAGCTGGGGCAGGTGGCTACTTTCTTGAGCCTGATTTTGGAATGAAGTACTCACTTGGAAGACACACCACTGTCTTCCAGGCTGAAGTCTTCGCCATCTCAATGGCAGCGAAGTTATCCGTTGATATGCAAATCAAGGGGAAAGACGTCGCTATCCTTTCAGATAGTCAGGCAGCCTTGATGGCTCTGAATGGCCCTCGGATAACGTCTAAGTTACTGGGGGATTGTAGGTCGTCAGTGGATAAGTTGTGTTTTCACAACAGAGTGTCCCTCCTGTGGGTTCTTGGTCACATCGGGATCATGGGGAATAAAAGGGCTGACCTTTTAGCTAGGGCTGGCTCTGATTCTCCGTTCCTCGGACCGTAGCCCGCCGTAGGCGTATCCACCTCGTGTATCGGGTCTCTCATCAAAGCGGATGCTCTTAGGAAACATCAGGAGAAATGGGAGAACCTGAGCTCTTGTAGGTGTACAAAACTGTTTCTTGATGGGCCCAATGGGAATATCTCCGATTTTCTCATGGGGCTCGGAATGAAACAATGTACAACTGTGGTTGGCATCATCACCGCCACAACTCACTTCACGCTCATCTAACAAGGATGGGAGTTGTTGACAGCCCTGAGTGTCTATCCTGCCTGGAGGGAGAGCCTGAGACAACCGAATACTTTTTGTGTGAGTGTCCGGCCTTCGCCCGGAGCAGACTGGATACTCTAGGGTCTGCACCTTCTATCTATGGATGAGCTGAAAAACCTTCCTCACCAAGACCTGATGCGCTTCATTAAGAGGATAGGAAGGTTTTGGTGAATGGGATTCAGGATAGTACAATGGGCCGCTGTGGCCTCTCCGTGCTTGGGATGGGTGTCTGCTGTTTCCCCTGTTTTTCCTCCTTCTTAATTTCCATCTCAATAAATAATATATTTGATCATATTACACACAGTAAATTACTTTCATATGCAGATGATGGGCAACTTTATTTATCTAGATCAAACGAGCCCTGCGAGGATGCTATATCTTGCATCAATGGTGACTTAAAATCAATACACTTGTGGTCTGCACAAAACAAATTTAATTTATATCCTGATAAATCTTTGGAACAAATCTTGCCTTCCACCGGTCTATCTGAATAATATTAACTTATTATTTGTCAACTACACTCGTAACCTAGGTAGAGCATTTAATAGAACTTGTCATGGAGTGATCATATTAGTCTAGTTATTAGTAGGATATATGGAGGACTTCGCTCACTTAACATATTATTACTGTATTAATTACAGATGTGAAATAATTTCCAGTCTTGATTCTATTTCTTCTAGAACGTTCATAATGGCATTTAATTCTCCTATCTAGTATATATACGACCATCATCAGTTTGATTATGTCTTGCTCTACAAAGACAATTAATTCATTGGCTATAATAATAAAATTTCAAAATTCGTGTTACATGTTTGATGAGTTAAGCTTTGCTATATAATTTAGATCTATAACGACCCTTATATAGCCTAGATTCCTTTAACTAATTACAGAGGCCAATTCCCAATCCCTGTCATTAAAATGTAGAATTCAATGCTTCAGAATTTAACAAACTTACTCAGGTCAGGTATATTCAATAATTTTAAAATGTAATTATTCGGCATTCTATTCGAATTTACGACCATTTTAGCGCAATTGCGCTCTACTGAAGTGTTGTTTAAAGAAATCACAAAAAGTTTAGAGCAATTGCAATATATTTTAACCCAGCGCCAATGACGCTGGGTGTCAATATAAAATTAATACGGTGATAAAATTTACATGGATGAATGCATTTCTTATTACTACAGCAGGTCTCAACAACAACAAAGTCGCTCTTGTTTTAACGAAAAGTAATAAAAGCGAACGAGTCTACGTATCAATTGTATTCATGTCCAGAATTGAAACAATTCGACAAGGTGCACTCTCCAAGTCCATTTTCCGGGGAGAGAAAATTTCTTTTTAACAGATATGTTGGACTAAGAATCTTGGAATCAAGGGTAGCAAAGGCTTCTGGTCCCTGAACAAAACCATTAGGAACAACTTCACCAATTACTCTATAGCTTCACTACTTAACAATAGTGAAATGGTTGCTGACTCCCTGGATAAAGCTAATATTTTGGTTAGTAGATTCGCCTAAAATTCTCGTTTTCTGTGCACTTCACAGACACATATTTTTTATCTCCCGTATGGATGTATACAAAATCCAGTACACATCCGTAGGTGAGGTGTGTTCAAGATCCTTATAGCGTCTATATGCTTCTCTAAAGCCGTAGGTCCTGATATCTTCTCACCTCACCCCTGTGAATCAAAAGTGTGCTACATGCTTGGCTTAACCTCTGCGCAAACTATTCAAATTGTCTTATTCAGACCTGTAAAGTACTTAAGTACATTGGTACTTAAGTACTAGTAACAGTACCAGTACCTGGACTTGTATTTGAAAAATTTTAAAGTACCAGTACCGGGACTTGTACTTGAAATTTTTTTTAAGTACCAGTACCGGGACTTGTACTTGAAATTTTTTTAAGTACCAGTACCGGTACTTGAATTTAAAATATTTCAAGTCCAGGTACTGTTACTGTACTGGTACTTGTACTTGGAATTTTACAGGTCTGGTCTTATTTGATAAGAAAATTTTCAACTGGCTGGAAACTAGCTCACGCTCAAATAATTCCCAAGAAAAAAGAGGGTAGCGATCCCTCAATTTATCGACCAACTGCAATCACCTCGATTCTCTCAAAAGTTTTTGAATCTTTTATTAATTTAAAATTAATGAAGTATCTAGAAACCAAACAACTCATCAATGATCGCCGATATGGCTTCCGGACTGGACGCTCGTCTCGAGACTTGTTGGCCTTTCTTACAGAACGTTAGAACCCTACTCCTCATATTTATTATGGTCCAAAGTCGCTAACCTAGATATTTCCAAGGTCTTTGATAGAGTCTGGCATTCAGCCATCTTATTAAACTTAACGTATCTAGTCTCTCCCTCTTCTTTTATTATAGATTGAAAGCTTTTTATCTGATCGCCTAATACCGGTTGTACTAGATAGTGTTTCACCAGAACCTCATGCTATAAATGCCGGTGTGCCTCGGGGCTCACCATCCCTCTTCTTAATTTTCATTACTGATCTGATTTTCCTTACTTTTAAGCCTATCCATAGTTTTGCTTATCACAGTACCCTTGATTTCGCTTACTGCTTTAACACTGTTAGGGCCTCCAGAGGGAATGCCACATCTGTCAATAGAGCTTGCATGATTAGATAATTGATTAACGACCTTGATAATATCATCGCTAGATAAAGCGAATCATGTCGAATTCAAATCATCTAAGTCCCAAAGCTGCCTCTTGTCTTTAAAACTAAATCATTACTTTAACACTCCCACTTATTTTTATGGAGCACTAATAATTTCTGGTACACCGTCTTTATGCATCCTTGGCATTAATATTTCCTGTAAATTAAGCTGGACAGATCACGTCATCTCTGTTGCCAAAGAAGCATCCAAATGTCTTGGATTTCTAAAAATGTATTAGAAATATTTCATCCCATCGAATCTAGTGCTCCTCTATAAGTCTTACATCAGACCTAGCATGGAATACAATTCCCATATCTGAGCCGGGGCTGGTCGCACAGTTTTAGCTTTTAGAGTCTTCGAGCTCATTGGCGATTTGGCAACAAATTGTCAGATCGACTCACTCGAGCGCCTTTGCAATGTTGGATGCCTTTCGCTCTTTTCCCTATGTTCTTCCTACCATGCTGTGCTTTGCATCATGGGTATTTTCTCAGCTTGGCATCTTAGTCAAACCTTCTTGACTTTTCCATGAATTTATATACTTACAAGATCTGTATTGTATCTCCTCTGTGACTGATGTTTTAAATAGACGCAAAGCACGCAGCGTTTTAATTCCTGTATTTTGCAAAGTTACAATTTATGATGAATTCGTGAATTTGAATAAAATGTATTTCGCTATTTTAATAACCGAAATGGATGATTCGAAAGCTTTACACTTCCACCATTTACAAACCAAAACAAAATAAATGATTTAACCCCTCATTTCACTTTCAAGAGTGGCAAAATTTGAACGTTGAGCAACTTTCTTCTTTGAGAGTGGATCTTTTAAATGATAAATTGTGTGCACTTGATATTTGCGAGTGGTGGCCAGTGTTTTGGAACTTTGACATGTTTCCAGGCTATACCGTTTTTAAACCATAGTTGCGCCCCTCCTCACAAGAATCCTGTATCCGCCCCTGCCTCTACTCGTACCGCCACAGATCTCAGTGCGACGCCGTCTGCGCCGCGAGATAGCCGTGCGTCAAGTCAAAACGGGGTATTTATGACCCAGTGTAAAAAAGTTAAAAAAGTAAATTTTCAAAGTTGATTTTGCATGTATTATTAAGGAAGCTAATAATAGTTTGATTTATAGAATACATTGGTATTATCTTTATTTGACCACATATGGAAAGAACCCTTATCAACAAAAAATACTTATTAAAATTAAGATAACTTCTTTAATTTTCTGATAATTTCTTAATATAATCCGGGTCATAATGACCCGATGTCATCTTCCGCGTTATTATTTTCACGTGATTTACGCCCGGTTAAAGAAAGTGGAGTGTGGCATACAACGAGATGGATTCCATCAGATCTGAAATGAAAAGTTTTTTTATTTTATAATGCAACATGGAAATTTGTAATTTAATATTAGATGGAATGGAATAATTCTTTGAGTTTTTGTTATTACGATTCTAAATTAAATTATTAAATACAGGAGAAATGGCAACCGCTTTTCGGGTGACTACTTTTACCACTGAGCTAACGAGACAGATGCCCATTTACTTGTGCTTTTTCAACGTTACTGCTTAATGCTATCAGCAATCAACTATAGTTTAACAGGCTAAATAAACTAAGAATACAGGAATAAAAGCTTCTGATTCGTTCGCTCTGAGGTAAAATCAGTCGCCCGGAACTAGAAGGGGCAGACTTCAAAAACCGAACGAGGCTGTGATTATTTTTTCTTGTATTTATTATTTAAGTCAGAATAGTTAAAAATAAATGTTCTCAAAAATTATTCTATTCCATAACATAAATGTTAAATAAAAATAATGTAGTCAGAGTCCTAAACAGCATAAATGATAAATACATATTAAAGGAGACTCCTTTAAACTCATTTCTAAACTTCTCGAAGCACACACCGAAGTATTAGTCGACAGAACCGCCACTCCACTTATTGTTTACAGTCATTTGAAAAGGACTTGGGATAGGATTTGCTCACTATATACGTATTATGTGTGTTTCTGGACATTTAGGAATATTAGCAAATCCATACCCCAAATCTTTGTGCGAGAGTAGATATACTCGTCAGCATAAGGTTGATTTTACAATTATGCGGTGAATCCCCCTTAAATCTTAATGCTGAGAACATTACAGTTGGATGGCCACAACTCAGGTAGTAGAGCTCTACTTATCTCTCATAACCCCAACTTTCATAAGGAATATTTGTTAGTTGTAAATAAATCTGGAAATACTATACTAAAATCATGTCTAACGCATACAAATTTTTTTTGTAATTATTTAAAATTGCTCAAAGCAATTCACATACGAATTTAATTCCAAAAAAAAAAATCACTTTATCCATTTCCTCCAAATATTATATTCCACCAGAGGAGTTGTGCTCATTAAAATTTTCGAATTATTTAGAACGAACCCATAATCGCTGTTACATAAATTGAAAAACTTTTTTTTATTAAAGCAGTAAAAAAACATCCCTGACCCTGCCTCCTCCCATTTGCAGAGTTCCAGCATAACAGTTTGGGGTATTTAATGAGTTCTCCAAAATGTCGAACAGAATAGGGTGTATGTATGCAAAATGATGGGATAATATGGTACGCAAATGAAAGGCAACCTTGAGATTTTGAAGTATTCCAATTTATGCATGACTTGTAATATTGGTACCCATGCCCATATCCATACATACATATATACATGAACATACATAAGTGCCATGGGGTCCTTAAATTTGCATTTAACTGGAACAAGCTTTGATCGATGAATTGCTTGTTGAGGATTGTGAACTTCCAGAAAATTCAGTATGAAATATGTATTGAAATGATTATTAAGGAAGGCAGGATGAGCAGAATGTTGATGGGAATGTGTGTAAAATTTTACATGACTGAATATATTATGTAATTTAGCAATAAATTGCCAAACATCGGCTTACATATATAATAGGATGCAAGAGTATTTGTGTCATCCTAAGCTCGTATACTATTTATGCTTGTATGCGTGAAGGATTTCTTAATTACTTTCGGAAAATATTCGAAAGGATCAAAACATTTTCAGATGTATGAAAATTATTCTGATTGCAGAAAGACATCCCAGAATTTCTATATAATCTAATACAGTTTAGGTTAATCCCATTAAAAATGTTCATCTAAATTAGCGGCAAATATCTTCACAGTTAATTTTTTTGCATTTGACTAGTTAATATTTTGGTGAATAAAAAAAAATAACCAGCAGAAAAGAAATAATAGGTATTCAAGCTTAGTGAAAGCTAGCCCACTGGATGTCCTTTCTAATTACATTCTGTTAGGCTAGTAACTCTGTACAATATGTACAAAATCTTTACAAAACATTAAGAGCAATAATCCGATGAGTGATTACTTGGGTTATACACTCGGAGCAGTCCTATTTACGATTTTACCGATGCAAGGCATTTATTCGTCTAACACAGGCGTGTCAAATAGGCACCCCGCGGGCGCATGCAGCCCGGCAAGACATAGGTTAGGACACGCGAGATATTTTAAAAAAAATTTCACAAAAATATAAATTAATTATTTTAAAGTAAATTTTATATTTATTTGTATTCAGTTTAGTTTTATGCAGTTGCAGTATACAGGTTAAATTATCATTTCAGTAATTTTTAGTTTAGTGACTGAAACAGGGAGAAAATATCGGATTAAATTAAGTCGATCAAATCTAATTTATTGCATTTAGGATTTTCAAACACATTGCGGGGACGATGCTGCGGAGGAAAGTGCGAAGGTACCTTTCCATTTGATGTTTGACACTGGCGCAGGGGCGGATTTCCCTATAGGCCGAGTAGGCCCGGGCCTAGGGCGGCAGATTTAGGGGGCGGCAAAACTTGGTGATTTTTTCTTGTAGTTGTGGGTATTTCATTACATTTTTATACTTTTTCGTTTTTTTAAATAAAATAATTCGTTGGAAAGTGTTATTTTTAATTCTACTCCATTTTTTTCAAATCTACTCCGATTTATGAGGCAGCCTACTCCGCTAATTCTAGCCTGGGGTCCCTTCACTGGATATAGATCATTCAATTTTTCGTGTTTTACAGGGAGTAGGGGGGCGGCAATCTTCCATACGCCTAGGGCGGCCAAGTGATCAAATCCGCCCCTGCACTGGCGGCGTTTCGAACGATTGAGTGGACTTACGTGATGCCAGCGTCAACCAGAAAAAAGTTCAAATTATTCAACTATAAGTGTCAAAGCTTGATATTAATTGGATAAATATGAGTTATTAACTAAATATCTTTTTATGATTTATATAAAAAGTTCTCTAATAGCCATCTATCTTGCTGATATGACCCCGGCCCACACCCGCAAAGTTCCAGAGGGAGCTGTCCTTGCTCCGCTTATGTTCTCCGTCTCCATAAATGACATCGTCATAGCGCTTGGTGACGTGAAATTCCAACTTTACGCTGATGACCTTCAGATTTATGAGGCAGCCGATGTCAGTAACCTCCCATCGCTGATAGACAAGCTCAATCTTACTCTCAATAATATCCCTGGCTGGTGCCTTACCAATGGTCTGGGCCTCAATCCTCCTAAAACTCAAGCTATTAAATACTCTAGCAGAGCCAGTGTTCCCGGATTTGATGATGCCCTCCCGAGCTTCATGATCTGACCATTCCCATAACTAACAGTCTTATCAAGAGTCTTGGCGTCCTCATGGACCCCCAACTTACAAGGCTGCATCATGTCAGCAAAATGTACTCAAAATTTACTACAGGCTCTGGTCTCTATACGCGGTCTCACACCAGCTGTCACAAAACATTAGGCAGTGTTTGGTAATCGCTCTTATCATGCCTCATTTTTACTTTGCCGACGCTGCTTTTTATCTCCTGAAGGCCTCTGAAATCTCTCAAATCCTGCTTCCAATTATCTTCCGTCTCAAGAGGTACTCTCATATATCTCAGCTGCTACAGCTTTTCATGCCTGGCCCTCTTACTAAAATCTTTGAGCTCAGAGTTTTATGTCTGATTCATAAAGGAAGATGGAACCTGCTACCAAGTTGTTCTTATCGAGCAATCTCAATACCTCCAGGCTGGTATCACAACGCACGCTTACTCGGTTTGGATCCACTAATCTAATTGGTCATGGAACCACCCTTTGTAACTCCTTGCCTGAACCTATTAGAAATACGCGCTCTGCAAAATTAAAATTCAAAAAAAAATAAATCAAATAAAATTAAAATTCAAAGTATAAAAAAAAATATTGAACTCACTATTTTAGTTATTATTATACATTATTTTATTTAGTTTAGTTTATATTATTCTTGACATTTCATTATATTACATTACTTTTATTTTACCCTATTGTATTCAATATTATGGTATGTAATGTTATTACCTTATTCATTTTATTTATCTTATATTACTTGTTGCATTCTGTTCATTTCATTCACATAGTCATTTATTTATTCAGTTATATTTATATGTTAACTTATTCCATTCTCATTGTATTTTGCTTTTCTTTGCTTTGCTTTAATTTCAATTTCGATTTCATTTCAATTTTATTTCAAAAATTACTATAAGTCCTTTAATTGTCGTTTATAACTCTACTACTTAATAGTTTCTGTTGCAGCGAGTCTGTTCGTTGTGCTACTTTTGTTGTTTTTCTTAACGTTGTATTCATTCAACTCATAATACTATTATCTATTTTATACTCGTTGTACCTAACGTTGTAACGCAACTTAGGCTGAAGTTCTTTAATAAATGTTTTTTTTATTCTATTTTATTCTATTCTAAAAAATTGTAATTCCAGTAGTATTAATTATAGGGGATCATTCTATTAATAACCTGACTCTACTTGGTTAATTTCAAGCTTTGCCGCTTGAAGTTGGAAAGTTTGAACTTTTTGGTTGACACTGGTATCGCGTGTGGTTGCGTCATCACTTATGACGCTGTGTGAGGCGCCAAGCGTCAATAATAAGCAGATAAAAACACCAGACGATCAGAAATATGATAGAACGCGGAGCGATCTACTTAATCCGACACACGACACATATTTTACAAGTCGTAACAAAGTGCAGTGTTTGCTCTACTGTTTGCGAATGATACTTTGAACCCTAAAGTTGATTTTGGTTGTTATTCATATTAAACTAAAAAGTTATGTAATGAAATAATAATCAAAATTCATGTACAATTAGCAACAAGAGATCAATTGAAGAGGCACACCTTAATTTTCAAGAAAAATTGGAACTACAATATTGGTTGTAAGCGTGGTCTTTGGTTCGTTATTTAAAACACAATATTAAATAATTAATATACAAGTTCTTTCTTCCACTCTAATCATATAAAATTCACAATCATTCAATTAATCAATTCAACTTTAATTATCGCTAATACTGTGCTTTCAATTATCGCAATCCAATTACAACACTTTCGCTTCTTCATTACTTTCAATTGTTAACACTGCAACGTCTAAGACAAAACTCTTCTCCTGGCGGTGTCAACTGTTATATTTACATATACCCTAGAAACTCTCCAGATTATTCTGAAGTGTTCTATTTCCAGAAGCTTCTTGACTACTCTATTCATTCTATCGATTCTCCGAACCTGAAGTTGTTTTCTCTACATTGCCAGTAGATGTCACCAGTTGTCTCTTTCTGTTGCACGTAACAACATTCTTGTGTCCAAAACAAGAATGAATAAAATATTATGCCTGGTATATAGAAACTCTATTTCAGTTGCTAATGTTGCAGCGTAAATCACATCCAGCAAAGAAAGCTGAATACCTGTTCCAAATCTGGAAGAAAGCATTTACATTGTGGCTGGGGGTGCATGCTATGCTTGGTTGATAGGTTGAATGAAAAACATGATTGTAAGACTACGGCTCGAAATATCGCTCCTACTCGAACGTGTTGCTCTAAAAATAAAGCTTCTTCCAGAGCATTATATTTTAAATTCCTTATTGATTAGCTCCTTGTGGAACAAAAGTCCATACGATTTGCAGTAAATGTTCCACATCGAAGCGTTACTCCATCATGAGTTTTTGAAATGCCTCAGAAAACTCTAAGCTTCCTTTGGAACTCACAAGTAATATAGTTCTTTAGGAAGGCAATTAAAATTAAGGAGACTCAAGGAGTCCTAGTGGCCTATAATTTTAAATGTATTGGGCGAAGATTATATACGATATGTATATAAATAAATTTATTGCAATAAATCCTAAAGCTTCAAACTAAAAATTTATTGAAAAACTGAAATTTCTGACTCATATTTTTGCTCCGTAGAGCTAAAAGATATTTTGCTCTTTGGAAAAGCTCCGCTCCAGAGTATTACCTTCAATTGGCAAAACAAAAATTCCAACTGGAACAAAATACATTTCTCTAAGATTTTCCGGTCCCATTCGGAACAGAGCTCAGTGTATCACTATTTCTGAAACGATAGTGCATAGTTTGAAAGTAAAATGTCGCTGTAAATTATACAAAAATTCTTCTGAAGCCCACGAACCGCCATGGCATATTAGTAGAAGTTTTCGTGCAGATCTAAAAAATTAAAGGTAAACAAATCATGCTTAACACTATATTTACGGACAATTTTGCATACCTAGTTTTACTGAAACCCGTCATACTGACGGATATATTAAAATGCATTATTTGAGCAAAATTAATCGGAAAATAAATTTTATAAAAATTGATTATTAAAAAACATAGATTAATATATTTTATAACCCTTTTTATTACAAAACAAAAACATGATTTTCTCAACATATTATATATTACAGTTTTTGCATATATATATCATTTTTTGCGTGCATTTACCACAAACAAACTTTTTACATTTCACAAAAATATTAGTACTTCTGTTTTTCTTATAATATCCGATTTGGCAGGATTTGCACATATTGGACTTATTCTGTATTGATGATAACGGATTGTAAATGTTCCTGGATTCACTTTGATACTCATCGGCAAGTTCTTCAACCAACTGAAAAATAAAATTTTTTCGGGATAAATTTACTCCTGTAGCTTCCTTGTATAGCACCCACGCGTTAATTGTCATCAAATCTAATATGTTGTAAAAAACTTGTAAAGGCCATCTGCGAGATCCTGCTTTGACACTGTATTTTCGTGCCATTTGGTCGCCAACATCAACTCCGAATTTCGTTTGGTTATAAAATTTAACAGTCTCTGGAAGACGTTTATTATTGTCTTCAATTATTACAAATTTATGTCTTGAATTGAGTAGCACAACTTTTTTTCTGGGTTTGCTTTTGTATATAGTTAGAACACAAGACTCGGATTTATAAAGAAGTGTAGAAAACCGTTCCATGTTATATTACTTATTTTTTGCTGGTTTTGGGCAATTCTCTTTTGTTAGTCCGTATAAAACCAACCAAAGTTGTATAATTTGCAAGTAATGTTTTTGCAAGTGACATGCTCGTGAAGAAATTATCGGTAGTTATATTTCTACCTCGTCCTAAATACGGTTCCGCAAGTTTGACTACTATGAACTCGCTCAAGGCTACAGATGCGGCGCGATTTCGTCTTTATTTACCTAAGTAGGGACAGCCATTTATAAGATATTTGCTGTTTACGTCTGCTGCCAACGAAAATTTTATGCCAAATTTATCGGGTATGTTTGTATTGCGTAAAATGACATCTGGCCTTTGATGGAAACAATTGCTCATCAATGGTAATGTTAGCGCCAGGTTTATAACAAGTTTGACTATTTTCAATAAATTTATTCCATGTATGAGAAATTAACGCAAACTTATCAGTTTGCAAACGTTTACTACGTTCAGATCTTTTGTCTAATCGTATGAAGCGGAGGATTTCCATAAATTTGTCTCTGGGCTTCAAAGATTTTGCTTCATAAGCTCCACGCGCATATAAAATTCGAAATGCCTCTATTTCAGTACAAATATTTATATGTTCCAACATACTTTCATCAATTATTAGCTCAAATGCGCTACTGACATTACCTAGCATAACATTTCTCTTGGCGTAGGCTGTCGGTCCTGGCACATCTTTGAATATAGTGAAAGCTGTTGGTCTACCACTGCTTATACCCTCTTGTAGTTTTCTCCATATGGTCCCATCAACGGAAATATCAGTTTTTTTGCCTCGATCTTGGGATTCATCAGAAATTTCCACGTCGCTTTCCTTTTCTAAAAGACTACGCATTCTTTTTCGAGTGCGACATACATTAGAAATATTTTCATTTATATTGTCTGAAGGTTCGATTTCGATGCTTTCATCAGAATCCGAATACTCAACTTCATTCTCGCTTTCACATAGCTCATCCTCATTTCCATCAAAACTAAAGTCAGAAGAGTCCTCATTTATGTTGGTTATTTTTTGTAGCAATTCTGCATTACTATGAGTTCTTTTCATAATTGCCCTATTCAATTTAGGAAAAATAAATAATAATATAAATTAATATTAATTATAAATATACCTATATTTTCAACTTACCCTGCAAAATAATCTATGCTCTCAAAGTAAAGTTGCACGTATCAAAATAATTTTCGACTATAAAATATACCCACTGTTCAGCTAGTCACGTCACTATCAATATGTCGAATAAGAAATATATTACAAAAATGTAGAGTGCTTCATGTAAAACGGGAATTCCCCGAACTGAAATTAAACGAGCGCAAATTCCACGAACTCAAATTCCTTAAATACAGAATGTTATTATTTTATGAATGAAAGAATGTATAAATTTTTTTTTTGCTCAGATATGAGATCAGTTAATCCGTCAATTTGACGAATTTTCGTGAAAATAGGTATACCACATACCGATATTTGAACTTAGGACGTCTAACGGAAAATGAATTACAATAGATATTCATATCAATAAATCAATAATATTCACCATAATTTAAAAAAAAACAATATCTTTAAATTTTCTTCATTTCAACATATGAAATTTCAAATCCGTCAAATTGACGGGTTCCGTAAATCTAGTGTTTTAAATATCACCCTGAAAGATTTATGTAATTTAAATTCTGATTAAAAAAAAACACGCACACAGTTTTATGACTTTCTTATAGATTTCAGATTTCCATAACCTTAACGCTATACACTGAACGAAAAAACACTCCTTCTGTTTGATTATTCAACATGAAATAAGTTCTTTTCAAAATGAAAGCAGAAATTGTCCTACGATCAATGTAAAAATTCATTAAATTAAAGCAAGGCACATACCTGGAATCAATGAAAAACTGTTTTGTTTGCAGCAAATGCAAATAGTAAATAAAATTTCAAATTTGAATTTAATCAGGAAACTCCTTGCCGTACAAATATTTAAGTTTTTTAAGTATACCTACATGTAAAAAAGATCAGTCCTAGACATTTTCATTGTAGTTAAAAGTTCTTCCGAATATAAAATCCTATGAATTTGGTAAGAATCAATTTAAATGTCCAGCGGACAGATCTAGAAATAGTTGTGAAAGATCACTTTACAAATAAACATGTACAGGGAGGTGACAATACGAAATTACATACAGGCATTCATATAGGGCAAGGCTTCTATGGGTCGCGACCCCAAATGGGGTCGCTTAGTGAAATCTTGGGGGTTTAATAAATTCAATTTTACAACTTTTTGTGCAATTTTTAATTTGATATTTTTGTATGTTTTTAAACAAAAATTTAAACTATATTGTTACCTAATCAATAAATCATCACAAAATATTTATATATCTTTATTTTATATTTTTTGGGTTGCGAAAAAAATCACAATCATAAATATAGCGTCGTGAATGAAAAAAGTTTAACAAGCCCTGATCTAGGGTACCTGTCATAAGAATTAAACCAATTCTAGGTTATTTCCTTGTTATACCCCAGATGAAATCATAGGGTATACTAATGCCGATTTCCATTGATATTTTAAGAAAAGTGCACGTCAATCAGTAAAAAACGAGTTCAATGGAACAACTTTTGACGCGATGAGAACGTATAGTAGCTCATATCCGTGTAATATGTCAGATTGAAATTTTCTGGAAAAAATAACATCACGAGAAACGTAAAAATTATGAAAATTGTAATTTAAAAGATTTTGGCGTGATTGCGGATGAATTTGGTAGAGTAATAGTTGGAGATTGATATGTAATGCTCAATGACATTCAGATGTGACATTTCTCATGTAGATGTGTGCGTTTTTCGGTGTAACACTGCCGATTTTTCCGATGTAGCACCAGACTCATTTGACGTACACTTTTTTTTAGCAGTTCAGGTCAATGGAACAATTTCGGTGTAACACTGCAAGAAAAGTGTAACACTTCTGCTAGAAAACATGATCAATGGAAATCGGTATAAGTTTGTCATTCCATTTCTAACGCACAGAAATAATCCGTCTGTCCGTCCTCACGATACCTCGAGAGCTCCTTTTATTTGACGTACACTTTTTTTTAGCAGTTCAGGTCAATGGAACAATTTCGGTGTAACACTGCAAGAAAAGTGTAACACTTCTGCTAGAAAACATGATCAATGGAAATCGATATAAGTTTGTCATTCCATTTCTAACGCACAGAAATAATCCGTCTGTCCGAAATTTTGCAAACGGGCCTTTTAAAAATAAATTAATTTACCCCCTGATTCTACATAAAAGATAAGAGCCCTTATCCTTTTAACTGGGCTGTGAAAGCCCCATTGGTATTCTACGTAAAGAGATAAGAGATGTCAGACGTCAGCTGATCTCTTACATTTGTGGAGATTTTTTTTAAGAGATTTTGTATTCCAGCAAACGAAAATATCTGACCAATATCTCTTAACATAAGAGCTCCTCACCGAGGTACGCTTGAATCTCTTATCGTGATAGTCGCAGAAATTGTTTTGTTAAAATACCTAAATGTTGGATAAAAATTCTGTAAAATAACTACATACTTATATAATTCGTATATATTAATATTATATAAATATGTACAAGTTTGTGAAATATAAAATAATTATACAATTTGAGCCATGCACAGAGGATAGTTCTGAGCAATATGAGAGACGATTTGACTCACTTTGCTATTTCTGAGGCTGTATAGAATTTCAGAATGCTAAAATCTTTTGCCTTTAAAGTGATAGAAATCATAGCCTTACGATAATCTCCATTACTCGACAATATTATCGTCACTTTAAAGTTTTGGTAACAATTAATATTTTTCCTACAGGTTTATACGAAAATCTTGTTGGACGTAACGACGGCTCTTTACCTGCTATTTGGGTATTAAAATAATAATTCAATTACCATTACGTGCTGTGAATTTATCATACAATTGTTATTTATGTCGATAATTGTAACTTGATTAAAGACACACATTAGCTAGTGTGGGTCGGTCATATTCCCATCATCGCCTCGCCCAAAACATTACTTCTTCTTCTTCTTCTTTCTTGAAAAGTAAACGTCTTTAAAAACTGAAATATTCTCAAAACCCTCTTACACCCTGGACACACATCACGAACTAATGAATCATTTGTATTAACTATTCATTAAAATGCCGTGTGGCACATAGTATACGTCATTATAGCTCGAAAATCAGATGATAATGAAGTACACAAATGAAGTGTTTTCCTCCTTCATTATAGCTATAATGAGGAAAAATGTGCTAGATTTGGCATATAATGTAAATCTGGAGCTCCGCTGTGCATCTGCCGATTTGAAAAATAAGAAGAAGAAATGCAAAGAAATGAAAATCACAAATTATATTATCAATATTTTTTTAAATATAATGTTTTTCTCATTTGCAAATTGTTAAATTGAAAATAAAATAAATGAAAACAAAGTTTATAGCGTTAATTCGATCCATATTGCTTCTTTAATGTGATAAGTTTATCAAAACCAGTTTGACAGAACAACTTAATTAAAGAAATGGCTGTGTGTCTGCAGTTTATAATGAATCATTATAGACTAATGAGTCGTTAATTATTTCTTCATTAAGAGTGCTGTGTGTCTAGGGCATTAACCTCTTAAAGTTAATATTTCTCCACAAAAATTTATGTAGAATACTAATTCTGCTAAAATCTCTTACTTGCTAAATTTAAGAGGTTAAAAGTCTTTTGTGTAGAATCGGGGGGTTAAGTTCGAAAATGGAACAAATCGAGTAACTTCTTCGTAAGGCTGCCATACAAAAATTTCGTTTTTCACTATATATTTGAACACGTTGCTGTAGAGAGATCAAATGTTTTAAAGGTCTTTTCATAGCTTCAAAATTTGACTAACTCGGGTAACCCTTTCTTGGTGCTGCCATATAAAAATTTAGGTTTTTTACGTATACTGTAAAAACGATCAGTCCTAGACATTTTTATTGTACAGTAAAGTTCTGTAGATTACGAAATTGGTTAGAATCATTTTTACTATTCGAAGAACCGCTCTAGAAACACATTAGAAAAACAACCACTTTAAAAATCAAATTTGCACAGATGGCTGACCATACGAAATTACATACGGGCATTCATCTAGGATATAGTAAGAATCGGGCTTACTAATTCCAGCTTATTTCCTTATTTTTGTTCTGAATTTGTACTTGCTCGGTAATTTAGACTCTTGAAATAGATTAATAAATAGAGAAAAATAACTTAAAAGGAATAACAAAATAATTATGTATATAATGGTGAAAAAAAAGAAACACTTGCAAGTAATTGGTTTTTTTTTATCATTTCGCATTTTAAATTTATAGCAAAACAATATTATTTAAAGAAGAAGAAAAGTTAAAATTGGTACTAGATTAAGTTTGCTGATACTCTAAGCCTAAATAGCCTAAATCAACACCCATCAATATAGATGTCATTGAATTAAAAATATTGACTCATAAGAATGTTGAAGAAAAAATTTTTTTCGCATTTCTGCAGCAGATAATTAGGAGGTAAAAATAGTTTTAACCGATTTCATAAGTTTTTTCAATCTGAAGAGCTTTTTAATGTACATACATTAAAAACGCTTAGGACTGATAGTTTACCTATGATATATAAAAAAAAAAATCTAATTTTTAATGATACTTCTAGGGGATTTTCCGATTTAGCTCATTTTTGTGGTAACATCTTGAATTTTAACATAAATATTTGCACCAAAAACCCCGATCGTCAAGCACAGATGAACAGACGATCTGATATCAAATATAATCTTGGTTCTTAAGGAAACATAAAGTAATCTATCAAAACCAAATACAGATTTAAGAAATATCAATGACGTTTCGTTTACATATGTATGTAAAGATTTTAATATTTCCGGGCATAGTGAAAATAACTCTCTCAGAGCCAATACTTTTTTGAAAAGAAAATAATAATAGCAGGCAAGAACCAGACCGATAATTCAGTTAAGGTTATCATTAAGAGAAAAAACAAAAATTAAACACGAGATTAAGTGAAATTGCGAATTGGGGGTGTTAAAGGGTTGAAAATGGTTTTTTGCGATCTTCGGCGAAATGTGACTTCCTAACGGAAAATATTCATGGCGAAAGTTATAGATAATAAAAATATGTAAAACTTTTGTATAAGGCATTTTTCAACATAACCTCAAATATATTTTTCGAGAAAATGGCGGAAACCGATTTTTGAGTAAATAACAAATTACATGAAATTTTGTGAAAATATACAATTTTCTGATTTGAATAAGCCCAATTTTTACGAATCTGGGAAGCGTGTAGTTTCCGATTTATTTAAAATTTTTGAAGAAAAAAACCAAAATCTTCAACGAAAACCTTCATTGGTGTTTTTTTTCTATTTAAATATTCTATCTGGGCTCATTTTAATCATTAAAACGTCTTGTCTTAAATGGCCTCTATACATACATGTTGATGGTTTATTTTTGAACAAACCGCTTTAAATTAAGAAAAACCAAAAAAATGACTTTTCGGATCACGAATTTTTCAATTTTCTTTTTTTATGATTTTCAATTCTTTTTATTATTTACGTAAATAATGGATATAGACTCTTTCCTAACTCTGCATCAATAATCTCTTCCAAATCACTCACGTCTTCAAATATTTCTTTATCTCTATTTGACCAGTTTTCATTACAATTACTGCATAAATTGGTACATTTTAAGCCGTGTTTTCGGCAGTCACATCTTTGTTTATTACAACCACTTTCATAGCTGCAGCTAATACTTTTTAATAATATTTCGGGAATTAATTCTGAACTGTCTGGGATAAATTTGGACACGAGTCTACCTAGATGTTTATTCCAGCCCCATTGAATAGCTTTTTTGTTATCGGGCGTGTTGTTCAAATTACCAAGTCAAACTTGCAATTAGGAATAAACTCTAACACGAATTTTTACGAGAGAAAAAAATAAAAAACTCAAAAATCGGTTTCCGCCATTTTCTCGAAAAATTGGAGGTTATGTTGAAAAATGTCTTATACGAAAGTTTTAGATATTTGTATTATGTATAACTTTTGCCAAGAATATTTTCCTTTAGGAGGACACATTTCGCCGAAAATCGCAAAAAACAACTTTAAACCCTTTAACACCCCCCCCCCCCCCCCCCACCCAAATTCAAAATTTCACTTTATCTCGTGTTTAATTTTCGTTTTTTCTCTTAATTATTCGTCTGGTCCTTGACTGTTATTAATTTTTTCCATTTTTTTTCCACCAGTCTAGTATAAGAATTTAACTTTTAAAATAGTACCTATGTCGTTAACTATTTTTAAAATCATCTGAAACACTAACGAAAACTACTTTTCGAATAGTACTTTAAAATTCATGACATGACTATTCCTCTTCATTCTCTCTTTGTCATCTTATGATTTAGACTTGTCAACTGGTCCTTTCAGTTGTAATCCCTTCTCATGAAATCGTTTCCAATGTAATGTTTCAGTCCACTTTCATAACAGCATCCTGAAAAAAATTCAGCTGAACTTTCATTCGCCTGTACATGTTGAGGTCTATATTTCTTCCAACAACGTAGTGATTTCCCTTCAGCATTGCTTGCATGTGAAATAATGATGTCGGTCATAAGAATGTCAAATCCGCTTAGATGATGGAATGTACAAAAACAACTTCTGCATATACCGATGCATAAATAGATAGACAACACTATATCTAAAAAAAAAGAATACACATATATATATATGAGTGTAATCCTTATGTAGAAGCATCAGAACGTATCCTCAAAAGTATGAGAGCCGCTTTCATGGGAATTGCTATCATAAATTACCAACGCTTGCAAATTCATTGTGGTCCACGGAGTCAGAGATAAAAGATTTGCGTTTTACACAGAGCCCCCTATATCCTATGGGACTTAGATGAAAGAAGGAGTAAAAATCACTGAGATAAGATTTTTGAATGTTGAATGCATTTTAATATTGGTGAGTGTATTCGTATAGCTTTCATGATCAATGATTTCTGTTGTACATACATACGTTATTTTTTTAAGGGAGTTCTACTGAAATTGTGATGTTTTTTGAACTTTTATACATGCTGTAGCACATATTACATAGTTACTCATTTTTGATATATTATACCAAAGAATACATGATAAGGACTCACATTTTTCAAAGCACTAGTATATGAATTACTTTTCAGGCATGAAATGCTGAGGCAATCTTTTAGAGAGCAATCGTCCACTATAAAATTACTTTGCCAAATATGAAAATAGTTTAAAATGCTGCTAAGGAAGGTGATGTATGCCGTACAAGCTATATGAGATTGTAGAGTAGTATGTAAATAGATAAGTATATGAAAATGAGGAGTTATTTCGTTATGGTGTGAGTGTAAGAACATTCCAAAATTCCCACCTACTCCTTAGAGGGACTGGAAGTTATAGTATAAATTTGAGTCAAATGTTTCGTTAAATAAGTAACTCTTGGTCATTCTATGTATTTACAAACATCCATGGGGGCCTCCAAGATTTAATGGTGCACTTTAGGTATACGGTTAAAAATTCGAGGCCTATATTAAGACTTTTGGGTTTGCATATAATTCCATTTCGAAAAAGTTTAAAATTATGAACATATACAAAATTTAAAATTATTAAAACGAATTAGTTTTAAATTTAAACTAAAGTTTTCTCAATTTGAGTCAGTGAAGTTTAAGTTTTGGAGCAAATTTTTTTTTATTGTTTTCATTGTAGTAGAATTCTTCTAGAAATTTGACATGGGAGGAAAATTTTTATTGTTTCAAATTTATTGATTTACGAGTGCTCTATGTGTATACTTATAAATAAATATAAAATTATAGATACGACTGTAAGATAAGAATAAGAAAATATTTATTGTGTTTATAGTACCGACATTTGCATATACAGGGTGTCCCGTAAGTCGACGTCCAGCCGGCATCGGGTGATAGACCAAATCATAATAGTTACCAGAAAAATATAAAAACAAAAAACTAAGTCATGTATTTTTTAAATTATAGACATTCCTTTTGTTTTCGAGAAAATTTTCACCCTGTGATGGTTTTTTAGCTCCTGTTGCTACAAATCTTGACTTATTTTCAATTTTTTTTTTTTTTTTTGTAACCTGTTGTTTTATGTTCTAAGCCAACTGCTCTAGCTTGGAAGAAAATGTCACATTTTGCTGAACCAAGAATAGAAAATATATACATACTTCGCCCAACTGAAAAGAAAATGTACTACGCCAGGATTATTTCTTAGATTACGGAAGAATAATTTTCTTCAAGAAACCAAGTTTCGAAAAATATCTTTTTATCTACTAAAAATGATTCTAGTGTACCCAAAGCTTGCCTTAAGACCGTAACTTTAAGATTCTAGTTTGAGTGAGATGGATATTCATTACATGATGTGTGAGTAAGACAAAAGAAATGTCTATAATTTAAAAAATACATGACTTACATTTTTTTTTATTTTTTTCTGGTAACTATTATGATTTGGTCTATCACCCGATTCTGGCTTGATGTCCTTTTAATAATGTCTAAAATTCTTATGTTCAGATATTGTCTCCTTTGAAAATTTCGTGTCATTCGTTTTCCATTTATTCTCATTTTGTCTTCGTTTGTGCTTTAATTGTTCATTGTACCTATTGACTCCTTCAGCATATTAGATTAGTTAGAATCCAAAAAATTGCCTTCATGAACAAATTAAGCACTCAACGCTAAAGCGGCCTAAGCCATAAAATTCCATAAACAAAGCTGAAAACATATAAAAACCGCATTTTCAAAATTAATAAATGACAAAAATTGCCCTTAGCTGTAGTTTGAGCCATCCTTAAGTAATGGTAAAAAGTTTCTTCCACACTTACAAAAACAACAAAACGAAAAACTATATGCTAGAACAGCCGAAGTAACCAAATTATCTCTATTGTAAAAATTTGTGGCTTGAGCCCCTTTAGCGCTGAGTGACTCCAATATAAATTTGCTTCGTTTAAAAATCATAGAGTAATCTTGTTTCTTCCTGTTTGGTGGCATATAGGAGTTTTGCCTCAGATCAATTTAATCTGTTTCAAGCGTTTCAAGTGTCTACGGCAGGCAGAAACCAAGCCGTACTGAAGAGTATACGGCTTCTGTCGATACGAAACGCTTAATTTTTGGGTGTATTTGCGAAGCGCACAAGCCATAAAAAAACACTTCTCCTAGCGCACAATTGTTAAGGGATTACGCATTGTTTTGGAAACGCGCGGTTAAGGTCAACGCATTGTTATAGCACGTATCTTTACCTGATCTATGATCTTTACCTGATCTATGTAAGTTAAATTAAGTTTTTTAAACCACTAATATCAATATGAGGAGTACGCTCCGCGCCAAGCGCAAAGAAACACACGAACAGGCAGGCAAGCCAACACACACACACACACAGGCAGCCTGCCTGTGTGTGTGTGGGTGTGTTGGCTTGCCTGCCTGTTTGAGTGCGTGTGTGTGCCTACCTGCCTGTGTGTGTGTTTCTTTGCGCTTGGCAAATACACCCTACGTGGGTATATTACTTAGGGCAGGTAAAGATACGACCTAAAACAATGCGTAATCCCTTAACAATAGGTGTGCGCTTCGCAAACTATTTTTGAGTAGATTAATTTTGGGTTGTGCGCTTCGCACATATACCCTATTTTTTTCTTTTTTCAGCCCACTGCGGGTTACACAGGTTCGATTCGTTTCGAATTAATCTGATTTTTTCAATTTTTTTAAATAAAATTTTTCTCAATTTTTTCATTTTTTCATTTCTTTCCATTATTAGGGTTCCCTATTACTAAACCTCCGCTGTCCGCCAGTTCGTATGTCTGTCTGTCAGCGGGCTGTATCTCGAGAACTGTATTAGGTAGATAGTTGAAATTTTCACAGAATGTGTATTTCTATTGCTGCTATAATAACAAATAATAAAAATTAAATTAAATTAAATTAAATATTAAAGTGAGTCCCCATACAATAAACATAGTGTTAAATCTTGTACGATGGTACGGAGCCCATCGTGTGCGAGTCCGACTCGGACTTACCCGATTTTTTTCTATTTTTCATTTGTTTTTCTCCAGTCCCTATTGACTATTTGAGACCTGGTGAAGAGTCAAAAGCAAGACTTGAAATTTGCCACCCAAAATCAAATGGGTTGTGTAATGGTATAACATGTAAAACAAAAACAAAATCATGTTTGCTATTATGCCGCATAATCCAAAAAATGTCATCTTGAACAAATATAATCAAAGGGGGAAACAGATCTTTGAACGCACTCTGTATATAATCCAATAAGGGCTGTATTGCCACAATTTTTGAGACAGGATATTAATGAATTTTCTTAAAATCTTGATATAAAACTAAATATTTTTCTCACACTCGACAACGGTAGATTCAGCTCATTCCATCACAATAAGAGCGCCCTATACCATCGCCTCATTAACCCATATTACGTCTAAAATTAGTTTGTCCACAAACGAATCCTACTTAATCGCCTTCTCATTTCACTTCACATTGTACAAACAAGCATACAAGAACTGCTCATTTAATACTGTTTGACAAAATACAAGAGAACATTTCAACAGTTTTATATAAATCCTGATAATATTGATTATTATTTATAATCCGATACAATCACAACATAATAAATTACCATTTGTGTAGTCAATCGAGCGGAAAGGAAACATAATTTACAGAACATTTCTACATGTTAATTGCTCCTTTGTGCCAACTTAATTAATAATTTCGGAGGGAATTAAATCGTTGGGGTAGTAGAACTGTATATGTACATTGTACAGTATTATGTGAATCTGACTGGTGAAGCGCTACATGTAATTAATTATATAATTTATATACCCACACCAGAATGTTTCTGTGTTTGAATGACCTAGAAATATTAATTCCGTAAGCAGGCATAGTTTATTAATAAAATATACGATATAAGCCAAATGTAATCGTATTTATGACTGTACAATATATTTTACATTTTGGGGAAAAAAATACTGTTAGTGGTGCTGGGTCGAAAGCTTTTTGTTGTTGTTTTTGCATTTTTGTATTTTGTAAGTTCATTGAAATTATTTTCAAATAAATTTTAGACTAACAGACCACTTTAAACTACACTAAACATACTGTTACGAGAATGGCCTTAGTTTGTTATTTAAAACACAATATTTCAGATATAGTTCAAAAGTTCTTTCTTTATTTAATTTTACTGTTTACTCTCACAAATTCACAAATAATTATCAAATCAACTCTTTATTTATCGCTAGTACTGTACTTCTAATTATCGCAATCCAAATAGTTTACTTCGTTCACTTCGCTGTCTGAAATAATACTCCGCCTCCTAGCTGTCAGAGCGCCGTATTTATACTCTACGAATTATCCTAGAACCTTCCTGAATATTCCGTTCTCCGAACCCAAAGTTTACTAAGATGACACTAACCTAAAGTTGCTTCCATTCCTAACAGATGTCGCTTGATTCACTTTGTGGCACGTAACAATACGTAAAAACTTAATAATATAACAAAAGATATTTAAAACACCTATCGGAACATCCTATTTTTCCAAAATTATGGTGGGGATACATAGGCGATATATTTGCAATAACAAAAAGATCCAGGTAGACAAAACTTTCTAACTTTCTGAAACAGCACGCATCTATTACATTTATGGTGGAGTTGAAAGCGAGGGAGAAGTTACCACTTTGGAATTCGAATTGACAATAATAGAAGAAAATAAAGAAATGTTGCTCAATATTGTTACATCCGTTCTGGTCTTATGGTTCTAATTGCTTTCCCAGAACCTTTATAATTCGTACAGGAGAATGCCAACTTTTCATACAACTGTAGGCCCGACACCTGCAGACGTGAGATATGTCTTAAGCGATGCATTATGATATTCTGAACATATTTTATTAGCAATGTTTATTTCTCTCCAGTCGGGGAAAACTTTGGTGATCGGATGTAGCTTGAGTGACTTTATTGGGTGAAAAAGTGTACTTTTCTACTTCTCGTCGTGGAAAATGACTTCATATGAGAAAAATGTTCACAACAAAACACTAATGGCCGTGATAGAAGGAACTGCAAAAATATATGCGAAATGTAATAGTTTGTGTGTATGTGAACCAAGTGCTTGAAAATGGGATTTCCGGCTACAAGAAAAAAGTACACTACTCGATAGTACTCGACGAGACCTTTAATTTGATATAAAACATGAGGTATTGGAACCAGACCCCTCCAGCCGAGGGTTCTTACTACCCCCCACCTTAAAGGAATGCAGCGAAAAAATTTCTTCTACGAATTGTAGCTAATAATGCGCTGAGACCAACAGTAAAACCCACTTTCCGATCGGACATAATCCTACCGAGCTAGATCCGATCTCACGTGCGAAAAATCTAGTACTTCAGTTTGAATAAAAAGAAGGAAATACTAAAAAGTGAGTATTGGTATGGCTATAAATAACTATTTAACTTTTCGAGTATAGGAGTGTGGGTACTCAAACTTCTTCTCAGGACTAAAGGAATTTGATTCTGTACTAGACTTTCCAAAATGTACTAGATTAAACTTTAACCGCCCTCCACCCAGCTTTCCTCCGCTAGATAAAAATAAACTTTGTTAAGAAAAATTGTTCAGGGTATCCGGCGTTTTAAATAAGTCTTACAGGCTATTTAACAGTGGTTTTTTTTTGTCATTACTTTTGTACGTAAAGGATCTGGAGTAGGTGAATAATTAACTGGAACCGTTAAAATTACTTATTAAGTAATATTTTCTTTCTATTTCGCGTAGGAAATTGGTTCTACCACGTTTGGCTTAACCTTAATCTACTAATTTTAATCTATTTTTCTATCCTATTAGATGATGAAAGCGTTGGGTTTACAAAATTCGTCATTACGTTTGTAACACATAGAAATAATGATGGTAGAGAAAAATGAATTGAACACCCACGTATAAAATTTAATTTTTGCATGTCCTCCTCACGATAACTCAAGAAAGCGTTTTTTTAGAGAGCATATTTTTTAAAAAAATTGTAGAATTAAGTTCGAAAATAGGACAAATTAGGTAACACCATAGGGTTGCCATACAAAAATTTCGACTTTTACTACACGATAAAAAAATTATCCCTAAAGTGATTGGCAACAATTTCTGCCACAAAGTTTAGGTATTTTTCGATAAGATTAGGGAAAGCTCTATCTTTGAAAACGTAGACTAGCCTTTTATCCCTAAAATGCAGGTAGGTTTTTGCCTTAAAATGTAGGGAATATTCCATAAAATGTAATGGTTTATAACTAAACCTTTAAAAACAAGAATGAGCTGAACACCTCATCTCTTATGTACCATACTACATATATGCTTTTTTCATTAAAATATGTAGGTAGTATGAAAGTTAGTGTTGTGGCGCTGGGCATGCTCAAACAAAATAGTGAAAAACAATATATGACTTAGCAATATGTATAAGGCGCTTCGTATCAACAGGAACCAATACTCTTCAGTACGACCAGTTCTTGCCTGCCGCAGACGCCAGCAGAAAATCCAACTGAAGAGTATTGGTTCCTGCTGATACGAAACGCCTTATACAAATTGCTATCTGCGCCACCTGCAGGTGCTACAGTGTCCATTTTGGTACGAAAACTTTAATGCATCTAAACAAATCGGGCCGTAAATATAAATGACTCCACCGCAAAAACGTACTGGCGCCAGCATCCGCCAGCAAGCGTGCCTGGGCTTCTAAGACTTTTATCTCGTAACCACATCATTTACTATAAAAGCATTCCAATTGCTGGCGACAGCTGGCGTTAGCTGGCGTTAGCTGGCGTAAGCTGGCGTAAGCTGGCGTTAGCTGGCGTAAGCTGGCGTTAGCTGGCGTTAGCTGGCGTAAGCTGGCGTTAGTTGGTGTTAGCTGGCGTAAGCTGGCGTAAGCTGGCGTTAGTATTACTAGGAAAATATGTCACCGCAGCCTAAGTGTTCCATAAAAAAGTATAATACTTATTTTATTGGATGTTCTCTTCCTTATATCCGAGAAAGTATAACATTTCGAGAATCTTACGTACTATATAGGTTTTCTGGTGCCAAATACTTAAATTCATTGATTTGGGGAAATTAAGCATTTTCTTTTTCTATCAGAGAAAATTAGATTTATTTTTAGGAAAAAATATGTCTTAAATTTAGAGAATTGTCACACTTTCTTTACAGTGTATTTATTTGGACACTGTATGTAAGATGCCGCCCCTCAACTCCCTGTAAAACATGAAAAGTGGAAACGAAAATACCAAATAATGATGATGATCCAAAATTTTCATAATTATTGTAATCTTCATACGTGTAAATTTTTTTTCACGGTGCTATGGACACATTTTTAAATTTTTAAACATTGACGTATGGGTTCGCAGAGGACGAGACTACTAAAAAAAAAATCTCACCAAATTTTGCCGCCCTAGGCTCAAACTTACTCGGCCTATAATAATTTTAGTTCGAAAATGAGACCAATCGCGCAACTCCTCCGTAGGGTGGCCCGTATATTTGGATAATTTCTGAGAACGCGTTTACCTTGAAAGCTAAAATTTACTACATGGTGTTTTCATAGCAATACTAAGTAAAAATTCTTGGTGTTGCCATATAAAAATGTATGGTTTTTACCTATACTGTAAGAACGATTAGTCCTAGATGGTTTTATTGCCCTGAAAAGTTCTTCTTCCTGCTAAAAAAAAGGACCTCTCACCATAAATCCTTCCTTTTCTCTTAATGAAAGGCATCAGTGCTCGGTGAGGTAAGCTTTTCCGCTGGTCCATAGATAGCAAGGCAGATCCAGCATGTGCTAGGAAAAGGCCGGACAAGTCCATAGAAAGTATTCGGTTTCCTCAGGCTCTCCTTCCACAGGTCGAACAGATTTTCAAGACTGTCAACAACTCTCAACCTTGTTAGATGAGCGTGAAGTAAGCTGTGGCCAGATATAATGTCAACTAGAGTGTTGCATTGTTTTCTTCTGAGCGCCAATAGAAAGTCAGTGAAATTCGGATTAGGCCCATCAAGAAAAAGTCTTGGACACTTGCAAGTGCTCAGTTTTGCCCATCGCTGCTGATTCTTCATGCAAACATTCATTTTTATGAGAGACCTGATCAAAGGTTACAGCACGTTCTTAGTTCAAGGAAGGGAGAGCTTAGAGCTGGTCCTGGATAGGAAATCAATCCTCTCATTTTTCATGTTCCCCATGTACCCGGGTACCCACTGTAGAGACACCGTATTATGAGACAAGCTTATTTTAGTGAGTTACAATTTGCGTAAGTTTAAAGATGACACACATCAGAATCTCCGCCACTCTTCTCATAAACCCAAATCTCTTTCCTAGCTTCTTTCTGTCATACTGCACTTTGTATCATAGACAGACCCGGACATAAAGACCCATGGCCCCTAGACAGTTAACAGAGTCAGGGCTCCTTTTTTAAATAATTCAATAAAACAAAAAATGTTACCATTGGTTTGGTTTTCATTTATTTAACGTATATCGATCTTAGATAAACAAGCAGACTTAGAAATAGCACAAATTAGTACGAACTATATGCAAAGAAAATTCGTTGATTGATAGATTGCCATGCGACAAATTTTCTTCTTTGCACAGGAACAGATTATCTCATTATAGTCCACAGACTGCATTATTTCTGACTCTATGAACCGCACAGAGAACAAGTGAGCCTGATCTCTTCTGTTGTGGATCTTAAATAGTCATTCACTTATTTTAGCGCTGAAAACGACCGTTTTTCCGAGCAGTTTGATCCTGGTGTACACAACAGCATTCGTAGCGCTATTTGCCCATTTGGATAAATATCCAAAAGGCGATTTTTCTAGGATGTACTTGTATAACTCAAGTTCTCGTAAGCAGAACCACACCTTTTTAGTTGAAAATGGTAACTCTGTATCCATTCCTGTCGGATTGTGCGACTTGGATCTCGCTCCCCTTTACTTCATCAATCTCGTTTCCCTTTACTTCATCAATCTCGTTTCGTAAATCCGACCTTCTATGCAGGAACAATAAAGTGAATTGATTCTTTTTAATGTTCGCTATCTTATGTCCTCCATGTGTACCGTTTCGACCCCTGGCGGGACCTCCTACAAGGTTGGGCCTCTAGTCAACAGCCTAGTTTGTTTAAACAGAAGTTCGCCGTTGATCACAGAATATCACCTGAGTTTGGCTTAATAATGCAAAAAAATATATATACTTGATTGGGAGCTGAATATCAGCGCAAAGAGTGTAAGGACACAAAGAAGCCTTCTTAGTAATTGCATCATCAATCTAACCTAATCTCGCCTAACCCACCTCTATGATTCCTTATCTCTTTGAAATTGTAAAAAAGTAAAGTAAAAAAGTAAATCGTTTTTTATGCACATCTTGAAAATTTAATATTTTTTTTATTATTCATAATTACTATCTATACAGCTTTAAACACATAAAATCAGTAATAAGTGTTGAAGATGTTCGCAATCATCCTTTCCTTGTCAATTAAAATTAAAAGAAACTAGGTAAGGGCGTCAATTTCAAGGTTACTCGTATTTCATATTTTCCCACAGACTCAGAAATTTTTCCAAACTTGTGGAATTATTATACTTACAACAATTTTTCACTTCAATTTAAATGAAAAAGGATTCTATGTAAGTATATGACTGAAACAGGGACATAAAAAACATTATGCTGTAATTAAAGCAGTAAATCATAACGGCAAGGTTTTAATTAAACCTGAGTCTGGAAAAATGCTTCTCTCCTGTGGGGATATTTCGTTTTAAGCATTACATAACAAATCCCAAAGGATTATAAATTTAGATAAATTTCATGATTATGTCGGTTCCGTTGAATTATATTTGGTATTAACGCAAATGTTCTGAAATTATGAAAAGAGAATTTTTTCCGACGTTAACGATAAGACGCACACAAAACGCAATTTGTTCTTGTTTTTTTTTTTTTTGTTCTTGTTGCTGTCTTTGGTTTGGATCCATTATATCATTTTATTTAATTATACACATACGTACTCGCCTCGTATATATATATGCTATAGCATTTTCTGCAAATCTAATGAGAAAATCTGTGAATATGAGATTTTATCAGAGTTCAAAAGGAATTAAGAACCTTTTTCCTGTCTAAATGAAATATTTTCCGAAATTTGAAAGCTTATTAAATCCAATTCACATAACTTAATTAATGAAATGAATTCCTGATATTGTATCTAAGAGATTTTTTCTTTACTCTCTATATATTCCTATTAATTCACCATCAACCATATTTACATACGAAGTGCTAATTTTCGTCGGCAAGGCAATGTTTTGTACATTACTCAATCCTTAATATTAGTAACAAAACAAATTAACTAATTGGAAATTAAATAATTAATAATTAGATAAAAAAAAAGCAGGAAACTTATATTTATTTTAAACTAACGGAGCCCGTGTTGCCCGGCAATAATATTGATGCCTAAACGGGTGAGGGTGTGGGTTGAAATGGTGGGGTGGTTAAAAATGCATAATATCTAAGCTATCATCTGATTTGATCGCGTGATTTCGTACTCTAGCGTTTCAATCTGTATGTGGACCTGTATTTGCAATTTTTATAAAAACGCCGTGTACAAAATATGAGCTCGACGCCTTCTCAGGCAGGCTCCAAGTATAAAATGAAAAAGCAAAGTTTTGTATAGGAACACCAAGAAGGGGTTACCTGATTTAGTCCATTTTTGAAATTTTATTTACCATTTCTACGAAAATACCATGTACCACATGAAAGGCGTATTTCTTTTATCAGGCCGGAACGAGAATGAGAATTGTCTGCACTTTTTGACATTTCCGAAGGAATTAGTGGAATGGCTTATAAAAAAGAAATACTTTGGAACGATTAATATAAGTATTGACATTTCAATCGAAGAGCGTGCAATGGATATTTTTGTTAAAAATTTAATCGTAGAAGTCGCAGGTAGTGATGAGAGCGACGATGAGCTTCTTCGTCGAAGGCGCCAAAGACGTAAAATAATTTTAGAAATGCTACCGGAAAGAAGGAAAATTCCCAAAGTATAAACATGTACTCGACTCGTATATGGCAACGGTATTAAGATAATTTAATTTAGAGTTAAAAAGTTTTATTACCAGCTCATTTTAGGTTGAAAGATATCAACCAGATATATTTCAATCCCATTTTCGTGTAAGTCGTAATGGAGTGGAAAACTTAGCAGCTATTCTACAGCCTAAGTTTCAGGAGATCATCCGCAATCACCGTAGGGGGAGAGACAACATGGCTTTATTAAAAAGGTTGCTTATCACATTATGGACACTTCGAATCAGGAATCATTTGGAGGAATTGCTGATAGGTTTGACGTAGCCCAAAGTACACTCACCGAGTTTTTTTAGAAGTACGCCAGTTATTGTCAGAAAAAAGCAGAACATATATAAAATGGCCTACAAACTATACACAAGTTTCCAATTCCTTTGCATTGTTGAGTGAGAAAGCTTTCTTAGGAGTAATTGGAGTAATTGACGGGACGGAAATACCAATTATTGCACCGAAGAATGACCCAATAAGTTATTACAGCAGAAAAGGCATTCACTCCATCAATTTACCAGCATCTATGCATCTGCTTGGGGATTCTGCGTACCCATTGGACATGTTTCTGATGAAACCTTTTAGAGATAACGGCCATTTAACTAGAGAACAACTTCATTTTAATAAAGTCTTGAGCTCTACAAGGTGCATTATCGAACATGCATTTGGGCTTTTAAAAGGACGATTTAGACGACTTAAATATTTATACATGTTAAAAATTACGGAAATAAAACATGTCGTTTTAGCTGCTTTCGTTTTACACAATTTCATTATTAAGAATGGAGATGCTGAAGATGTTTTGGAACAGATAGAAGATATCTGTTCATTGTCATCGGTGGAAAATATCGGCGTGCAGGAAGTCTTAAACCAAAGGGCGGAACGTAAAAGGAAACGCCTTTGGGAAGAGTGATTTCAAAATAAATAATTTAATTCAACAACTTTTTTTTAAAAAATAAAGCAAACTATTTTCAAAAACTTGTTTTTAACAAACTAACACTAATTAATCAAAGAACATAGCTTATTTGGTGGAATCTTGAAATACTATTTTTCTTTTAAATGTTTCAAAATTGTTTTTAAAATTTCATTTCGCTCTTCATATAGCTTTAACTTCTTTGTCATATAGTTTTCTTCCGCATCACCTTGCCTTTTATGGAGATCTATACGAGTTCCTGGAATTTGCTTTCTTTTGATGCTACAGATGCATTTTGCTTTCTTTTATTATTGGAACTGCTACCGCTTTCACTTGCATCACTTGAATTGAGTGAATTAGCTGTGTCAGCTAGGTTATCAGGTGGAATATTTATATTTTCGCGGCATCCTAATACACTTTCCATTTCTACAAAGTGTTCCCACGTTATTGCTGACTCTCCTGTCGATTTTTTGCGCGCTACATTCCTGCGGTATGTTGCCAATAATGACTAAAATTTATTGAGGCAATCTAGAGCCGTAATATTATTATAACCACTCTCCTTCATCCGCCGAGCAAGCTTCGAATAGAGGGTTATCCTTTTTTGCCTGCTGCTTTTGAAGCAGGGCTCTATTTCAAGCCTTTCTGTAAGAAAATATCTAGTAGCATTATCATTCCATTTAATATCAATTCCTGGACTATGTGAGATATCTTCAAAGTCGCATCCATCCTGCAAACTTGTGTCAGCTAGTTTTTCCCAATTGCACTGTAATAGTACTCTTGTATAAATACATACGGTCTACTTTAATTGTTTTTCAATAAAACGCTTACAGAAATCATTATCTAAAATTTAAGTTTGAGGTTATGTTTGTGCTACTAATTTGAATAAGTAATTAGACAAAATTATAAAATTTTCAATTTAGTACCTGTTTCCAATAAGTGTGAAATAGTGTTTTCTACATCAAACTCGTGAATACTCCCATCCACAAGGAAATAAATCATTTTTTACATTTGTTGGTATAGGTAAGTATATCAGATGACAGACACTTCTGGATACTTCATTCCGAAAATTCCAAACTTATCTGGGGTTTAAAGGAATCGTTTGGAATTACGCACCGAGAAAAAAGAATACGAAGGAACGACATTCCGGAATGATAGGAATTAAAAATGGAATACCTTGGAGTGATGCGGATCGATCTGAATGATAGAAGAAATACGCACGTAACCTTCTACCTCGACGCGCTGTCAGGCAGTGCCCAAATATAAAGTTAAAAACTACATTTTTTTATAGTCGTTCGGTAGTGCCCAAATATATAGGGTGATGTAATTATGCATAAAAATACAAAAAATAAATAAACCAATTAAAAACGCAAGAATGCAAGTTCGGCATTCTTGCAACAATCAATTGACCCAAAATTAACTCTCAATTAAATCTCACAATAAATGTGACACAATAATGTTAATGATTATAAGCAAAACATTCACCCAAATGCAGCACGTCACACTAGAACAGTAGGTGACTGCATTTGTTTACATGTTTTGCAACATGCTTAACACAGGTCACGCGAATCGTATCACACCAAAACAAATGTCAAGCATATTAGTGCAAGCATGTGATTTTATTTAACATGCCCCAAATCACGGGCATTTGTATCTATGATAATTGTACAAATCATAATTAAGATTAGGCTAGTTCAATAAAGATAAGTCGAATTCATTACTTAGACTTAACACAGTCGAGACTTTCATTTTAGCTAGTCTTAAGGCCTATTCAGACTCGGCAAGTTACATGCATAAGTAGAGACTCTCTTCACTTCCCTATGCCCCTCATAGGTCCAAATTCTTACTTGCGACAAGTTGGAAATCTTGTTCCACTCTTTTCTACATTTTAGAGCAAGTCCACAGTTTTAACTTAATTTTTATGTGAATTTCAAACATGGCGGATGGTGTAAATTGTCAGATGAACTAGATTTGTGAAAGCTGTCAACCTTGTATGACATTTAAAAAAAATAGTTAAAGTTTGTATTCCTCAAAATGAGCAGAAAGAGGTTGATCCAAAAAAGTGTTATGGAAATATCCGAAGTAATGAAAGAAGAAATTGAGGACATATTAAACGAAAGAGAAAATAAACGTGTTTGGCGTACGAGAATGAATAAACCGAAGATCTGAATTAGGTGCTTCTAGTACTCTTCTTAAAGAACTAATTCTTGAAGATAAGCAGGCTTATCTACGGCTATCTCCAGAATATTTTGATTGGCTCTTGCATAAAATCGCGCCTTCAACTGACTTTGCTTTCTTGGCCACCAAGATAAAATACATTTCTGACAATTGGCATCAAATTGTTGACATGCATGCCGAGATTCGTTATCTAACTGACAAAATTGATAAATTTACAAATAGCTACGAATGTTTGCAATCAAATAATGAAGGTATTCTTGAAAAGTCCGTGTCTTCGCTTCATATATTAAATGTTTTAACTGACTCAGTGAATTATTTAAATTCCAATATTCTGTCCTCTGATCAAGCTCAACCCTTATCACTTGGACTATTTCTAGATTTAGTAGAGACTGGCATATATGACATTAAAAAGGACATTCATAATCTGACTTCTTCCAGTAAGGAAATGAAGAACACTATTAATGCTGTTGTTAACAACATAAATCCGCATAAGGACAAGTTGGACCCTCTACAATCACAGGACCAACTACATGAACCTCCTCAGTCATTGCCACCTATTAACTCTCAGCAACAACTTCGATTGCAACAACATTTACTTGGAAGTCGCAATAGGAATAACGAGACTGACTTGCGCCGTCAACTCCATTTTCATTTGTCTCCTGACTCTAAACAAACTTGCGATGACCTGGAGCACCATGAAAATTTACTTCAAAACCTGCAGCGGAACGAAAATCATTCGCTGCAACTGCAGATGGCACAATCACAGATTGATCTTCATCAACAGCAGCAACTACAGCATCAGCACCAACAGCAGCAACTACAGCATCAGCAGCAGCAGCAACAACGACACCATAAACACCAAAGATAGCAACGAAAACCACGGGCACATGAACAGGGGCCGCGCCCTAACAAGCAGTATCAAAAGCCGGAGCAACAATTCCAGCTGCAGCAACAACATCTACAGCAGCCTCAGCGTCAGCAGCAGCATCAGCAGCAATTGCAGCAGCTACAGCAACCGCAGTTACAACGGCAACTACTGGATCATCAATCCTTACATTCTGCTGTACAGGAATTAGAATCCGTTGCTTCGTCTCGGACTATGGTTGCGGATAGTGCCCCCACCAACGATACCTCGCATGCAGTTGGAGATGCTGTTGAGTTGCGGCCAGCCAGGCTTCCCAAATGTGTTTTCGTCTCTAGAGTACATCCTGACACCACTGGAGACGAAATTATTAAGCACATTTCATCACGTGTCGGCACTCCGAGCTCTTTGATTGCCTGCAAGAAGTTATCTACTCGACATGCTCACGAGAAACGCTCATTTTCTGCGTCCTTCAGGATTTTAGTTCCGGAAAATCTGTTTCAGGCGGTGCTTTCTCCTGATATATGGCCCTACAATTCCATTGTGCGTGAATTTATTCCTGAGGGACGTTCCGGATCTTCTAGTATGGCAAAAAACTTGTTAGCGAAATCTCGGTCTACTACGCCAACGTAACTGGTCTTCGCTCTAAGACAACTCGCCTTTTTACAAGTTCGACGAATTCCTGTTTCGACGTGGTCTGCTTGACCGAGACATGGCTGTGTGGGAAGATCGCTGATGAAGAGCTTTTTGGTCCCGAGTTCTTGTTGTTTCGCCGTGACCGCCATCGTCTGTCTCTGGATGCTCCTGTTGGAGGTGGAGTACTTTGTGCTGTTCGTCGCGACCTTCCTTGTTTCTTGGTTGACTTTGTTGATTCCGGTGATCTGGAGTTTATTTGTGTGGCTCTGAGGCTTTCACACAAAACCGTATATATTGCTACAGTTTATATCCCTCCATGCCCATCTGCTGATATATTTGATTTGTTGGCTTCATGTATAGATAGGCTTACTGAAGTTCTGGTGCCTGCCGATGAGTTGTCGCTTTTTGGTGATTTTAATCTGCCTAATGTGAGTTGGGTACACTCTCTGGACGATGAGGGCTTGCTGCCCTCTTTTTTAGCGACTCCTCAACATGCCATATCTTTTATTGACAACATTATTTCTTCAGGCCTAATGCAGTCTAGCGGTGTGACTAATGACTCTGGAAAATCTCTTGACCTGGTATTTTCGTCTGATCCCAATGGTACTCTCGTTAAGCGTTGTTTAACTCCTATGGTTCCTGAAACAAGTCATCATCCGGCACTACATACAGTTTTGTTTTTTGATCCTGTAACTTCATCATCTAATGCTTCTATTAACTACGAGTATTGTTATAACTTTAAAAATGCTGATTTTAACAAAATGAATGAATGGCTATCCGCTTGCGACTGGACCAGTGTTCTGGGTGAACGTGACATTGATAAAGCTGTGAGCTCATTTTATGACATCCTATTTGTTTGTTTTACTCACTGTGTACCACTTGTTAGTTCGAATCGTACTTCGCATTGTCAACCGTGGACCAATGGCTCTTTGAAGCATCTTAAAAATTTGAAGAATAAAGCTTGGAGGAGGTTCTGTTCCTCAAGGAGCGGTGCTGATTACGTAACTTATTCTAATTTGCGTACTCAGTACATATCGTACCAGACTGATTCTTATAATGATTATATACATAGAATGAGGTCGGCCTTGCGTACGGAACCTAAGCAATTTTGGAAGTTTGTGAACTATAAGCGCAACTGTGATGGATACCCTTCATCGTTGCGTCTTGGAAACATAGATAGTGTTGATCCCTTGGAGACTTCCAATCTTTTTGGTGACTTTTTTAAAACTGCCTTCTGTGATAACCACTGTGATATTAGTTATAACGATTTTATCCATATGACAAAGCTTCCGATGACTTCTCTTCAACCTAAGGACCTGTTGTTCGATGAAGCATCTGTCTTCAAGTACATTTCAAGCATAGCTGATAGTTTTTCTATTGGTCCGGATGGCGTTCCTTCCAGGCTCATAAAACATTGTGCTACGCCCATCGTTTCTGTTTTGTGTTATTTATTTAATTTATCTTTAACCTGTGGTGTTTTTCCTAAACAGTGGAAGCTTTCTTTGATTATTCCTTTTCACAAGAAGGGTAATAAGTGCGACATTTCTAACTACAGACCCGTCGCTAAGTTATGTTGTATTGGTAAGATATTTGAAGCCATGGTTTGCGATGTTATGTCGTTCCACTGCAAGCCTTTCCTGCGCTCTTTTCAGCATGTCTTTACGAAGGGTAAATCTACTACGACTAATTTGTTAGAGTTTACCAATTTCTGCATTTCTGCAATTGAAAGCGGAAACCAAGTTGATTGCATATTCACGGATTTTAGTAAAGCTTTTGACCGAATCAATCATAAAATCTTGATTCATAAGCTGACTCTTCTTGGTTTTCCTTCTGTTTTTGTCAATTGGCTTCATTCTTATTTATCGGATCGTACGCAGCGAGTTATATTTCGCGAAGCTCTTTCTGACGTAATAGATATTACTTCTGGTGTTCCTCAAGGCAGCCATCTCGGACCACTCCTTTTTATTATATTCATTAATGACGTATCTCTGATTTTGACTAATTCAAGAATACTTTGCTATGCTGACGATGCCAAAATCTTCCGCATTGTTTCTAATGAAAAGGAGTGTGGAATTCTAAACTTGGACTTAGACACTTTCATAAATGGTGTGCTATTAACTGTCTTCCTCTCAACATCAACAAATGTACTGCTATGTCCTTTTCTCGTAAAAGGAGGCCATTGAACTTCAGTTATACCTTAGATGGATGCTTATTATCTAGACTTGACAAAACCAAGGACTTGGGTGTCTTCCTTAATACACGTCTTTCCTTCGAGGATCATATTAATACAATCGTTGCCAGGGCTAATGCTACTCTGGGGTTTGTAAAAAGATGGCACAATTAGTTTAATGATCCATTCATAACGAAGGTCCTTTACTGCACATTCGTTAGACCTATTTTGGAGTATGCCAGTCCGGTCTGGTCTCCTTTTTATGCTGTATACATAAATCGTATTGAGGCTGTGCAGCGGAGATTCGTTCGTTTTGCTCTGCGTGGACTTCTTTGGCATAACCCTATTATTTTACCTCCATATGTTGATAGGCTTAAACTCTTTCCATTGGATTCTCTTGAAAATAGTCGAAAAGCTTCCAGAGTTGTTTTTGCGTTTCAGTGTATACAGGGAGCGACAAATTCTCCTGAGCTCTTAAATACTTTCAATATATCTATTCCTGCGCGCTCCTTGAGGAACCACGACTTCCTCGTCGTTCCTCATCATAGTACGAACTATGGTTTTCACGAGCCGATTACATCAATGTCTCGTCTCTTTAACAACCAGTTTGATTGCATTGACTTTCATCTTTCAAAAAGTCAATTAAGAGATCAGTTTAGTTAAAGTTACTTTTCATTTTATTATTATTGTTTGTTCACTTTTGGTCATTATCATTGTTTACATATGTATAATTTTTTTTTTTTTTTTTTGTAAACTTAGTAGTCAGATCTTTGATGAAGTTCTAAATAAATAAATAAATAAATAAATACAAAGAGCTCATACAAAGCTAAGGAATGCTTTACCTGCACAATTAAAACTAGAAACGACATTACGTTATCTTACTAGTGGTGATAGTTTTGCTTCAATTGAATATCTCTACAGGATTCCCAAATTCACATTTTCAACTTTTCTGCCGGAGGTTCTTGATGCAATATATGCAAGTTTAGGAGAATATATTAAGGTTAATATCAGTTATAAAAGCTTCTTTATTATGAAATAAAAATTCTTAAAATGCTTATGTGCACTGTTTGTATTACAGGTGCCTCAGACCACAGAGGAATGGAAAAAAATTCAACACCAACTTAGTTGTAAATGGGATTTTGTAAATTGCTGCGGAGCGCTTGATGGAAAGCATATGACCATAAAATGCCCTCCCAAAAGTGGTTCAGACTTTTATAATTATAAAGGCACCTTCAGTGTTATTCTATTGGCACTTATTGATGGTGATTATTGTTTCTCATATATTGATGTTGGTAGTAATGGGCGATGCAACGATGCCGCAGTGTTCAGCCAATCAAAATTATCAGAATTTTTGGAGAAAAGACAATTTGAATTTCCTCAGGACAGTATTATAGTTGCGGACGACGCATTTCCGTTGAAGCCATATTTGTTAAAACCGCGTACAGCCATTCTGGTAGCTTAACTGAACAGGAAATGATTTTTAACTACAGGCTTTCTCGTGCCGGTGGATAATGCTTTTGGCATTATGGCTGCAAGGTTCCAAATATTTCAAAAACCGATATTAGTTTCCTTAAAGACTGTAGACAAAGTTGTAAAGGCTTGCTGTGCTTTGCACAATTTTCTAAGGAAAACATCTGCAAAATATTACTCCCCGCCAGGTACAGAGAATGCAGAAGATTTGGTGAAAGGAAATTTAATTCCTGGATCCTGGCGGATGAATTCTTCAAATTCACTACGTCCGGGAAAGTTTGGCACCAACAATGCGAGCAGACTTGCAATGATGACAAGAAATCATTATACCGAGCATTTTATGAACGAGGGAGCAGTGCCATGGCAAAGGAGAATGGTCGGATTAGAGTGAATACATATCCACTGACGTACTCTACTAATGCATTAGGCAGATGAAGCATGTAATGATCATTTGTATGAACATATTTAGAGGAGTATTCCATTAACAATGGGGAATTTTATTTAAAATTAAAATTTTAACTCATTACGTAAATATTTGAACTAAAAATTAGTGGATAGTCATTGAATTATTTCGCTAATTATGTTCTCGCAGATTATAGTTAAATTTTCCGTCTACCAAAGCTATTATATGTACTTCTTTAATTATAGGTAAAACTTCTGTTCAAGAGAGAAATAAATTTTTGTTAATACAAATTGTTTTATTGAAAATGATGTTATATATCCTGAACGTTCCTTTCAAAAAACAAAAACAAATTATATAAATTTCATATAGAAAAGAAAGTTAGTAAAAATATCTTATAATTCAAGATTTACAAAATAGCGTCATATACGGGTGATTCTGATCAAGATACCTTCCGGTATACCACGCCATTCCTTGAGGTAAGCTGATTAAAAAATTGTTCCACATACCCCCCCCCCCCCCCTCTAGAAACCTACCTTTAGGAGTTGTGGCCAGTTGAAGATTTCGCCAATATTCGTGAGAATAAATGAGTATAACTTTTGAACCAGGGGGGGGGGGTATGTGGAACAATTTTTTAATCAGCTTACCTCAAGGAATGGCGTGGTATACCGGAAGGTATCTTGATCAGAATCACCCTGTATGTATTTAAAAAACTATGTTAAAATAATTCATTGAAAGAGATAGCAGCAAGTACAAAAGTGTGCCGATAGCTAGCTAAGTTATAAGCTATGCATATATTCTAAAAAAAAAAAAAATTCAATGTTTACAAAACGAAGTAAGCAAAACCATCTCATAATATTATTTAAGATTCATCCATTAATACAATTTCAAACTCGTCCATTCTATGCGTCCTAAGAATCGCTGTTATTTTATCCTGGATGTTATATACCTTTCTCAGAGGCATTTTCTGCATTTCGCTAGCAATATTTAGCCCAATATATTCGAATTCATCTTCATTGTCCTTGTTTTGTTGAATTATTTTCTCAAGTCTTCCAAGAGCGTGAGATATATCTCTCGTCCTATTTGTTCGCTGTCGTTTACTGACCTGGACCAAATTATTTGTCGATTGGTTTTCTTCTTTTTCTACTTCACTTGCAGCCAAGCCAATTACATCAATTCCCTGAAAGACAGATTTTTTAAATAGATTTGTATAAACTATATGTCACAGCAATTGAAAGTTAATTGTTCGATAATTATTCTTACCAAATTATTTTCTGAGACTCTGGTTACAGTAACATCCTGCAAAAATGAATGTTCCCTACTGAACTATTTGAGTTTTGGGATGTAAATGTCATCCCGCACCGGATATCTTGGAACTGGCTATTTTCTTGAGTTCTTGTGCATATACAGTACGAATCACTTGCACTCTCTTTTTTACATCGTCTAATGATAAAATAGGTAAGCCTGCAGTTTTGGCTTCTTCCAATAACTCGGCTCAGGTGATATCCCATTTTGATCGCACTTTATATTCTGCCGATCGCATATTCCACAATATCTGAAATCTTTCGAATATTTCAACAAATTGCAGGATTTCTTCCCCACTTCATTTTGTACTACTCATATTCTTTATAATTTTTTAGTATCCCTATAATGCAAAGATAAAATGGAAGAAAAATTATTTGCCAGTCTTACAAATTAATTACATACATATAATGTCTAATAAAAACTACTTTTTCTTTTAATAATCCTCTCTAAATATGCCTGTTAATTTAATTTTGAAAGAAGTGACAGCAATCAGCTGTTTAAAGTTAACGTTCCACTTCAGACAAATTCATGCAAAAGTAGTTCCACTTCAGGCAAATTCCCGCAAAAATACTTGACGAATCTGAACATGAACTTGATCATATGTAGCAATCTAATTGTGCAAGTAGCTTGCGGAGTCTGAATGGGCCTTTAGCTACACTCCCCTTTCATGGGCATCTCCTATGTAGTTTTAGCTGCGACTACAAAGTGATCTGCTCTCTGAGCTTCTCTTAACGAGATCTGCTTTAATAACTGCCTCCTCAGAAGCACTGCCTAATAGCTGACTCCGATCATTCTTAAATAAACTTGGCGATCACATATCTATTCACTATTTGACGATCGTATCATATTATTATAAGGCGACCCTGCGAATTGATTACCACATGACGACCATCATAAATCATATTTCTACTACAATAGTGAGAAAATAAAGTTTCTTATGGTTCGTATTGGCAATTTATATGAAAATGGAGTGTACAAAATTTGAGCTCTCTACGTCGTCGACGCATGAGGCAGTATCCAAATATATAGTGAAAAACCAAAGTTTTGTATGGCAACACCAAGAAGGGGTTCGTAATTTCAAATTTTCTATCCCTACAAACCTTGTCCTGACAATTACGAAAACAACAACCAAAAAAATTAGTCAAATCGGTCGAGCCGTTCTCAAGTGATGATGTATTCTTTGTCACTTATGTCCTCTTCATCAGATGAATAACTCATTTTTGTCGCAAACTGTTTGATTTCTACCTAAAAACATCAAATGGAATGCTGACACTAGCTTTTCTACCTTACAGCACTCAAAACTGGAAACTAGATAACTATTTCAATTTTTCGCTTGGAAAATTACAATTTAGTTTTAAAATAGCACTTTTGAATTATGCACGTTAGTTTAATAACAAAAATTATAATATTTAGGCAAAATATATATTTAGCAATAATCTCCATATGTGTTTTACAGTAACATCTGAGGCTTAAGCCTTTGAAATGACGGGCTTAATTTAAGCTTGTCTTAAGAGAGTGATGTCACTTAAGCCTTGACTGTGAAACCGAAATATTTATTAAGCCTTGACCTCGCTGTGGTTTAAGCCTTGGCCTCGCTGTGGCTTAAGCCTTGGCCTCGCTGTGGCTTAAGCCTTGGCCTAGCCGTGGTTTAAGCCTTGGCCTCGCTGTGGCTTAAGCCTTGGCCTAGCTGTGGCTTAAGCCTTGGCCTCGCTGTGGCTTAAGCCTTGGCCTCGCTGTGGCTCAAGCCATGACTGTGAAATCGGCCATAAGTACCATCTTTACTATTATTCTTATTTCTGTGTTGTTTTGCTTGTTTGTAATAAAATTTGGATATTAAAAGTTGATTGTTGCCTTCTTTGTAATTATTTTTATTTATAGAAATTACTGTTATAATCCAATTTTACATAGAATCTCACCTAGTTTTTTTCTTGATGTTTTTTTTTAACTCTTTCTACATACACTTAACCCCATACTGGTTGATGAACTGGAAGAATAAGCTTTCAGGTTAAATAGTTAAACTCCGCTGTTTTCTGTAGTTGTTTATTTTTTGACCGCCTGAATGAATGTTCAATTTCTAGGTAAATTGAATAGCACCCCAGAGGCAGACTCAATTCCGGGTTTAAGGATTACGATGTCTTATCAACACTATTCGATCCTACCGGCCGCGCGAAATGTAGAGATCTCTGTAGATAAATCATGTAACTACAACACTTCACTTGATATTTTTTCAACCTATATTTATGATATATAGGATGCCCAGTAAGTAGTGTGAAGCCCGTAGGCTGTGGAGAAGTTATTCTAAGACGTTCAAAAATTGTATGGGTGGAGAAGGGCAGTAGCGTATCTAGGGTGGGGCATTGGGGGCGATCCGCCCCGCGCGACACATTTTTTGGGGCGGCATTTTTTATATTTCTGTCTAAAATAGTTAACAATAAAAATTGATAACATACATAATAATGTTGTAATCCACAGAATCTTTTATACTAATAAGGACATATTTAATTTAACAAAAATGCGTGCTGATCCCGGCAGTCCTGATTGACATTGAGATTTTTAAGCTTAATAACGTATGTAAACAAACATCAGCTGTTATTACTTTCTTTAGCGCGATTGTTGTTATTGTAAACATATGTAGCCCCATCGGTCATGGACATCGCCAATACGTGCCAGTTGAAACAAAGTTAACTTAAGGCAGTATTCTAGTAGTCTACAGGCCCGAATTTTAGGTGATTTTTGAAGTGCCGTGTAAAAAACAGGCAATCAATATTTTTCTATCCATTTTTTATGAGTTATTTATTAACATTACAAGAATACAGAAAAAAATTACGAAATTGAAAAAGTTGAAAATTCAAAAAATTAGCAGCCGATGAAGTGGGGGCCTCAAAAAATTGGTGCGTGATCATGCCTACGATTCCAACCCGCCTAGCAATCCGAAAAAATAAAATAAAAAAGATTATTAGTCTAAAGTAATGTCGCTATGTCCGGAACTAGGGAAAAGTTGAAAAAAAATTTTTTCACAAAATGGCCGCTGCCTAAAAAAAAAGCAATTTTTGTACCACTTTTTTGACTTTTCGAATTTTTTAAAAATAGTAAAAATTGAAATTTTGGGATGCGGCTAGTTCCGGGCATAGACAAGTCTATAAAGAAGACTCTCAAAAAAATGTCAAGTAAATCGGTCCAGTAGAACTTGAGAAATCGTGGGCATCGTCTTGAAAAAGGCAGTTTCGAGAAAAATGCGTGGGGGTAACGCCACTGTAAATTTTTTGAAAAATGGTTTTTTTTTTTATTGGCTTAAAAAATAGTTTAAACCCTCTAGAATAAGACAAAAAGGTCCCGTGCGAGAAAAAAAATTTGTTCCTTTGAAAATGGAGGTCGCCACCAAGCGCGTCAAACTTGCTTTCTTCTAAAGCTGACAGAAAAAGGCGAATTGAATACAACTGACCTATTTGACATTTGCAACTTGAACTTGTTTATCTGTTAGTTTAGCGACAGCAAGCAATTGTTTACCTTCATTTTTTTATTTTTTCCAATAAAAAACTATTCTGAAAACTTTACACGTGTTTTTCTCGAAACACGGTTTTTCAAAATAGCACGCAGCATAACTCGAACAATTTTCATACTTTCGACTTGAAATTTTTACCAGATGTTGAATAGTTAAACTTTGAAAATATGAAGACAAAAAAAATCGATTTTTCGAATTTCTAGACTAGAATACCCCCTTAAGAACAAGTTAGGAAGTAAGAAGAGATTTCCTTAACGCTAGATTGCTTTGTAATTTCATTTAGAAAACGATACAATTTCTTAGAATTTGGAGACTTTGTATACATGATATAAATGCATTTATTTATAGTTGTATTTACCCTCTTCCCCTCCCTCTCTTTGTTCGTGATTTTTAAATGTGTTATATATATGTGTTATACCTTGCCCAGAAGCAGTCATATTGACTACTTGGATAATTTAAATTAATTAAATGAATTTTATTATTGAATTTCATAAATTTTTTATATGACTAGTCTACCCGTGTATTGCAATGTCATGTGCAATGCGACGACCAATAAACATTCATTTCTTCTTATGAATTTACAGAAAATATTTCGGCAGATTTTCCATTTACTTTGGTGGTCGACTGGAATTATTTTCAGTTAAATTTTGCACAAAAAAAATCAAATTTTGCAAAATTTTATGATTTTTTTTGTGCAAAATTTTATGATTTTGTTTTTTTTTCAAAATATCATAGTTTCTGGCACTGGTCAAGGTATTATTCGCAGTATAGAAACTGGTTGGAACACAAGAGAAGAACTGCTTTGGAAAAATTGACATCTGCGGAAGAAAATATTAAAACGAGATCAGACGCTGGAATATTACTCAACTCAATGCAATCTTTTCTGTCCTACCTCCATTTATGGGAATCTGTCCTTTTGGAAATTAATGACGCACAACAATATCTGCAAGCAAGGGATTAAATTTTGTTGCGAGGTTGGCCTTTGTTCGTTATTTAAAACACAATATCAAGTATTTAATGTACAAGTTCTTTATTCCACCTTCTAATCTTATACAATTCGTAAACCTTCAATTAATCAACTCAACTTTAATTATCGCTAATACTGTACTTTCAATTATCGCAATCCAATTACAACACTTTCGCCCGTTTATTACTTTCGCTTGTTCACACTGAGACGTCTAAGACAAGACTCTTTTTTTGGCGGTGACAACTGTTATTATACCTAGAAGCTCTCCAGATTATTCTGGAGTGTTCTATTCCAGAAGCTTCTTGACTATTCTATTCATTCTATTCCTGAACCTTTCCGAAGATTCCATCATCGATTCTCCGAACCTGAAGTTGTGTACTCACCATTGCCAGTAGATGTCACCATTTGTCTCTTTCTATTGCACGTAACAATATCTATCAATGTGATTTAAAACTGAGTTCTCTATAAATGTATTTCATTGGACACAGGGACATCGTAGTGCATAAAGTAGTTACAATAACCAAAAAAATATGTGAAGAGTTGGAGATATCCACTGAGCGTCGAGTTAGAAGAAAAAAAAATACAAGTGGTGAAGATTCGCGAGACGTCGGGCTATCTTTAGAAGAAGACATACAAAGATAAATGTTTTTGACATTGGATAGAGCTATCCAGGAAACAAAAGTACGGTTTGTGTCACTACATATTCTTGCAGCGAAGTATTCGCGCCTAATACCACTTAATCTTTTAAATGAAAACTTCGAATGTCAAGTAAATAACTTTGTTGACACTGACGAGGAACAGTTTCATATTGAAAGGAAAAGGATCCAGAATTTTAATACTCTACCTCCATGATTCCTAAAGTGGTCTATATCGACCCCCAGGGGTCAACGATAACCTGTAAGGGGTCCATGTTAGCGAAAAATAAAATTGGGAGTCCATGAGATGTAAATGGGGGTTAAAGATAGTGGATCTCATTTAAGCAGGTCATAATAGAGGTCACATAATACTTGCTTATAATATATACACAAATTAAAAAACTACTTATGAAGTAAAAAATTTTAAAACATAAATGTTCATTTTATTTTCTCTGCCTGTAAGCTTTTATTTTGTAAAGAAAAAAGTATTTTTTAGCAATAAATTGTATCATTTGTCACCTTTTTAGCTAGATATGCCTCGAACTTTATCTGTGCACAAATAACGAAAATTTGTTGCTTAGGTTTTAGGTGAAAATATAACAAATAGATCGACAATATACTACTACGGTTTTGTAAAGATACTTCTATCGCTATTATAATAGTAGTAGCTAAGTAGGGATTATGTAGTGCAGGTATTTTATTAAAAACTCTCTCTGTTTATATATACATATATTTCATATATTTTGTCTTTTGCATGAATGGGGGAAAGGAACTTGACTATGCATTATTGTATTGCAAATGAGACAACGAGCTAAATACAAAAATTGAGAGAATTATTTGTCTTCTGTTGCGTTGAATGTAATCATTGTCGGACATACAATTGTCTATGTGCAATAAAGTTTTAAGCAATGACGCTATAAAACCATCTAAGCTGGGGGATCATCTTAGAAGACGTCACACTGATAAAACAGGTAAGGATTTGAAATACTTTCGAACACTCAAGGAAAAACTTCAGAAGAGACCCACGGTGGACAGAATGTTTGCTTCGATGTCACAAAGAGACGATGATGGTTTGCTGGCGACTTATCAGAGATAACCACACTGATGAGTCCTCTATGATCGCTCGGTCGAAAAGTTCAATATTTTTTCTGCATCTCAATTCATTTTGTTAATTCATTGGGCAAAAAACATTTTTTTCCAATGAATTTCAGTTTAATAAAAACGAAAAATGACCAGCTTAAAGTTTTACTTGGGTTATCCGAGTGTCATACGGCAACAAGGGGAATAATCACCTAATTTGAAAATTGCAATGAGAAATCTTGCTACCATATAATTTACACTAGCTTTTGTTAAAACGTATTTAGATGGGCAATTGTGTGACCTCTATCATCGAACTTCTGTGGTAGTGGTAGGCGATCAGAGATAACCAGACTGATGAGACCTCTCTGATCGCTGGCTCGAAAAGTTGTATATTTTTTCTGCATATCAATGCATTTTGTAAATTGATTGGGGAAAAAAACAATTTGTTCCAATGGATTTCAGTCTAATAAAGGCGGAAAATTTCCAGCTTAAAGACTTCCAATATCTCACTTTATAGCAAAATCCGAAAAACCGCATACATACTATCGGAGAAAAGTTAATTTTGCCAGCCGTCGAAAAAGAAAGAATAGAAGTTAATAAATTTACGAAATTAAACGAGACAAAAATACAAAAAATTGATACTTTTAGCCTAAATATATATCTCATTCCGTAAGGGTTATTATCTGGATATTTAATGTTTTCAATTTTGAAAAGTGGTGAAAGTGAAAAAATTAACAAATGGAAGTTGATTTAATTTAAGATTTGTGCTTTCTATTAATTCACAGTACCATTTTTATTCCATTTTAAGTTTTACATTACACTTTTAATCATTTAATAATAATTTAACTGTTTGACACAATCGCGTTCTTACGGAATGTGCGATTCTTACCGCACTATACTTACTGAAAATTGGATATTTAAACTTAATGAAAGTTCCGCTCACACGAGTTAAAGTTAATTTGTGTACGCTTGTTAAATTAAAGGGCGCGTTCGCTTTACGTAAGTAAATGTACTTACGTATATTTCTAATGTGGTTCCGCCTTTACACAAATTCCTTTAAGCAACAACACAGTTGAAAGACGTATTGATGAAATGAACTATGATATTTAAAGCTTCTCGTGTAATTATTTGCAAACGACCCATTTCTCTATACAGCTGAACGACTCAACTTTACCTGGCAATGAAACATTATTATTGGGATATGTTCCTTATATTATGCATTAAGAAATCCACGGAGAACTGACCTTCGCGAGATCTTTCACAATCAACACTAACGGCAAATAAATATTTAATGTTTTGAAGGTTGCGCGTTATCGTGGATTTATTAACTATCTAAAACAAAATATCGGGGGTGTTAGCAATACACTGCGTCATCCATCGACAATATATAGTTGCTAAAAATCTGAATGGTAGATTGCATGAATCTTTTCAATTAGTCATTAATGCAGTAAACTGAATCTGAAGCAACGCGTTGAATATACGGTTATTTGCGCAGTTTGTGAAGAAAATGGCGAGAATTTTCATCAATTACTCCTTCACACTGAAATGCGCTGGCTGTCGAAAGGCTTATGTTTCACAAGATTTTTTCCACCTTTTGAGACAATTTTTAGAATTTCTAGATATATAATATAATCAAGTGAGAACCCAGACTTTGCCGACTTAACAGATTTGTTTACTAAATTTAATGAGGTTAACTTGCAGTTACAAGATATTTTATAAAAAAAAAGTTCATCATTTCAGCGTTCCTTGCCAGAATTAATGCTAATGAAGCAAAACATTGGACGGCGCAAGTTTTCCCAGTCCCCCGGTTTGTCACAGACAAACTGCCCGGCAGACGACGTTTCAGCCTAGGTTCAACATTTAATGCCCTCTATTCAGATTTTGAAACTAGGTTTGAGCATGTTTTGACTATGGCAATACCGCAGTGGATAATCACTTCATATCGTGACATTGAAGAAATGCATGTCATTTTACAAGAAGAACTGATCGGAATAAGCACTAACGAAGAATTTAAGGTACATTTATCAGCAATTCTGGGTTCAAAAAGACATATGTATATGTCACTTATCCCGAATTATGAAATATCATGAGCAAGTTTTTAATTGTGTTTCCATCCTCATACCTAGTGCAAATGGATTTGGAGCGGTTGCCAATCTTCTAACACAAAAAAAAACAGACTGGACATCATTAACCGAGGAGATTAAACCTAACTAAATTGATGCCAAGTATTGAAAATTTATTATTAAAGCATCAGGCTCATCCCTCCCACTAGAAGCATTTATTTTTTGCTTAGTTACTTTTTGTAAGAGACACTAGAGTTTAATTTGGTTCTTTTTTATTTGAATTTAATAACTAAGTATAAAAAACTTAACAAGCGTTTTTAAAGTTTTCACACTACACTTCACTACAGTTAGAAAATTATATCTTTCAAAGTGTGTAGCACTATACCAGCTGTGAAAAACACATTTGAAGTTGATGAATTTGCAAAATCATCAATATCAGGAAAACAAGGCGTCTACTCAAAACCGAAAACCATGGCAAGTTGTCTCCGAGACAAAAAAGTTTGGGGAAAACCGGAGAAGGGCCTCTCGAACTTTTAATCTTTATCCAAAAATATAGATTGGAAAACTCTGTTCTCAACAGATACTATTTATTATTAAGAATGTTTTTTAACAATAGCTATCAGTGGCGCTAGTTGTGAACGGAGCTTTAATAAATTAAAATTAATTAAAAATTAACTTCAATAAGCGATTTCAGATTACTGTCAATAGAAAGATAAATAACAGATAATATAAAATTTGATAATGTCATTCAAGACTTTTTAATAAAAAAGCAAGAAAACTAAATGCATAAATCAAAATACGTCTTATCATTATTTACTCATTTATTTTCAATAATTGTTAATAATCACTCTTGATTATGATTAAGTTAAACAAGTTAAAAAGGGCGGCAAATTCGGGACCACCCCAGGTGGGAAAATCTCTAGCTACGACACTGGGGAAGGTATCCTAACGGTTTCTGAGATAATGGGACTTAAAGATATTTTGGTATACTTTTACAGATTACAGATTAAAATCACCTTTACACTATGTACCTAAAATGTAGCCCTTTCTATGTTTTTTGCACTTTTTCTTGAGAATATTTCAGAATTTCAATAATTGTCAGAAAATAGGCAATTATATTTCGAAATTAGCTTTTTCAACCATTTTCGCCGGATATGTTCAAAAAAATTGAAAAAAAAAATGGTGTCATATTGGGTACAAAGTGTGATAGGTCATTTTAAAGCGAAGTTTTTATGCTTCTTAAATCAAATATGAAAAATTGGTGTTGATGACCTGTTTTTTGATCAAAATAGTATTTAAATAAAAAAAAACGAATTAAATTTCCGAGATTTCAACTTTGTTGAGCCCTAACTTCAAAGTGGAATAGAAGACGAAAAAAATTTATAAACTATTCGAAAGCAGGAATGATTTTCTATCAAATAAATTTTAAATCATCATCATAGGGTGCAATGCTGAAAAGTGACAAGGTGATCTATGAAAGCATATCGAAATATACTTAAGTCCCATTATCTCGGAAACATCGAAAATATCAGCAATTAAGTACAAACTCCATCCATAATCATAGTTCTAGATACATATTTCAACTATGTATGCATAAACAAATTTGTGTGCAATTGGTCTATTTTCTTATTCTCATCAAAGCTCTCTAAGATTTTCTATTTGAAAAATTCTCAATATTTGAGTTTCACGGTCATGCGAAATTAATTTAACATACTTACGCAGGAAAATTCAATTTTTTGTGTCAATTTTAAATACGATGTGGGAGACCGAGCATTTGTTTTTAATTTTTAAAATCTAGGTCACTGTTGTTACCAATGTTTCTCAGTGACGCGTATTCGCAACAAACCCACTAATTATGAGTTTGTTATGAAATGCGATGTACTGCAACTTTTAATTGGGCTATCGTTTAGGCAAGGCCTGTACCGAGATTCATCTAATTTAATATATTCACTCACTTTTGAAAATAAAATGATTCCTTTAAAAAAGTGAAGTGAATAGTTTCGAAAATTAATTTTGATTGTCAATTTCACAGCTGTTTGACTTTTTTATGTGTGATAATGAACACGGCTGTTAATTATTATTCTCTAAGCATTTTATGCGGAGGAGGAATATAATATAACATATCGCAAGAATTTAATTTTTCCTCTCTTTCGTCCCATGCATTGGGGTCCCTGTGCACTTTATTTTGGTCCATCAATTAGAACAGACTCCTTTGTCTAGTTTTCATTCTTGAAAAATTAACTTTTACATATATTCCACTACAATAGCCAACTGTCTTTGCGAGTCTAATAATTGGTAAAATTTTATAGTTTTCTAAATTTTTTAAAATACACTAAAATCACATCTAAGTGACTGGATTAATATTACAAGCAAATTCCAGCAATTTCAATTATAAATACGTACACATGTTGAATATTGTTTAAAGAATAATCAAAAATAATAAAATTGTCCATTATATCGTTTATCTTTTAGTAAAGTAGGTACTGTAGAGCTTCTCCTGAAAAAGTTGTTAAATTTCTGGAACGAAATGCACAAAAGCGGAAATACGGTATAGCAAACTCAATTTTGCCTAATTTTTATTTTTGAAAATGTCGACCATAACTAAAGCATACAAATTAAGAGGAAATATTTGCAAAAAGTTCCTAAGATAAATGATCTATGCTCATAAAAATGTGTAAATAATGGCTCAGAGAACCGAATCAATCGAACTCTTTTTGGGGTGCTGCTGGTGCTCTGGAGAAAAACTTTCAAGAAAATTCGGAGGATAAAAATCAGGGACTGTAAACAATTGCTATTTTTGGTAATCAGCTAAAAAATGTTCCGTCAATACTGAATGGTATATTTGAGACATAATAGGAAATAGTTAATAATTGCTAAAAAAAACTTTAAAGTCTCATAACAAGTGTTTCAATAAAAGTTTTTATTTTAAAGTTAATTATAACTGTTATCGAAATCTTTTACTATTTTAAGTCTCATAATAACAGTCTTAGAAGACTTTTATACTTTTAGCTCAGTACTAAGAGTTATCACAGACTTTTATTAATAAGTCTTTTAATAAAGCTCCCATAAGACTATTAATTTTCTAGTCTCAAAGTAACTCCCTTAGAAGACTTTTATAAATTTCAGTCAGTCCATAGAGACTTTTATTCATTCCAGTCCTATAATAAAAATTTTCATAGGGATTTTATCTTTTCAGTTTTTCGATAACAGTCTGTTCAAGACTTTTATACTTTACAATCAGTTATAGTAGTTATAGCAGACTTTTACTTATTTAAGTCTCATGATGGATCTATCACAGATCTTCTATTGTTGCAGATCTTTTTATTTAATTTTGGATAATCTGAATTTCGTTGGTAGGAAGGCGCGACATTTTGATGATGTGACCCAAGGGAAGCGTTCTCTACCGCTGCTCCTCCCTAGATATACTTCTGCTCCCACTCACCGCAAAATTGAAGGTGAGTGAAGTGAGTAATTGAATTTATTAGCACAATCAAATTTGCAATAAAGTGACTCACTTCACCCACTTTTTGCCAATTTTTACTTAGCTCAATCTCGGTACTGGTTTTATTTATTGTGTAAGGTCTTCTTTTGGGCCACACACATCATTGTCCTAGGCAAGAAATGAAGATCACCCAATATATATTTCCGATTAATTAATTTTTGATCATCATGAATCAAAAGCTCGTACACCCGCAAGTACTTATGTATTCACAATGTTGCCGTTTTATTTATTTATACCAACAAGAATAAAATTTGCTTTAAAAATATGTAGTACGAAATAATTTGGAGGATTATACTTTTTATTTTAATACCATGCCAGTGAAATGAGCGAAATGCCCACCATATGACGTAGTTGCCAATTAACAGGTCGGGAAAGCCATACCTTGTTACCCTTTATATAGCATGTTAAATGTCTACAATTGTTACAAAGTGCCATCCCCGCTTGCTTGAAGGCTGATATAAAAGAAGAAATTAATTCATAAAAATTTTGATTGCTTTTACATACTTACAACAGAAATCTGTCCAGATATGTATAACAATCCTACAAAACTAAGAGCACTCCGAATACCTCGAAATCTTTTAGGAAACATTTTACGTTAATTCCATTGCAATCGATTCGATGTTGAATCAATTTCAAATTAAATATTCAAGCTTTTAATATATAAATTAATCTAGTTGTTAACTAGTCCTATTTTTTAGAAGTAAAAAAAAAATTTACATTACGAAAATATTCCATCAGAAATTTAAAAACTCCCGCCAAATAAATTCCCCTCATCGGGTAAGTCTTATTAGAAATATTCACCACACCAATGTCTGAGAAAAATAAAGTTCAGTGGTAAAATGGCGGTCTTCTTATGACATTTCTCTCGTCGTAGTCGGTTACTGATTTTCGTGGAGGATGTTTGTGATTGGAGTGGAGTCGCGCAATTTTTATCGTTTCTGTGTGGAATTCTCTTGATTCGTGTACATAAAATAGCAACAATTAATAATAATTAGTGAAGTGAATAATTGGAAATTAAAGTTTTGTGAGAAAAGCAATAAAAAATATCGCAAAAGTGGCGAAAATTAAAGTGTTTTTTCTACTATTGACGAGTGCAAAGTTGTTTTGGCTGCTGGTTCTGCTGCTTGCCTGACTTGAATTGACACACGTCTAGTTTGACAGATGAATGTGCTTAAAATCTTAACTGCTTCTGCTGCAGCAGTAGAACTAGAAGATTAATGATTGGATTAACTTAGCACATAAAATGTGAGTCTAATTGGAATATTGTTTCTATATCAACAATTATGAAATCTGTAATAGCCCGTCGATAGCAAAAAGCCTACCATTTGATGACCTTTTTGTGTCTGTTTGTTGTAATCGCTCTGATGTGGTTCGGCCTTCACCTTCGTTATACTTCCTTTTTTTGTGCATAATTTATCACTTTTTTTAAAGCTGGTTTTATGTAAAAAAAAAATGAAGTAAAAGTGGAATGATAATTACGGCGAAGAACATAGTTTGGATTACTTTAATTTTGGCCAAATACTGTGGGAGGTAGTTGATTTATTTTGATTGCAGAATGTTTTTATTTGCTTACTTACCCAGTTGCCGCCGAGTCTCTTCTTAAGCCTCTGCTGCACGTTTTAAGCAATTTATTTATCAGGTTTTGTTTAACATTCCATTGTTCGACGTCTTTAGCTTGGAAGATTCTTATTAAAAATCAAATCATGCATGGGAAAAGTGCGGTTGCTGTGTTCTGTGGTAATGGGAGGCATAAAAACTAAGTTGTAACACATAAATAGAAACTCCACTTTGACTAGAAGCAACATACGGACTACCACCATAATTTACCTGGTGGATGAATGCGTTTATTATATAGCACCCAGCCAGACTATGTGTTGCTTGTTGTTTGTTTTCATTCCAATAGTTTCTGGATCGTAAAAATTTGTTTACAAGCTGTCCGCGTTGTCTGGATCTTAGTTTTGCTTTTTATTGGGACACAGATGATAACAAATACAGTTCCTCGTCCATGTGTTATATTAGAAATAATCGAACACCACCTGGTTTCATTATTATCTTCCCATTACTTTTAGCTGTGAATGTCGTATACAGATGGGATGTGAAATGCTTGAATGACTATAAAAAAATCAGAAAGCATTTTTGTAGTTTGCCTCAGAATTGAAAAGTCATGTTCCTCTGGCTGTTTTTGGTAATAAAGAATTACAGAAATGATTCTCTTAGTCGTTACTTAACTCCCACAGATGGAAATTTGTAATCCTATCCTACCTGCCGAAGAGTGTAACTACAAAGATAGTGTGGGTGTTTTGTAAAATCATCTTCTCAGTATATCTTGTGTGAAATGCTTACAATTTGATGAGTTGAATATCCATCACCACCAAACAATTTTAATTGTTTCATTGCCATCAACAGATTGAGAAATTTAATTTCTTCCTTTGAAATTTGGGATGTAATTAAGCCCACAATTTGGTCTCGGTAGTATTCATACATGAAACCGTCCTACTTATTTGTTATTTAATTTTTTGCTATACATTTACAATTTCTTGTTATCAACTAAGTATAAGCCGAAGTCGTATATATAACGACTATGCAGGGAATGGAAACTGTTATCTCTATATCCTACTTGTTTATGTATCCCTGCTTACGCCACGTACTATGTCCCGCAGCAACTGGATCAACAATTTAGTTAAACAAACTATATAAAATCTTCATAGAGATATGCAATGTAAATTTATTGATTCAATGGAGTATCATAAACTCAACCAGTTGATTTCAAGTAGTAAGTAGCGCTTATCTCTAATTTGAAATTGTTCAAAGGAGTGTGCTGCGCCTAATATCCAACGGTAAATTGTTCCAAATACGGCTCTACGTGGGAAGATATTCTTGCTGCCAAAATGATTAAGATCCCCGGGAAAAACCAGTCAAAGGATATCAATGCTGAACCGTGGAAAGTTCTTACGAACATAACTGAGCAGAAAGCTTAACTTGGCGCTACAAAGTAACTCGAATATCCTCCATTCACTTATGCATTCCAGCGAATAAGGAAGAAGTATGTCAAGATGTGTGAACTACACTTTAGGGCAAAAACATATTGGACAAATTCCTTAGATCAATAGTTTAGCATGTCCAGAATAAAAGATCGGAAAGAACACGTTAGTAAAAAAGAAATTGGCTGGAATTAAGGCGGATATCAATTTTAAATAGGGAGTTTGATGAAGGTAATAGGAGCCTGCATAAGGGAACCGTAGTATACCTACCAGCGACACGATTATATCACTTTATATATTCGATTGCCAGGTGAGATCAGGATGCATCATGAGAAAACCAAAAATTTTTATATGTTTTGTCGAGAGCAAAATATTGTGGGTTCCATAAGAGATAATGGAGGAGCTTAGGAGGAGCTCTTTTTGGAGGCTATAACTTTATTCAATGAGAACGAGACTAACTGTTGAAAAGGAATAGTAGCATGCTTTAAAAATAGTATATTTTTCCATTCATGCTAAGACAATGAAATATGGCTCATTTGAAAGATAGGATTTCAAGTTATCTAAGAAAAATTTTAACTTGAGATCTCAACGAGATCAAGGAGTAAAAAATGAAGAAAGCTTCACCAAAATACATCTATAACTACAAGGGTGTCCCGTATGTGGTCTTGAACCTGAGGGCTATGATGGCTATAGGTCATGCTCAGACAAGCAAAAAATTGTATTAGTGTTGGGAGAGAATCCTGACGGTTTCCGAGATAACGGAACTTTAATATATTTGAGTATGTTTTTATAGATCACCCTGTAACTTCTGAACGTTACATCCTATAGTGATGATTTAAAATTTGTTCGATTGATAATAGTTGAACCTTTCCAATGGTATTAAATTTTCTCCTCCTCAGTTATGGGTCAACAAAGTGAAAATTTTTAGAATTTTAGCTGTTTTTTTTTAACTACTACTTTTATCAAAAGTACTTTATTAACACAAGTTTGCTTATTGGATTTAAGCGGCCTAAAAGCTTCCCTTTAAAATGATCTATGACATTCTTTACATAAAATTTAACACTTTCTGTGTTTTTTGCACTTTTTCCTAAGCATATCTAGCGCAATCGCAAATTGTATTATCACTGAAGCAAGGAGGCTGGCCGAAAACGAAGATTTTACGCTTACCGATGAAGAGCTTGAAGCGTTATTCGGAGAAATGTATGCACGCGGAGTTAAAGGTGCAAGCGACAGTGCACAATTTGTGGGCTGATAACTGGAGTCTACCATTGTGTTAAAAGGGGATGTCAAGGAATCGTTTCTGTGAAGTACTATACAAATTTTGTCTGTTTTCAATAGCATGAAAATGGTTTATTGAAAACTGTATTACATGCTATAAACCGGAAGCATTCGTCACTGTAGGTGAGCAGTTATTTCCTAGCAAGGGAAGATATCCTATTACTCAATTCATACCCTCCAAAGCTGATAAGAACGGTTAAAACCATTGTGTAGCCGTAGACAAGGATAGTTAACATTTGTAAATGACTTTCTTTATACAGGGAAGGATGATTCTCATCCAGATGATGAGCGTGAATCTGACCATATGGTAATGATTTTTTTGAAACTTTTCTCAACAAAGGTAGAAACGTAACTACCGCTAATTATTTTAGGTCGGTCTACTAAAAAGTCCTTTAAGAACTATAATCAAGGCCAGAAGGGAGGTGCCTGCGCAAATAAAATCTATGAAGGAGCAGCTACATATATGTATATACCTGAAAAGTATATAAAAGTAATAATATGACCCTAACTGTCCATCGGGACAAAACAAGGAAGAATGTTTTTCTTCCGAGCATCCTTCACTCAGATATAAATATCAGGGATAATGCAAAGAAAACACCTGAAAGTGATGAATCCTACAATGATACTAAGTACAGAGTAGATATTATAGATCAAATGACACGAAAATATACCTTCCGAACAAGTACAAGGCGATAGCATCTTCATTCATATTAGAGCACTTTTATCTTGTAGCAATAACGCGAATCAAAATGTGTTACCTACTCCTGTGTGTAATCAAGAATCTGGCCAAGAACCTACACAGTCAACTAGGTATTGTCAGATAAAGGCACACTGAAAAAAAAAAATAGGACATTGGGAACATGGTTTGTTAGTACTGGGCATTCTAGTGGTGCCGAACATGTGTCGGCTTTGCTCGACTTGATCATTCCAAATCTATTGTCCCAAGTGAAATGATTTTATAAGAAAAAACTTTAAGAAAGGTTTCAATCCTTTATCCAACTGTTCTTTTTGAGGCCATTCCCTTTAACTCGTACACGAATTTGTCTGTCTGTAGATTTCTTTTTTATTATTTTCGACACTCTCGTAACCCACTTTTCGTCATCACAGCGAGCTGAAATTAGGCACACTGGTTCATGTAGCACAATTGAATCTATCAAAATTTGAACCGGCAATTTCCATGGAAAACCCGGAAAATCGGGAAAAATAATTTGAAAATTTGGTACAAATTTGATTAGTGATAAATCCGTTTCAGGAAAATGAAGAGTTTTCCGATTTTTCCGAAAAAAATTTCCAGAATTTTCCGTTTTTTCCGGAATATTTTCCGGTAAAAAAGTTTTCTAAATTATGCAGGATCAAGTTCCCTATCAACTGGCATCATTACTTTCTCTCCGAGAATGGTGAAAACGTGCAGAAAAAATCGAGGAAAATTCATGTAAAACGCTTTTCCGGAGTTTTTCCGACCAAGGAAACGTTTGAGCGTTTTGCAACCTAAGACAAATGAGTTGAGTTGAGTTGAGAAATGAGTTGTTGCATAAAGTTGCTTTTGTGGAAAACCCGGAAAAGCGGGGAAATCATCGGACAAATTTTCATCGATCTGATTAGTGATAAATCTGTTTCAGGAAAAGTGCTGAATTTTCCAATTTTTCTGGAATTTCCGGAATTTTCCGACTTTTCCGGAAAATTTTCCGACAAAAAAGTTTTATAAGCTATGCGGAATCATTTTTTTCCGTGCTACTGGCATCAGTACTTTCTCTTCAAACATCATGAAAACTTGCATGAAAAATCGAGGCAAATTTTTAAAAAAAATTCATAGTAATACGAAAAGTCTGTGGAAAACATGGAAAATCGGGAAAATTCATGTTATATGGGATCAAGTTGGAATACAGCTAAAAAGCGCTGTTTAAAACATAATTTGAATTTCAGAAAACCGTTGCAGTACTTCAAGGATTTGATACTCGAAAAATTTTTGTTTTCGGATCGGCACCAAACATGACTTAAAAATTGTTTTAAAATATCTCCATGCAGCACGTAATAACAATTTAGTTAACGTGAAAAAGGCAGAAAATAAAATAATTAAAAAAACGAGTTTTCAAACAAAACTGAGGTCAAGCCGCATGAAAAAGTAGAAAATAAACTTTTCTTCACACACAGAGGTGGACTCAGACAATCACCGATATATTTCAGTATGATCAATCAGAGGTAATAAGTGATTTGATTCATGAAGAGAAAGAATATTCAAGAGAAATGTCCCAATCAAAAAATCTGAGTCCACCTCTGTGTGTGAAGAAAAGTTTATTTTCTACTTTTTCATGCGGCTTGGCCTCAGTTTTGTTTGAAAACTCGTTTTTTACTTATTTTATTTACAAATTAATTTCTGATGTTTTTCCTCTAATAAAAAAAAAAATTAGAATTTTTTAGTTTTATTGCTTGCACTGTGTGGATGGTCGCAAAGAAAAATCAAAAATTTCTATTTTTTTTCTGGGAGAATAAGTTGATTTCGCACTCATAACATGACATAAAAGTTCTGCTTCTTGTTAAGAATCTCGTTGCTCGTTGCTTTCAGTTAGAAGGATGTTAGAAGGATCATCAGAATCACTTATTTCAAGCTTCACAATATTGTCAATCGCATCTAGAATGCCAGTATACTAGGACCAGTCTGGCCGAGTGCAATTACCTAAAATCAGATTTTAAATTTGAAAAAAAAAGATTACTTGTGCTGACGTGAGCAGGTCATCTATAATATATCTCCATTCTGATATATCAGAAGAGAATGGAAGTAATCAATCCCAGCTTCTAATGATAAGAGAAAATGTAAACAGGTCAGAAGTTTATTTAACAGTTGCATGATAACAGATAGATTTAAGGAAAAAAAAATTTCGCTGGTATTTACATTTATTACATCAACTTGGGATATTTTTACACGAAAACTGATTACACGAAATATTGCATAACACGAACCAAACGCCCAGAACCTGTAAAATGAGTTTCATGTGAATTTAATTCTGAAATATGAAAAATGAATAACACGAAATATCGCTTAATATGAAAAATTTTGAAATTCTTAGTTGTTTATTTTACTAAAAAAAAAAATCTATTACCACAAATTAACAGTTGTTCTACCATGGAACACTACAATCATTTTACATTCATGTGATCAGGGCATTATTAAGAACCAGAAAGTCTTCTACGAATATTTTCTGTTGAGGAAATTTATAGCGAGTGTTGAAACTAAGGAAAATACTAAGAAAGTAACAATTTTAGACTCCTCTTTCCTTATAACTATTGCCTGACGATGTGCAACAACCGCAACAATTAAAAATTGTTTCAATCTAGTTGGATTTTTTTGGTAGGGCTTTCTTGTCCCGAAGACGTTAAATTAGACAATAGCTTACGCAGTGTCTACAGCTCTGAACTTAGCCATGGATATTACGCTCGAAGATTATTTGAACCTGGAAGACCATATTGATACTATTCCAAAGTTGACTGAACAAGAAATTGTGAAAATAATTAGACCATCAACATATGCAACATTTAAGGACGAGAAAAAGAGGAAGCAATGCTTATACTGAAATTTTTTATTGTAAGTATATATTTTTTATGTGTATAAGAAATTCGGGTACCACGAAAATCTACCGCTGGTTCCCACGATTTCGCGTTACCCGATTTCCACTGTACTAACACCAGAAATATCAAGGGTGCGGATGTAGAGTGCGAGTGCTGGATCATCTGTATCGGGGACACTGTCGATTCGGAACGAAAGCATAGAATGCATAGTAACATGATTGCCAACAACAAGATTGGCACAATTATGAACTGAATCGGAATTTAGAAGCAAATAAGTAGGTAGTCCGAATCATCATTAACACAGACTGAATGGAATCTTAAGCACCCATCGGGAAAAAAAGAGCTTTAAAAGCCGATTCTAGGGAAGCACAAAGCGCTTCGATTGCACTTGAGTTTCATATTAATTTTAACATTGCATGTCCGCAGAAACAAGCGCTTCCCTTTTTAGCTTCGTTTTAATTTCTTTTAAAGCGCTTTGTGGTAAGCACATTGGAAGCTCTATGCACGATTGTTGAAGCTACAGTGTCGACCCCAAATATTTACGTGTTGCTTTCAATCATAAAAAATTCAATTTTGACGAAACAGCCGCGGTCTGCAACAGCACACTTTATAATTTGCAGACTTAACACATTTTTAATTTCCTATCAACAAATGTTTCACATATCTAAAAAAGTAAAAGAACTGCTTTGAAACATTCCTCCAAACGTACTGACGTGTACGGCGTCAACACGAGAAAACTTGTATGATAATGTTTGCATTCAATTTGCTGAAATTTTAGCAATAACTTTGAAATTTGGTTCAGACTGCTTACAGAGAGGCACTTTTTTGGACGCAATCAAAAGCTAGGTATAAGTGCTTCGAATCAGCTCTTTTCCGAAGCACTTGGATTTTTTTCCGCTGTGTATCTATTGGGTCCATACTGCTATGATTAGATTTAGAGGCACTCCAGCAGTCAGACGCAAATTTGTCAGGATTAATATAGCTATTATCTTTTATACACACTTTTGTAAACGTTTGCTTGTCACCTTGCGAAAAAAAACTTTCGTATGCTTCTACCACTTCTTGAGAGCTGTTAATGTCATTCTGCAAATTTTAACCTTTACGAAAGGAAATAACAAGAAGTCACAAAGTGTCCAGTGTAATGCGGAAGAGCTATCAAATTCACTCTTGAACCGGTCAGGAATTCGTTTGATCTAGTACATTTGGGGATATTTAGTACAGAGCCCAATTCCTTAGGTCCTGAGAAGAAGTTTGAGTACCCACACTCCTATACTCGCAGGCTCAAATACTCACTTTTTTAGTATTTTCCTCTTTTATTTATTCGAACTGAGGTACCAGATTTGTCGCCCCCTTAGATCGGCTCTAAATCGATAGGATTATGTCCAATCGGAAAACGGGTTTCACTGTTCGCCTCAGCTCATTACCAGCTACTAGCTTTCGTAGATATTTCTCTGCATACTTTTAGGGTAAGGGGAGAAACCCCCGGCGGGGTACTATCGGGTGGTGTATATATTTCCCGATTCAGAAAACTTTCACGGGACGTTTTTGCAGTCGGAAAACCCATTTTCATGCAACTTGGGTCACATACACCCCAGCTACTAAATTTCGCATATATTTTTGCAGATCTTTCTTTCATGGTTATTAGTGCTCTGTTGTGAACATTCATTATTCTCAACGGAAGTAATTTTCTACGACATACCAATTCCTCACAATCACGAGAAGTAGAAAAGTCCACTTTTCACCCAAGAAAGTCGCTCAAGTTACATTCGATCGCTAAACCTTTGTCGCGCTAGAAAGAAATAAACATTGTTAAGAAAATATTTTCAGAGTATCATAATGCATCGTTTAAGACATCTCTCATGTCTGCAGCTGTCGGCCTAAAGTTGTTGTTCCTCTATTAGCATTATTTCTAGAGCTGGTACAAACAGAATGACAAGCACTTTAGATTTCATCTAGGGTATAAAAACCGATTTAAAAATCCGAAATAGTGACTTTTTTTTTGGGTCATAAATCGAAACGGAAGGGGAAAATTATGGAAAACTTCACAGATCCTTCCAACAATTTGTTAATCACCATTACGGGGCATATCAATTGAAATATGATGGGGAAATCTCAAACAACACACTCAACGTGCTCCTTTCTCTCTCATAATTGTTTTTTTTCCTTTGCCATCTCCTGTCACCTTCTGCATTAGTGCAGATCATCCTGTATAGTAAATGTTTGCCAAATTTACGAAAGACTCGCCCAATTTCGAACTTAAGTCTACAATTTTTTGTATAAAAAAAAAACATCATTTATTTATTTTCCGCAAGTATACAAAAGCATGGAACTCGTTTCTATACCTTACAATAGCAACTAATTATGAAAAAACTAATCTTACTTAAAGGGAAAGAGAAACATTAAAAAGAGATGGTGAAAATGAAAATTGCAAATTAATAAAATAAGTAAAAAACCAGTTTTCAAACAAAACTGAGGCCAAGCCGCTTGAAAAAGTAGAAAATAAACTTTTCTTCACACACAGAGGTGGACTCAGATTTTATTCGCTGACAATCACCGATATATTTCATTATGATCAATCAGAGGTAATAAGTGATTTGATTCATGAAGAGAAAGAATATTCAAGAGAAATGTCCCAATCAAAAAATCTGAGTCCACCTCTGTGTGTGAAGAAAAGTTTATTTTCTACTTTTTCATGCGGCTTGGCCTCAGTTTTGTTTGAAAACTCATTTTTTACTTATTTTATTTTCTGCCTTTTTCACGTTAACTAAATTGTTATTACGTGCTGCATGGAGATATTTTAAAACAATTTTATGACGGCTGAAATGACACTGATTTACCAGTTTTTCAAAAAATTTATTCGAGTAAAAATTATTTTTATTTACAGAACTTTTTTGTTTATAAACTTCTCGTTGCTTTTTCAAGCGTTCCTCTTTTTACTCAGGAGTTTCAGCAATTTTTCTTTTCTGGTAGTATTCTTTCTTCCTCTCTTTTTGTTCAGGTGTTTCAGCTATTTTTCTTTTCTAATTGCTTTTCTTGTAATTATTTAAACGTCGCTTACGTTGCGTTGCGTTGGTGTTTCTTTTCGATCCATTTTAGAGTTTCTTTATTCGTGTAACTTTACTTCTTATTTTTCTAATATCAATTTAACCGAACTTAATTATATTTTTACTTAATTCTAATTTAATTTTAGTTTCTTACTTTCTTTTTAATTTTCCGTTTTCCTTTAATTTTTCTTATATTTATCCTTATATTTCTTTCTTTCTTCTTTATTTTGAGTCAATTTTTGGAATATTCGCAGTGAAATTTGTTTGCGTCCATACGACTCGAGAGTTTCCAATCGACTGACCGAACTTCGAACACAATCCCAACAGTTTCGATAACTCGGACTACGGTTTACCGAGGTTTCGAAAAATTTTAAATTTTGAAGGCAGCACTGTGGTTGCCTGAGGGTTTTTGTTCAGCTTATCATTTCCGACATTTTAAGTCATGTTTGGTGCCGATCCGAAAACAAAAATTTTTCGAGTATCAAAATCGTTGATGTACTGCAACGGTTTTCTGAAATTCAAATTATGTTTTAAACAGCGCTTTTTAGCTGTATTCCACCTTGATCCCATATAACATGAATTTTCCCGATTTTCCATGTTTTCCACAGACTTTACCTATTACTCTGAATTTTTTTCTAAAAATTTACATGAATTTTCCTCGATTTTTCATGCACGTTTTCATGATTGTTGAAGAGACCAGTATTGATGCCAGTAGGACGGAAAAAAATGATTCCGCATAGCTTATAAAACTTGTTTGTCGGAAAATTTTCCGGAAAAGTCGGAAAATTTTTCAGAAAAATTGGAAAATTCTGCATTTTTCCTGAAACAGATTTATCACTAATCATATCGATGAAAATTTTCCGATGATTTTTCCGCTTTTCTTTATGCAACTCATTTCACTCTACAACTTTGTCTTAGGTTGCAAAACGCTCAAACGCTTCCTTGGTCAGAAAAACTCCGGAAAAGCGTTTTACATGAATTTTCCTCGATTTTTTCTGCAAGCTTTCACCATTGTCGGAGAGAAAGTAATGATGCCAGTTGATAGGGAACTTGATTCTGCATAATTTAGAAAACTTTTTTACCGGAAAATTCCGGAAAATTTTTTCGGAAAAATCGGAAAACTTTGCATTTTTCCTGAAACGGATTTATAACTAATCAAATTTGTACCAAATTTTCAAATGATTTTTCCCGATTTTCCGGGTTTTCCATGGAAATTGCCGGTTCAAATTATGATAGATTCAATTGTCACGCGACATGAACCTGTGTGCCAAATTTCAGCTCGCTGTGATGACGAAAAGTGGGTCTACGAGAGTGTCGAAATTAGTAAAAAAGAAATATACAGACAGACAAATTCGTGTACGAGTTAAAGGGACGGGCCGGCCTCAAAAATAGGAAATGGCAACTAAGCTTAAAGGATTACATAGGTTTCGAAGGCTAAAAAACAATCATATTTTCTCTATTGGTTTTTTATATACCTCATAGATAAATTATTTTATTCAAAATTTTACGCATATAAACGAGCAAAATTTAATGAATATTTTATAAAATTTTCATTCAAAAATTTCGAAAATACATCCGGTGGAACCTAGTGTCCGGACACCATAAATTGCAGCTGCAATGTCCAGTGCATATTAAAATAAAATATTTAAAATAGGTGACCTTTAGAAAGTAAGAGAAGCGATACAGACAGACAAACAATAGCTAAGCAGCTGTCTCAATACATTTGCGTCGCTCCCGGCTGGTATAGCCTAATGAGGATAATTTCCAAAGCCTCTCTCTCTCCTAGACTTTTACTCCGATTGACTTGTTCATTGTTTTTTTTTACATAGGCATGTCCGTAGAGGCAAAAGTTTTTGGAAGTTGTCTTTTCAAAATCTTTAATGAGGTTTTTTGCATAATCATCGCAGTGCTTCTTTGTTAATCTCATTAGACGCCCTCAAGACTGCCTCCTGAGAACATTAGTATATCGTTTGCCACTGCAAGCAGCTGGGTTGAAGAAAAGCGGCGGTGCATGTACCAGTAGAGTACTTAGAGTACTATTTTTTTTATATGATCAACAAAATATAATAAATATGTATAACCAAAATTTCAGATTAAACTTCTTATCACTCTGAACTTCACATTAAACATGAGAAATGCAGTGCTATGCACAATAGTTGAAAAATCCACAGTTCAGATTCATGGAAAATTAGATGAAATCAGTTCTTGTTGCACTTCTGCTGGACCTCATCAAATAATCTTCTATAGAGCTTCCAAGTGATTACTTGCGCGTCTGCTTATTTTTCTAGATAGATCAGTGAATATTCTTCCAAATTGCTGCCTAATGATGCCTACGGCAGCGTTTATTTTGTGCTTCTATCAAAAGCGCTGGTTTTTCGTTCCAATTTACATATAGATTTTATAATCATCATTATCAGTTATCCTCATTAGGAATTCGAATGCTGTAGCAAATTGATTAATCGAGTCAGTCATAAAGAGGCAGTCGGAAATATTTAAATTGATTGCGCAAGAAATTCGGGTTTTTTATCTCTGCCTTAACTCATTACGGTTCACTCGTTTACGCGTGTTAAAACTGTCTCGTATCTTTAGCTTTGAAAAAATATCATACGAACATGATAAAGATTTAATTTTCTTTAAGGAAATGGGAAGTATATATACAGTTTTAAGCATTTTAGTAGTGTGAAAAATAGATTGTCATAATAATATAGAAATGTAAAATTATTTTCGTTTTATACCCAGGGTATACTTGTGGCACTTGTCATTTTTATGAGACATGCCCCTGGCCTAGATGATGAAATCTATAGGTTATACTAAATTTGCTGTTCCGTTTGTATCGCATAGAAATAATGCTGGTAGAGTAAAATGAATTGGACACTCACACATAATATTAAAATTTTTTATTTTTTTTTTTATTTTTACATGTCCGTCTGTCTGCTATGATAACTCGAAAACGCGTTTACTTAGAGAGCTGAAATTTTGCACATGGCTTTTTTAAAAAAAAGTTGCAGTGCTAACTTTTTCCATCTTAGCCGACCTCTCGAACTTTGACAGTTCTGTACAGGGGCGGATCCAGGATTCTTGTGAGGGAGGGGCGCAACTTTGGTTTAAAAACGATATAAGCTGGAAACAGATCAAAAGTTCGAAGACACTCGCCTCGCCACCACTCGCAAAAGTCAAATACATAAAATTTATCATTAAGATACGTGTCGATCAGATAAGTGAGTGGCTATACCACTCGGAACGAAGAAAATTGCTCAACGTTCAACTCTTGTCACTCGCGAAAGTCAAACGAGGCCTTAAATTATTTATTTTGTTTTTGTTTGTAAATAATGGAAGTGTAAAACTTCCAAGTCACCCATTGTAGTTAGTAGAAATATGGAACGAGATTTTGTTCAAATTGACGAATTAATCATAAATTGCATAAATCTAGGAGCCCTAGATTCGATGGGTTGAAATAATTCTACACCTTTTCAGAATTCGCTGCTTCTTTGGCAAAACAAAAGATGTGATCTGTCCTTAGCTTACAGGAAATATTAATGCCAAGAATGTAAAATGACGGTGAGACAGCTTTGGCACTTAGATGCCTTGAATTCGACGCGAATCGCTTTACTCCAAGCGAGAACATGATCAAGGCTGTTATTCATTGATCTAATCACACAATCTCGTTCGACAAATGTGATATTCCCTCTGGAATCCAGAGGAGTATCAATGGTACTGTCAATGGCAAAATTTGATATCATCAAGGTCGTTATTGAATGATCTTATCAAGCCATCTCGTTTGACAGATATGGCATTCTCTCTGGAGTCCCCAAGAATGTCAAAAGAATAAGCGAAATCAATGCTACTGTCATAGGCAAAACTATGGATTGGATCAAAAGTACGGGAAATTAGATCATTAATGAAAATTAAGAAGAGAGATAACAGAGGTCTGAGACGTCTCGGCATTTATAGGGTGAGGTTCCGGTGAAGCCGCATCTAGTACAACCGGTATTATGCGATCAGGTAAAACACTTTCAAGAGATCAAGTGCTTTAAGTTTAACTAAAACGGCTGGAGCAACGATTTTGTGACTACAAAACACCAAATTCCGTAAGAAAAATCAGCAAGTCTCTAGTTCGGAAGCCATAATGCCGATCATTGATGAGTTGTTTGGTTTCTAGATACTTCATTAATTTGGAGTTAAAGATAGATTCAAAAAGCTTTGAAACAATCGAAGTGATTGCAATTGGTCGATAATTTGAGGCGTCGTGTCGCTACCCTCACCTTTCTTGGGAATAAGCTGAACGTGAGCCAACCATTTGGAAATTTTCCTGTCGAATAACACAAGTAGAATAGTTTGCGCAAAGGTTTAACCAAAGATGAGGCACAGATTTTAATTAACAGGGGTGAGAAACCATCACCCTTAAGGACCTTGAACACATCCCTGTTCCGGATGTGTATTGGCTGTTTTATACAGTATTTGTAGCGAATCTACCAGTGAAGATACTGGCTTGATCAAGGGAGTCAAGATCCACTTCACCGATATTAAGTAGTTAGGGTATAGAGGAATTGCTGAAGTTGTTCTTGATAGTCTTGACCGGGCACCAGAAGCCTTTGCTATCTTTGCGGCTTGCCAACATTCTGATCAAAAAGAAATTTTTTTTCTCCGGATAATGGACTTCTAGGTGCTCTGTGCAGGTCCTGTCGACTTGTTTCAATTCTAGACATGAATAATGCAATTGATACGCGCGAAAAGCAGACACTTTTGCTTCTTACATTACTTGGTTAAACTTACTTATTTTTACAGTGAAAACTTATTACTCTTGTAGTAAATTATTACAAAACAACTGGAATTCTCAAGCTAACAGCCCAATTAATTGCAATCAAAATTAAAAGCTATCAAAGTAGCAAAAGTATGGAGAGTTCACACAGGCGATGAATTTAATGTGGTGCTGAGCTGTAGAGTGAGTTTTAAAAGTTTAACAGGACGATTTTCGTACGGTACCGACACAAAATGTAGTTGTCGCCAGCGATTAATGCTGGTGCTGTAACGCAATTTTCCAATCTGCGGCGACACTTAGCGCTGGGTTCGGCGTTTGTTTGGCTTCTTTTGAATAGTAATAGTGGAGTCTGGAGTGAGTATGATAGTCATTCGCTCGTAGCTTTTCGTCTTTGAAACGTGTACGATTTTTTTTAGAATTTTCTTGTGTTTTATGTAGTGTCGAAAAGTCATTTATCACACCTATCACAGGATGGTAAGTAATTTTGGAATACTTTATATTTATTTTAGTATAAGATTGTTTAGAAAAAGGCACGCAATGCTTAGCAACCCGGTTAATATGATGCCTTTATATTTTTGTTGTACCGATTACTGCTATAGATGCAAAAGCACACCATTTCGATATTTGAAAGTGTTATTGTTTCTCAGAAAATGGTCAGCGTCATAAATTTTTTTTACCTATCTGATTGTCCGACATAAAATCGATAACAGGACAACTTGGTGGGAGCTCGCAACAGAAGCATAAAAACTGACTTAACGAATTTTGAATTAGGGTTCTTGCAGTATAACCCTAGTTCCATACCATCAACGTCTCGCCACCCGTTGATTTTCCATGGCCATACTGATCCAAGCCTAAGTTGTTCAAACGTTTTATGCTCGTAGGGAAACATTAAAGTTTTCTTAGAAAGATTTGACATTTTTTCTTTAGATTTTTCAAGCACTACTGGGGCCGGATTCTGCAACTCTGAGAGTTTGGGAGTTTGGAAGATGAGAATTTTCGTTTTCCTCGATTAAAACTTCCTAACTCTCCATTCGCGATTCTCTAACACACTTGGGGAGTTAGGGAAAACCTCAGAAGTGTCGCAATATTGAAGAAAGGCTAACTCTGTGTTGGAGGGTCGTAGATCATTGGAATTTATTCCCTCAGATTTAGGGTCTAGAGTACAAAAATATAGATGAAAAATTTTTGAGAAGGGGCTTTTGGAGATGAGGGGTCAGACAACCTCTCATTGCGGGTTGTCCAAAATAAGTTATGTTTGGTATCAAATTAAAGATGGAGAAGTTAGTAATATAAGGGTGTCGTTTTTTTATCATTTTAACTCCATATCTAACTTTTTACCGCCGAAAGACGGATCTTTTGCACTTGGGTCATATACACCCCAGTTCCAATCTTTCGCACATATTTCTTCCGTTCTTTATTCCACATCTATTATTACTCTGTTGCGAGCATTTTTCTCATGGAAAGTGAATTTCCACGACTTACCCCTTCTTCATAATGATGATTAGCAAATATGTCCATTTTTGTACCAAAAAGCGGCCACATTTTTGCATCTTAAGAGAAAATGATTCACCTCTCTTGCAGTAATTTCCAAAACCATTTACCGGACTCAAAAACTAGAAATAATTTAATTTTAAAATCCTAGGTACCTAGATACCTTCACAAAACACAACAAAAACAGCGAATACTGCCAGTTGAGATATATTGTTCTTACTTTTCCACAACAAACACAACCGAGAGTTTTGTCGAGTGGAAAAGAGAACTTGGTACTTTTCAATACAAACTCCCCGAGTTACAGAATTCCGAGTGGAGAGTTAAGTGTCGAAAGAACTCTCATCTTCACAACTCCACAACTCTCCGTGCTAGTGAATCCGGGCCCTGATGGCCGACCATGTTTCCATAGAGTTATATTGATTCAGGTGTTTTGGCTGGTCTTGGTCGCGAAAGCTATTTATGAGCGTTGGCTATCATACATTTTGTTGTTGCAAATTTACCTGAAAATTTTTCTTTAGAATTTTTACAGCAAAACTATAAAAATAAAATTGATTCGATTTCCGCTGCGGTAGTTGGCGTTGCTTTGGTTGTACTTTCGTATTAATTCAAATAGCGTTTTTTAATTTAACTTCACGTTTACTTTTAATTTGAACGAGAAGGATAAACTTGATATATCAGTTAGCGAAGGAAGAAGAAATAGTAGGTAGCGAAAGTGTAAAGCGGAAGACTGATAACAGCATTGAAAACATCAAGATCAGTATAGTTCCCATCAGAAGAAATAGTCAGTAACATATAATGCACTCCTACTGCCATTCATTTAAATGTGACTCAAGCTGCAAGCTCACTGTCAGTCCATTACTTCACCCGTTACAGAATCGCTTGCGTCAGCAGCTATTTCCACAATCTCTGCACGAGAAAGCGTATTTTGTTATGAGTACTTGATGTCCACCCTGAGATCGACATTGATGTGGATAATATTATGGATAGGTTTTATAAATCAAACTGAAAATTGGATTTTGTGATATAACATAAATATGATTAAAAAAATTTAAAAGCGACTTCTTCCGACTTTTTCCTCCCCCTCGAATGTTTTAGTTGTGACCCCCCCTAGGCTATTGGTCTGGATACGCGCCTGATTTCACATGGTTGAGGTTCTTAAAGTTATCTTGACGTCGAGATTGGAAAAGATATCACTGTACGTATCTTGCTTTGAATTCAAAAATTGAACAAATTGGGTAACTCCTTCGTAGGGTTGCCATAAAAAGAAGACCGTTGTAAGCCATGCAGTGTAGCGATGGATAATTCTGGCTTATACGGGTTCTATCAAATTCACGCAATAATAACGATTAATGAATAATAACAACCGTTTGAGTATGCATAGAATAATTCACTCGTTTAATTCGACTCCTTTTACATAGGACATAAGTTTCTAATTTCTGAAATTTAATTTATAAAACACTACGGCCGTCCTTTCTCAGGATGTATTTTGGATACATTGAAGAATTTTCAATTGGTATACCACTTTTTTCTAATTTGATTTGCAGTTATTAAATGTAGCCAAAATGCATCTTCAGAAAGGACGAAAAGGACCAAACCGAAGATATCCTTTTTTCGTGTGACTTTTGTTTTTAAATGTTGACCATACCAAAAGATAGCCCGGCTTATGATGGGTAGCTTTTGGTACTTTTGGTACTAGCACTTCGATGATATCTGTGTGCATTTTCGAAAAAAAATGCCCAAGAAACACGGTGCATAGAGTACAATTTGAGGCCTTATATCTCGATAATAAAGGGTTATCTGGAATTTTCAATATAACACTTTCGTATTAGTTTTATTCGCGGAATTTAAAAATGTAATTTAAATGTATCCTTAATAAGGACGAAAAGGAAATTTTTTTTAATATATCCTTTTGCAAGTCCTTTTTCAAGGACTTTGGATATGCCAGAGGATACCTTGACTAAAGATGCGTAACTTTTATTATTAGGACTTTTTCGATATCTCCGCACATTTTCGAGAAAAATGGCCAGGGAACACGTTACGTGGGACACCCTGTATAGCAGGAACAAGGTTACTCCTAAAACAGAGCTCTGAGGCACACCCATTAAGACGTCCAATGATTCTGATAACATGCCATTTCTCTTTGTTGTTTGAGTCCTTTCGGACAAATATGATCGAAACCAATCTAATTCCATATCTCTAATTTCATATATCCATAGCTTCTTTAACAATACCTCTCGGTCCAGCGTTTCAAATGCACGTTTTAAATTTAAAAACACAGCTATCATAGCATTTCCAGTGTCCATCTCGCGTTTCCATTCAAATATAAGCCAATTTAAAGCCGTCTCACAGGAATATTTATTCTTGCACCCCGACTGCACCTCCATAATCAATTTCTGTCTTTCAATATATTCCACCAATTTTTCAGCAATAAAACGTTCAAATATTTTTTCATAAGAAGGAAACATATTTATAGGTTGCATTTGATAGTACTATCTACTTTCGATACTCGTACTATAATGGATTCCTTCCAGGTAGTAGGAAATACGCCCATTTCAATTGACAAATTAAATATTTTCATTAACACTGGGCCCAAAATTTCGATTGACTCATAGACCATATCCGGTGTGAGACCAATTAGATTTTTCTTCTTTATACACCTCAGAAGCTGTTAACAGGTGCAGTATTGCATTTTAAATCTGATTGATACTAGTAAACAGTTAATTATGTACTTCATACTAGGAATAGTTCTGTTAATATCCTTAATGCTTTCTACAAAATAATTATTTAATCTATTTGCTATGAGTAAGGAATAACTGCTATCTAATCCGACTTAGTAATTCCCAAGATTAGCCTTTTAATAATTTTCCACATACTTTTCTGATCTTCTACATTAGATTCATTCATTCATTAGAACATTGTCAAACTGGTAAAGATTATCAAATCCCACTGCGTTTAACAACTCCTCAAATTATACTGCCTGAGAATGCGTCAACGTAGAGTACTGAAATTTTGTACACATTATTTTTCAAAAAAATGGGGCAAACTTTTCTCGGCGTTGCTATACAAAACTTCTGGTTTTCTTCTAGGACCACTTATAAATTTTTTCTTGTTTTTAAGGTTCCGTACAAAAAAAAACAGAATCGTCCGCCTGTCATTGCCGTTTTTCTGGAAAACGATCTGCATAAAAATTTTAAAAATTTCAAATTTTGGCAGAATTTTAGGTTTCATTGACGCGCATATATAATTCGATAACCAAAGATTATGAAATATTTTTTTAATTTATAGGGTACCTACTGGCTGGGATCTTATCCTGTGGGTATCATTTGATAGAACTAATTTAAAGGATTAAAAAAACTAAAGATATCACAAAATCTGCGAAAGAAATATCGGTCCCCCTGATATGCTAAGTTTCTACCAGGGACCGAATCAGTTATGACTTTTTACGAAAAAATCTTATTTTACCTGTTATTCCTGACCGATAATAGTTTGAACCTAAAAAATACTAAGCTAGAAAGGCCTATTATTTTTTCTGAATGAAAAGCCAACTTGGCTAGAAAAATAAAAAGCCAGGCTCGCTTTTTATATATTTTTTTTTTACCGAAAAAAAATATCAAACCGTTGCGCTTGCTTTTCTAGCTTCAAAGCTATTACCGGCCAGGAATAACAATTAAATTATGTTTTTTTTTCGTAAGAATTCATAATTGTTTCGGTTTCTGAAAATAAGAACCTAGCTTGGCTTTTTATACCGGTTACTTCCAGCTTAAAAAAATAAGAAGTCAAGCTTTTTATTTTAGCTTTTTTTTTTAAAAAAAAGTTAAGTTTTACAGGAATCGAAACGGGTTTCACGAGACATCTTTTGGTATATTCCACTAAATTCCACGATCATAATTTATCCTAGCTTTTTTTGTTTAAAATTTTCAAAATGCCAGTTATTTTCGGTCCCTGGTTTCTACAGCAAAAATTTTGATATTATCAGGGCTAGTAGACATGAGTCATAGATAACAGCAAAACTGCAGCTTTTTCGTCAGCCTCATAGTTGCAGGAAATAAATGTTTTTTTTTGTATAACTTATAAGACAACTCTTATTATAGTCTAAGAGCTGGCAACGTTTTTGAAAGATTACTTTATTTCGTCCAGTTTTTTTATATGCCTTTCCTTACAGTATGCGACCCATCTGACTGGTGAGAGGGGTTGCGTTTACCTGTGCGCATTCCGTACCACAGGTAAAAAAGCAGTTTTTAAAAAAAACCCACTTTACCATGCTCAAATTGGTCCGGTTCCTAATGAGCAACGGAATTACCGCCTGACAAATTAATTTCATTCATGTGGTTCGATAATTAAACTAACTGGTATAAAAATTACAGGCGTAATAAGATAATTTTTTTCTTATTTATTTATTTTTTTTAACGAAAAAAAAACGTCTGGCACGGTAGTAGCAACGCGGTAATGGTCTGAGAATAGTAAATTTATATTTATCGATGTTTATGAAAACAGATGAAAAAAACAAAAATCAAACTAAAATTATTTTGAAAACTGTTTTTTTATCTGTGGAACGGAATGCGCACAGGTAACCCCAATCCCTTTCACCAGCCAGATGAGTCGCATTCGTATTGAGATGGTGAAAGAGGGGAGATAGATAAGATTCAGGCGAACTAAAGTTCTTTTTTTCGTGACATTGCTAGCTCTCGGACTATTAAGGGGGTCATCCCGTGTGAGTCGTTCGGAAGTTACAGCATTGGACAGGACAGGTGTTTGGAGCGTGCGCTCCAGCATCTCTTTGGCTTAGGTTTCTTACCTGAGCTCTTTTAAAACAAGCGCAGGTATAAATGCACAATAGAGAAGCCGGTATATCTCTAAACTCATTTCCTGGTTTCGAATATAACGGTTAGTTTAGTCTTGACTGAGTACCAAAAGTGTTCGAATTTTAATTTTATTGGTGATAATCGTATTTGAATTTTGAAATGCGTTTTTCTCAAAACTGTAATTTTCAAACTGGTATCCACGATATCTCGAAATCTATCAAACGAATTCCTTTGAAATTTTATTGACTTATTCAGTACTCATGCAGACACTTTGCAAACTAGAATAAGTCGGATTTCTCAAGCCATTTTTTTTACATGTCGAAGAAGTAGTGAAAAAACACCAAAATTCACGAAAAAAATGTTCAACAAGTTGTCAAAAATTTATTTTTAAATAATCCTTGTTCAGAAACTAGTTCATACTTCACAGATCAAAAAGCCGTTTGATTTTTTTTTATATTTGGGATAAGCACAAAAATGTTTTTTTTTTTTTAAGACGAGTGACTAAGTTGCCGTGTACTCCAGCAATGAGCGGCGATTTCGGTCTGACAAAATTGTAGAATGTACTCAAGGCATTAATAAATATGTGGTAAAAATTTCACAGTTGTATGTTTATTGAGTTTCGCCAGAAAAAATTCACAAAAAGAAAACGAAAAAAATAAGTAAAAAACGACTTTTCAAACAAAACTGAGGCCAAGCCGCATGAAAAAGTAGAAAATAAACTTTTCTTCACACACAGAGGTGGATTCAGATTTTTTGATTGGGACATTTCTCTTGAATATTCTTTCTCTTCATTAATCAAATCACTTATTACCTCTGATTGATCATACTGAAATATATCGGTGATTGTCAGCGAATAATATCTGAGTCCACCTCTGTGTGTGAAGAAAAGTTTATTTTCTACTTTTTCATGCGGCTTGGCCTCAGTTTTGTTTGAAAACTGGTTTTTTACATATTTTATTTTCTGCCTTTTTCACGTTAGCTAAATTGTTATTACGTGCTGCATGGAGATATTTTAAAACAATTTTTAAGTCATGTTTGGTGCCGATCCGAAAACAAAAATTTTTCGATTATCAAATCGTTGAAGTACTGCAACGGTTTTCTGAATTTCAAATTATGTTTTAAACAGCGCTTTTTAGCTGTATTCCAACTTGATCTGATATAACGTGAATTTTCCCGATTTTCCATGTTTTCCACAGACTTTTCCTATTACTATGATTTTTTTTTAAAAATTTACATGAATTTTCCTCGATTTTTCATGCAAGTTTTCATGATTGTTGAAGAGAAACTATTGATGCCAGTAGGACGAAAAAAAAAAAATTATTCCGCATAGCTTATAAAACTTTTTTGTCGGAAAAGTCGGAAAATTCCGGAAATTTTCGGAAAATATTCCAGAAAAATTGAAAAATTCTGCATTTTTCCTGAAACAGATTTATCACTACTCATATCGATGAAAATTTGTCTCATGATTTTCCCGCTTTTCCGGGTTTTCCATGGAGTTTTCCACAAAAGGAACTTTATGCAGCTCATTTCGCTCTAAAACTTTGTCTTAGGTTGCAAAACGCTCAAACGCTTCCTTGGTCGGAAAAACTCCGGAAAAGCGTTTTACATGAATTTTCCTCGATTTTTTCTGCAAGTTTACACCATTGTCGGAGAGAAAGTATTGATGCCAGTTGATGGGGAACTCTATCCTACATAATTTAGAAAACTTTTTTACCGGAAAAGTCGGAAAATTCCGTAAATTTTTTTCGAAAAAACGGAAAACTCTGCATTTTTCCTGAAATGGATTTATCACTAATCAAATGATTTTTCCCGATTTTCCGGGTTTTCCATGGAAATTGCCGGTTCAAATTTTGATAGATTCAATTGTCACGCGACATGAACCTGTGTGCCAAATTTCAGCTCGCTGTGATGACGAAAAGTGGGTCTACGAGAGTGTCGAAATTAGTAAAAAAGAAATATACAGACAGACAAATTCGTGTACGAGTTAAAGGGACGGGCTGGCCTCAAAAAGTGCCTTCAGATGGAATGACCAATTCTTATAAAATTACTCTTGCGTCCATCTGTTTGAATATTATTCAGTTATCATAGACAAATTAGGTTTAGATTTAATTATGCTTGAATACGGCGCCAGCCCGACTCGCTCTCTCTTAATTGATTAAAGTATCCCCCCCCCCCCCCCCTCCGCGCATATAAAAGGATGGATTTAATATGAATTGCATATTCGAAGAATTTAATTAAAATTTCTGAAAAGGCAAAACCAAAAATCAAAAGTTTCCCATCAAACAATCGAACGAAATGTGCAAATTTATTATGTTGAAAAGGATTTTGCATTCGAAAATATTTTAAATATTTTTTAATTCTGCCATTTAATTCAACAAATGCGAAAGCAAACAGCTCTTAATTATTTGCGGTAATAGGCTTGTTATACATATTTGTAAACAGTCTTTGTACTGCACAACTGCTCCATTTCCATGATTTTTCACATTAAACATAGTTCCGCCCACATGCATTTCAGAGAATTTTAAATTAACTGTAATTGCGTGTGTATACGGTTAAAAAACAATTAAAATATACATCTCTCAGTTTTGTTTGTTGACATGGCGGTTTTGCGGTTAAGTTAAAGTCGTACTTGCGTTCTTGATATTATTGCATGATTGAAAAAAGTCGAATTAATTTTGTGAGGAAGAATAATATTTTCAGCTTTTTATATCTGTACCTTTGCGGTATGGATACGTAATTTGACTTTGCCTGTCAGTCTGTATATTCATTTTTGATCTGTCGTAACCCATTCCAAATGAATGGCAACTTTAAAAAATATGACATTAAGTCAGGACCTCTTATCTCGTCTAAGCCATATGAATCGCCACCAGATCCACAATTATTAGACATCTACATGCAAAATTTATTATTCTACAGTGGTGGCATAAAAAGCTATGAATAATTACAGTAAGTTGATATTAAATTTGTAGCGCACAAGTAACAGGTTATTTAACGTCATTACATTTTTTATCTTTGCTCACTTTACGTGTCACATATATAGGAATATTTTTATTCAGTATAAGAAAATTGCTGCCTTTTTGTAGAAGTTCCTATAAAAAAAAAAGAGTCTGCGTGCAAAACAAGAGAATGAATAAAAGTGAAATTTGAATTAATTTTTATTTCGAATACCAGCAGAAATTTAATAAAAAAATTTGTTTTTTATGTTTTTTTTTTGCTATGCTTGTTTTCCCTTTTACTCAGTCAAGGAGAGAAGTAAAAAAATAAAGACTGTGGACTCCCAGTACGAGAAAACGCGAGGAGCATGCAAATTTAATACTGAATTGTGTGCATTTGCGACAATTTTATAAGAAATTGAATTCTCTTTTCTGAGCAAATTCCGGCGAAATTAAATTTTACCTGTCACAGGACGACATCAGCAAAAGAAAAAAAACACAAAAAACCACCGCTTCTCACAAACACATAGCGGCGCCTTTGACCTTTGGATGGAATCACACGAATTGGACCACATAAGTCCTTTTTTCCAACGAAAAAAAAAAATAATCTTGACGGTTCAGATAGATGTCAATTGATGGTTTTTCAGCTCGTAAAAAAAACAACAACAACTCACATTGCATGGATTCCGCCGAAAAGTAGCAGTTATGGTGGAAAACGGTGAAGATTTATATTGACAAAACTTTATTTTTGAGCAGAATAATGCTGAATACTTTCAAGAAAGTATATAAAAGATTAATTTATCGAGAAAAATGTCAGTGTTATCGATTGACCAGCGACAAGTTAAATCTTTAATCCTATCGAAAACTTTCAGGGAAACCTGGCAAGTCGAATTTATGCCAACCGGTAGGCAGTATAAAACCTTTGTTGCTTAGTTCAAATTCAACCAATTTCATAGGATTTCATGTTCGGAAGAATGTTTCGGTACAATAAAAATGTCTAGGACTCATAATTTTTCAAGTATACGAAAAAAACCAAAATTTTTAAATGGCAACACCAATAAGGGGTTGCCCGATTTAGTCCATTTTACTTTCTATTCTAATTACTATTACTATGAAAAAACAGTGTACAAAATTTCTATCTATACGTCGACATGTTCTCAGGCAGTGCTCAAATATATAGTGAAAAACGAAATTTTTGTATGGCAATCCTACGAAGGAGTTACCCGATTCGTCCCATTTTCGAACTCAAGTTTTCATTTTGGTGTTTAAATCTGTTTGCAAAATTTTAGCTCTCTGTGTCCACGCGTTGTTACACTTTGTGCAAATATATAATAAAAAACGAAACTTTTGTATGGCAACCCTACGAAGAAGTTACCCAATTTTTCCCATTTTCAAACTTAAATTAACTTTTTTTTAAAAAAAAAAAAAAGCCCGTATGCAATATCTCACCTCTCTCGAGTTGTTCTCGAGTTGTCGTGTAGACGGACATGCAAAAATCAAAATAACTTTTACTAATATGGGTGGGTGTCCAACCATTTTTCAGGTGTTACAAACAGAATGACAAACTTAGTATATCCGTTAGATTTCATCTAGGGTATAAAAATGCATCCGGAGGAAATATGGGTGCTTTTTTGTTTGCTATGTTGTGCCTTATATATATATGTCTATTTTTTACTCCATTATGTTGGCAGAGCTGTCGCCGCAAGCATTAAAATTTGAACTTTTCCAAACCGAGCAACAAGCATCTTCGCAGCAAGCTTCATGATGCTTCGAAAATTTGTATCATATTCTCACCATGATATAAAACCGAGCATCACAGCTGCTGCTTGCTACGAAGATGTTTGTTGCGCCGATTACGTTTTCGCCTTGAGGCTTGGTGAATCAATGCCACAAAGGATTTTTGAAGTCATATTCTTTTTTTTTCTACATTTGGCTATATTGTTTCTATACGAATTTCCACTTAATTTTTCCGCTTTTCTCCTAACTAATTTTTGTCATAAGGGGTGTTTTTTAGGCCCGGTAGAAATTAAAATTGTAAAAAATAATACAAAAAATTAAAATTTAACCAACACTTTTTTTTTTTAATTCGAAATATCAATTCATGACATTACAATTTGAAAAAGATTTCAGGCATATAGGCACCGTGGCTGTTCTTGACAAAGCGCATTCTGGACGTCCAATTTTGGGTCACTTTTTCGAGTACTTCTGGCTGTATGCCACACATAACACGAACAATGTTGGCCTCCAAGGCATTAATTGTTGCTGTTTTATTTGCATAAATCAGTGACTTCACATAACCCCACAAGAAATAATCGAGAGGCGTTAAATCGCTCGACCTTAGAGGCCAATTGACAGGTCCATTTCTCGAAATCAACTTATCGTCAAATTTTGATTTCAATAAGTCGATGGTAAAAGTAATTGATCATGGTGCGGTAACGATCTCTATTGAACATAACGCGAACTCCAGACTCATTTTTGTATAAATAAGGACCGATGATGCCACCAGCGTGTAAACCGCATCAATGGAGTCTGTAGGGTCTGTTGTGGATTGGTCTCACTGCATATCCGGAAATTTTATTAAAAAACCGTCCAGCCAAAAATGAGCCTAATCGCTGAACACAATTTGGTGATAAAACAACGGGTAACTTTCCAACTGCTATAGAGCCCAATCGGCTGAAGAAAAACGCATATGATGGTCATGTGGCTTTGATTCCTGCACCAACTGGATCTTATACGGGTGTAGGCTTAGATCTTTGAGCAAAATTTTCCACGTAATGGACGGACCGAGCCTCAATTCCTGTGCCCGCCGACGAATCGATAAGCTTGCATCTTCTTCCACACTTCTGCTTATGGCGGCGATATACTCTTCAGTGCGCACATTTCTTCGACACAAGCACGTCGAAGAAATGTTTGTGTTCTTGCATCATCCAGAGAATATGTGGTATGAAATCTATGCACAGTTTGACGGATGGCTTGCTCAGATTGACGATTATGTACACAATAAAAATCACGAAGTCGTCTATAAGTTGCGCGAATCGACGACTGATGTTCAAAGTAAATTTGAATAACATTTGTAGCGTTGTTTAAGCGTGAGTCTGTCCATGATAAATTGTCAGAGTATACTGATCATAAATATATAAAAGTGGCAGCAGTATGACAACTCGCTCAACAGTTAAACCTTTGGAAAGTTCTATCTAAGCAACAAAAACACTCTTCACATTCGTATGCTGCTGAAAATAAATCTTAAATAATAACCGCGGATATTCCAATAAAAGTGTGCCATCATTATTTGAAAAAGATCCAAGTTTAAGCCAAATAGGTAATATTCTATTTTTGGATTATCCAAATACCACCATATTTGTGATTGCAGAAATAATGAAATTGGAAAGCTACAGTCAATAGAACAAGGGGTTCCTGCAGATCCTGTATTTTAAAAATCCATTCAATGTAACTGTTGAAAAAAAAACTGTAAATTATATTTGATATCCATAAAAATATAAAAATAAATCGAATTTGAACCTAATTCGAATGAAAATTAGGGTCTGCCCCTAAGTCTACACAAATGTGTACGTATAAATAAACTCAAATGAACCCAAATATGTTCTGAAATATACAAGGACAGCTTCGACCAAGCATTGAATATTGATCTTGATAAAAGGTACACTAAAATATATATGGCGAATAAGGGGGGAGGGTAATTACCAAGCCTGCAGGTGAGGTTTCCAATTTTTAATGATACAACCCGATTCGAAATTTCTTGGGTAAGGATTTGGAGTTTTTTCTTATAGCTTAAAGCCTAGTACGCTGTTCAAGCGAAAATTTTGCTTGCATTCTGGGCAAATAATTCTACACGGAAAAAGTTATGGAGAAAATATTAAATCACAAATTAACTGAAGTAATACACGTAAAATCACAAATTAAATATATGTGCCAAAGCGTCAAACATCAAAGGGTATATCTGTCAACTTTTCCGCCCGAAATAAATGTCTGGATATACAGGGTGTCCCGTAAGTCGACGTCAAGCCGGAATCGGGTGATAGACCAAATCATAACAGTTACCAGAAAAATATAAAAAAAATCTAAGTTATGTATTTTTTAAATTATACACATATGTATGTTTTCGAGAAAATGTGCACCCTGTGATGGTTTTTTAGCTCCCGTTGCTACAAATCTTTACTTTTTTTCAATTTTATTTTTCTTATGTAATCCCACCCAAATAGTGCTTATGTAACCTGTCGCTTTAAATTCTAAGCCAACTGTTCCAGCTTGGAAGAAAATGTCACATTTTCCCGAACCAACAATATAAAATTAATAATTCGTTGAACTTTAACTGACTGTACTGAAAAAAAAATGTACTCCGCCAGTTTGGCAAGTAACATTAAAAAATGGCGCGTTTAACAAGGATTCTAAAATGGTATAACACTTGCTACAATATTTCTTAGATTACGGAAAAAAAAATTTCTTCAATAAACCCAGTTTCGAAAAATTTCTTTTCACCTACTAAAAATGATTCTAGTGTACCCAAAGCTTGCCGTAAGACCGTAACTTTCAGATTTTAGTTTGAGTGAGACGGAGAGTCATTACATGAAGTGTGAGTGAGCAAGATAGTGACGCTCGTTCGTCAAATCATTGAGTTTTTATAAATGTGCACCGTGCACTCTCCACAGAGGGCCGACTTCCACATCAATACATGGTGAAGAAAGAGTTCCTTACTTTACGAGGACGTAGTACTTCAAGCAGTTGAAGAAGACCCAAATGCTTTGGTACGTGCAATCCAGGAAAGCACAGGAGTGCCTAAAAGTATAGCTCACCGAATTTTACAAAAACATGAGCTCCAGAGTTACGGAAGCAGTTAAATTTTGTCTCCAATGGAAGATTTGCCCGTCTGATAACCCGATCCTTTCTAAGAAGATGTCGAACTTGTATTGCAGCTGAAGGAAGGCAGTTTGAACATCTTTTGTAAATAATGAATCTTGGCAACCAAATAATTGGTGTTTAATTTCAAACATAAGGAAAATTTGTCCTAAATTCAACAAAAAGCTAGGATCTCTAACTTGAAAGCGTCACTATCTGTCTCACTCACACTTCATGTAATGACTCTCCGTCTCACTCAAACTAAAATCTGAAAGTTACGGTCTTCCGGCAAGCTTTGGGTACACTAAAATCATTTTAAGTAGGTGATAAGAAATTTTTCGAAACTAGGTTTCTTGAAGGAAAATTTTTTTTCCGTAATCTAAGAAATATTGTAGCAAGTGTTATACCATTTTAGAATCCTTATTAAATGCGTCAACTTTTAAAGTTACTTGCCAAACTGACGTAGTACATTTTTTTTTTTCATTACAGTCAGTTAAAGTTGGGTGAAATATTAAATTTTATTATACCGCGCCATCTGCATTCCATGATCTAAACATTGATTTTTTCTTTCTAACAGCATACTACTTTACGAAATCTCAAACCGAGATTTTCATGGTATTTTCCGCCCACATTTTTTTTACATAGATTTTGTATAGGAAACGAAATTTTCGCTTGAACAACGTATCGCGCTTAATACTGAAGTCCGCGCTAAACTAAATTTTCATGTAATATTGAGCGCGCTAAGAGCTATTGGTGAAAATTTATCCTGAATTTTAGTAACACCAGCACTAACGATAACACGCTAAATTTGACTTGTTATTCTTGATTAGAGGTGGCACCACTAACCAATTTAGCTTGAATTTATCGGTCCGGAGCCGGGCCGTTCTGTAGAACTTTATGCGATTTTTTTAAGATCAGAACGCTAAAAATATTTCTTGTCATAGTTTTGAGAAATGTCAACTAAAAAAAAAACAAACAAATTTATATAACATCAACACATATTGGAATGAAGAGTAAAATAAAAAAAGTGCTTCTTATTTTTTTTATTGCCTATCAGCGATAAATCTCCGCTGTAATATTTTAGCTGCTAAAAGAACGGATTCGATAATGGAGACTCGTTAAAATTTTGTTTAGCGCTGACCTCAGTAAGTATTAGGCTTATAAAAGAAATTGTGTTTTTTTTTCTTTTTTCTAAATTAAAAACTGAGTGAAAATTCTGAATTTTGGAATTTTCCGCAGTCTGTATATAAAGAGTGGGAAGAAAATACGGCAATAATTATTCTACAATGGTTGGCATGACAAGGGGCTACCTGGCTACCTAACAAGAGTAGCCCCAGATTTTGAAGATAAACTGGGTTTCATATAAAAAAAAATTCCTTTAAGGTAATAATAATCGGTCTAAAACCAGATTTTGGCGATACACTATAAATGTCCGTCTATAACTATTTCATATGTCTTTACATTCCTAAGAATTCTTCATTACAGCTCGGACTAACCGTTTTCAAAAAATTTGGAAAATTTTGTATGGCAACCATTTGAACGAGGCGTACTATTTCGATGATTTTCGAACTTAGATTTATAATTATATCGAAAATGCCCTATACTAAATTTCACTCCTCCCCTGCTTAACGCCTTCTAAAGTATAGTGTCCAAAATCAAATGTTTTGTATAGAAACAGTATGAAGGTTCACTACGCATTTAGCCCGTTTGCTTCTCCGAAGCTTGGGGAAAAATTTGCGTCAAAACACAGTTGGCACGCAGTGCATACGCAACTGGTAAGCAAGCACTTTGGTAGCTGTTCCACGGATACCTAGTTCGAGCAGAGCTGATGCTACATGTGGGCTGCTCCCTTGCTTGTCGATGTGATTGAGCTAATTGACGGCATTGATGAATATCATAATTTCACAAGAATCCTTCCTTCTGAATTAGATGGAGAAAGAAGAATTTCAAGCACTTTTATTTTTAACAATTCTAAATCAAATTCCATCATTGACCGATTCTAACAAGTGTTGGTTCGATTCCCGTCCGCGGGAAAAATAAAATAAAAATTCTGAATTAGAGTTTGATTTTAGTCAATAAAACTGGTCAGAAAAAAAAGAAAAGAAAATGTGTTTTAGTTGATGAACGACTTCTGTGGATTTCTGGTGACAGATCTAAAATTTTGTTTCCATTTTCTCTCCTCCATACAGTTTGCTACCCTCGATCCGATACTTAGAACCGAGTTTCCGACTACAGGAATAGGAAACTAAGAAAGCGGAACACGAAAAGTATTCGAAATGTGCATTTGTTTTCCATTTCAAATAAGTCGCATAGAAACTGCGCGCATTCAGACTTTTTAATGTCTCCACTTAGATTATCTGCGTCCAAGTAAATTGCGATCAGTATCTGGCTTCTTAAGGTGCCCATACACAGTCACGGATGTTGGCCAACTCGAGTAGGACAACAATGTTGTCACGTAGATTTGAATGGAAAAAATCTTTGAAAAAACAAATTTCATTGCAAAAAGAGGGCGTTTCATATAAGCAGGAACCGTGTAATCGTCAGTACGGCTTGGTTCCTGCCTTCCGTATACGCCAAATCAGTAGATTTGACAGTGTGTGAGCCTGTTTGCGGTGTGACAGGCAGTATGTCAAGCGGTTGGACGAAAATCAAATTAGTTAGATTTTTAGTGGTGGGGATACGTGTTTGATATGATATTGTACAGGGTGATGTTTGTCACACTTTTGTCATTCTTGACTGAACCCTATTGAAGAAAAGATAACAATTAATAGTTCTAGCTGCTCCTAATATGTGTTCCTGTCCTAATGTTGGACAGAATATTTGACAGTATATGGAAAAAAAGCTTTCATTTGTGGCATACCAAGTTGGGCAACATATTCGTCGTGTATTGGCCGCTTTATAGCTCGCGCGGTGAGAAGCAGAATGCTCGGTGGATACACTTCAAAATACTCTGTCCGCTAGCGCACTTCTTTTCTACCAATTCATTGGCCTGGATACTGCTCGTCTATCTATTCCTTTTTATAAGTTGTATGTGTTTAATTAGAGTATTGCAGAGTGTTAAGGGAAAAAAGTATCAATGAGAAACGCCTCCCTATCGAGCAAGACGCATTTTGCACCTTCTCTTGTTATACAATTTTTTTGTACATCTCAACCCGTTTTAGCACCCCCAAAACTATTTCGCATTTATTCTGAAACAGCCGGTATAACCAGGCGTGATATGTAATAAGACAGTCGTAATTGATCATACATATAAACCGAAAATATTTATAAGATCTTTTACTATGGTTCTGCAACTAACACCTTAGCTTCTATGGGGGACTGCAGGAAGTCTTTGGATAAACTGTGTTTTATTCATAACTCGTTGGCAAAAAGGAATAGTAGGGAATTAAAATGCGAATTCGCTAACCAGATCTGGCTGAGGCCCCATTTCTTTGGCCAGAGTTGCCACATCAATGATCAAATTTCTCATCGTGCGAAACATCAGCTGTGATAGGCGAATCTGAGCACTTGCGCTTATTCTTGATGGACTACTTGGATTAGCCGAAAAGTCCGGACTTGATATGCTTCATTTACAGGACATGTCCTTTTAACTAGTGCTAACCTGCTGAACGACTGAAAGAAACAAAATCCTATTCCAATTCAAATCTTATGGCTTGTTCTGGTAATAAACATCACTAGTCTGCACAGTTACTTAAATGCCAAACAAACTTAAAATTGGCTTATAATTTGTGCCCAAGATGAGAAGTGTGCAAGTGTAACAGAATTTTGCTTTACCAATATTATTTTCGTTATTATTTAGGGGGGGGGGGGGGGGGTGCAGACAGAGTCTCATATATTCATCGCGACCCGTAAGATCTTTTGTGATATTACCCTAAGGTCCCTTAGAAAGCCTACCCTACGACGTTCTTGGAGGCCATACCTGCAACGTCTTCTGGAAGTTGGAATGCCTGTTTTAGATGTCTCAGGCCCAAGCAACATCAAGAGCTACACGGTACAAGCTGGAAGCTTCAAGCTATAATCTTTAGTTTGCACATACATATATACATATGTATGGCATACCATAAAACTGCTACATAGAGAGCTTCAAGCTACATGGTGTATCTAATTACACATACAGCTGCAGTTGATATTAGAGAAATTTCTAATTTTGTAGCTGCAGCTGCAATAACGCCAACATGATAATGAAGTAAATTTCATATGTTTTGTATCGTAAACTGGCGCCATATTTAAATTATTTGAGGATTTACTTATGTAGGGCGTTTCACTATCGGTCCGTATTTGATAGCTGAGGTAGAGCCACGCAAAATATTATATGCCGAAGTGGGGGGGGGGGGGGAGGGGGGTGTAAAACGCAGCGTTTCGGCGGTAGGGGGTTTAAAATTTTTAGTACTTTTTCCCTTTACATCCTATAACTTTCTTGAAGATATACACCCTATCAAGGTGAGATTCATCTGAGATGATAGCAAATCGTCTAACGTTTCCAATGAATGTAGAAAAAATGGGAATATCTGAAAAACGGTTGCATTTAGTTGGGTACATGTGCAAAATCAAATTCATGGTAACATTCTGGGGTTTCTAAATCTTTGAAAAAAAAAAACGTATAGTTATTATGCATTTTGGCGGGAAAATCGTTAACATTTTAAAAAAGTTAAGAACTTTTTTCCAATTTGTTTACTTTGACGTCCTAGAACTTCCGACGGAAGGTGAGACTAAGGCCGATTTGGCATTCATTGGAAAGCTTAGACGGATCTGATATGAATCTTGCCTTTATAGGGTGTATATCAAGGAAGTTATAGGGTGTAAAGAGGAAACAGTATTAAAATCTTAACCCCCCCCCCCCCCCACCCTGGGGCCACCGCCAAAACGATGCGTCTTACCAACCCCTTCACTATATAATTTTTTGCTTGGCTCCACCTCAAACTATGAAAACCTTGAGTTAAGCGGGACCATTTATGAAACACCCTGTATGTTTGATTGACCTATCTTACTACAAAAATATTTGAGACTATTTTTGATTTTAAATGTTAATTCTGAGTAAAAGCAAGTGTTTTTTACAAGGCTGATGAATGTCACTTTAATCATGTTGTCAATATGGATATAAATCTTGTAGCTTGTAGCGTTCATTTTAACAGATTGCGCCTGATGAAGCTGATATAGAGCTTCGTGTAGATTGCAGCTTGTAGCGTGTAGCTCTCAATGTTGCTTGGGCCTCAGCCTTTTTCAGTATAGATACCTTCACAGCATAGATGGCACAAGAACTAGATGTCGCATGGCATACTAGAACACAGTATACAGATTGTGAAAAGGGTAGTGCTTTCTGGAATGGGCCACAACGCGGTTTAGAGTGTGCCGAAAACAAATGTTTTTTAACAGCAGTTTTGTATTCGTTTAATCGACCTCCTCAACACTTCAGATACGAAAAAATATGAATCACTCGATGTATACATCATTTTAAATGTTGTGGTCCATTCCGGAATGGACCATCCACCCATATAAATTTTGTACACTTTTTTGGTACTGTATGCGACATCTAGTTCTTGTGCCATCTATGCTTCACAGTCAAATAGGACGTGCTGAGCGGTTTCCGTTTCATCGTCTTCCATACAGAAGCGACAGGTCTCATCATCAATCTTATCCATCATTTTAAGATGATATCTAAGTGGGTAATGCCCAGTAAATATGCCCCCGCCACTTTACCATTAAAAGTATGTATATGCGGAAATTAATTATGTTGCGCTCTCAAAAAAAAAAAACCACTTAATTGAGAACTGTTTGCGTAACATAATATCAAATCAAAATTAAGTAGTAAAATCTCCACACTTTCAACATCGCACAATCAAAACAACACGATCAACACATCCCCTCAGCTGTGTTTGAAATTGTTGATTTGGCTTTTTATTTTTTTTTTATTTTTTTTTTATTTAAATTGATTACTAAATTGGGAAAACGAGGGCATTCTAATGTAAACACATCATAAATAAAATGAGCAGTCAAGCATATATCGAACGCAATACAATTTCCACTAGCTCCAGGCCGCCCGCTTGGCAGCAGTATCTTTCTCAATAATAAACCTACATACATATGTACATATGTATATGTATAAATGTAGACTGGAATCTCGAATCGAGCTTGAATTGTTAATGACCGCGAGAACATAAACACCATCTAGCTCTACCTACATACATAAATATGTACATCGTTACATATATATCCGGGAATCATAGAACAAATCTGACGTATGTAACTATACAAAAGGCGGTCGCGGACAGAGTGTTAAATTTTGTGCGATACGAATCAGTTTAGAAAATTGTGTGTGCCGGCGACAGCAAAGAATAGATGGACATAGAGCTCGCACTTAGAAGGGAATATAAAGACGAAGACGACCCGGTTACCGACAACCAAACAAACAAATTGACTTTAGCGTAGAATGTCAAACGATTAAATATCGATTGGCCGCCCGAATGGATTGACAGCGATTGACGGCAATTTAATAACATTTCGCCCTCGGGAAGAGAGAATGACTAAAGTACGTGTGACTATCGAGAAAGGTTTTCTTGGCGGCAAAGAGGCGAGATTTCAGTGCAATTTATCTTCCGACGATGTGACACCATTGGACAAGGGAAGGAGAAAGCAAAAGTAAAGCGAGATTCAATCTGCCATGAAATTTTCAATTAATTTATTCGGAAATTTTTGTATTCATTCCCTTTTCAAGGGAGGGGGCGGGCGGGCGGGATGGAAGGAACATCGTATGCTAATTTATTCATTCACATTCGAATTTTAATTACCGAAAAATAACCGGTGTATGGTGGCACATCAATGAGCCCGCAATTGTAATATGGAAATTCACACCTGAAGAGGTGATCATGAGAAAATTTATATAAAATCCATGATGGAATCTTTTTTTTTTTTTTCTTTATTTTTTTTTATCGATTTGGTTTGTGGGCCGAATTTTCTGTGGGCCGGTATAGATTGAGGAAATGAAATTAATTAATGGTGAATGAAATTGTTATCAGATTTTATGGATCATTAGATATGAAGGTAGTGTGTAGGTAATGATGATCGATAATGTTTGAAGAAAAAAAAAATTAACTGTTTAAATGAGTTTAAAATTTGAATCGGTATGATTGAACTGGTTTTAAGGTTAAGAGGTATAATAACTCCATAATTGGACAATAGACTTTTAAATTCGATCCTCATCATCTATACGTTGCGTTTGCAACTGAGCGCCCCATGGCTAGATTCACAAGGGAATAGGGTTTTTTTTTCTCCTATATTTTAAAGCTTATAATTGAAGATAGGGCATGATGCAAAGAAGGCAGAATGAAAATATGGAATAGAACTAGAAGATATGAAAGAGTGACCCAGGGATGGTATGCTTTATCGTTAGTTTTTGCGTGTTCACCCTCCAGATTGATGAGAAAATTGCTGATAAATTTCAATTCGGACATTTAGTTCAACAACTTCTAACCAGAGTAAGGAGAATGACATTTTTTTAACTCGCTCGTGAACGAATCAAACGAATCAAATTCATGTGTGAACGGAATTTTTCAATCACTAATGAACTTAATGTTTCGGTTATATGAACTTATAAAGTTCAACTTGGTGATACAAATAGTTTTATAGTCGAATTCACTCACAAGACGAGTCGAAATGAACAATTTGTAAATATGATATGTACGCATTAAACAAAATTTCCTTCACTAAATATATGTGGCCAATTGACAGGTCCTTTTCTTGGAATAACGCCATTTCCGAATTTCGTCTTCAATAAGTCGATGCTTGCATTTGTTGTATTGCACGTAGGGCCGTCCTGTTGAAACCACATCTCTTTCACATTCATGCGACGTAAATTCGGGAACAAAAAATGGTTTATCATCGCTCTATAGCGGTCGCCATTGACTGTAATGTATCGGCCATCATTAGCTGTGTTCTTTTTTGTGTACTTTGTTCTAGAACTCTCATATACTGGAGAGAACAAATTGTTCTGTCGATTGAAGCAAACTATTTGCACTGTTCGCTTCATTTATAAATCTTCTATGAAAATGTATGCAGCGTTTTTTTGTTCTGCCATGTTCTGCGGACACAAAAGAACACAGCTATTATCAACAAAAATAAAAGTGTCCAATGACGTCGCCGGCATGAAAACCGCATCACACAGTCACTCCTTATTGGAAAACTCTTTATTTGATGTATTCGTACTAGCTCCCATTAACGAATGTAGTTTATTTTCCAACTTTCTAAATAGCCCGCCTGTAACCAAATTGGAGCTAGAAGGTTCTTGGCCACTCACCACTCATGCTCTTTCCCCTGCCAGTCCCTTCATTTGTATTAAGCAAATGGCGCTAAAAAATGAGTATCAGTTTAAAATAGGAATATTTGAAAAACAAAATACTTACTATGGCAATATGACGACATTCGTCCCCTTTGGATTCATACTCAACACACACAACATTCACCGTTCTGGGCAACATTTTCCCCATACACAATTCTTCACTTATTCACATAACACCTTATGCATTTATTTCCAAACACTCTGTCTCATTCACCTTTTACCTATTACCTAACTCAACTCGAAAACACCCACCTTAAAACTCAATTATCCACTCGGGAGCTCTAACTTTGCTGTATTTTACTATTCTCGCTTACACTGTTCGACTGACACTGCTGCGCATTTTTATTTTATATTTTCCTAACAGGCCTTGCCCTACCTTTTAGAAATATCCTCTAATCCCGTTTTGTCTTACCTTTTTATTCTATTGGCTTTACCCAGCTCTGGTTATCCTTTCTTTGAAAAACAGCCGCACGCCAACTGCCAAATTCTGATTTTTGCTACCCTTGCCCGTTATGCCAGAATAATTCTCACTTACTTAGTTACTTAAGTTACCTTAGTGTGACACTGTCAAGTAATACTAGAAATTGTTGGCGCCCTCACCAATTTTTTAACCTTTTTTTTGTGATTTTTAGTATTGACGGGTGATTGATCTTAGTTTATTCTATTTAAGGAGAGATGGTTGGGTGCAGTGCTTGAATTGCAGAAGATTGGCGCACGAGAGTTGCACTAAGTGGACTGAAAAAGACCTGGACAGTCTCGAGGAGTGTGATGAGTGCCAGTTAGACAAATGTTGCAAATAAACAATTTCCCGTAGCTGTCCGATTATGCCCCGCATATGGAGACATAACCGGATAAGTACCTATTTGTGAGCTTTTACTAAAGGGTTTTCCAATAAGAGGTGTTATATTGATATTCAAAGAAAAATGCCATTTTTTGAGATAAATGATCGGATCTTTATTTCATTATAAAGAGGAAGGTATGCCGTTAATAATAGAAAATAACATCAGCCAAATGACCACCACGACCACGCCTACAGGACCATATCTTTTTCATGAAATTTTCCATAACCAAATCGCAAAGTGGCTGCCCTATGTCCTCGATAGCTTCACGAATTCCATCTTTGAGGTCTTGAATCGACGCTGGGCTGTTGTCGTAGACCTTCTCTTTCACGTGGCCCCAAAGGAAGAAGTCGCAAGGTGTTAAGTCACAAGATCTCGGTGGCCAATTGTGATCACCTCTTCGAGAGATAACACGGTCCGGAAACCTTTCCCGTAAAATTTCAATGGTTTCGTTGCTTGTATGGCACGTAGCGCCGTCTTGTTGAAAGTAAACGTTGTCCAGATCAATACCATCCAATTCCGGGCATAAAAAATCATTAATCATCTGTCGATAGCGCAATCCATTCACCGTAACTGTTGCTCCAGCCTCATTTTCGAAAACGTAAGGTCCAATGACCCCGCGGGACCATAAACCGCACCAAACAGTCACACGTTGAGGATAGAGAGGCTTTTCAACAATAACTCTTGGGTTTTCCGAGCCCCAGATGCGACAATTTTGCTTGTTGACGAGGTGGAAATGGGCCTCATCACTCAAGATGAGTTTTCGATGGAATTCCGGATCATTTTCATGCATTTCAAGGACCCAGTCATCAAAGACTCGACGTTGTTGATGATCAGCCGGCTTGAGTTCTTGTGTTAACTGAACTTTATAAGCCTTAAGACCCAAATCTTTATGCAAAATACGGTGTAATGACGTTTGTGGAATGCCTAACTCCAAAGAACGACGAGGAATGGACAAACCTGGGTTTTCTTCAACACTTTCGGCTACAGCAGCAATATTCTCGGCTGTTCTTGAGCGACGTGCACGGCTTTTATTCTTTACATCACTAACTTGTCCCGACAGCTCGAATTTTTCTACCAATTTCTGTATTGCGGTCCGACAAGGTGCTTCACGACGACCCAAAAATGTTCGAGTTTTAAGAACCGTCTCTGCCCCATTTTCACCATTTTTATAGTGAATTTTAATAATTTCAATGCGTTGTTGAATCGTGTATCGTTCCAATTTTATTAATGGCGTAGTTTCTACTTGTCAAATGTCAAAAAATGACAGCTCCAAAAGTGACATCTACCGAAATAGCGGGCTAATTAAAATAACACCTCTTATTGGAAAACCCTTTATTATATTAAAGTTGTTGAAGTTGTTTATTTTCATTAATATATTTTTGAAACATAAAAATCAGCACCTTTCTTGCCTATATTCCATTTTTCAAATAATATAAATAATTAATCTGGAATTTCCATAATTTTCTTAGATGTCGCATAATGCCCCATCCTCCCCTACATGAATAAACCACTCAGTGAAGTTCAGATCTAACTTAATAGGCTACATTTTGACGTTTCTGAAAGTTAAAGTTTCAGAGTTCCGGGAATTCAGTGAAACTTTATAAAATTTATTGATTTTAATAAATATTAGACGTTTGAAATTGGTTTGTTTCTGAGGCTTGAACTGAATAGTCTTATTGACTTTAGTGTTTTCTGAAATTAAAGCTGTTAAGCTATTAATTTAACGTGATGAATTGTGCGGTGCAATTGTTACACAAACAATCGCCAAAATTCAGTTGGAAAATAGTTTTTTAGGCGAGTGAACATATTTTATCAAATTTGTCTTTCTGTTTTATAATTATTCGTGAACGTTTTTTTAAATATATACTTACACAACAAAAACAGAAAAATATACGAAATTTTAAGATTATGTGCGGTTTGTTTACTCGATAAATATTGTAGAAGGTTTCTTCTTTTCAATGGCAGCCCTGTATTTATTTTACCTAAATAAAGGGGGGCGGTAACGATAACAGTAATGACTTTCTACGGTTCTTACTCACTCACGAATCAGAAATACAAGGAGCTATGGAATTCTGCTCCCTCCCAAATGCGAATTTAACTCTCCTTCGGAACTGAATCAACCATTTTAAAACGCCGAGCTGAAACAATGATTCTCGAGCTGAAAGCAATTTGTTCACTCATGAACTGAAAAATATGAGCGAGCTAAATTTGTTTCGCTCGTGAACTGAAAAATGCTGTAACCTGCTTCTAACAGACGACCCAGTAGATCTGTACAGACCTCTTCATAAAATAATGTTTACGCAGGTGAGAAACATGTTGGTAGTCCATTTCTCATATCATTTGCTGTAAACATGTTCTCATAATCCTCTCGAAAGAACCAAAAGTGACGCAAAAATATTATTTTTTGAAGAAATCGTATAACAAAATAAATTGGTCTAGTCTAAACCGACCTTTCACTCTGTTAGACGAGTTACACCATTTCTGGAGCTCTGGCTGTTTCAACCTGGGAATTTTGAAATGATTCGACTTATTTTCTATTGTAAACATATAGTCTAGTCAATAGGACCATTTTAAAATACAGGGTATTTTGTGAAAGACTATCAACTTTTCTTAATCACCCACGGTTGAGATGCCGTCTTCCTTTGCCATACAATTTTTTGTTTGACCTCATGTCCTATCGACCACCATGGACGAAACACCCTGTATAAGGGGTATATTATACGTATACATTTTTTTGGAAGAATGTTCACGTTTCCGCCGCTGTAACTCGTTACACATCAGACTTACAAAAAAGTGTTTATACAAAAAAATTAGAGAATTTAGTCTTCTTCAAATTTAAATTTTTACATTTTTGTCGTAGCATCAACCGTTGAGGAATTATTTTGAAAAAACCAAGTTTTGGTACCTTTAATGCAAGAATGCGGACCGCGCGGGCCTCCCCCTCCCCACCTTCTCTCAAGGGGTGAAAAATTGCATTTTTCATCGTGGTCCCGAACTAAATAACATATATAAAAATCAAAACTACCCCACCTTTTATTGGGCAAAAACCCCTATTGACTGCTGGACTAATATAAGTTGAGGATATCATGAAATTTCCGATCGCTAAGTGAATTTTTTCTTCGTTTTTTCCTTTCAAAAAAGAAAAGGTCTGCACAGACCTTTCCGTCTGTTAAACGAGTTACCCCACTCTCACCTACTATCATATTTGCGAATTTCGAAACTTCTTCTACATCGACTTGTTTTCCATTGTAGAAATTGAGGATATTGAGGAAATGATGAAATTTACTACGATGTACGTGAGAACGTTACGTTATGTCGCCTTGTAGTGAATGGATTAAAGCCTTGTTGTCACCATTGATATGGAGTAGCTTGAAGAAGCTCAACTCCTAATTAAAATTGATAAAGTAGATAACTCCTTGGTTGGGGTTTGGAGTAGCTTGATTTAGCATAACTCCTAGGCAGTTTGGGAGTAGCTTGAGTAAGCCAAACTCCACTGAATAACGAGGCTTGAATGTTGAATACAACTGTTACTGTCCACTCAACCTACAATACAATACCGTTACTTTATTCAAATCTCTTAGCCTATTTATATACATAATCGATACTAATTAATCTTACTCTGCGTAATTTACTTATGTCGATAATGAGTTTACATCATACTTTTCAAGTGAAAAATTAATGTAAAAACATGATGATGACACACATTTATGCGTGTGGCGTCCAACCATACATGCAAATTGCAGTTTGATGTAGGTCAGTAATTATTCCATAGGATTTTGCGTTGTTTATGATATTGACGGGTAAATGTTTGTCAATTGTTATTTTTATTATTTCTCTGTTGCCCTATTTAGGTTTGTGCAATTGCAAGAAGCTGTGTTGCTTATGTAATTTGTTTCAATAATTACTAAATGGTATTGTGTACATATGATGCCGCATATCACATTTGTTTGAAAAATGAAAAGGTCTGCATAGACCTAAGTGGCTACCCATGCAAGGACTAATATCAGAAAAAAAATCGATTTTTTTACGTCGAATATAGAAATAAAGACAAGAATTTTTTAATCTGTCAAAATTGTCAAAACAAAAAAAAATCAGAGGACCTGCCTTGACCTTGAACTACCTCTTCGCGCTTTTTAAACGTTCCTGGGCCGGATTCACTAACTCGGAGAGTTTGGGAGTTTGGGAGATGAGAATTTTCGTTTTCCCCGGTTAAAACTCCCTAACTCTCCATTCGAGATTCTCTAACATACTTGAGGAGTTAAAGAAAACGTTAGAAGTATCGTAATATTGAAAAACGGATAACTCTGTGTGGAAGTGTCGTAGAGCATTGCAGTTTTCTCCTACGTATTTAGAGTCTACAGTACAAAAATATAGGTGAACAATTTCTGAGGGAGGGGCTTTTGAGTAGGGGGTAGTGACCCTCCCTCGCTTTGGGGGTTGTCCAAAATACAGCATGTTTGGTATCAAATTAAAGATGGAGAAACGGGTAATCGAATGTTGTAGTTTTTATACCCTAGATGAAATCTAAGGGGTATACTAAGTTTGTCATTCCGTTTGTAACACCTCGAAATAATGATGGTAGAGCAAAATGGATTGGACACCCATGCATAATATTAAAAGTTATTTTGATTTTTGCATGTATTTAGAGTCTACAGTACAAAAATATAGGTGAACAATTTCTGAGGGAGGGGCTTTTGAGGAGGGGGTAGTGACCCTCCCTCGCTTTGGGGGTTGTCCAAAATACAGCATGTTTGGTATCAAATTAAAGATGGAGAAACGGGTAATCGAATGTTGTAGTTTTTATACCCTAGATGAAATCTAAGGGGTATACTAAGTTTGTCATTCCGTTTGTAACACCTCGAAATAATGATGGTAGAGCAAAATGGATTGGACACCCATGCATAATATTAAAAGTTATTTTGATTTTTGCATGTCCGTCCGTCCGTCCGTCCGTCCGTCCGTCCGTCCGTGCGCACGATAACTCGAGAACGCGTATACTTAGAGAGCTGAAATTTTGTACATGGACTTTAAAAAAAAAAGTAAAATTAAGTTCGAAAATGAGACAAATCGGGCAACTCCTTCGTAGGGTTGCCATATAAAAATTTCGTTTTCCGCTATATATTTGGACACTGCCTGAGAACACGTCGATGTAGAGAGCTAAAATTTCGTACATGATGTTTTTACTACATTAGCAATTAAAATGTCTGAAATGGACTAAATCGGGCAACTCCTTCTTGGTGTTGCCATATAAAAATTTAGGTTTTTTACGTATACTTTGAAAACGGTAAGTCCAAGACATTTTTATTGTATTAAAAACCTCTGCAGAATACGAAATCCTATAAAATTGAATATAATCATTTTTTCTGTGCGACAAACCGTTCTAGCAATATATGCGAAAAACAACTTCAAAATCAAACTTGAATAGATCGGTGACCATACGAAATTTAATACGGGCATTCATCTAGGGTATCATAAGAATTGGTCTTAGACCAATTCTAGCTTTTTTACTTGTTTTTTGATCATTTTAACTTCATAACAGACTTTTTACCGCCGAAAGATGGATTTTTTGCACTTGGGTCATATACACCCCAGTTCCTATATTTTGCATATATTTCTACCGTTCTTTATTTCACATCCATTAGTACTCTGTTTTGAACATTTTTCTCATGGAATGTGAATTTCCACGACTTACCAGTTCTTCATAATGATGACTTGAAAATATGTCCATTTTTGTACCAGAAAACGGCCATTTTTTCATCTTAAGAATGACTGATTCACTTCTTTTGCAGGTATCTCCAAAATCGTTTATTCGATTGAAAAAATAATTACATATTTAATTAGGGGACAAAATGTAGATGCGATTTCATCTTACACACAAGCTTTAACGTGCATATTTAAAATTTTTATAGTATCTCCTCTGTTCTGGAAGCGGGTACCTTGAAACACCAAAATCCTTATTTTTCTGTAAGTATTGCAAGGAATTCCATAATTTGTTTTTGTAAATATAACCAGGATATGCAGTGAATACATAAATCAATTTGAAAATCCTAGGTACATTGGTACCTTCACAAAGGACAATAAAAGCAGACAATACTGTCAGTTGAGAAATATTTTTCTTACTTCTCCACAACTAACACAGCCGAAAGTTTTGCCGATTGGAATAGAGAGCTTCGTAATTCTCAATACAAATTCCACGAGTTACAGAATTCCGAGTGGAGAGTTAAGTGGCAAAAGAACTCTCATCTCCATAACTCTCCGAATTAGTGAATCCGACCCCTGGGGGTGATTCTGGTCTTTTGTCGTACTTCAATGTCGAAATATACGCCTAAACGAAATGAACTTTTCTACTGATTTTTTCGTGGGTTTATTGAGCTCAGCAAGCCTTACATTACGTAGAATGAACTAAAAATGACACTTCACATTACAAATTCAAAAATTACTTCGAATTTAAGCACATATATTGCGCTAATTAGGTGTATAATTTCCACTTACCACAGTATGCAATTTTTGTCACAACTTCGGGAGCAGTTGACTAATTGGTTGTATTTTTAGGCGTGTATTCTGACATTAATTCATTGCAAATTCATTTTAGTTTATTTTGTGGTTGATGAAAAGGATAAATCAAAATGAATATGGTGAATATAAAAGTACGACAAATTTGAGGTGAACTGTCAAAATATGTGACAAAAATATACGCCTAAGCTATGACAAACAGATCAGAATCACCACCCTGGTCAAATTATCCGGACCGATTTTTAAACAGTTGCCGACGTCTATGATCACATTAAAGAAAAATCGTGGAGGTGTTAATTTTTAAAAAGTGAACTCTTTCATTAAATTAATGTAACTCATTTTTCGCAGAACATAAGCCAAATTTTGCTCTTCTATCGGAGAAGTGCCGTAATCTTTGCCACAACCTAATTTTTGAAAAATTCTCGACCATTGGTTTTGAGTAAACAGTGTCAATCCTTGGCATAGCTCCCCTAATAAGGCATAGGCTTAAGTGCGAGCAAATTAAATTCAACCAACTTTGTAGTGCACGGTAGTAAAAGTCTTCATTGACTTCATTGTGGTCTCATCACCATAATATCTTATAAGAATTTCGACGTGGGATACTACACGAGGAGTTTCATGTTGCTTACGGTGAACACTGTCCAGCATTAGCACCAATTTCTAAATGGCATCGAACGTTTCATTTATATTCTGATCCTTGAGGAGGACAACCTGTAAGTTATGGAAAAATGTGGATGCTAGAAAATAATTAATGCAATGGCAATATCAAGAATTTTACGACATCATCTTGCCTATACCATAAAAATCAGTTGGATTGTTTTCGTGTATCTTAAAGAAAGAAGAAAAATTAGATCGCTCATTTTTTTTTCTTCAAAATATTGCAATATGGCAACTTTTCGAATTACAGAAATTTGGTAGCGAGTGACAAAATGATGGTTTTATAAAAGCGATCCAAAAACAAGGCAGAAAGTCCTTGTGGTTTAACGTGGATACCTAGCTAGAATAGCCCGGATTAGTTATCACGGCGACAATCAGCGCCCTCATGAGATAGAGTATATCATGCCCCAATGAGTATCAGTTTATGTATATGAATGGTTGACATTGGACTTACTTGTCGAAGCAAGACCCATCTAAAATCTCTGCCGAACTGTGGGTTAATATGATGTATCGCAACTCCACACTGTAAGCTAAATATCCAAGCATTCATTAATAAGAAGAATGCCCGCCTGTCTTTCTCTGCCCGCATGTGGGCTACCACAACCACCATGGTACTCCCACAAGGGGTCTTCTCCATGTTGAGGCGAATAGCACTACTATAGCAGCACTATCCGGCTCCTCAACCCTGTGGCACCAAGTTAGCAATGTCGGCTACACAATTGGTTTGCCTTCGTAGCCTATGACCATAAGGTCATGTCATGTAGATATCCTTGTAGTAATGAGAGTGGTTACTCCATTCAGGCCTAAGATCTTATTTGCAAGGTTTAAAAAGATCTCTTATACAGGCAAAACACAACCTTAATAGGCGCTGTCAGCGGGGACCACGGGGAGGTTAAGATATGCCCGTATTCAAGACTGGACAGGCTTAGAGATTAACACCAGTAATCTTGTGGTATTCCATGCATAATCGACATATAAGCACTACTAACATATGTACATACATTTCATCAACCTTCATAAACTCGTTTCTTCGTTTTCTCCCCCTGCCCAAGAGGCTATGTCTGAGATTTTATTATTCTGACTCTAAATTCTTTGCATATGCTATCTTTCAAACATACTGCCCTACTACGGTACAAATATGTAGATCCCATTCATATGTCACTAAGGTATAGTGATAGGTACCAATTCGTGTATATGATATCTTTCAATCATACTACCTTACTGTTGTACCTTCGTGAGAGATGCCAAAGCGATCATCTGTAGGTACTTCTAAAATTCCAATACTCCGTTGAAAAAATTGTTCTGTCATGCATGCATTTCCTCTTATACACCTTTCACCTTGGCAGCCCAGTCCTTCGCAGTTGTCTGTTCTGTTCTGCCGCTCCAGAAACACGGCAGTAGTCATTGAATGGTTTGAGCGAAAAAGGAGCAACACCACCTCTTGAAACCAAACAACAAAAGTCAGTGACAAAAATCCTGTTCGTCACTTTTTCCGCAGATTGAGTTGATTACTCCTGCAGTTGCGCTACAGGACTATGCCCGGACTATGGTTGGAGCGAAAAGGGAGCAACACCACCTCTTAAAGTCAAATAACAAAAGTCAGCGACACAAATCATGTTCACGACTTTCTTCTCGCAGAGTGAGTTGATTACTACTGCAGTGGTGCTACAGGACTATACGCGGACTATGGTTGGAGCGAAAAAGGAGCAACACCACCTCTTAAAGTCAAATGACAAAAGTCAGCGACAAAAATCATGTTCGCCGCTTTCTTCTCGTAGAGTCAGTTGATTAACAGTTGCGCTACAGGACTATGCCATTGTTAATGCTAACTGATACAAGGGTGTTTGCCTGTCCAATATTTTTTAGCACCTCAGGACGTCGAAAGGAAGAGCTATGGTGGTAGTCTCTACGCCACTATAATGCTTCAGCTCATCGACCTCTCTAGGATTAAGCGGATTTAGCGCCTTGTGACTTCTGGCTCAAAAAAAACTACTTGTGAGAAATGTGTTTGAAACGCAGCAGGACATAATTTCTGCTGTAAACGAGCAGTTCTAGAAGATTGTAAGACACGATTTTGAAAAATGTAACGAAATTAAGTGGTGATTATGTTGAGAAGTTATAATCTAATTAATTTTTAGAAAATAACAATAAAAAGTTTCATCTCCTATTCTATCGCAACGACTGCATGAGCTTATATTAAACACTCCGACAGAGCTTTGGTAGATATTTTCACAACACAACAGGAAACTTTTGGTATATGCTAAAACCTTTGAAGAGATAACTACAACAATTTTGCCGCTTGCATTTGGTGAACCGCAACTTTATAATACTTTAAATTTTCCTTAAACGCAATACGCGTCCCACGATTCAAAATAGAAATCGGGAAATTTTCGAAAGTATGATTCATTTCGTGGGGTGGGTTCGCATCTCCCCTCCTATAAAGATAATGTATACAGCGGTTCCGTGACGTAGAAGTTTGGAAGTATCTAGAAATAGATTGTTAGCAGCAACAAGTTAGCTCCACATTTACAACTGAAGGGGGATTATCCTTCACATGTTGGTCAGATGAGGCCCTACTTCACCAACGCGCTACTCTGAGGCGCAGCTTTCCTGTCTTTGACAGAAATTCAATTTTTTCGTTTCCCTGAAAAATTCCGAGGGTGTAGGATATCTAAATAATGGCGACGCTAAAACTAAGAGCCTTTTGCACGGCATATATACTATGTAGCATTCTGCGCCGCATCCATATAAAAAAAATCAATATAACTGCCTGTACCACTGCTTATACAACGCTATGACCGGAAGGCAATTCGGAAATACTATGTAACAAAAAAAAACATCTACTTCTTAACACGTTAGAGGAAAGAATGGATTAAAAACTAATTAAGCACCTTTCTCAAGTTAAATCGTATATGCGCATTAACAATTGAATCAATCGAAAAATTTGGAAAATGCATTCTTAAAGATGGTCGCTATAAAAGTTTTTCAAAAAACATTTCAAGGCTCAGCATACGTTTGCTGCTTTGTGGAACTCAAAGAAGCTTTCTATTCTGGAAAACTTCATTTTTTCAAACATTGTACCAAATCCTAATCAGATCCTTATTTCTTTAGAAGATGAAGGACTATAAAAAAAAATTCTCAAGTGCGATCAAATGAATTCAAAAAGGATTTTCTTAGATTTCTTTTTCTGTCCCAGAACCTACATATATTGCTGAAAGTTTTTCTCTCTTCTTATAGGGCAAATAAATGCTTCAGGTTAAGAATGTATTTATGCTGCCACCCTTACGTCGAAATCGATTTTGTTTTTTTTTTTTATTGTGCCGAATACGACAACATTGGTTGAATGTAAATCCTTTTTGTTTTTGTTTTCTTTTTTGGAATAAAATGTTCGATGACCATTTGTTTATATAGCTTTCTACCTTCTCCACCCTTAATTATTTACACGAGTGCATGGAGTCAAAATGTCGGTAAATTTGCCTTCCGACCGACACGGTAAGTCAATTCTTTTACTGGAGGAAATCTTTGTTGGGTGAATTGTGGTCATTAAAGTTGGTTCTCATTCATCGATTTGCATTTAAATAAGTACGTTGAAGTAACATCTGAATGAAGATTGTATAAATATTTGAATAGTTTCCTGAGGCAAATCCGTATTCATGATTTATGTCAATGGAGGAATATACTTAAAAAAAACATTTACAACACTTTTTGTGAATACCTACAGAGTCAAAAATACGTGTCGAATGTATACCCTGAAAAAAAAGGGTGGGATCAGTCATAGTTACCGGCAAAGGATTGATTTTTAAAATTCATGAATTGAAAAGTAAAGAAAAGTTTCCTTTTTCTTTCTAAGACACAAAATTAAAGATTCAAAAATTCATATAGAAATAAAAAATAAAAAAAAATTAAAATATTTAAATTAATTGATTCTTAAAAACGAAATTACATTCAACTCGTAGGTATAAGAACTGTCCCGAAAAGTTTTGCACGGGTTTTAAAATTTCATAAAAAATAAAAGACTCCAGAGATTATTTTTATTATATTTTTGTTAATAACCTTGAAAATATCCTCGTTTGGAACAAAGTGAATCGCGTTAAATTCAATGCATCTAAGTCCCAGAGCTTGTCTCAACTCTTTAAAACAAGATTATAATTTTTCCACTCCCGTTCCTTTTGATGGAGCAATGATTTACAATACACCGTCTTAATGTATATTCTTCACTTTAATATTTCCAGTAAGTTAAGCTGGACATATCACATCTTATCTGTTGCCAAAGAGGCATCGAAATGTCTTCGATTTCTAAAAAGGTGTAAGAAATATGTGAGCCCATCGAATCAGGCGCTTCTCTGAAAGTCCTACATCAGGCCTAGAATGAAATACAATCCCCATATCTTGGCTGGGGCTGATCGCACAGACTTAGCTTCATTGGATATTGCTTAAAAGGGAGCCTTTAAGCTGGCGAATTAGCGATAACTTGTAATATCGCCTTACTGAGCACCGCCGCAATGTTGGATGCCTTTTGAAACTTTATCACTAAATGCATGGTCAATTTCCTGATGAAATATGTATTCTGATCCTTTGCACGTAATACTCGCACTGCAAACAGCTTACATCCTTTTACCCTTCAAATTACTTTCGGCCATACATTAAATTCGGTGATGCATTTTTATCCCGAACTGTGAGAATGTGGAACAGTCTACCATCTTTTGTCTTTCCTCCGATACAATCTGCAAAAATTTAACAGTAGAGTATTAATGGTATCCCCCGAACATGTCTTAATAATAAAAAAAAAAATGTCCTAAGCCTTATGGTGGCGTGTTTTCTCCGGTACTTTGGTGTATGTTTGTATGTTGGTTGACTCACTCATCCCAGTGCTAAAAAAATATTCTAATGTGAAACGTATGCGGATGTCATACATCTCCTGATCTCCTGGCACAGCATGGCTGCTGCCTGTGTTTTCATGCAACGAGGGCTCAATACTGTTCAGGACTTGTGCACCTGTAATGATATGCAGTGAACCCTACAAAGACTAGCTTGGGTACTCTTCTATAAGAGACGTAAGCAGCTCTTTGGACACATTCTGCAACTGTCTCCCCATGTCAAGTACTCAGAGTCTACCTTGACTCGAAGCTGACGTGGGGGTTGCATGTATAGGAAAAAGTTATTGCGTCCATGAGAGTGTTCGCTCAGTGCTGGAGAACCTTTGGCTGCACATGGGTCGTGAGACCGAGTGTTGTGCACTGAATATACACCTCGATTGTGTGACCCATGCTCACATATGCCTCTTGTGATGGTGGCCGAGGACGCTTGTGGGACTGTGATCCGGAAGCTGGCGGCCTGCCAAGGCTTGCTTGTTTGGGAATTACAGGCTCCATGCGATCTACGGCTACTGCTGCCCTTGAGGTCTTACTTAATATGCCACCCTTGAATCTTGCCATTCAAGCAGATTCCAAAAAGCTGAGTGCAGATAGCGCTGATGGGGATATTAGGTAGAGCTGGACTGGTTCTACCCATTGCTCATTGGCACGTGGGCAGGAACAGGAGACCCTCTAGCCCGCATGCCACTTTATGCGTTGGTACAAATGTTTCGTTATGGGCGTCGCTTCTCTATGAACTTTCTTGAAAGGGAATCGTGGGATGAGGGAAGTGCCTTCTCAAACCTTCCCCGGCCAGCTTTCAAAAATTTCACCGGCGGCTGTCTCGCTAATGAAGTAGTCGGTGCTTGTGTTTACTTTCTTGAACCTGATATTGGGTTTGAGTTTTCACTTGGAAGGCACACCACTGTCTTCCAGACTGAAGACAGCGAAGATAGCCCTTGATATGGAAATCAAGGAAAAGGGTATTGCTATCCTTTCTGATAGTCTGGCTCTGAGTGGCCCTCGGATAACATCCAAGTTGCTGGGGGACTGCAGGTCGTCCGTGGATAAGCTGCGTATTCACAACAAGGTATCCCTTCAGTGGCTTCCTGGTCATCTAGGGATCATGAGGAATGAAAGGGCTGATCTTCTAGCAAGGTAGGAAGGGAGTCCGCCGGCGCCGTAGGCGTTTCCACCTCGGTTATCGGGTATCTCATCAAAACGGATGTTCATTTGAAGCATCAGCAGAGATGCATGGACCTGAGTACTTGCAGGTGTACAAAATTTTTTCTTGATGATCCTAGTAATATTTTCTCTAGCCTTCTTTTGGGGCTCGGATGGAAACAATACAGAACTGTGGTTGACATCATCACCGGCCACAGCTTACTTCACGCTCATCTAACAACGAAAAGCATCATATGAGGTAGACTCGATGATCTAGACTCTAGCGCCCAAAAATACTAAGTCAAGTAACATCGCTTGCAGCCTTTATATAAAGTTCAAAATAGTAGAGAAATCAAGAATTTTCTAGCGCGGTGTGAGCAAGCGAGATAGCAATAGTCCCGAATTCCCGAATTCCCGATTGCTCGCGTAGATACACGAAGCTTCCAGAGTCGGTTTCGAGATTTTTCGACTCTATACGCGCGGTATAAAAGCCACGCTAACCGCAGCGACCGACAGTGTTTTTGGAAGGCAATAGTTCTATTGTAGATTTTAACTCGACTAGCCGGTGTCATATATTTTGATCCACATTCAACGTAGATTTCCTGTTGCAGTGTTAACCCGTCAAGTGCCGTGTATAATTGTGTTGTGAAATCGTAAGTAAAACTCTGTTATTAATAAGTGTTTCCCTATCTATTTAATCAATTATTTTTGGTAATTTAAAAAAGGATCGATAATTTAAGTAGGTACTGTAATTGTTTGTAGGTGCTGTGTTAATCCTAGCCAGGATTAGAACGCAACATGGACAAGCCAGGACCTAGTAAAAAACGTAAGGTTAAAGATGAAAATCGGCAATTTCAAGAAATTTGGACTGAGAAATACTTTTTTGTATGGTCGCATAACAAAGTAGTTTGTTTAATTTGCAAGAATTCTGTTGCGATTGCAAAGGAATATAATGTAAAAAGGCACTACGAAACGCAGCATCCTACTTTTACCAAGTTTACAGGCGAATTAAGAAAGCAAAAAATGTTGTCTTTAAAACGGGAGCTTATTGGTCAGCAAGCTATGTTTACTAAACCCATTCAAGATTCAGAAACAGCTACAGAAGTTAGTTATGAAATTTCTCGAATGATAGCAAAGCGAAGTCGCCCCTTCAATGATGGGGATTTTGTAAAAGAATGCATAGAAATTGCCGCTAAGAAAATGTGTCCAGAAGCAGCAAAAAAGTTTGAGAAAATTCAACTGAATCGTATGACTATCCAAAGACGAATTATGTCTTTGTCAGGTAGTATTGCGGAACAATTAACTGAAAAAACTAAGATCATTGAATTTTTTTCATTAGCCCTCGACGAATCCACTGATATTAGTTCCACAGCTCAACTTCTCATATTCATACGAGGTGTTACTCAAGATTTTGAAATCTTAGAAGAGTTATTAGGAATATGTTCATTGAAAGGTCAAACCAAAGGAGTTAATATACTCAATGTACTTTTGGATGAGTGTTCAAAAACTGATTTGGACTTATCAAAATTATCGGGAGTTGCGACTGACGGTGCTCCTTCGATGATTGGTGTCAATTCCGGGCTAGTTACTTTGCTGAAAAAGCATCTGCAAGAAAAAAACATAAACACTGAAGATCTCATGCAGTTTCACTGCATTATACACCAAGAAGCCCTCTGTTCTAAAAAAATTGAATTTCAAAATGTCATGAAAGTGGTAGCTTCGACTGTAAATTTCATAAAATCAAGAGGACTCAATCACAGGCAATTCAAACAATTCCTTGATGACATCGAAAGCGAATATGGAGATTTACTGTATTATACAGAAGTAAGGTGGCTAAGTCGTGGATTGACACTGGAACGATTTCTAAATTTAATAGAAGAAATTGGAATATTTCTGGCGGAAAAGCAAAGGGATGTCCCGGAACTTAAAAATCCTGATTGGTTGTGTGATTTGGCTTTTTTAGTTGACATTACAAATCATTTGAATGTCTTGAACACACGGCTTCAAGGCAAAAATCAACTGATATCCCAGCTCTACGCTCATGTATCATCCTTTCAATGCAAGCTGACACTTTTCAGATCGCAATTGAATTCTGGAAATTACAATCATTTTCCGAATTATAAGAAAATGGCTGAAAAATTCAACAAAACTGCGATTAATTTCAGTTATGTAGAAAAGCTAGATATTTTGATTCAATCTTTTCAAGATAGATTCTCGGAGTTTAAAAAAGTGAAACCTCTGTTGGACATATTCAGCAATCCTTTCACGATTTCAGTTGAAAATGCGCCAGAGTCAATGCAGTTAGAAATTATCGACATTCAAAACGACCAAGATTTAAGCAACAAATTCAACGAAGGAGACTTGCTGAACTTTTACCGCTGCATTGATAAAAATACGTACAAAGAGTTGCGCATAAACGCTCTGAAATGTGCCAGCTTATTTGGTTCTACCTATATATGTGAACAAACTTTTTAAATACTAAATAATAATAAAACAAAAAATCGAAACCGCCTTGCAAATGAAAGTTTGGACGCAGTTTTACGTGTTGCTACAAGTAAATTTGAGCCAAATATAAAAAAGATTGTAAGCACTATGCAGTGCCACGCTTCAAATTAATAAATTCTTTTTCAATTTTAATACATTATTATCAATTCTTTATTGTCTTTAATTACCTATACTTCTATCGGCCCGCCATCAGTTCATGATTTGCCCGAGTGGCCCCTAGTCTTAATAAGTCTGTGCATCCCTTCTAGACAGAGTTATCATTTTTGGTTTCACCTGATTGGAAGTGATATTCTTGAGGCAGTTATAAACAGAAGGAGCATATTCCCATTGGATCGAAAAACCAGAGCTTCTGAAAGAAGCACAATTTATCCGCTTCCCTAGCCAACACTTGGAAGCTCTATAGGAGATTATTTGATGAGCTCCAACAAAAGTGCAACAGGGGGTGAACTCATATATTTTTCTACGAAACTAAACTGTGGATATTTCCAGTATTGTACGAAGTATCGCATTTCTCATTTTTAATGTGAACTTCAGAGTTCTTGGAAGTAATCCGCTGAAGTTCTTTTTATAAACTGAGAATAAAAGGCAGAATATTGTTTTATTTAATCAACTTCATAAAATTTAATACCACAAAAAATCACAAGCAAGCGCCAGCGTCTTATCACTGTTTATCGCTGTTCTCTGAAAGCAGCCTTGAATGCCTCTTATGACATTATGGCAGAAGCACTGCAAAGATTATCCAAAAAGCTCACTAAAGCTTTCGAAAAGACACATTCAAAAAACTTCTTCGGCCATCTTTAACAGTGCTCTAAGAGCGCTTCTTAAGAGCAGCATTGAAGCGCTTGCCTCTGCCGACATATCTATGTTAAAAAGCAAGGAACTAGGATAGGGAAAAGCAGCGCTACAAGCTTCCAGCGAAGCGCTTCAGCAGGGCTCTTAGAGCGCTCTTTTTCCCAGTGGGTTGTAACCAGTGATGATTATAATGATGATGATCAACTCCACGAATTATTGAACTAGCTTTCTTCGGTCCCTTCAGGTACTGCTCTTCGATTCCATAACTTCTTCCAATTTCACATCACAATTGAATATTCTGAATGCATCTAACTAATCTTTATCAGATTCTAGAAAAAACTACATTCCTCAAAGGTAAACCCTTAACATGTTAACTATGGCAACGACCCTGTGGGTCGAACGGATCCTGTTAATAATGTTGTTAAATACTTGTTGACTTTGAAACATTTTAAATTCCAATCTTTCTTTTTTTTTATTTGAGCCAACAAATATTATCATGCACCAAAATAATCCTTTCCGCATCCGTAAAGGACTAAAAGAACAAAATTGACTTTCCTGCACTTGCAACAAAAAAAAAAAAAGTACTTTTATACGCGTATTTTCCCCCATAAAATCCATGTACCAATTACATCTACATAAGTTCCATGACAAAATCCCAGTCAACCATATGGCGTTCCTGTGATTCATACCAGAAGGACATTTAATGTTCGCTAGTTAATTAAAAGTGTTGAATTCTCAGCAATGCAGTTCGAGTTCCTAATTTTGCAAAAAAAAAAATCGCTTACGAACTCAATTTTTAACTATCGAAAATAAGCTCTGTGTGTAGTATAAAAGTGCAGAACTGTAGTAATCATAAATCATAACCTTTTTATGCAGCCCACTCGACCATGAATGCTAAAATGCACCACTCTCTAAAAAGGAGGAAACAGGAAACCCCAAAAAAAAGCCTTATTAAAAATGCCGGCGGCGGAGCAAACGAAAATTAATTTGTCCTCTTTCCTCCCCTTTAGCCCGGTTCTCTATTGATCGAGCTCGTAAATAACACAGCTAGAGATGACTTTTGGTACGACTCTCGCTTTTAATTTGGACTGTATCCTCCCTCCTGGAGGCAGGTTTTGCTAATTTGTCATCTGTTTAAGCATATTTTTTTCTTCTTCTTCTACTTGGTGTGGTGCGGCTGGCTGGCTGGCTGGAGGGGTACACTTGACACTACCCTAGTTTCAGGAGTACTTTTGTCCACGACAGCTGTAACAGATTAGGCGAAATTTTTCTCAAATATTAATAAATATGAAATCCTGGAAATTTGGCGAAAGTTAAGAAAGAAAATATCGAAAATAGCGACTTCTCTGGAAGGTGGGAAGAGAATTTGGTGCATTCATTGCAAGAAGCAGCATATATACATACATACTGTGGCTTATGGTGGTTTCTTGTGAAATCGTGAATCAGGATGGGGCGTTCCGACGTATCGTGTGTAGGAGTACGTAAATGAATACACAATTTTCGCGTTGATATCAAGAATGAGCACGTCATAATCAGGTGTGCACCCTACAGTGAACTCATACGTCCATAGCTATATATTTGAGTATACATTAAGCTGACAGAGCTGGTATTAAGTTGATTTCTAACCAGGTTTTCCGTCGGTAGATGATATTCAGTTGCACGCACTCTCTCTCTATGGTAGGCATAAATAGGTATGTAGGTATACTCCCTGATGTTCATACATATTCACATAAATATTGGGTCCCTGTTCATGAACTGCTTCATTAGAAATTTCCACCCTCGCAGTCTCTGCGTTCCTTTGAGTTTTGAGCGGCTTCAGCTCATATAGGTAATCATTAAATCCTAAACATAAGAAGCTCAGGAGGTAGGCATATGCATTGCAGTGGTGTACGTTGTTTATCGATGAACTTACTATTCTTCCACGACACTAATTGGATGTGCCGCACCCACCACTTTTATTGTGTTTTTTTTTTTTATCATTCTCGACCAGGTTCAGCCGTTCTGTTTTGTTTTGTTTTTCTACTTTAAGTCGTTTTTTTTTTCGTTTTGTTTTTACTGAGTGTTTTTATGCCGAAAGTAATTAGATGTAGTTGGTGTTATTGAAAGCGACTATCCAACTCTTCCTGCTAGTATATCTATGGAATCTTTTGTTTAGTACCTCTTAAAGAATTAAGCACTACGAAAAATTTTAGTGATCCTGTTTTGCCACATCGCTTCATTTTTGTTAACTGGAATTTCTAAAACAAAGCCGAAATAATAATAAATTAGACAAAGGCTCTGAAATTTTTTTTTACTAATATCCTGTGTATCGAAAATGTCACAAAATCATATATTATAAAAAAATAGTACTTCTCAAGACCACGTTTTAGTTGAGCTGTAAGATAGACGCATTTCCGGATTTCAGTTTTTTCATGTATAAAACTAGTACCCTGGTTGGTACTCGTACTCGTTAGAGTGACGGCCATCGTAAAAGCACAGATCAGTAATACCATTGATTTTATACATAGATATGCCACCAAATCTGTTACATCTACTCGACAGATGGTCTTACTTGTACCAAATTAGAAAACAGAGGCGAAATTTTTACCGAATGATTGAAATCTCGTTGACAGATGGCGCCATCTGTTAGAAAAAATTGTAAAAGATGATATTAAGTTATCTTCGATAACAAATGTTTTTTCTTCTTCCCTATCTAACAATGTGTGGAAAAATGTTATAAAGGAATTCAAAGGAATTTCAGATTTTTTCTCAATAAATTTGCTTTTTATGAGATATATATATATAGAGAAGTACTTCGCAAGAGATTTTTTTGTTGAATTTTGTATTCCTTCTGTTCTACAAGAAATTATTATTTAAATTAATGCTTATGTAATTTAATACATATTTTATTTGACGCATTATTTCAGTAACTTATATATATTATAGGTACCTTAGCTTAAAGTTGCTTTTGTGGAAAACTCCGTGGAAAACCCGGAAAGCGGGAGAATCATCGGACAAATTTTCATCCATATGATTAGTGATAAATCTGTTTCATGAAAAATGCAGAATTTTCCAATTTTTCTGGAAAATTTTCCGACAAAAAAGTTTTATAAGCTATGCGGAATCATTTTTTTTTCGTCCAACAGGCATCAATACTTTCTCTTCAACAATCATGAAAACTTGCATGAAAAATCGAGGAAAATTCATGTAAATTTTAAAAAAAAAATGTATAGTAATAGGAATAGTCTGAAAACATGGAAAATCGGGAAAATTCATGTTATATGGGATCAAGTTGGAATACAGCTACAATTTGTGAAAACTATACAAGTTTTGTCAAGATATTCAAAAGCTTTAGCAAATTCTTTAACCAAAAACAATGTACAAAAAACCATGAACTGACTATCCTATCTCCTTCAATATCTGGGTATTACCGTATTACTTAAATGTGGTAAAAGCATGTACGACCAGCCATTCTTAGACTCATACTTAAGAAAACCAAGTTTCAGAACTTTTTTATGGACTTGGTCACAAGTACCAAGTATTCCGTACTTATAAGTACCAAAGTACACAGTACTTTATTTTTAAGTCTTTTGAAGAATTTATTTATCAATGTTAATTTCTTCATGTATTTATTAATCAGATATGGCAATCTATGTGGATCTCAAATCATGATTAAATTTGCTTGGAGCAGACTGTCTGTGCATTCTTTACTTCTCCCTCGATTTTACATTAAATTTCGAAAGAAAGATATGTATGTATATGCAAATTGTCGTCTCAATTCTACATTGTTTCACGTATCAGAAGGTTTTAGTAGCACATATAGTTGCCTTACATTATATGCAAATTGTCGTCTCAATTCTACATTGTTTCACGTATCAGAAGGTTTTAGTAGCACATATAGTTGCCTTACATTACCGTGCGTTTCCAGTTGTTCGAACTCAAAAGTTGAATTATTGTAGATTTTTTTGCTATAATTTGATTAATCTGTGCGAATTCTTCAGCTTATCTTGAGTATACTACGAATAAGTAGCAATTTACCACTGTGCATGAAGACTTATATGAATACTGGATCCGAATGCTGGAAATGGAATGATCGAACTATGACAAATATCCTGTTTTGAGAAAATTAAAATTGAATACGTCACTGACTTCATGCAGCCCGGGAGAAAGACTTTTCTCATTCGCTGGTTTGGAAACTTCTCCAATACATCATGTACCTACTAATAAATCAAAACCAGAAATTAGTTAAGCTAACTCGGCATTTTTGAAGGTCGTAATAAAATATAATTAACAAAACAATTTTTGAAATTGCATTGATCAATTAAAGAAGTCCATCAAAAGACTTGAAAGTACTGGCCAAGTACTTTGATATTAGGGTGACCAGAAAATAATTTCGTTTCTGTGCATGTCAATATTTGTTTATCATTTAAAAGGGGAAGTTATCGCCGATAGGCATGAAAATTGCATGAATTTTGGAAATAATTTTTTTTACATAAAATAAATACTTTTGGAATTGGGTTTTAACGTATTTTATTCTTCTATTAATGGAGAGTAAAAACCAATTTTATTTATAAAAAAAAAAAATTCAAAATGGCGGCTCTAGCTCTAATCAAACAAAACCGTGCACGGCGTGTTTTGGTCTGCGTGGGGCGTTCCACAGCTCTGCAACATCTGCAACAAATAGGGTTGAAAATGATAAAACTAGATAAAATTTGGAGACCTTACTGGTTTTCGTTTTCAAAGACACCTCTGAATAACAAAATTCCAGCTGTTTGAAAAAAAATCCCATTTGTTTGTCCTGTTTTTTTTTTCAACGGACAAAAAAAACTCTTTCTAAATCAATTTTTGACAAAAATCGCTTCCTGATGGCCCCGCAAAATGAAGTTCCTTTCAATTGTGCAGAGATTCATGTGAATCGGTTCATCCCTTGAAGTTGTAGGGCGCCCCGCGCCTGAATAATATTGTTCCCACAAAAACTCATAAAAAGTTTAACGTTATAAAAAAATCTTTGACAACTTACTTCAGCTATTCCAGCAGCACGCAGAGGCCTTTCTTCTTCCTCCAAGAACTGATTCTACTGAATCTGAAGTTTAACGGTTACTCGAAATTTATGAGGTTACCTCCGGTAGCGAGAAAAGGTCTGCTCAGTAAGCACACTTCTAAAGGTGGTGCAAAGGGTAAAAAGGTGGTGCAAATTGCAATTAAAGCGCAGAGCTGCCAGGGGAGGATAACTGGATGCGAAAAGCCATATAGGTGCACCGTGCTTCGTTGTGCTGAGGACATAGCTTTCTGATTTCTGATGATTGTGCGTATACCTAGTGAAGCCTAGCGGATATATTGCGTAGTATGCAGCTTGGTATTTGTACTTTGGTATGCTATAACACTACTGGCAAAAATAATATAACATAAAGATATCGCATAGCCTATGCTACGCCTGTGTTAAAGTTGGACGAAGAAAATTGTATTCGGGTTTCATTAGTAGAACCCAGATTCCCCTATTTAAAAAAATACCAACGCCACTGAACACTTTGTTCTCAGCTTTGCCAGCTCTGTGGAATTGTTTTCCTTTCTCATATCTTTGCAAGTCCATATATGCATGCGCACACAGCTTTTAGCATCCAGCGGAGTGTAGGTGCAAGAGCCGTAATTGCATATGAAAGGCAGAATGCAGATGGGTGGTGTGTTGATTAGTATGTGTATGCATACTTTCGTCTTTTGGACGAATGGAGGAAAAGAACTTGGCTTTGCATTATTGTAGTGTGACTGAGGCAACGAGATATAAAAACAAAACTCGAGAGAACGTAGGATTACCCGAACGACAAAATCTTGTTGAATTCCTCAAAATCCTATCAAACTATTCATAATAATGTCACACAGGTCACACTACCTAAATTTTTTTAAAAAAAAAAGATAAATTTCGCCTTGGCGAAGGTGCTGAAAGGAGATGTAAAATTTCTTTCAAACAAATTTCTCTTTTTTCCCAAAAATATCAGAGAATCCAGCATGAGTATCTCCCACTTAATCTCTTCAGAGCAAAACAAATGTAATTATTATTATTATATCATGGTTCATTATGGAAAATAATTAAGAACATTTAATTTTTAAAATAAAAATCATTCTACAATTATTTCTTTGGATTTTTATTATTTAAATCGAAACTAATTATTAATTTATATGGGTTTTGATGTGAAATAAGTTTTTTATTTTCAGATTTTTCATGTATACTTTTTTTGACATGGAAGTACTTACATGATAGTGCGATAATCTACTAAATTACTTACCACAAGGAAAAGAAAATTACACCACATCGTTCGCAAGAGAACGTAGATGCAAATTAATATGCATTTGTCACATAGATTATGTACCGTTATGAGTTTTTAGCGAAAATGTAATGACTATAAAGTAGAAAATAAAATACATAAAAAAAAAAAATTGAAATAAATAACTTTCGTAAATGAATTGCACTAAAAAGTAAACAATATTTTGTGTTTCTCAGTGATATAAACAGGAAAAATTTCTTTGCAAAATAAGAAATGCTAGAATTCAGATTAAATCGTAAAGGTTTGGCCATCCATAACTATAATCACAATTGCCTAACTGCAACTCATGCCCAAATTTTTAAAATTTAATCTGGGTTGTAATTTCTTATTTTGCAATGAAACTTTTCTTCTTTATATCACTGAAAAAAAAAAATTAATGGTTTACTTTTTAGTGTAAATTATTTATGAAAGATATTTTTTTAAATTTTTTTTTAATATATTCTATTCATAGCCGAAGATAATAATTATTATTTTATTTTGGACCAAAAAAAAAAAAATCAAAATCAAAAATACTCGTAATTATCCTCGATTGTAAAAACTGAAAATTAACAATTAATAATTTTGCCCTGATACGTTCTATTGGCAAGGACAGTCATAATTAGTCATGAATTCTGCTATAAATTTTTTGATCCTCAATCGCGTGATTAAATCTAATGCCATACAATTACTTTTGTGACTCGATGTTTCATACCTGTGCGACCATTCAAGGTCTTATTCAAATCTTGATTATGCATATTGTCTACCTAATCCAATAATTCTAATTTCCAACAAATGTTCTTTTGTACGAATAATGTTCGTTTGAAATATAAATACATATATGTGTACTTCTTTCACCTATACTTCATACATATTATATCACCCACGAAAATCATATCTGACGTAAACAATGCATGGCTGTGTCGGTACCTTCGGCGACTTCATGGCTTGTATTATATTCCGGGGCTGCGAAACAATACAAGTAATGCATTTTTTCTTATTTCAAGATATTGTAAAGAGAATAAAGTAATATTCTCAGAGAAATTGAAAACCGAGAGCGATATGTGCAGTGGCGTTGTTAATGTCTGAGAAGGGGTCACATGGGTTTTGCTAACAAATCCCAGAAAGCAATTTTCTGGGTACAACCCAAGCATGGTCATGCGATATCTTTATGTTATATTATTTTTGCTACTGGCATTAGTCTCAAGCCTCTCTTAGCCTAAAGGGCTGATCGTAACCTTCTCGTGGTCCACTACTGTCACTTTTTAAGTGCTTATATGATTAAGCCCGAACGGAGGTACCAGTAACGTCTAAGAGTCTGCATGAAGATTCACTGGGAGTACTCATAATCGTACGATTATGTTATACGAAGCCATACCATTTGGGTAGCCGACATTGCTAACTTGGTACTACGGGGTTGAGGAGCCCCGAATTGATCTACATAGTAGTGATATTCGCCTCAACATTGGGAAAGCCCCCTTGTGGGAGCATCGTTGTTGTTGCGGGCAGAGTGTGATTTTCTGAGTCTGCATGACTTAGGTGAACATTCCTCTCTAAACAGAGTAGTTTGTTCTTTTGACAAAATTGCATACTGTGTCCGTGAATTTGAAGAATGGTCGCTTATTAATGTATGCTTAGAGGATTGGCTCTCGGCGTGGAGTTGCGCTAAATCAACCGGGTGCCACGACCCACAGATCGGAAGAAATTTTAGGTAGGTCTCGCTTCGACCAGTAAGTCCAATGTGAAGCATGCACTGACATAAACTGGTACTTGTTTGAGACAGAATACAAATTATATTCTGCCTCTCAAGGACGCTGATTTTCGCTTGTCTTTAATCCGTGCATTAAGAGTGCCGTGAGATTAAGCCATAATGGCAGGTGCTCACGTAAAACCATGACAGCTTTCTGTGACTTCTAAAATATTTTAGATATGAAAATATCCTTTACTCACGTGTTCTAAACACTTAAAAAAATAAAAACAAACAAAAAAAAACGAATTTTTCATCGTCATGAACGGTAACCTCCCATTAAATAGAAATGGGAGAAAATTCGTGTCAGACAATCGAGGAACTGTCAAACACACCCTTAGCAAAATTTGAATGATATCCAAAATGCCCTCTCCAGATTTTTTGCCCAAAACCCAATTGATTTTTATCGATCCGACATTAAGAATTTGTACACTAGATGGCAAAAGATTGTTGATAAAAAGGGTGATTACGTCATTGATTAAAAGTAAAAACTTGTTAAAAATTTATCTCTTTGAATTTAAGGGGCTATTCTAGTCTAGAAATTCGAAAAAATTGATTTTTTTTTGTTTTCATATTTTCAAAGTTTAACTATTCAAGAATATGCCTACAAGAGGATTTTTCAAATTTGTATCTTTATATTTAGTGTTCACTTGCATCCAGCTGCTAACAGTTGAACTCTAACTTCAATTCTAACGTATGGACTTTAAGGGGTAACGCCTCTGTAACGGCTAAAAAAAAAGGTTTTTTCACGAATTTTTTTCTCGCAAAATTAAAGGGACATGTTTCGGAGCAAGTTTGACGCGCTTGACCTCCATTTTCAAAGGAAAAAAGCAATTTCTCGCACGGGACCTTTTATCTTCTTCTTATTCTAGAGGGTTTAAACTATTTTTTAAGCCAATAAAAAAAACGATTTTTCAAAAAATTTACAGTGGTGTTACACCTTAAACGCGTTTTTCTCGAAACTGCCTTTTTCAAGACGATGCCCACGATTTCTCAAGTTCTACTGGACCGATTTAATTGCAATTTTTTTGAGAGTCTTCTTTATAGACTTGTCTATGTCCGGAACTAGCCGCATCCCAAAATTTCAAATTTTACTATTTTTAAAAAATTCGAAAAAGTCAAAAAAGTGGTAGAAAAATTGCTTTTTTTAGGCAGCGGCCATTTTGTGAAAAAACATTTTTTCAACTTTTCCCTAGTTCCGGACATAGCGACATTACTCTAGGTCTAGACTAATAATCTTTTTTTTTCGGATTGCTAGGCGAGTTGGAATCGTGGGCTTTATCACGCGCCAATTTTTTGGGGCCCCCCACTTCATCAGCTGGTAATTTTTTGAATTATTAACTTTTTTAATTTTTTAATGTTTTTCCATATTCTTGCAATGTTAATAAATAACTCATAAAAAAATGGATAGAAAAATATTGATTGCCTTTTTTTACGGCACTTCAAAAATCACCTAAAATTCGGGCCTCTAGACTAGAATAAACGACATGACTTGCCAGTCCCCCTAATACATAATTACTTGGTAATTGTATCCAAATATTTGAAAAGGTACTGATACTTAGCTGTTTCAAGTACCTGAGTACTGGAGAGCAAGTACGACTAGTCCCGATACTGATTATTGTACTTGGAATTTTACGTCCTTATAGGTTTTAACACATAATAGTGAACCCTTTTGTTGTCCTCAACAAACTGTATAGTTAAATCAACATTAAGGTGAAATAACAAAGTTCTAAGCTCGTTTATTTTGAGTCCATATGAGAAAAGAAAAACATAGGCCTAGATTCACAGGATTCAATTCTAGAATGTTTATTATTCAACCTCGACATTTCGGACCTACTTGACATAAAATGTAGAAAGCTTGGGAACGCCAACAATTTAGCCATCCACGAAAATATCACAACTTTTAATAAAGCACATCTAGTTGTCAGAACAGTTGTCAACATTTTGGTCAACGCGTTCTGAATTTTAGAGCAATGTCAGTCAATAATAAATTATTGAATTTTAGAACATGCTCACATTTTCATATTTTTTTACCTATCATGGTTCGTATCCTACGCGCCAATATTCACTTTATTATTTCAATTCACAAAATAAAAGAGAAAATGGCATTTAAAAAAATTACAAATAAAGGACGTATGGTCTCCGGCTTTACCTAGTAATACTATAATGTGTGTTGCTTAGTCGCCAGTTTGAGTTACGTGTTGTTTTTAAAATGGCGAGGTGATTAGCTGATTAGCTGAAAGTTTCGATTTCGAGTTTAATTTTTTTGCTATTTTCAGTCAGTTGAGTTTGATCAGCAAGTGCGTATACAAATGGAATGTGAAGTGAATGGGAATCACGTAGCAATAATTGCTTTATTTAAATGTAAAGCAGAAAAAATTAAAGCTGTAGAAACTCTCTGACCGCTTGGGATTAGCAAAATGTTTGTGTATCGAAATATTGCTCGATGGTGATGATGAAATTTCGACGACAGCTCACGATGGAACATTTTTTCATTTCTACTGCTTTCAACGTATAGTCAATAGGCAGGACAAATCCAAACGTTTATTAAAGACATACGGCAAAACCAGGCACAGACGAATCCTGTTTACGAGAAGATCCTTGCGCCTTAAGGTGAAAACCCAATGAAATCCGCAGACGTCAGGTTCCTTTGACAGTTCTCCGCGGCAGACGCGTGTAGGATTTGAGCAAGACCAAATGGACGCGTCGCGTTGGTACTCTTAAGATTTATTTATAAACAGAAAAAGTGATAGAATAGTTTGAGTTATTATTTAAAAGTGAAATAGTGGATATCAGAGCTATTAGATGTGGCAGTTCTTGCATTTGCAGCTTACCGAGCATATAAACAGTTTAAAATCAATCAAAAGAACTGTCTCTTGCTCTACTTTACTTTCGCGTCGAATTCGGCAAGCGTGGCAGCCATTTGGCCAGCACGAACTTAAACACGTATATTCTATTGAACTGTCAAAGCGACCCGTCGCCGGCCGCGTTCATTGGGTTTTCAGCTTTACTCGCAAAATTCAAATTCGGTGGGTAGTGTCTCACCAACGCACCACATAGCCCAATATGTATGAAAAGGAGAGTTAAAACATTGGCGAAAGTTTATCGCAGCAGGACTCTGTTCCAGGTTATAAAGCCAAAACCACATACCATAAGAAAATAATGTGCCGGATTTCATATTTGTAAGATTGGCCGTATCGTCCAGCCTGGAGTAAATCTCCTGGACTATGACCTATGGTCGATTCTGGACAACAAAGCCTGATCTATACGGCATTCAAATCCAATGAATGTCATCCTTAAGTGGCCTGACCGGTTAAAGGTTTGTGTGTTGCCGCAGGACGAAGGTACTTTGAATAGAATTCATTTAAATCTTTAGAGATAAGTTGGTGGAAAATGTCGAAATTTTTCGGGCTTATTACGTTTCATTTAGTTCTAAGTTAATACCTAATAAATGAAATGCGAATAGTATGACGCTTATTTAGACCAGTCCCTTAAGATTATTGGTCTAAACTGATGAAATGGTATTTACCAGCATAATTGTGAAACCTCACTACCCCTCTTCAGGTTTGATCATTAATACTAATAAATTATACCTACTTTAAGTAGGTATAAATTGATTGGTCTAATCCGCTGAATTTGCATTATTCCAGTTGAATATTAACATACAGTTGTAATACTTATATCCATTGCTCTACTAAAATTAAACAAACATTTGTTGCGTGGATATAATCTTCAAAGTAACGAAATGATAAAACGAGTGACTATACACAGAATAGAATTTTCTCTTTTCACAACTTTTTATTTATTTACATCAGAAAATAATTTAAAAACGAGCGTCTATGTAATAAGTACGATTACAAATTCTATAAAACTATCACACAGCATCACATCAACTTACTTTATGTATGTACATTCGTCAGGATAGAGCCAGCTAAAAACAAAGAACTCCTTTCTCCTTAGAGACTAAAAAGCTTTGAGTGACAGGAACGAGGAATTTAATTCACACCGAGAGTATAGACAAAGGAGCAGTAGCAGCATCAGTTCGTTTTCGCTCTATCTTCGCAATGCAAAAGGATTCCGTGGCGTTATTTTTTTTTTTTTGCTTTCAACCTATTTAAATATCCTTTGAGTGATAGTGTGATAAATTTTTTTTAAGTTACCAGCTTTACCTTAATTATTTTTTAAAGTAACACAGTGAATGGTACTTGCTGCCTGAATATTATTACCATATCAACTAGTTATGTATGTAGTAGTAGTAAAGAGATTTTTTTTTTAATTCACTACTATGCTATGTGAAGGATCGTACTTAATTGCCAGTAATGTGTATGGAGGTAAGGAAGTGCACGTTTAAGGGCTTCTTTTACTTTTGAGATTCTTTTTCTGTTACACCAAGTTATCCTGGTGCTTAATTCTTGGTGAAGTACTGGAAGTTCTTTTAAAGTTCTTCTTGATGTGAACAACTCAAAAAGAAACTCAACGGGGTGGTCCCAACCCAAGAGCTGATTTTTATAAAACACTGCTCTTTTGAAAAGAATTTTCAGGAAATAATCAATGAAATCTGTCACGTTATAAGAAAACAGCTGCTAGATCTCATAACATGATTCCCACATAATGGAAAAAATTTAAGTTTCATATTAGGTTGCTATTTTCTTTGTACATTGACATAGATAGATTGCAGATGATGTTGTTGTTAATGAATTGAAACAACTATGTATATTGCATCTGATTGACGTTTGTCTGACAGCTGATATATATTGGACTTTTTTTTTATATCTGTTCATATCTATCCAGATAGTGGTTAGCCATCAATTCAAGTTAAGGGTATCTACCTCAATAAAACGGCTTCTTTAGTTTCCATTATTTGCGAGATTCAGTTTTGGAAAGGCTTTTGCTCCCCGTCTAAGAAATAGGAACAGAAAGAATCGTTCCTGCTACTCCCCCACTGAGGAGGTGGAAGATAAGATGAAGAACAAATTCTATTCGTGACTGGATGAAGTGTTCAAAATTCACAATCAGAGTAGACATCGTCCAATACCGATCGGTGATCTAAACTCTCAGATTGATTCCTCAGTAACAGTGGCCTTGAAATGTCATTGCAGGAGAAAGTACATTGGGAATGATCATCATACTTCGTTATATATGAAATACTTCTTAGGAATATTGATTGTAAGAATTGTGCAACGGCAGACCAAAACAGTAGAAAGTTTCACATAGAAGACCATCTGGATGATCCCAAAAAAATTGTATTTACATATACTTAGCTAAAATCTGCAGAAGCGTGAAGAAATTAATGAAATATAGAGCATAACAAAAGAAGTCCTACTAAGTGCAGCAAAAAGAAAGCCTAGGTCATGTTCAAATGGATCGAGGACAGTGGATGACAAACAAAACTCAACCAAAAACTTAATCTAGAAAGGACCTCAAAAATACTATCAATGCCAACAGCGATCCTCCGAGTCAACGAGAACTGGTGGGCAAAAACAAACGTTTTCGTAAAGATTTTAACGGCGAGATGAAATCCAACAGATATCGCCATAAAAACGGAAAATGCAAAAAACAGTTTGAAGAGATATTTTGTAAAAAGAGAGAATGGACATTTTCTAATAAGCGATGATCAACAATTGTCCAGATGACATCATCAAATTTTTCAATACGTCATTTTTACAAGATTTCAAGAGAAAACGGTGGCAATACTATATATATCGCAAACTCTTCGAACGAATATTTGAGCTCACTCCAGAATAGCAATTACTACCACAATCAGATCTCTGACAAATGATAAAGTCACTGGAAAAGGTAGCAGTCCGGTAGAGTTATTTAAAACAAATCAAACCCCAACGCCAGATATTCTCTAATCAATGATTGATAAAGTCTGGAACACCTCTACTTTCCTGATAGATTGGACGAAAGCTTAAATTATTTACACTGCGTTGCAAGGTTATTGAGGCACCATGAAATAGTCAGGAAACAATAATGAGACTGCAAAAAAATAAATAAATAATTTTTATTAATAACCAGTAGTTCCACTATCATTCGCCACGATGTCCAGAAGTCTTTTTGGCAGTGATTCCACGCAGGTCCTAACCTTTAAGGTTAGTCAAACAGCTCAAAGACATTTTTAAGCTCACTGATGGTATTCAATTGCTTGGTATATTTCTAAACTGTTTGAAATACCCCCCCCCCCCCCCCCCCCCCCTTCGTAGCTTTAGCCAGGAGATCGGGCCGGCCAGCCGAGGAGGTTGATATTTTGCCACAAGGATCAATCAGTTTTTGTGGAGTTATTTATATGGATCGTAGCGATCCTATTGATAAATTTGATGATCGTCAGTATAGTGCGCAAGATACTGAAGGAGTTTTTGTCTTCCTGATACTCCAAGCTATTCATAGGGTAGTAAGAGAGGACAGACTCGACGATTCCATGACCTCTAAAGGTGTCCTATACCATTAATAACCCTCTCAAAAATTCTTTATTTAAAAATGTTCAGGCTTTTTTTCGCAGTATCTCCTCCAGTATCCCCACAAGCAATCTGGACCGTCATATCACTTTAGATAATTTATTTAGATGTTATTATGACAAAAAATTTAGCTGTAGTAGTCCAGATGGTCTGTGCGGATACTGGACGGATCTGCAGAAAGAGCTCCGGAAATTTAAAAAATTATATTGATGGTAATGACTCCTTTAGAGATCATGGAACAATTGAATTGGCTCTCTCTTCCAAACGTATGAATAGCCTGAACTACCGGGAAGTCTTTAGATAAAAACTTCTCTTGTCGTTGAAGCTGCTTGGATAACCTTGACTCCAGAATGGTTATGGTGGAGCTACTGATTATTAATAAAAATTATTTATTTAATTTCGTGCAGTCTCATTATTGATAAATTAAACAAAGTTATGTGTATCTACAATCCCACAACTTTTTATTGAACTACACCACAAGTATCATTCTAATGGGAAATCTTTTCTTGGTGTCAGCGATAACAAGAAGGCAAATGTGTTGAGATGAACTATCGCAATATTGCATGCTGAAAAATTAAGGAAATTGCACGCTGGGTTTTGAAAAAGTTGCGCTTTCGTAGATCACCCTTAATAACTTGCTGATCTTGGTGGACCAGTGTACATAATTTCAATCCTACCCGTATATGACTTTTGACTATGAAACAGTTTTCGACTGAGTAGTATGGAGTAATTGTATTTGCATGCGGTTTTTTATAACTACTCTGGGATTAGAGTTTTTTATAACCGAAGATAGTCTGAAAACTAATTATAGAGTTCAGAAGAGGATGTTTACTTCAAAACCATCAACAATTTTCTGGCGAGTGAAATGCTCATAATTTTTATGGTGAAGCTTGAAGAATAAACACTTTATGAGTTAGATTACGCTGGACACATTTTGCTTGCCAGCTCAGATCTCATGTTTTAAAATTTGGCAGCAGAGAGCAGTCTAGGTGGCTTGAAAGTTAGATGACACAAACAAATACGGTTCTGTCTATTTCGAATCCTTAGAGCACGCTAGAGAGGCAGACACGACAAACTGTTAAAAATCCTAGGACAAAATAGAATCGACAACAAAAAGGAAATCGAATTGGATTGGTCACAAATTATACGTTGGGTCAATGACAATATTGCGAGTCAGTCCTTCGACTAGGACCCACAAGAAAGTATTAACACTCTGCTGTGTAAAACAGAATCCCCTTGAGAATTACCATTTCCGACTTAGGTCGCAAAAGTACACTAGCGGAGATCCTTATTATAATTAAGCTAAGTAAAATTTACCAGGTTCATTCATTCGAAGCTGGAATTGCGATTTCGAAACTTTTTCTGAGACCCTGAGTTCTCTTATAGTTTGTTAATCCTTGGCCAGACAAAATGCTGACTACATTCAATGGTAATCGTGTCTTGCGTAAGGTCTATGTATGGCTTATGACAAAACTGATATTGGTTGTTTGTCATCAGCTAAAAATTCGAATAGTTACGTAATATGGAGCTTCTTATTTGCTCTGTAGATTAAATACTCCGGGGGCTTCCCCTATACGCTTCACACTTTTATGTTCTCTTCCTGCGTAGCAGCGTAAACTAACTAGTATTGGGCGTAATCTGATTCCAGTGTAATTTAATTAATAATTCCATTACAGTTTTGTCAAATTACCAAGTATTCTAATTAAATTGTATTTGATTACATTTCAATCAGATTACTTATGAGAGAATATGTAATCTATCAAATGTGTAATCTGTTACAATATAATTCGATTATTTTGTAATCTAATTGCATTGTAACAGATTACCTTGTAGATTAATTAAAAGTAATTATTAATATAATGAAATGAATTGAAAGAAAATAGTATTGTTCTCGTACGAAATTAGTTTTAGGGACTTTTATGAAGAATTAGAATACAAATATCTTAAATGTAATCATATTAATTAGATTAACATGTAGTGGAATGAACATGTACTCGATTAAGGTGTAATCAAATTAACTTGTAATCATACTACATATTAATCGATTACATTATGTAACTATGAAAATGGATTACATTAGTAATCTGTTACAAAGTAATATGATTACAGATTACATGGTTAATTGTAATTCTTAATCGTTAATCAGATTACATTTTGCCCAACACTGAAACTAACGCTCCGATACATGCAAGAACGAAATTTTCAAACATATTCTTTGGGTAGTAATCGAAGTAATCGTCATTAACATCATAATCTTGTAATGACGTTTATTACAAGTTTTCTAAAAATCAGGGATAGAGAGGAAAGGGTAGAGGGGTAGCCTAGACTCCACTAATGGGTATATGCGCGATCGCAATATATTTTCGCTTTAGATAGGAATTTTAATTCAAATACTCCCGTCCCATTGAATTTGACAAGTAGAATAAATATAGGAACTTTTCATTGTTTCTAACTTAAATTCGACTCCCATTTATAGGTACTGTGTATACTTACTCCTTTGTATCTGTTAAGAACCTGACTAAATGCAAATCCTTTTTCAAAATAAATATTTTTTTATTAATTCTCTTTTTGTTTTTTTTTACAGGAAAATCGTCTTTCTAGGTCCCAATCAGGTAAGAACTTTGACCTTAACTTAAGTTCATTTTATTTGGATGTTATTAATTCTTGCTTGTTACTTTCGAAGTGATAAGAAATTAAAGTTGTAAGAATTGCCAATTAGCTAACGGCTCTAATTATTGGATATTAACTAAATATTTCACGCGGCATCGCCCGGGTAGAATTAGTTTTTTCAAAGTTTTTTTTTGGGTACGGGTACGCTACATTGTATTATAAAAACCTCAGTTTCTTTAGATATAATGAAAATATCATCACAACATCTATAGTAAAACACTGTTATACTATACTATGATCTCTACGCCCCCGCTGAAGTAGTATGCCACTCAATCGAGACATTTAAATCCCAAAAGTTTTAAAATTTTGATGGAATGTTGGTCGAGGAAAAAAAATAACTACAAATTTAATTTTGCAACCATCACCGAGGTCCGGAACATGCGGAAAATTGCAGAAAAATGAAAGCTCTTATAACTTCAATAAACAATAGTCCAAAAGTTCTGCAAACTTAAAGCAATGTTTGTCCGCATCATATTTAGCAATTGCTTTTTTGGCTGCCATCTTGCAAAAAAAAAAAAACAAATTACAAAAGTTCTAAAATTGGGTTGCAAACCATTTTGCAAAAATGATCAATAATTAGTATTTTACACTTTCTGCACTTGTTAGTCCTGCGTATGTCCTACCCCATCAGAATATATATTTGCAACCCTCTTCTAGTGCAAAAGTGTTGCAAATGCAGAGAAATAAATATGCACGTTCATGCGTTATGTCAAATTGTCAAATTTGCAACATGCCAGAAAACTTGATAAAAATATTACAAAACCATTTTTTATAGATTTCTAATTAAAGTAAATATAAATGAAATAATTTTTGTAATTAATACAAATTCAAGTTTGCATTTAATTTTTATTGCAGTTTGAAAAATTTACAGTTATGACAGCTTCACTTTATTGCGCTGTTAGAAGGTCCAGGGTTATCGGAAGAAATATTCATTTCCGGATTGTCAGGGTATATTTCGCCTTTATGTATCATGTTTTGATGTGGGGCAATCAAGTACTCCGTATTCTTCTAATGCATGTTTGTTGACGCGCCTATCTGCATTTTTCGGCTACAGTGAGCAAGGTTATATAAATAGTTGTTCTGCCCAATGAGATCACTCAACAAAAATATAAGTAAGGATGTGGACTGTAAATAAGAACGCCGGGGAATATTTTAAAGTCAGTGGTTTATTAGACACACACGTCAAACTTAATTACAATATTCCAACCTTAACTAGAACTAAATTTAATAGAGTTCAATTTCACTTATATTAGATACACATTATTTGGATAACGTCACTTAACAACTAAACTTCAATTATGTAAATTGATTCGATAAAGTCGCTTACTCACTAGTTTCACTTATGTCTCTAATTTCAATTTCTTCACAATACTGTCAACTTTGAGCAATGGCACTATATATATATATATATAAATATAATAATCAGTATAAAATATAGTATATGATCAATCAAAAAAATGTACTCAGCAATTTAAACTGTGGAATCGACTTTATGGCGTTGGTAAAAAGATAGTTAGTGGTTATCTTGTTCTAGTCGTGCCCCGGAACAACATACTTTGTTTCAGTCGAGACCCAAAACAAAGTTTATGTGTTAGTACTGATCTTGTTCTAGTCGTTCCCCGGAACAAGATACTTTACTTCAGTGGAGACCCAAGCAAAGTTGTATTAGTAGTATTTATTCTAGTCGGTACGCAGAATAAATGTCTTTATCTCACTCGATACCCAAGATAAAGGTTTGAGATTAGTGAGTGTTATTTTAGTCGCTACCCGGAATAACTATCTTTATCTCAGTCTATACCCAAGATAAAGGTTTGAGATTAGTGAGTGTTATTCTAGTCGCTACCCGGAATAACTATTTTTATCTCAGCCGATACCCAAGATAAAGGTTTGAGATTAGTGAGTGTTATTCTAGTCGATACCCAGAATAACTATCTTTATCTCAGTCTATACCCAAGATAAAGGTTTGAGATTAGTGAGTGTTATTCTAGTCGATACCCAGAATAACTATCTTTATCTCTGTCGAGACCCAAGATAAAGGTTTGAGTTAGTATGTGTTATTCTAGTCGATACCCAGAATAACTATCTTTATCTCAGTCTATACCCAAGATACAGGTTTGAGATTAGTGAGTGTTATTCTAGTCGCTACCCAGAATAACTATCTTTATCTCAGCCGATACCCAAGATAAAGGTTTGAGATTAGTGAGTGTTATTCTCGTCGCTACCCGGAATAACTATCTTTATCTCAGTCGATACCCAAGATAAAGGTTTGAGATTAGTGAGTGTTATTCTAGTCGCTACCCGGAATAACTATCTTTATCTCAGCCGATACCCAAGATAAAGGTTTGAGATTAGTGAGTGTTATTCTAGTCGCTACCCGGAATAACTATCTTTATCTCAGTCGATACCCAAGATAAAGGTTTAAGTTAGTATGTGTTATTCTAGTCGATACCCAGAATAACTATCTTTATCTCAGTCTATACCCAAGATACAGGTTTGAGATTAGTGAGTGTTATTCTAGTCGCTACCCGGAATAACTATCTTTATCTCAGCCGATACCCAAGATAAAGGTTTGAGATTAGTGAGTGTTATTCTAGTCGCTACCCGGAATAACTATCTTTATCTCAGTCGATACCCAAGATAAAGGTTTAAGTTAGTATGTGTTATTCTAGTCGATACCCAGAATAACTATCTTTATCTCAGTCTATACCCAAGATACAGGTTTGAGATTAGTGAGTGTTATTCTAGTCGCTACCCGGAATAACTATCTTTATCTCAGCCGATACCCAAGATAAAGGTTTGAGATTAGTGAGTGTTATTCTAGTCGCTACCCGGAATAACTATCTTTATCTCAGTCGATACCCAAGATAAAGGTTTAAGTTAGTATGTGTTATTCTAGTCGATACCCAGAATAACTATCTTTATCTCAGTCTATACCCAAGATACAGGTTTGAGATTAGTGAGTGTTATTCTAGTCGCTACCCGGAATAACTATCTTTATCTCAGCCGATACCCAAGATAAAGGTTTGAGATTAGTGAGTGTTATTCTAGTCGCTACCCGGAATAACTATCTTTATCTCAGTCTATACCCAAGATAAAGTTAATTTGTTAATAATTCTATTTTATTACCACTATCCAAGTCGATTTCCAAATGATGCGCAATCTATGAAAGCTGGATGCGAAAAGAGAAAGATTTAATTTGGCCTGCGACTCATGTATATTGCCTTTGAATTGCGCACGGCACCAACAAATTATTTTACCTTGCGCATAGCAACCAAAGTACATTGACCTTAGCGATTGTGCAGGTAGCAACAGAAAAATCCGTCGACCTTAGCAGCTGTGGATAGTTTAGAAAAGTACATTGAGCATTTTTGTTGCCGTTCCTGATTTTGCCTAGCTAATGTTATTAGGCTTATAATTATACAATAAGATACCTATCACAATATTGCTAATTTGCTATTTTAAAGATGCTTGTAGGTAGATATATACATCGTTTCGTTTCCAACCTATTTTCAATGATTAGAAATACTTGAAATTAGAATTTTACTTCCAGGTGGCTATTTAATGTTGGTTTGAACAATAGTATTATAATTACTTGGAGGAGCATTGATAAATGACAATGCAATTATATCTGACATCGAATATAGTTTCGGTGCATTTCTTCCATTAAACCGTTCCATCCGCATAATCTGGAAAAGTTTTTCATTTTACCATAAAATCAAAAAATATTTGATGCTGTTGGATTAATGGTATTGTTGTTATCTATCTGTATAACCTTAGTCCCATGAAGTCCGGTTCTGATAATCTGTTTGAGAGCCTGTGCAGAATTCCCAAGTATACTTGAGGAAGTAATGTCAGTTCAGCCAGCATTGTTTACTTTCGATGAAATGTGTTTAGTCCATCAAGTGTACTGAAATTAACATCGTCATTGTCAGCGAAGAATTGAAAAAACCTGATTTTGTTTCTTTTTCGGGATGCAATACTGCTGATAATTGGAAGGTATCAGCCTCAGCACATAAAGGACAAAATCCCAATTATGACATTGTATTAATAAGCGTTTTTGAAACATATCTGGAATGTAGAAAGATGGAAAAACGAACTTACAAATAAGAGTTGAAGGTCCTTGGTATTGTGGCTTCTACATATAATATAGAATGTGCAATACCCGCACATTGCATCTGATATTTATCCCTGGATTTATGATTATGTTGGAGAGTTATTTCTTTCAGGAAAACTTGAAACTTGAATATCTCAGCATTTGGATAGTTATTAAAGGTATTATAAATCTTGCTCCTTATATCTTCGGAAATTATAGTAGAGGGTTGCAAATTTATATTCTGATAGGGTAGGACATACTAAGGACTATGTAAAATTCACAAAGCTTTGTAATTTTTGAACGATTGCAGAAAGGGAAAATACTAATTGTTGATCATTTTTGCTCATTTTTTTTTTTAGTTTGAGGATTGTCTGTAGTTGCAAATTTACCAGATTATGACCATCCAATTTCAGAACTTTTGTAATTTTTTTTTTGCAAGATGGCAGCCAAGAAAGCATTGTTGTTTCATTGATATAAAAAAAAAATATGTTGCAAAGTAGTACAGGTATGTTGCAACAGTTATTCTACTGTTTTGCAGCACTTTTCCAATTTTTTTAAAATATTTGTAACTAATAGAAGCATTATTTTGCAATAAAAAACAATATTTCGGAGGGCGAAACGACAGAATGGCAAATTTAACACATTGTGTAGTAAATATCAGATTTAACATTACTTTAAGTTTGCAGGAATTTTGCAATTTTTTTATGGAAGTTATAAGAACTTTTTCTGCAATTTTGCGCATATTCAGGACTTCGGTGATGGTTGCAAAATTAGATTTGTAGTTATTTTACCTAACCGAATATTCCCTTAAAATTTAAAAACTTCTTTTGCAATTAATGTGAATTGATTGTGTTTATTGACTGGCCTACTGAACGTTGCAGCTTAGTCATTCCAAAATCGCATAAGTATTTACGAACAATTGATTTAACTTAATCTTTTATACTCTGACCATAGAATACTCATTACATATAAATTCGTTGATTGACATGCATGGGTCTGTAAAGAAATCGAATCATGGAGAAAGAAGAATTTTAAGAACTTTTATTTTTAACGATTCTAAATCAAATTTATAAAATACAAGAAAAAACAAGTGAAAAAGCTAGAATTGGTCTAAGACCAATTCTTATGATACCCTAGATGAATGCCCGTATGAAATTTCGTATGGGTACCCATTTGAGCAATTTTGATTTTTGCAGTGGTTTTTCGCATATATTTCTACAACGGTTCGTCGGGCAGAAAAAATGATTATAACCAATTTTATAGGATTTCATATTCTGAAGAAGTTTTTAGTACAATAAAAATGTCTTGGACTGATCGTTTTCACAGTATACATAAAAAACCTAATTTGTTATATGGCAACACCAAGAATGGGTTGCCCGATTTAGTCCATTTTTGAAATTTTATTTGCTAGTACAATGAAAACACCACGTACCAAATTTCAGCTCTCTACGGCGACTCGTTCTCAGGCAGTGTTCAAATATATAACGGAAAACGAAATTTTTGTATGGCAACCCCACGAAGGAATTGCCCGATTTGTCTCATTTTCGAACTTAATTTTACTTTGTTTTTTTAAAGTCCGTGTACAAAATTTCAGTTCTCTAAGTGTACGCGTTCTCGAGTTATCGTGCGCACGGACGGACAGACGGACATGCAAAAATCAAAATAACTTTTAATAATATGAAAGGGTGTCCAATCCATTTTGCTCTACCATCATTATTTCGAGGTGTTACAAACGGAAGGACAAACTTAGTATACCCCTTTAGATTTCATCTAGGGTATAAAAACAACCGCCTCGTCCCGGGTTTGAAACCGGGACCTTCCGCTTGCCGGGCGACTGCTCTTACCACTGAGCCAACGAGATAGATGATTTTCTCTCTTGCATTTATCAAATTTGTAACTAGCCTACTAAGCCACGTTTGTTTTCAGCTGGCATTAATCAGTAACGATGAAAGCGCACAAATAAATTGCATATTCAATTTTTTCAATTACATATTTTCGGCTTAGTGTGAATGCTTTATTAATGTTAATCGATGCACCTAACGTCGTAACGTAGCGTAAGTTGAGGTTCTTTAAGCAAAGCTTTTTGAATAAACATTAATGTTGCTTTCTTGGACGAGTTCGGGTTAACTTCATCAGTCATGGAAGAGAATAAAGGCTGAACCACACTGGCCATAACGAACTTTACCAATTTCAACGAGACTGAAGTTTACTTACGAATTTTTGACATTTTTGCCCTAAACAGACGTCACATTCCGCAATGTTTGTTATCTTTACATTTAATATTTTTAATTTTAAAACGTGGTAAAAGCGAAAAAATTTACAAACGGAAGTTGATGTAATTGAAGATTTGCGCCGTTTATGGACATTATATAAAAAAATATAAGAATCTGAAGAAAAATCTGGCGAAAAATCGGCAACACTACCAGAAGCAATATCTCGCTTTCTTAGCTGATTGATAAATTTTTCTCTTTAGGGACCAACTCTTTTCATATATTCTTCTTCTATAAGAAAAGGGTGGACCACAATTGCCGTATTCGTAAGTAAATTTACTTAAGTTTGGCGAACGCGGCCTTTAAATTTAACAGACTTACCCAAAATAACTTAAGTTAAAGAAGTGCGAATTAATAGAAGACACAAATCTTCAATTTAATCAACTTCCATTTAATAATTTTTTTTCACTTTTAGCACTTTTTAAAATTGAACACCTTAAATGTCAAAACAATAACCCTTACGGAATGGGATATCTATTTAGACTAAACATATCAATTTTTCGTAAGCCTTCCTGATCGCTTAAGGTACGTCTGTTTAATTTAAATGGCGCGTTCGCCATACTTAAGTAACTTTACGTCCATTTTGGTTCAACCTTAATTTGGAATATTGAGCATGAATTGGATATATATAGATTTGTTTTAAGAAGTAGCGTGAAATAATAATTTAATTTAATTTTATTATTATTTCATGCATAATTAGTTTTATTTTACCAACAATTCTGTACTTTCGATATTGTGATTTTCCGATAATTCTATTCTGGGAAGCATAGTTCCCAAGAAACAACTTTTTTTATATAGTAGTAACCGTAAGGTTTCCATTACCAAATTATATAACTTGAGTTATATATATAGACTAGTACTCGAAACCTCTTTGTAACCACTATAAACCCCTTATAGAGCTTAAATTGAGGATTATATAAAGGTTACCGTGACTTGATTTATGTAACGTTATATAACAAAGGTTTTATAAAATTAGCGATAAAAATATTCTGGTTACCTTAATATAACTTCTTATATAACCCTTATATAACCTAGGGTGCTCTCGCTTAATTTTTTGTGGTCATAGCAGTGGTTACAGTAACGTTTCGGTTACCTTTATAAACTTTTTTTATAATGGTGATGGTAACGTTTCCACAACGCTTAGAATTTTCTCAGACTGATTACTTTTAGTGATTGAAATGTTAGGGAAATTACTTTTCGTTACCTTTATAAAACAATATGCAAATATTTACGAAACCTATCTTGACATAGAATCTCGATATTTTTTTGTATTTCATTTTTATAATGTAAGGTTTTAATACTTTTACATTAATTTTTCGGCTTATACGTGGTGAAATTCAGCTGAAATATTAATTTTACTGTGAATATCATCATAGATACTTCCAAAAAATACAGACCGCTCCAAAAATAAGCAATATTTAAGAATTTTTATTAAATATTTAAAAATTTAGAATTTTCACTTAGATGATATTAATTCATAAAGGTAACATAACATAATTTAGAAATATTATATACCTAAAATGATGTATTTTCTTCATATAATAATAAAACGGAAGCCAGATATCTGCAATTTAAAGAATTGACTTAACCGACATTTTCTTTTTATCTGTAATGCCAGATGAAAAAATGGCGGCTTGTATTTCAATGAACAAATTACTATTATAAAACTTCAAGTAGTTTTATATAAGCTCTGGCTCTATTATATAAATTTAACGACCCTTATAAAACTTCTAGAAATATTATATAAACTATTGGAACTACCATGCCTTCAAAATGATCATAATATGTAACCTTTGGTAATGTTATATATCTTATAGTGACTAAAAACAGACGTTAGTGTTCTTATGTATATAACCTTTGGTTATATTGTGTTATATAAATAAAAACAGTTTTATAATGGCTCCATTCGACACTAAAAGTTATTTGTTTTTATAACGATCACCGCAGCTACTAAAGCACCACCAAAAAATTTTACGATATTTTATAGTGGGTATATGTATTACTGAAAGTTCCCAATATTTATTAAAGTCACCTAAATTACTGAATGTTGTCGAGTTATATAAGGGTAACCACGGATACCGCAATAAACACTTATTACCAATAAGTTTTATAATGTGGTGATGAAAACAATTATAAAACTTTCTTATATACCTTGTAGTAATGGTTACTCTAAGCTATATAGATCGGTGATTGAAACATTTCCATCACCAACTTATAAAACCTTTTAACCACTAGTAACCTTAAAAAACTCGAATATAACTACGTTACCAATTGGTAATATTATAAACACTTATATATCCACTCAAATTCTTATATAACCGAGTAACCATTATATACCCCTTATAAAACTACCCATCACCTTCAGTCACCAAAAATTGGAAGAATTGTTACTTGGGTTATTACCAAGGTATATAGAATACAAGTATTCCCATTATAAATCATGTTCCACCCTTAGGTCAAAGTATAAATAAGTATAAGTAGAGACAGAGGCGAACAAAATAGGAAATTTTTCGTGTTTTTTAGAATGAAGCAAGTACTTTCATATACTTTCGTCTTTTGCATGAATGGGGGAAAAGAACTTGGCTATACACTATTGTAGTGCAACCGAGACAACGAGCTGAAAACAAAAATCGAGAGAACGTAGGATTACCCGAACGACAAAATCTTATTGAATCCCTCAAAATCCTATAAAACTATTCATAATAATGTACATCAGGTCACACTACCTCCCTTTTTAAAAAAAAAATAAATTTCGCTTTGGCCCACATGCTGAAAGGAGAAGTAAAGTTCCTCTCAAATAAAATTCTCATTTTTCCCGAAAATATCAGAGAATCCAGCATGAGTTCTCCCACTTATTCTCTTCATAGCAAAATGAATGTATAAACAGAAAAACGTGCTGTTCAAATATCATGGGATTACACCAACAAACATTAGAATTCCTGCGAAAAACACTGGGACATATTTACAAAAAACATTGGAAAAACTCCACCCATTCTCTGTTATTTACGAAAATAAATCATTTGCCACTCCGTTTCGTTGCATGTTATCTTCGCTTTCACATTTTTTGTCTTATTCGTAAAATGTTCAAAGAGGGTTTGATTTTTTTTCTCTTTTTTCCTTCCTTTTCTCGGCGTGTGTATTTAAATGGAAAACAATCGGAACACTCTTCTGTGTCCTTTCTTTTAGTTATTTATTCTTTGGTATAGGTACAGAGAACACAATGTTCTCTCTCCTCTCTCTGTCTTTCCTATAAGAATGTATATACATTAGTCACAGAACTACCTCACAGGCTATAAGCTGCAATATGTCAAAATTTTAATGGGAATAGCTTGTCTTCTATATACCTTGGTTATTACCGATCTCCGAACACCATTAAACCGAAATTGTAAAAAAAAAATTATATTTTCATGTATATCCTTCAAAAATATTGATTTTCTGTACTCGTCTATCTAAAGTCACCCCTTTCTGTAAATAATTTGGAATATATAAAAAACACAAACAACACCAGTTCAACTCAGGTTCAATTTATTAATTAACAAAAAAGTAGAAAAAAGTACAAAACTTTCGAGAAATAAAACCATATTGCTCGTGTTGAAAAACAAGCATTGAGAGTTTCTTTATTAAAACTTTTGTGTACATTTTTCAATTGTTCTTTTATCCAAAAAACAAATGTTAAAAAAAAACATATTAGATCAGAATCAACACAGGTGAAATTCAAAATGCATAACGTAATGAATTTATAAGATTGTTGCTTAATCAACAAAACTTCAGTCGATTATTGTCTAACACTGGGCGAGGATTCCAGATATCACAAGTATCTTGCTAGTACAAATGTTATCCAAAATGTACAAAGTCTGTTTTATCTTATTTATCTTCATAGTTTCTTCATATTGTGGTGATAAAAAGTTTAGGATTGCTAATGGAGATACTGTAGGGCGTTTACTTCGTTACGAAGTAGAAAATGATGGTGAATTCCCATACATGGCTCGTATATCATCAATTGTTACACGCATTTTGCCGAATGGAACTGAATTGATGAAAATCATAAACTGTGGAGGTTGTATTATTAGATCAAATGTGATTTTGTCAGCAGCTCACTGTGTTATAAATAATGATCCTGAGAAGATTGCCGTGTATGCCGGGTTATTAAATAAAAAATTCGAATTTTATGAACCCGGTTTACAAATAACTGGAGTAAGACGATTCGTAACAGATGAACGTTTCAATCGTACTTTTATGGACTATGATATTTCACTATTGTTTTTGGAAAGTGAACTTCTTATAACGCAATATGTGAAGATAATAGACCTACCGTCCGCTTTAGACTATAATCATGGAGTGCCAGCTGCAATTATTGGCTGGGGTACTGATGAGAATGGAGATAGTCCAGACTGGTTACAAAAAGGATATCTAGTGCCGTTTCCCCGAAAACTGTGTCAATTTCATACAAATCATTCTATTACTAAAAGGATGCTATGCGCTATAGATCCACATCATTCTTGGACTGTTTGCAAAGGGGATTCTGGTGGACCTCTGGTTTTCAACAATCGGATAATAGGAATAACGTCCTGGGCTATGAATTCCACAGCCCTAAATGATAATAAAACTGCTTGCAATTCCTACCTTCCGTCCGTTTTCGTTAATGTCCTCAGTTTTGTACCCTGGATTGAAAAGCATATACGAGAGGATATTGCTCTAGTGGGATAATTGTATTTGAGAATCGGTGTGATATTTATGTGACAATTTTTATATATTTATAGGAATACAATTTTTATAAAAAAAAAAGGGATGATTTTTTATTTGTTTTTATTTATTAAATTAACGGTATTTTTTTCTTCGAATACAACTGCAATTTTTTAGCTCCAATCTGAAAGTTTTATTTAGACGCAAGTGTGAATAATACCTACTCTCTCTCTCTTTCATAGCTATTATAAATGAATTTGAAATTTGTCGTTTTCTCAAGAACGAATACAACGTGTTTTTGCCCATTTCTTGAAAGCTCATTTATAGAGCTTAAATACCGTTATGATCAGACAACTTACCCAATGCATTAAAATAGTTTTGAGTGTCAGTTCATATTCTGAAAACCGTTTTGGTCATAGGCCAGTTTTAGGCCTCTTAGAATATGAATTTTGGAAACCCATTCTTAGTGAAAAGAAATGAAATTTCGGCACTCTGTATTTTGTTATCCTGGTAAGAAACTGATATATGCGTTTACATCATGCCTTAGCCCATTTTCAAACCACTAAGTAGTCATTTTTCCTTGTTGTTCGTGAGATACAGTACTGTATACCTAACATATAACTGTATAACATAAAAATATTTATAACTTTTGAACTTTTTATAAGATATTTAGGTAATTCTTTCTATGTTTTAAAGAACTATTAACGGGTCATATTTGAAAAGGGAAAAAGAAAAGCTATGATCCTTTACAGGATCAAGAATAACATTGCAAATTGGCATGATATTTTTTTTCAATAATTTACATTTAAGGCTCGATAGATAATTGATGCATTTGGCCATAAATCGTAACACGTTGGATAACGTAATAAAGGATAAAAAGTCTCTTTTGGAACCAATGTCCAAGTTTGATCCGGCGGCGATAGCTGTGAAAGGATTTATGTGCAATTAAGTGACCACACTTCTTACGAAAAACGAAAATTTTTCGAACATAAATTTGAGTGGGAAGGAGTGATTTTAGGAAGGTGGATCTGAACAAACTATGATCAAGACACTCCAAAAAATCCATTGGCATACTCCATCCTTCTTATTCACTGAACACATAATCTGACAACTCAGCACACGTCATCAGTTTTCGTTCAAAGTTCTCTGAACTACATTTGTATATTTAAAAAATAACTCCTTCCAAACTTCAAGGAGTCCCAATTTCTCCTTTCTACATCTTCTTCAAAACCCATTAAGGATTAAAATAAAAATAAAAAAATAAGTAAAAAACGAGTTTTCAAACAAAACTGAGGCCAAGCCGCATAAAAAAGTAGAAAATAAACTTTTCTTCACACACAGAGGTGGACTCAGATTTTTTGTGACATTTCTCTTGAATATTCTTTCTCTTCATGAATCAAATCACTTATTACCTCTGATTGATCATACTGAAATATATCGGTGATTGTCAGCGAATAAAATCTGAGTCCACCTCTGTATGTGAAGAAAAGTTTATTTTCTACTTTTTCATGCGGCTTGGCCTCAGTTTTGTTTGTAAACTCGTTTTTTACTTATGTTATTTTCTGCCTTTTTCACGTTAACCAAATTGTTATTACTGAAAAGACACTGATTTACCAGTTCTTCAAAAAATTTATTCGAGTAAAAGTTATTATGCAACTCATTTCGCTCTACAACTTTGTCTTAGGTTGCAAAACGCTCAAACGCTTCCTTGGTCGGAAAAACTCCGGAAAAGCGTTTTACATGAATTTTCCTCGATTTTTTCTGCAAGTTTTCACCATTATCGGAGAGAAAGTAATGATGCCAGTTGATAAGGAACTTGATCCTGCATAATTTAGAAAACTTTTTTACCGGAAAATTTTCCGGAAAAGTCGGAAAATGCCGGAAAATTTTTCGGAAAAATCGGAAAACTGCATTTTTCCTGAAACGGATTTATCATTAATCAAATTTCTCATATGATTTTTCCCGATTTTCTGGGTTTTCCATTGAAATTTCCGGTTCATATTTTGATAGATTCAATTGTCACGCGACATGAACCTGTGTGCCAAATTTCAGCTCGCGGTGATGACGAAAAGTGGGTCTACGAGAGTATCGAAAATAGTAAAGAAATATATAAATAGACAAATTCGTGTACGAGTTAAATGGAATGGCCTTAAAAAATAAAAAATAATCGACAATGAGCCTTTTGAGATATTCAATGATAATGGACGTGTCCATTATCCTTGATAACAAATTTTCAAAAAACCTTCACTAAATTTTGCAGGAGTTTCAAAACTTCCTTAAATAAAAAGCGTTTGTTTCATGTTCTTGCGATGTGTACGTCCTGAGATATAAATTTTTGAAGTTACACCTACCAAGCAAATCTTGCCCAAGTTTTTACAAATTTTAAAATACCATATCTCCGTAAAAAATGGACAAAAACGAAAAATATATTTCAACCAACATATGGTATACCTGTAAAATTTTATCAAAATCGGAGATGATCGATGCACAAATTTACACAATATTTGTCGATTTTCTGCGCAATGACCCAGTAATCAGTGAGTGATAATTGGCTTTTATAAAGGCTTTTATAAGAGGTGTTATTTTAATTAGCCCGATATTTCGGTAGATGTCACTTTTGGAGCTGTCATTTTTTGACATTTGACAAGTAGAAACTACGCCATTAATAAAAATGGAACGATACACGATTCAACAACGCATTGAAATTATTAAAATTCACTATAAAAATGGTGAAAATGTGGCAGAGACGGTTCGCAAAACTCGAATATTTTTGGGTCGTCGTGAAGCACCTTGTCGGACCGCAATACAAAAATTGGTAGAAAAATTCGAGCTGTCGGGACAAGTTAGTGATGTGAAGAATAAAACCCGTGCACGTCGCTCAAGAACAGCCGAGAATATTGCTGCTGTAGCCGAAAGTGTTGAAGAAAACCCAGGTTTGTCCATTCCTCGTCGTTCTTTGGAATTAGGCATTCCACAAACGTCATTACACCGTATTTTGCATAAAGATTTGGCTCTTAAGGCTTATAAAGTTCAGTTAACACAAGAACTCAAGCCGGCCGATCATCAACAACGTCGAGTCTTTGCTGATTGGGTCCTTGAAATGCATGAAAATGATCCGGAATTCCATCGAAAACTCATCTTGGGGTCATTGGACCTTACTTTTTCGAAAATGAGGCTGGAGCAACAGTTACGGTGAATGGATTGCGCTATCGACAGATGATTAATGATTTTTTATGGCCGGAATTGGATGGTATTGATCTGGACAACGTTTACTTTCAACAAGACGGCGCTACGTGCCATACAAGCAACGAAACCATTGAAATTTTACGGGAAAGGTTTCTCGAAGAGGTGATCACAATTGGCCACCGAGATCTTGTGACTTAACACCTTGCGACTTCTTCCTTTGGGGCCACGTGAAAGAGAAGGTCTACGCCTACAGCCCAGCGTCGATTCAAGACCTCAATGATGGAATTCGTGAGGCTATCGAGGACATAGGGCAGCCACTTTTCGATTTGGTTATGGAAAATTTCATGAAAAGGATATGGTCCTGTAGGCGTGGTCGTGGTGGTCATTTGGCTGATGTTATTTTCCATTATGAACGGCATACCTTCCTCTTTATAATGAAATAAAGATCCGATCATTTATCTCAAAAAATGGCATTTTTCTTTGAATATCAAAATAGCACCTCTTATTGGAAAACCCTTTAGTCATAGATTTTCTTGCTATTTAAACCAAATGTTAATGGAATCAACATTACATTATATTCCACACAATTATAATCCTGTTTAACTTAATATCTAACACAAAGTGGGGTATACTATAAATCATGATCGGCAACAATACTGTAAAATCGAACTGAATATTTGAGCAATTTAGACTAATTCTATTAGTTTTGATACACTTAATTATTACGATTTTATTTCCATGTACATATTCCATCCGTAATCACACAAATGCATCTGTAATACATCTCTAAATAGTTCCTGTTTTCTAGTTAAATGGTTGAGAACAAAAAATTATATGCATTAAAAAAAATGGCTGTATTTCAACCGCCGGAATATATGTAGTAGCCTAATAAGTATGATGTGCGCGGCATAGCAGATGTTCTTGAGAAAGTCATGTCTGAGCAGATAAATTGCTACTTATAAACTCTTCGTTTACTTTCGCCTGTATACAGTTTGACTTCAGGAAGCACACAAGTATTATGTAATTGCGCAACAGCCTAACTACAAATATATTCATACCTACATAAATAAGTTGATGTTGATAAATTGACAATAATTGTTTCCCTACTGGACTTTCGCATTTTGTCTTTTAATATTTTCAAACATTGACTTTTATTACTACTTAACTCATTGTTTGCGGCTCACGTAAAATGTAAGCTATCGCTATAGAACGAATCACGTAAAATTGCATTTTTATTTGACTGATGGTGAGATGCGGGAAACTTAAGAATGCGTAAGAATGTGGGATATCTACCCAAGCAGCAATTCGGCGTTATATAACGGTCACAAGACCGTTTATCAACTTATTTTGTCAAAACTGATAAGTTTCAAATTAGTTATGGTAACGTCGCTGACACGGCATCTACCCGTTGTGGCAACTGTCAATGCTACGACACTTTGTTACCATCATCGTAACAAAATGCAGTTCTAAAAACGGTATATGTTTATGTTGTGTGACCGTTGTAAATAGGGGAATAAATAACTTCTGTTATCGAGAACTTTATTTGTAACCGTGAAATTACGGTATAAATGTAACTTCTGGTAGTAAATAAACCGTTGCATAATGGTAATTATGAAACGAATCGGTGTAGTAGTAACTTTATTTTTGAAGTTTTCCCTATTAATTAGGCATAAAGTTTCTATATTAATGATAAATAATGCGCTCAAATGTTACAATGCAAAATCTATGTAGTTTTATTTAATTTGCAATTTGAGTGCATAATTCATAGTCCCACCACACGCCAATATCCTTCAGCCTTTATCAAAATCGCGTTGCTAAAAATAAATTCATTATAGGGTCATTCCACAGAAAATCGACAAATATTGTATAAATTTGCGCATTGACCAACTCCGATTTTGATAAAATTTGATAAGTAGGTTTGTCTTATTGTTGATAGTACTTTGCTGAAATATTTTTCGTTTTTGTCCATTTTTGACGGCGATATGTTATTTTGAAATTTGGAAAAAGTGGCAAATTTTGCTTGGAAGCTGTAAATTCAAAGCTTTATATCTTGTATGCATCGTAATCCCATGAAACAAACTCCATTTAAGGAAGCTTTAAAGCTCATGAAAAAAATTAGCTGAGGTTCTTTTTCTGAAAATTTGTTTTCAAGGATAATGGATATGTTCGTTATCCTTGAATATCTCAAAATGCGCACTCTCGATTTCTTTTATTTTTTTAAATTTAATCCTTAATGGCTTTTGAGGAAACTCTAGAAAGGAGAAAATGGAACTCCTTGAAGTTTGGATGGAGTTATTTTTTAAATATATCTAGTTCAGAAAACTTCGAACGAAAATTGATGAAGTGTGCTGAGTACACAGATTTAATATAATATATCTACATACTGTAGCTAGGAATATATCCTGAAATGGTCAACTACCGTAAAAATATTAAAAGAAACGTATTGGTAATAATATAATATGTTTAATTAACTTTTTTATATATATAAGTATATAAGTATCTTCCCCAGTTTTCCGGCTGGAGGGTTTCGCGAGAGGAGTCTCTCTCTGATCACCGCTACATTGAGATCTGTATGGGTGCTGACCCCATTGAGGTGGAACCATACAGGAATCCGAAGCGGACTGATTGGGGGAGATACCACAGGGAGCTAGTTTCCATGCTCGACTCTCCGGCTGAGAGAATCAGAAGTGTTGCCGCCTTGGAAAAGGCGGTTGGAAGGCTGCAGTCTGCTGTAACTGCGGCTTTCGAGGCTTCCTGTCCCATTAGCACGGACATTGGAAGGTGGTGGAACGGTAGTCTTAGTGTACTCAGTAAGGCTCCCAGACGGCTCTTCAACAAGGCCAGGAGGTCTGGCTCGGAGGGAGACTAGCGGGCCTACCGCGAGACTCAGAGTAATTACAAGAGGCTTGTCAGGAAATCAAAAAGACAGGCCTTTGTAGATTTCTGCGACGAGCTTGACGGCTATCGTGGACCGGTTAGGCTGCTCAGGGCTCAGGGCGACCCGTCGGCTAGGCTGAGTGTTCTGAGAAGGCCAGATGGCTCCTTTACGGCATCGAAAGAGGAAGCCTGTAGACTTCTTTTCTCGACGCATTTTCCTGACTGCAGGCTTGAAGAAGACCTGCAGGCAGGTTCCGATTATCCGCTACCTCTATGCACTGGTGGAGATTGGTCCACTGCCGCCAAGGTAGTTGATGTCGAGAAGGTGAAATGATCAATTTCAACCTTCTCGACCTTTAAAGCCCCGGGTCCAGACGGTATTTTGCCTGTCCTTCTTAAGGCTGAGAGCGTGGTGCTGGCCCCATACATCGACTCCATTTTCAGGGCATGTATCGCTTTTGGATATGTCCCTGAGACGTGGAGGAAGGTGAGGGTTGCCTTCGTTCCGAAGCCTGGTAAGGCTTCCTACATGGACCCGAAGAGTTTTCGAACCATAAACCTCTCCTCATTTCTTTTGAAATGCCTGGAGAGGCTGGTAGATGAATATATTAAGGAAGTACCCTTAAAGGCTTCTCTCTTAAACACCTCACAGCACGCTTACCGGAGGGGCAGATCTACGGAGACGGCTCTCCACTCAATGGTAACTGTCATTGAACGGGGACTGGATCGTGCACTGTTTACCTTGGGATATGATATGACAGTGAACCCTACAAAGTGCAACTTGATGGTCTTCTCCAGAAGACGTAAGCTGGGGTACTTTTTGGACACACTCTGCAACTCTCTCCTCATGTCAAGCACCTTGGAGTCTTCCTTGACTCGAAGCTGACATGGGGAATACACGTAGAGGAAAAAGTTAATGCGGCTATGAGGGTCTTCGCTCAATGCAGGAGAACCTTTGGCTGCACATGGGGCATGAGACCGAAGGTTGTGCATTGGATGTACACCTCGATCGTCAGACCCATGCTCACATATGCCTCCTGTGTATGGTGGCCGAGGACGCTTGTGGGGACTGCGATCCGGAAGCTGGCGGGCCTGCAAAGGCTTGCCTGCTTGGGAATTACGGGCTCCATGCGATCTACGGCTACTGCGGCTCTTGAGGTCTTACTCAATCTGCCACCCCTGGATCTTGTCATTCAGGCAGAGGCCAAAAGGGGTGTGTGCAGATTTCGCTTATGGGGATGTTGGGAGGGCGGCTGGACTGACTCTTCTCATTGCTCTATGGCGTATCGGCTGGACTTGGAAAACCCTCTGGCCGGTATGCCACGGGATGCGATGGTACCAGAGCTTCGTTTCGGGCGTCGCTTCTCTGTAAGCTTTCCTGCAAGGGAATCGTGGATTGAGAGAGGGCCTTATCGTGCCTTCCCCGGTCTGCTCTAAAAATCTTCACCGACGGCTCTCTCACTGGCTCTCCGTTCTTCGGACCGGAGCCCGCCGTAGGCGTTGCCACCTCGAATATCGGGTCTCTCATCAAAGCGTATGTCCATAGGAAATATCAGCAGAGATGGGAGAACCTGAGTGCTTGTAGGTGTACAAAACTGTTTGTTGATGGGCCCAATGGGAATATCTCCGATTTTCTCATGGGACTCGGAAGGAAACAATGTAGAACCGTGGTTGGCATCATCAGCGGCTACAGCTCACTTCACGCTCATCTAACAAGGATGGGAGTTGTTGAAAGCCCTGAGTGTCTGTCCTGCATGGAGGGAGAGCCTGAGACAACCGAACACTTTATGTGTGAGTGTCCAGCCTTCGCCCGGAGCAGACTGGATACTCTAGGGTCTCCCCCTCTATCTGTGGATGAGCTGATAAGCCTTTAAGAGGACAGGAAGGTTTTGGCGAATGGGATTCAGGATAGCACAATGGGCCGCTGTGGCCTCCGTGCTTGGGTTGGGTATCTCCTGTTCCCCTTTAAAAAAAAAAAAAAAAAAAAATCTTAGAAATATTTATAAGTAAAATTAAAATTAATATGAGGCCTATGTACATTCTATATTTAAGATTTCCTTAATTTAATTAACTCTGCTATATATTTCATTTTACTGGCTGTTAGAATATAAACACCATTATCCATTCCATGAGTAAACAATGAGTTCTTTAGTTGCGGTTTCTGATATAACTATATTCATATGTATATATATGACATCAATCTAAAAGTTGTAGTATGTGTATTTCTTTTTATTTTCCTGTATCACTGTAATTTGTAAAACCAGTTGCATACAAGTATTTGATAACGCACCATACAACATCAATTTTCGTTCAAAGTTTTCTGAACTACATATATTTCAAAAATAACTCCATCCAAACTTCAAGGAGTTCCATTTTTTCCTTTCTACAGTTTCCTCAAAAGCCATTAAGGATTAAATTAAAAAAAAAAAAGGAAATCGAGAGTGCGCATTTTGAGATATTCAAGGATAACGAACATATCCATTATCCTTGAAAACAAATTTTCAGAAAAAAAACCTCAGCTAATTTTTTCCATGAGCTTTAAACCTTCCTTAAACAAATGGAGTTTGTTTCACGGGCTTACGATGCATACAAGATATAAAGTTTTGAATTTACAGCTTCCAAGCAAAATTTGCCACTTTTTCCAAATTTTAAAATACCATATTGCCGTCAAAAATGCACAAAAACGAAAAAATATTTCAGCAAAGTACTATCAACAAGAAGACCAACCCACCTGTAAAATTTTATCAAAATCGGAGATGGTCCATTCAGAACATTTGTCGATTTTCTGTGGAATGACCCTATAGGATAATATATTGTAAAGAAAAATTTATGATAACAAAACTTTTATTTCAGGTACAAGGGTTCTTACAAGGTTTTATATAAGTTTGCTCAAAAAGAAATGCTTTTCATAAATATGTGAATATGTACATATGCATGTTTTAGATATTCTTTCAGAAAATTATTGAGATCATTATCAGTAAATTTAGGGAAATTTTTTCGAACACCTGAAGAAATGTAGTATCTAAAATTTCCCTGTAGCAGCTTAAATTCGATTTTACAAATGGCCCGCTCCATGAAAATTTCTCCAGTACAGTATCCTCAAAAAAAAAACATCCGCTGTGTAACGTGAAGCCCTGTTTGGGTTCGCTCTTCCTAGACGAGCAATGTTCAGCACCTTAAATGAATTAAACAAAAAATTTCGGATTTTATAAGTTTTTTTTTTTTTTAAACTGTATTCTCTGGACTCTACTTATTAATTTGACCTATCACACTCTATGTGCTACCTGTAGCCGTTAAAGAATTATTAGCTCCCCATAAACTATTCAGGTCATACCGAAATTAGTCGACAATTTTTTTAAATGACGTGTTTTCAGTCACTAAGGGAACAAATTATCCTTGAGAATAGCTTTGACAATGGGTTAAGAGCTACAAGCTCCTTACGGCTGCAGTTAGTACATAGGGTGGTGTAACAGTTCAAATTAAAGAGGAGAGTCTACAGTTTACAGTTTTTTAAAAAAAAAATGTTATGTTAACTACCTTTCTGTAAAAAAAAAAAAAGTTAGAAAATCCGTAATTTTTTGTTTAGACCACAATAACTCCTGAGAGGTGAGGAGCATGGGGCTGGTTGAGCAGTCGTTGAAAAGGCTATGCAGTTCTACATAAAATTAACACTTAACTGTGACCGTACACCAGTGTTGGGCAAAATGTAAACTGATTAATGATTAACATTTACAATTAACCATGTAATCTGTAATCAGATTACTTTGTAACAGATTACTAATGTAATCCATTTCCATAATTACATAATGTAATCGATTAACGTGTAATGTGATTACAAGTTAATCTGATTACACATTAATCGATTACAAGTTAATCCCACTACATGTTAATCTAATTAATGTGATTACATTTAAGATATTTGTATTCTAATTCTTCATAAAACTGCCTAAAACTAATTTCGTACGAGAACAATACCATTTTCTTTCGATTCATTTCATTATATTATTAATTACTTTTAAGTAATCTACAAAGCAATCTGTTACAATGTAATTAGATTACAAAATAATCTAATTATATTGTAACAGATTACTCATTTGATAGATTACATATTCTCTCATAAGTAATCTGATTGATATGTAATCGAATACAATTTAATTAGATTACTTTGTAATTTGACTAAACTGTAATGGAATTATTAATTAAATTACACTGTAATCAGATTACGCCCAACACTGCCGTACACCCTGTACTTTTTAAGATATAGGGTGTTTTGTTGAAAACGAACGTTTATTCTTAATCACCCTGTATCTCCGAATAGTTGATATGCCCCCCCCCCCTTCCCCTGCCATACAATTTTTTGTTTGCCTAGGTGAGTACTATCACCTCCTGTTCTATTGACCACCATAGAGGAAACACCCTGTATAAAGATTACAGTCCAAAATAAACTCATGAACTGATAACCTGTATTAACATGAGCTTTCCCAGTTGAGACCTGTGTCCATAAGTAGGGACAGGCTTTTGACGTGTTGTGTAGATTCCATCAAACTATTAAGCGCTCCAATGTTATTTTACTGCGAGCGCTGCTCAAGTGATTTGAAAGCGCCGATGCAAAGGCGACATTTCAGTTATGTAATCCTTCCACTATAAACATGTTAAATAAAGATCGGTTATGGTATGCTTTCGTTTATTATTAGCTCCTTCATGTCATCTCATCAAAGGCCAAATTTAAAAAGCTCTTCAACCACTTTACCCTATTGGGAACACTTGACACACTTTGATAGTGTCTTCTCACTCAGTCATAAAAAAAAATCCTTTCTTTTTTTAGATTTTTTAATCAAATCGCTAAAGTATATCACAAGAACTACTCACAGGATTATTCAACAATTTCCTTTTTTTTCCTATCCATTTTATGCCAGATCAAAAATCCTAAATAAATAAACTACAACTAAAGCTGACAGGAAGAAGCTAAAACGCCATTGAACTTAATCCTCTCCAGAATACTATGCTAATACCATTGAACAACACCATTAAGAATTCTCTCCTCTTCATTTCTACTAATGTCGATATACAAAAAGTTCTAACCAAAACTATTCAAGACAACTGAGGAATTTATACAGCTGTCCAAAAGAGAAAAATCTAAGCCAGAATTAGTGTGCTTGTCTCAATCTGTTTGTTGAATTGAAAACTGGAACAATGCAGAAACCCACTCTCGATCGCAATTTAATCTAAACGTCTCGTCGCCGTCATTGAGATTAACATGAATATTTGAGCTCTAGAGCAAGTACCAACAGCGATTTCTGCTTAACACCGACAACGACTCCATTCGTGAACTGGTTACCATACTTTGGCTATAAGATCTAAAACTAGCACTAATGTTAAATTTGACAAGTTTTGTATTTTATTCGCCTTGAAAATAACACGAACAAATTCGTGTAGGTGGATGTCATTTTTCATAAAGTTTTTTTCTTCTTTTCGACGACCGGAACTAAAACTGGAGCATGGTGAAAATCTCAAGTCGTGTAATATGTTATACTTTAGCATCTGGATTTCGTCCATAAAGTCTAATTTCGAACCATGTTGCGATTGGATAGAATACTACGGGTGTTGGAGTACGACCGACGCGAGACGTTCCGCTTACCACACAGCAGAAATAAAATGTTTAGTGGATATCTCAATGGCAAAGGTTTCAACGTGCTCATAAATTTGCATAGCGCACATGTCGAACTGCCTAACAAAAATGTTGCCATAACTGCCGAACTGATGAGGGAAATGTTTTGTTTGTATAAACATGAAAGGTATCTTTTGTGGTCTCGTTCACGTCGTCTGTTGTCGTCGTTGTCGTCATCATCATCCTGGATTATGGAAAATTAGAATTAGTGATGTAAAACGTCGAAAACGACAACAGAATAAAATAAGAAAAAGGACTGTGATGATGTTGTTGCTTTTCGGTTAAAGAAAACAATAAAAAGGTCACTTTGGATGATGGCTTTCCCTGTTTTTGGGTTTTATAGGAGTTTTTGTTGCGCTCAACATATAATTCAGTATAAGAGCACACAATCACTTTTGTGAGACGCATTAGCTATGCAGTGATGATGTGATTAAACAAGATAGGTATACTCCATCTGAGTTTGCCTTTATTCAAAGCTTTCACATAAGTTTTATTAGACACTTTCATCTTATACATTTTCTCACGCTAATTACTTTTCTCTTCATGGTTGTTGACGGTGGTTCATGGTATCTATATATTGCGAGGGTTGGACAAAAAAAAAATAAAAAAAAAATAAAAAAATAATAAAAAATTATGATTATGCGAGTAAGTGTTCTCCGGTGTTGAAACATCTCGCCTAATTACTCTGCTGGAACAGTTTCACCGTAGACGATGAATTAATAAGAAGTCTTAATTATTCTAAGTAGAGTTGTTTAGGTATAGATGACGTGGATTTTGGTTGGTTTCTTCATATAAATTTTATTTTTAAAGTAACCTTAAAGTTGCGCTTTTTTAGTAAAAAAAAAAAAGCTTTCTGCAGACTTAGACTTAGGCCAATGGATGGAATATCGAATATTCGTTAGTTTGACTAATAATACGGGACATAGTCACCAAAGAGAAAGTGGAGTCGGCAATTCAATCTTTTGCTCTATATAAATCACCAGGAATTGATGGTATAATTCCTGTCATGCTGTAGAAAGTGCAAGAAATTGTAATTCCCGGGCTGATGGTAAGTGATCTATAGAAGCTGTCTACTTCACTCCTATGTCCCAGGCATCTGGAAGCAGACCCAAGTGATCTTCATTCCTAAGGCAGGCTGTAGCGGACATGTAATTGCTAAGGACTTTAGGCCCATCAGCCTTACATCGTTTCTTCTGAAGACTTTTGAGAGGTTGTTGGAGGCGTCCATGGACAATCTGTTTAGGGGAAGAGAGATTTCTAGATCACAGCATGCTTACTTAAAAGGTAAATCGGTTGAAACTGCGCTACATGACGTAGTAGGAACCATCGAAAAATCAATCGAGAAAGAAGAATACACCATAGGTGCATTCCTTGACATCGAGGGAGCCTTTAACAATGTCCAGGTCGCCCTGACTGGCCTAGGAGTTGAATCAGTAACCGCCTAATAATGGCAGAACTTGGTAACAGTAAGGTTAGCAGGAAGGTATCTAGAGGTGCTCCACAAGGTGAAGTGCTCTCACCCCGACTGTAGTTATTGATGGTAAATGGGATTCTCATCTCCTTACAAAGGGAGGGTATAAAAGCGGTAGCATATGCTCATGACGTAGTCATTCTGGTCTCGGCAAAATTTTTACCGACGATTACTGAGCTAACTCAAAGAGCATTGGAAAATCTTCTTAGTTGGGCTATAAGTTGCGGTTTAGGGCTTAATCCCGCAAAGACCGAACTAGTCCTTTTTAGACGGAGGAGAGTTATTCCGACTTTCGTACCCCCAAAACTGGTTAATATTACTCTTGATTTTAAAACCGAAGCCAAATACTTGGGAGTGTTACTAGACTCCAAATTACATTGGAGCATAAATGTGAATGAGCGTGTTAAAAATGCAGCCATTGCACTATATGCCTGCAAGAAAACTTTTGGCAAGCGATGGGGTTACACCCTCGTATCGTGCACTGGATGTACACCGCTATCCTTACATATGGGGTTCTGGTGTGGGGGAATGCTCTTAAAAGAGCGACGAACCTGAAAAGTCTTATCAAAATACAGAGAGGTGCCTGTTTAGGTATTACAGGAGCTCTTCGAACAACACCAACAGCAGCAATGGAGATTATGCTCCGGCTTCTGCCCCTTGACATCCATGCGAAATGTATAGCTACAAAAAGTGCACTAAGACTTAAGGAGTCGAATTGCTGGTCAACAGCAGATAGTGGTCACACTGAAGCTCTGTCCCGAAGACTGTATACGGGGAGCTATGGACTACATTGTTCCAAGGCTAGTTTTTGGGAAAGCGTTCGCAACTAGCATTCCTAGTAGAGAGGAGTGGGAGGATAATCGCGTAGAAATTAACTCTGATATATGTTACTTTACGGACAGCTATCGGGTCATCAGAATTTGTATTGACAGGCAAGCTGCAATTAAAGCTCTGGACTCGATTACCATTAGATCGCGCCTAGTGCAATGGTGTCGCTGTGAGCTCGGGAAACTCTGCGCTGACCACAGAGTTATTCTCTGTTGGGTGCCTGGCCACAATGACATACCTGAAAACGAGGTAATAGATGCTCTGGCCAGACAGGGTTCAGCTATGAATATATGTCTAGCAGAGGATCCCGTAGGTCGGGGTCTGCAGTTACTACAATTCATTTTCAATGAGATTTAATGATCTTTTTGTCTTATTTGGCTTGATTATGGGATTTGATTTTCTAGAAATGCAGTTATTTCAAATATGAATGATTCGTATTGAGTAGAAGGTCGATGATATGAATTAGCTGGAAATTACTGTCCTGGATAATCCTTGCAGTGCCCGTGATCAAGGACTGTCTGAACTTCGGATTTAGTTTGACGGAAGCCACATCTGAAATGAGAAATTATTAAATCGGTGTGAGGACTGTTAAGGCACTTTCACATCAAACACAAGAATCGAAAAAATGTAAACCGAAAAACTCAATTTATTCCACTTTAAAACAAGATTTTTGCTCCAACGATTAATAAAATCATGAGAAATAATCTTGAGAATAATGTTAGTAATAAAATTGTATATTTATTTTAGAATTTTTAAGAAAACACAACTTTTATGATTTATCGGACGAATTTTTCCGCCGAAAAAGATTTTCGGCCGATAAAACATAAAAGTTGTATTTTTCTTCAAAATCTGAAATAAATATAACGATTTTCTCAGTAAAATTCTTAGTTTATCCTATTTCTCTGGATTTTATTAATCATTGGAACAAAAATCTTATTTTAAAGTGGAATAAATTGTTAGTATTATAATTTTTTTTTTACTTCAATATTACTTGGTGTATCTAGCGGCTAATCCTGGCTCTATTCTTTTATTGTGTTTGACCTACGACGTGTAATCAAAAAATACGGTGAATGAATTTTTATAGCAGCAACTGCCGACTGTATATCCTTTTGAAGTTATCCGTCTGCTAGCCTGATTCTTTGAGAAAATCAGTGCTAACTTTGAACAAATTGTGACTTGTTAGTCGGCTCCCAGAATAAGAAGAATGAGATCATGTTTATCGTGTCTGTCGCACATCATGTATTTCGAAAAACGTGTTAATATTAAGTTTTGTTTTAAGTTGCCGATTTAAAACCGTAAATGAGTCGGCCGAAGACGAGTAACGGTCGGGACGTCTTTTGACCTCAAAAATACATGAAAACGTGCAAAACTGATTCGTTCAAACAGGCGATTGACTATTCAAGATCTCAGGGAAGAACTAAAGATCTCGCATAGGTCCATACAAAACCAGAAAAATGGTTCAATGACCTCTTTCATCACGTCAACGCCACCCCGCTTCTGATTCGCTAGTTTTTTTCTGGGAACAAAATTCCTATCTATCCACATCCACCGATCTCTCCAGATTTGGGACCATCCATTTCTGGCTCTTGCCAAAAATAAAAACTGCACTAAAAGGAAAACGTTTTGACAACTTTTTTGACAGAGCAGCTGAAGGCCTTTCCGAAAGAAGCCTTCCAGAAATGCTTCCAATCATGGAATCAACTTTAGAAGAAGTACATCGCTAGCCAAGGAGAGAGTACATTGAAAGAGATTAGTTCAAATTTTATGTAAACTTATTACTTTGTTTGTTGTCAAACCATTCACCGTATTTTTTGATCACAAGTTTTAATTTTTACTGGGTTTTCTTTCCCTTTTTTTCCGTATGATATGTAACAGCTTGTTGTTGTTTTTGTTTTAATTTTTTATGTTTTTTCCTCAATGTGTTCAGGATCGGCTCTCGAGTCTCGTTGATAAATTATTTGGTATTTTCCAGTGGTGGAGTGAATCGTTAAATTGTATTCTTTAACTGATCATTTTAGAAATTCTGCAAATAAATCATCGTTTTTCGTTCTATTTGTACATTTATGCCTAAATCATCATGAACTTCTATGGTAGGCGATCAGAGATAACAATACCGATGAGACCTCTCTGTGTTTTTTTTTGTTTTTTTTTTGCCACTTAAAATGCATTTTGTAAATTTATTGAAATTATTTTCAATAAATTTCAGTCTGTTAAGACGAAAATCTCCTTCGTACAAATCATCATCGTCCACCATGGGAATAATTAGGGTTGAATTTAATGTTTTCTTATTGTCAGTACCTTATTTTCGGGAACACAAAAAAAATCCAGCAAATCCAGGTGGGGTCGTCTTATACCTTCCGTTGATTTGGATGTTATTATCTTTTATTTGAGCGAGTTTTGGGTAAAGTTTTCAAGGGCTGTGAGAATCAGGTGTTTTTCAGTGGAGTATTAGATTTCTAGATGTGTGAAGCGGCAAAAATTCCAAGTACTTCGGAAAAAATCAGATTCGAAGCGCTTATACCCAATTGCTTCTCTGGATGCAATCTGAAGCAATTCGGAAGTAATTACTAAAATTCCAGCAAATTGAATGCGAACGTGATCATGTAAGTTTTCTCGTGTTCACCCCGCACGTACCATTACGTTAGGAAGAGTGTTTCAAAACAGATGCTTGCTTTTTTTTAGATCGGTGAAACATTTGTTGATAGAAAAGTAAAAATGTTTTAAGTCTGCAAATTAAATTATACAGAGGGCAGCTGTTTCGTCAAAATTTAATTTTTTGTAATTAAAATCAACACTGGTAAATAATTGTGGTCGACACTGTAACTTCAACAATCGTGCAAAGCAATTATAATTAAGCTAAAAGGAAGCGCTTACTTCTGCGGACATGCAATGTTAAAATTAGTATGAAATTTAAGTTCAATTGAAGCGCTCTGTGCTTCCTTAGAATCGCTTCAAAAGGAATTTTAGAAGGTTTTTTTTTCCAGCTCGGTTGTAATACTGGTAAGATTCAACGTTTTAGGGTTCGTGTACAACGAGGCGTGGCGAGGTTGGGCAGTTGAGCTAGGCGAGGTGAATATACATCTCGAGGTGTAATGTTAACAACAAGGCGTTCAGTTTCTTGGTAAATCGCGAATAAAACTGAAGAAGAAACTTTGGGTTTGTCACGTAATGCAACTGTATTGAATTTTTCACATAAGTGTCCTTTCCACTACTATACTTGTGTATGGGGTCACAATAACAACTCAGCGGGAAAAAAAGCGCTTTAAAAGTTCTTTTTAAGAGCTCCGATTGCACTTCAGTTTCATATAAGTTTTAACATTGAATGACCGCAGAAACAAGCACCACTTCCTTTTAGCTTCGTTTTAATTGCTTTTAAAGCACTTTGTGTGAAGCAATTTGGAAGCTCTTCACGATTTCAGCTGCTACAGTGTCGGCATAAATAGTTACCATTGTTTCTCTTTTAATTACCAGCAAATTTAAAGTTTGACGATTATGATTGTGTGAAGTAAAAGAAAATCACATAGTTTAAAGTTTAACATAATAATTCAATATAAAATATAAAACTTCACAAAGAAAATTTCTTATCTGAAACGGCGAATCAAAACAATAACTAATCGTTAGGCGTCAACATGAGAAACTTGCATGATCACGTTCGCATTCAATATTTGCTTCGAAATTGCTTCAGATTGCTTTCATAGAAGCACTATTTTGGAAACATATCTGTAACTTGCTACAAGCGCTTCGAATCTGATTTTTGTCGAATCGCTTGGAATTTTTCCCTCTGGGAAGCGATTAAAATTTAGGGAATTCCATCATTCATATATATGAAGATTTGCATACTGATCCTCACAGATTCTTCCAGTATATGAGAATGAGTGAAGAAACCTTCAATTATATCAAAGAAAAAACCTATAAGAATGTGTCAGCTATCAAAATTAGTGCGCTGCACCTCGCGATAAAAAGAAAAAATTGCATTCTCGAGTAAAATACCTCGAGGTGTTTCGCCACATCGTGCGTTGCCACAGCGTTGATATGAACACTCTCATAGTACACCGTACAATCACTTTATTTCTCAAAATCTTGATATAGCTTTGCCTCACCTAGCCTCGCCTCGCCTCGCCTCGTTGTGCACGTACCCCTAGTTATTTAGGTGTCTGTCGTATTTGTTTTTGAAAACGTGGGAATAGCCCAAAAAAGTGAAATGAAAGTACTAATGAAAAATTATCTACTGTTTGAAAATAATTAAAAAAAAAAAAATTAAGAGAAATCTCCTAAATACAGGAAACAATAAGGTAAATAGAATTGAAACATTTTTACATTTATTTTTATAGATTCTAATCAAAGTATCAAATAGAAGGTAAAAACAACCCCATCGTCCGGTTTTTGAGGCCGGGATCTGCCGCAGGCGACTGCTCTTAGGCGACTGCTCTTAGCTCTGAGCATAACTATAGACAGATGCCTCTGTTTCTTTCTCTTGAATTTGACTATTTAATTCGAATCTATAAAAATAAATATAAACATTTTTTCAATTCCATCTATGACTGATTCTAAAAATTGTGAGTAACGTATAACGCACAATAAATATCCAACCATCCGCACAGCTAAGGCTTTTTTATCTTTGATATCAAATAGGTAAAAATATACGAGATTTCTCGAAAAACAGTCAATTTTACTCCTTCCTCGTTTCCTGCCAAAGATGTGCTACGCCATCATAGGATATCCCATGAGCTTTAGCAGCACCATAAAAGAAAAAAAAAACTAATGTTCAAGCTCAAATAATATAGTTTATTAAGAAAAATAAGTAAATAAAAGAATCGAATTTGAGCTTAAATCCGCACGAAAATTACGGTCTGGCCCTAAATCCGCACAAAAAAAAATCTTGAAATATTTAAGGCGTTTTGCATAATGATAACACCGATCAGGCATTAAAAATGATAGGTTTTAGTTGAGAGGAACACAAAAATTATATGGCAGGTGAAGGGGAGTGCACTTCAAGACTGTGCTGGGCTATTTGATATGTCATTAAATGTAGAAATCTTCACTCCTTCCAACAATTGTAATATCACTTCCATACATCTCCCAGCTTTAAACTGGAAGGTTTTAAACGCCTAACTATTTCTCTTTAATTTGATCTATTACATTCTGTTTCCAAAGTGTAACCTTTTTTTTTTTTTTAGTTCTTTTGCATCTTCATTTATCTTAATCCAGCGAAATAGAAACGAACAATCTTCTAACGCTCTTTCTCTGGGTTAGTTTAAAAAAAAAAGGTCTAAATAATTTATAAATGACTCATTTTGGACACAGAATGTGATGGGTCCAATTAAAATGAAACCTTTGGGCCTCCCTAATTCTATACAAAAAGTTAAGATGTTGATGGATTTTTGAAAAACAAATTTGTTCGTAGAAATAAGAACTGAGTTAAAGTTCTGAGATTTCCAACTAAAGGCTGTGCAATTCACGCCGACAGAAATGATTTTACAATGCTTAAAAGAGGCGAAGGGTTCTACATTTAATGTCCAAACAAGAGTTGCCTTAACTTTCGTGGTTTCGTGGATAAAGGGCATTTCATAAAAAAACAAAAAAAACAAAAAAAAAAGCAGAAAAGCTTCATTGCTTTGTACCCTTTCTTTTTATCGCATAGTGTGGATTTGACCATTCTCTTTATAAATACATTCATACATATATGTATATACGTACCTACATAATACAAGTGCTTTAATTTATACAATAAAAAAACAAGAGCTAGATTACATTAGAATTGTAGGGGGATGTGCAGGCGTTAGCCTCGCATTCACTGCGACCTGAGAGATCTATTGTGAGTCCCCGTTCAATTGACTATTCTCAACTATTCTCGGATTGAGATTCCACACGTAGTTTGGGTGGAGGAAAAGCATGTTCCGGGTAGCATAATCTCCGTCTGGCCAATGCTTCACAATTCGAGGTTTCATGAGTATCATGACAAAAGCGGCAGGATGAAGTCTCAGCCAAGCTCATCTTTAGGTGATATCGGAATAAGCAGTGGCTTGAGAAGAGCTATGTTCTCCTAAGGAGTAGAGGTTCTTTAATTTATCCACCAGAGATTTCGAAAAACTTTTTTGTCTGACGAAGTCCTTCCCAAAAAAACAAGAGTCTTATTTGAAACAAAAGTTTAAAATTTCAGCAATTTTAGATACCAATATTTTCGTCCCGATTTAGAAACCTGTTTCCACAATAGTGTTCGGAATATTCGAAAACTGAAATTAGTTATATGTTTAAAAATTGACTTAAGTAGACAATTGTCACAAATTAAAATCTTCTTATGATTGTTTACTTTATTTTTTCAATTTCCAACCTACCTACTTAAAACTCAAAGAAGGATTTACATTAAGAACCTTTGTGATTCCATAAACACTCACATTGTCTATGAATTTTATAGATTAATTAATTAGTTTCATAAAATATTGTCCACAATTTACATTCAAAATGACGGTAGCTCATTATCTACAATGAAGTAGTAACATTTAATTCCGACCAAAAATCTTTACCGATGTTCACAATAGAATCATCTTGATGGAAACACGCAACAAATAGTAACTTTGAATTTATGCTACTAAATATAAACGTAGATTTGGTTGCTGATGAGAGTGAGTTATGCTATGAACGTGAATTCCCATTTGTCAGCCGAAACTGACACCTCATTCCATGGTAGCTTCCTGACAGGGCGGCGCCCTAGCTCACCTCAGCTAATGGTGGAGAGTATGGGGTGAGCCGAAAGAAGAAAACACCATAAACTATGAACAAAAAAATGTCATGCCTAAAGCCGAACACACGCATCGGGTCTTGAAGACCTTATATCACTTAACTTTCGAGATTGTAGTGAACATTTGATGGCGGCAGTGATCCTCATCGTGTCTTGCTCCAACCTCCCTTGACAGCAATCGACACTTGATTCTGATGCCCCATGGAACTAAAAGTCAAATGGACCTAATCAACCTTCATCTTTTAGGCTGAGATAAAAAGGGAAAGAGAAGGAAGAAAAAATTCTAACGTACACTTAGGTAATAAATTTGTGTTTATTCTAAACAGATCGCTCGTTCGCGTATAGCGATGAAAAGCAATAAAAATTTGTTAGCAAGACTATTGCATCTTAATTGGCAACGAATTGAAAAGAAATGCATCACTAAGCTTAGCTATTTGTTTACAGATGACACGCATAAGTAGGATTGAAGAGGCAAGACTATTCTTTGTACCGATAGAAAGCATGATTTATTCAGATAAGCTATTGAAGCTACTACAATTTTTTAAAACTTTATTTTCTTTTTTGGAATTACCCTGACCATTAAGAACATGCGTCGTTCATGGTAAATTCTCATACAGCGATAGTACAAACTTTTTCGACTTTCCGAGATATTTTAATTTTAATCAAGAATAATGTGTCAATAATTGTGCTTTCTTATATTGTAAAGGGTTTTCCAATAAGAGGTGTTATTTTAATTAGCCCGCTATTTCGGTAGATGTCACTTTTGGAGCTGTCATTTTTTGGCATTTGACAAGTAGAAACTACGCCATTAATAAAAATGGAACGATACACGATTCAACAACGCATTGAAATTATTAAAATTCACTATAAAAATGGTGAAAATGTGGCAGAGATGGTTCGTAAAACTCGAACATTTTTGGGTCGTCGTGAAGCACCTTGTCGGACCGCAATACAGAAATTGGTAGAAAAATTCGAGCTGTCGGGACAAGTTAGTGATGCGAAGAATAAAACTGGTGCACGTCGCTCAAGAACAGCCGAGAATATTGCTGCTGTAGCCGAAAGTGTTGAAGAAAACCCAGGTTTGTCCATTCCTCGTCGTTCTTTGAAATTAGACATTCCAGAAACGTCAGTATTTTGCATAAAGATTTGGGTCTTAAGGCTTATAAAGTTCAGTTAACATAAGAACTCAAGCCGGCCGATCATCAACAACGTCGAGTCTTTGCTGATTGGGTCCTTGAAATGCATGAAAATGATCCGGAATTCCATCGAAAACTCATCTTGAGTGATGAGGCCCATTTCCACCTCGATGGCTTCGTCAATAAGCAAAATTGTCGCATCTGGGGCTCGGAAAACCCAAGAGTTATTGTTGAAAAGCCTCTCTATCCTCAACGTGTGACTGTTTGGTGCGGTTTATGGTCCCGCGGGGTCATTGGACCTTACTTTTTCGAAAATGAGGCTGGAGCAACAGTTACGGTGAATGGATTGCGCTATCGACAGATGATTAATGATTTTTTATGGCCGTAATTGGATGGTGTTGATCTGGACAACGTTTACTTTCAACAAGACGGCGCTACGTGCCATACAAGCAACGAAACCATTGATCTTTTACGGCAAAAGTTTCCGGACCGTGTTATCTCTCGAAGAGGTGATCACAATTGGCCACCGAGATCTTGTGACTTAACACCTTGCGATTTCTTCCTTTGGGGCCACGTGAAAGAGAAGGTCTACGCCAACAGTCCAGCGTCGATTCAAGACCTCAAAGAAGGAATTCGTGAGGCTATTGAGGACATAGGGCAGCCACTTTGCGATTTGGTTATGGAAAATTTCATGAAAAGGATATGGTCCTGTAGGCGTGGTCGTGGTGGTCATTTGGCTGATGTTATTTTCCATTATTAACGGCATACCTTCCGGAAAATTGGGAAAAATCATTTGAAAATTTGGTACAAATTTGATTAGTGATAAATCCGTTTCAGGAAAAATGCAGAGTTTTCCGATTTTTCCGAAAAAAATTTCTGGATTTTTCCGACTTTTCCGGTAAATTTTCCGGTAAAAAAGTTTTCTAAATTATGCAGGATCAAGTTCCCTATCAACTGGCATCATTACTTTCTCTCCGACAATAGTGAAAACTTGCAGAAAAAATCGAGGAAAATTCATGTAAAACCCTTTTCCGGAGTTTTTCTGACCAAGGAAGTGTTTGAGCGTTTGGCAACCTAAGACAAAGTTGTAGAGCGAAATGAGTTGCATAAAGTTGCTTTTGTGGAAAATTCCCATGGAAAACCCGGAAAAGCGGGAAAATTGTCGGAAAAATTTTCATCGATATGATTAGTGATAAATCTGTTTCAGGGCAGCACGTAATAACAATTTAGTTAACGTGAAAAAGGCAGAAAATAAATTAAGTAAAAAACGAGTTTTCAAACAAAACTGAGGCCAAGCCGCATGAAAAAGTAGAAAATAAACTTTTCTTCACACAGAGGTGGACTCAGATTTTTTGATCGGGACATTTCTCTTGAATATTCTTTCTCTTCATGAATCAAATCACTTATTACCTCTGATTGAACATACGGAAATATATCGGTGATTGTCAGCGAATAAAATCGTGAGTCCACCTCTGTGTGTGAAGAAAATTTTATTTGCTACTTTTTCATGCGGCTTGGCCTCAGTTTTGTTTGAAAACTCGTTTTTTTCAGTATACCTTTCTAAATGTGTGATTCATTAGGTACCTACGTACTTTTCCTTTCTTTGTTCGAATGATAAAGATTAAAATTTTATAAACTTAGCTGCAACAAAAAGTTCACGAGAGCTATCACTAATCATCTGTGCCCTTGGTTTCCCCTCGAATCAGGAATATGATATCAGCTCGTGATATTGTATATCGTAAATGGAAGAGATTCAAACTAATTTTTTTCTTAAGGAATATAAGACCTTACGCAATGGTACCGTTGCAGCTATTCGTAAAGCTAAAAAGCAATATTTCGAATACAAACTTAATTCTAAACCTCCTTCAAGAATCCTATGAAAAAAACTTGAGGATCAGTGGTATTCGGACATCTCGTAAAACTAATTATTCTATTGATCCTTATTCAGTTAACAATAAACTTCTTCTGTCCTGTGTAGATGATATAGTTGATATGTCTATATCTCAATCTTATGAAGCTGATAACCCAATTAACATTTCCCCTCTTTTTCGGGTCGAATTTACGTCTATTCGACGTAAATTAGGGCAGCGACTAATTGTGGTTAAGTTAAGATTGAGAGGACGTCGTATGGACGTAAATATTAGGGAAATTAGGGAATATTTCCCTATAGGGCACTGGACTCATTTTCTTGATTTGGTAAATTTAACGTCGAATTTTCGTAAATTTTCCTTGATCTCGACCTATTTTCTACCTAGTTTAACTCATGTTATGGTGTGTGTTAATATAGAAGGAATTACATTTTATAAGAATTGTTATGTGTATATTTTCCCTAGTAGGTAATGTAATTATTATGAACAAGGCACATAACTCCGAGTTGAAAGATTATGAGAAGTATTGCTTTAACTTATAGAAATTATGGCCTTATTCAAATTTAATTCTCGCAGCTCCCAATTTAAAACAAGAAAAGAAAAAATTTTAATTAATAAATATGGAAATAATTTTTCGAATTTTTTTAAATTATTCTTTGGTTTCCGATTTAGAGCATTGAAATTAATTTAAATTTTCTTTAATCGTTCTGAAATTAAGAAAAATTCATTTATTTTGGTTTTCTTTGCAGTAACTATGGAAAAAATTAAATTAAGGTATTATGCAATTTTTCTATTCATTCCTTTAATATATGGCAGCCATGTTTTGTTAAATTAATATGCCGCATATTACATTTCTCGACCCAAAAGTTAGTTTGACTTACAATTTTTCCTTATACGACGAATTTCCTGGATGCCAAGACGAAATAACCAAATTTTTCGATTTTGAGGGCAAAAATCCTTGTTTAGGTAATTTTGCGTTCAAAGGTTATGATAATTTTTTTCTATAAATAAATTTCAACTTAAAATAAGGCATTTCGCCCCAAATTATGGAATTTCGCCTTAAATAGGTATAAGAGATTTGACAATTGAAAGAATTGAATTGATTTATTTACATCTTTAAAAAGGTAAACCATGTGATTAGCATCATCATTTGGATACAAAATTTGTTAAAAAGCGGGTGAATGCAAACGCAGTTGAATACGCGTATATTCCGCATGGTTGGGAAGCAAATAATTAAGTGTACCTATTGGCCCAAATCAAGTGTAGCATCTTTAAGAAAAGATGCAAATGGTATTCCAGAGCCTGACTGATTCCGATATAAATGAGTCGTAAATAGGAGCAACATTTGTAATCTTGATGAAATGATTCAATGGGAGGAGCAGTTCAATAATTCCAGTGATAATGAAGCCAAACAAAAGTAAATGAACGTTAATTTTTGGTTGTAGTATTACGTAATTTCAACTTTTAGGGATTTCGCCAAACGTATAGCCATTTAATCCAATTTACCTTGAAGTTAACTTTTTTGGGAATTCGGACTTTGAGGGCGAACACAATCGAATAGGGAATTATTTAAGGAATATTTACGTTATCTTGCCTTGAACTTGGGGATAGATCTAACTACAAAGTCCATACATTTCCTTAAAGTTGACCTCAAAGTTAAGTAAAATTTAGGTAAAAAGTAAGGAAATTTGCCTCATATTTAGGAAATTTTCCTTATTTATTTCCTTATTTCTCCTAATTCCTATACGAGGTAAATTAAAAAGGAATTATTACGTAATTTTTCCCATATATTTAACTACAAAGTCCAGATTTGAGTACCTAATTTAAGGAATTATTAAGTAAAATTACCTTCCTAATAAGGTTATTTAGGTGAGTGGCCTTTGAGATTCCTAAGTCTAATTTTCGTAATTTTAACCAAAATAGTTCGATTGGCCCTCAAAGATAGGAAATTTAACCTCCAATGTTACTTGGGAATAGCATCAAGTCCTGTGCGATTGGTGTTGATAATCTCAACCCTCGATTCATTAAGATGTGCTTGCCCTATATTCTTCCCACACTCACACATATTTGCAACTCGTGTTTTACTACTTGTAGCTTCCCTATACCATGGAAAGCCGCTAAAGTAATACCAATACCTAAAAACACAAGCTCACATTGCAGTGAGTTTCGGCCTATAAATATATTACCATTTCTCTCTAAAGTAATTGATAAAATTTTGCATTTACAAATTTCTCATTATTTGTTTTTGAATGGTCTTATGCACAAGTATCAATCAGGTTTTCGTCCAGGTCATAGCTGTAACAATAATAATGCGCGTGCAGTAGATATAGATGAATTAACGATAGGTTTTAGTTCTTTTAGATTACTCCAAGGCCCTTGAATCCCCGTAATCACAGACTTCTTCACACAAAGCCTAAAAGGAACTATAAAGTCTCTTTTCATTCTGCAAAATTAATTTATGACTACTTGAGCAACAGATCACAAACAGTTTTTGCAAATAGTTCTCAATCCTCCTTTCTATCAGTTGTATCTGGTGTATGTCAGGGATCCATTCTTGGACCTTTGTTTTTTTCTATGTTTATAAATGATATACTCGCTCAAGTTAAGTATTCTGCACCTTTATGCTGATGATGGTCAATTGTATAGATCTAGTGTACTTGGTCTAATTGCGGATTGCGTCTTTCGGGTAAATCGAGATTTGGCGGTTATTAATTTATCGTCCTGTAATAATAAACTAAGGCCTAATCTAAGTATTTGCATATCCATAGGCGTGGATGGTTTTCCGTCACTGTTATTCATATTGTTGATTCAGCTAACATTCTTGGGATAATTTTCAATAACACCCTTATGTGGAATCTCCACATCAATTCTGTTGTGAGTAGAGTTTATGCAGGACTTCGTTCTCTATGGGTGTCAAGCCATTTCATATTCATGTCTACGCGATTACTTTTAGTACGTACATTGCTAATACTCATTATGATCTATGGATGTTTGTTTGGAAAGCCGGAATACAATAATAGGTTAAAAGTTGAGATTGCCCTTAATCATTCGATATGTGCGCAGTATCAGAAGATTTCATCATGTTTCTGAATTTAAAAATCAATTTTGGGGTTTATCTTGGTTAATTGCTCAGTAATTTATTTAATTGAAATTATTAAGTTTAACTGTCGTCGGTATCTTTACGACCTCTTGGTATTTTCTAGGTTAGATAGAACACACCATTTATCCCTACCATATGGTGTAATTTCCTTATCATCCCAACGTCTGTTTTTTTGCCATGCTTTTAGAATATAGAATGACTAACCACAATCGATAAAAGATATGATCAAGACTAACATTTTAACTACAATTAAAAGTAGTGTTTTTAATTTTTTTCATACCTAGTAGAATAGATGGCACAAGAACTAGATGTCGCATATGGCATACTAGAGCAGAGTATACCGATTGTGAAATGGGTAGTACATTCTGGAATGGACCATAACATGTTTTAGAGTGTGCCGAATCAAGTGTTTTTACAATAGCTGTTTTGTATAATTTTGATCGACTTCCTCAACACTTCAGATACGAAAAAGTATTGTGGTCAATCCCGGAATGGACCACTCAGCCATATAAATTTTGTATACTTTTTTGGTACTGCATGCGACATCTAGTTCTTGTGCCATCTATGCTAGTAGTTAGCATTCTGTTTTTTTTTTTTTTTTTTTTTTTTAGTTTTAATCTAGCATTAATTGTTTGAACTTTCTTTCTGTCTTCTATATGATGTTATTTTCCTTTCTTGTGATGTAAGATTCAATAGAAATCCAAGCCTGTCTTTTTATCGATACAGAAATTTCAACAACCTTGACTTGGAATCCCTTCTCGCCGAAGGACCCGCATATAATTGGAACGATATTTACATCCAATCGAATATTGATGATCAGATTCTCCTTCTCAATCTTTCCATTCAGTACCTTTATGATAAGTTTGTACCGCTACGCACTAAGGCAATACAAAGCGGCTTCTGCCCCTGGTTCAGCGCCGAAATAAAATTCTTGATTGCTGAGCGGGAATTTCTTTTTTCCAGGTATCGTAGATTAAAGACTCCTGAAAGTCGGAAGTTTTACACGCTCTTAAGAAACAAAGTCAATGTAAAAATTCGCCAGGCTAAACGTACGTATTACAAGCGTACGTTTTATATAAGTTTTCCGCCGAAAATGTTATGGCGTAACGTGCGTGATGCTGGCGTATATGGAGGCAGAACGGGCTAAGTGCAACCTGAGCCCTCAGGAACTTAACGGATTCTTCACAGTTGGTCATCAATCTCAAGCCAATGATCAGTTGTTCTTGGCAGGCTTAGATTCTTCTTCCAGCTCTAGTGGTTTTAGTTTCCGGGGAGTGGATAGAATTGAAGCCTAGAATGCGATTTTCGCTATTAAATCTAATGCAGTCCGCCCTGATAATATGTCTCCCCGTTTTGTGAAGCTAATTGCGCCGCTCAATATTGGCCCACTTTTACATATCTTCAATACCTGCATTACGAAGTCGGTGTTCCCAAAAACATGGAAATCAGCTCACGTACTCCCTATTCCAAAGAAGGCTGCGGCTACAGCTCTTGCTGATTATAGGCCCATCAGCATCCTCTACTTCCTGTCGAAGGCTCTGGAGAAGCTACTTTACTGGCAGGTTCAACAGTACACACTGCAAAACAATCTCATAAGTGGCTGCCAATCTGGGTTTCGACCCAAGCATAGTTGCGAAAGTGCTCTCGTTAAAGTCACCACAGACATACGCGCTGCAGTTGATAAAAGAGAGATTTGCATTCTGGCGCTTTTAGACTTCTCCAAAGATTTTGACAGTGTTTGCCATGTAAGCCTGCTAAAAAAATTATTTAATAAATTCCATTTTTCGTGTCGATCTGTCCACTTAATCAAGGAGTTCTTAATCGACTGATCACAAAAGGTTACTCTTGGGGACTGTAATTATTCAAATTTCCTTCCTCTGTCTTCTGGAGTACCACAAGGTCCATTCTTGGTCCTCTACTCTTCAGTCTATATTTTAACGATCTGCCGGATATAATTCAAGATGTCAACATTCACATTTATGCTGACGACGTTCAAGTTTATTTCAGTCGCCCACCTGGTCTTATCGAAGACTGTGCGGCTCGGATGAACGACGATTTACATTATATATACACCTGGTCGATTAACAATAAACTTGAACTTAATCCAGGCAAGTCACAGTGTATCGCCTTTTCCTTCGGTACTCTTGACTCTTCATCCCTTCCTCCGATTCTTTTGAATGGATCTTCAATCCCCTATGTGGATAAAGTCCGTAACCTTGGGGTCACCCTTAACTTCAATATGAAGTGCTGTGATCTCGTCAACTCAAACCTATCTAAGATCTACGCCACCGTCCGTCGTCTATGGTTGTCCACTAAAATGCTCAACCCTAAAATGCGCTGTCATCTTGTCAAGTCCCTAATATTACAGCATTTCACACACGGTTTTCTTGTTTTCCCGAAGCTAGATTCGCACTGCTCCAGAAAATTACATGTTGCATTTAACGATTGTGTAAGGTTTGTTTTCGGCTTACGAAGATTCGATCATGTTTCTCACCTGAATGTTGCACTGCTAGGTTGCTCTATTGAAGTATATCTAAAGCGTAGAGCATTATTCTTCCTTTTCAACCTATTGCACAACTCTCAGCCCGCTTACTTGAGGACCATGTTTCAACCCTTGAACTCTGCCAACGGCTACAAACTGCAAATACCTCGTTTTCGGACCTCTGTACTTGATGGATCCTACATTGTTCAAATCACTCGAATGTGGAGTTCATTACCACACAATATCCAGAAGGCTAACTCGATCGGCACTTTCAGGCGTCTTCTTGTAAATTTTCTGACGTAAGTAGTTTTGCTGTTGTGATCCACACGCGCAGATTATATTTTTGTTATCGAAGTTATCTAATTTGGTTTTATCTTATTTTATTTTCATTTGCTATAATTGTTTTCGTAATTAATTTTTGTATAATTTATTTGTTATTATTGTTTATATTTTTTCCCCATGTATTATCATTGTTGTAGTATTAACATTTAATTTAGTTTACTTATTTCTATTCAGTTGTATTACTGTATTTCCACTCTAATTGGTGCTAAGAAAAAGATATGTAAATCTTGTAGTATCTTCTCCCAAATAAACAAATATTCTACTCTATTCTATATGTAGGTACTTACATATTACGTCATATTGTTTGGTTTTGATTTCCTTGTGCAAATAAAAAAGATTTTTGTCTTAAATGTACCTATAATAGTTCTCTTAATAAAATTTTAAATTTTAAATTAAAAAAAAAAACGGCAACAACTTATATGATTATTGTTGAGGATCCATCAAAGAGGCGCCTCCCAAATTGTACTCTTGTCACTCTTAAAAATATTTTCTTTCTATTCAAAAAAAAAATAAAATAAAATATTAGTACAAATATATAAATCCTGAATTTAATTCAATTTAAGTTAACTAAAACGGCCATGTCCGCAGCTACAGTAATCATTTGTTCCGATGCAATGTGGTTCCACGTCATACATCTTGACAAATATTACGTTGGACAAAGTTCTCATATAACCCAATCACATTCTCATTATAACTGATATAATAAACAAAAAATTTCGGGGAGGCTCTATCTCCTTGGATTTAGGCAGTCCTTTACACAACGAAACCCGCCGTCTTCTAAGAAACATGTCACAATAATGTTTAGCTCGCATAGCTATAACACCGTAACATCATGGTAAAATAATTTGAATATATCGAAAAATTTCTAGCATTTGTAAATTAGTACGTTTAGGACGCCGATCTGAGGTTTGGATAACAGTTTCGTGGTCGAAAAGCTCCACGAATAAGTCAATCCCCTTGAATGCAATTTTCCGCTTCACTTTGCGTGTCATTGATAATGTAACATTGCGGATTTTTGCCTTCTGTGTGAGACACAAATGTCTTATACTATCGTCGGGATGGTTATTCCAGGATGATTCGGTGAGTTACATTGAAAACTATTTATGAATTATGTATCTGTTCTGCCCGTAATCAGAGCAAACACGCAAATAATGAAGAAATGTGATGGAAGTTATAACCCTATAACCAACTAGATTTTTTTTAAATTCAATAAATACTATAATTTGTAATTAATATATGATATATATATATGCCTGATAATATTAATTCAAAACCACAATTATAATTTAAATTTATCTGTAAAGCTAAATTTAATATTGAATAAATGTGAAAGAATAATTAAGATTAAATTAAATTTATGTTTAGAAAATTTTATTGTATCTGACAATGTACCTACTCACCAGCTCAGTATTAGGCATTTGATCAAATTGGTTTTCTAATTTATTGAGGTTTGGAATTGGACTATTCTTTATTCGGTCGAGACCCCCGTATAAAGTGGTTTAGATTAGCAAATTTCTTATTCGGTCGAGACCCGTAATAAAGTGGTTTAGATTAGTAAATTACTTATTCGGTCGATACCAGCAATAAGAATCTTTATTCGGTCGAGACCAAAGTGGTTTAGATAAGTAAATTTCTTATTCGGTCGATACCCGCAATAAGGATCTTTATTCGGTCGAGACCCGTAATAAAGTGGTTTAGATTAATAAATTTCTTATTCGGTCGATACCCGCAATAAGAATCTTTATTCGGTCGAGACCAAAGTGGTTTAGATAAGTAAATTTCTTATTCGGTCGATACCCGCAATAAGGATCTTTATTCGGTCGAGACCCGTTATAAAGTGGTTTAGATTAGTAAATTTATTATTCGGTCGATACCCGCAATAAGAATCTTTATTCGGTCGAGACCAAAGTGGTTTAGATAAGTAAATTTCTTATTCGGTCGATACCCGCAATAAGGATCTTTATTCGGTCGAGACCCGTAATAAAGTGGTTTAGATTAGTAAATTTCTTATTCGGTCGATACCCGCAATAAGAATCTTTATTCGGTCGAGACCAAAGTGGTTTAGATAAGTAAATTTCTTATTCGGTCGATACCCGCAATAAGAATCTTTATTCGGTCGAGACCAAAGTGGTTTAGATAAGTATTTTTCTTATTCGGTCGTTACCCGCAATAAGAATCTTTATTCGGTCGAGACCCGTAATAAAGTCGTTTAGATTAGTAAATTTCTTATTCGGTCGATACCAGCAATAAGGATCTTTATTCTGTCGAGACCCGTAATAAAGTGGTTTAGATTAGTAAATTTCTTATTCAGTCGATACCCGCAATAAGAATCTTTATTCGGTCGAGACCCGTAATAAAGTGGTTTAGATTAGTAAATTTCTTATTCGGTCGATACCAGCAATAAGAATCTTTATTCGGTCGAGACCCGTAATAAAGTGGTTTAGATTAGTAAATTTCTTATTCGGTCGATACCCGCAATAAGAATCTTTATTCGGTCGAGACCAAAGTGGTTTAGATAAGTATTTTTCTTATTCGGTCGATACCCACAATAAGAATCTTTATTCGGTCGAGACCCGTAATAAAGTGGTTTAGATTAATAAATTTCTTATTCGGTCGATACTCGCAATAAGAATCTTTATTCGGTCGAGACCAAAGTGGTTTAGATAAGTAAATTTCTTATTAGGTCGATACCCGCAATAAGAATCTTTATTCGGTCGAGACCAAAGTGGTTTAGATAAGTATTTTTCTTATTCGGTCGATACCCGCAATAAGAATCTTTATTCGGTCGAGACCCGTAATAAAGTGGTTTAGATTAGTAAATTTCTTATTCGGTCGATACCAGCAATAAGAATCTTTATTCGGTCGAGACCCGTAATAAAGTGGTTTAGATTAGTAACTTTCTTATTTGGTCGATACCCGCAATAAGAATCTTTATTCGGTCGAGACCCGTAATAAAGTGGTTTATGTTAGTAAATTTCTTATTCGGGCGATACCCGCAATAAGAATCTTTATTCGGTCGAGACCCGTAATAAAGTGGTTTATGTTAGTAAAATTTATAGCACTTAGAAATCACACTGGGAAATGTTAATAAAATTTAGACCACTTGGAAATAACACTAGGAAATAGATTACCAAGTTGATCACTGCACTGCCAAACTGAAAAAGAGCATGAGTCAAGTCAGATTCCAATTTATATAGCCATGGGTTGCTCATGGCACCAAAGAACGGCATTCAAAGACGCATGGCCAATTGGCATATCAGCTGCATTTCGTTTTCTATTGTTAAAAAAAAACTTGTTTGTAAATTCTATTCAGTCAGAAATATTCGTTGCCTACTGAATTTTTTCTAAATAGATTTTTATTTTCAACTTACCAAGTGCAAATGCATTGTACTATCCATGTACAGTTGTTTCTGGCTGACTCACTTCACTGCAGCGTTGATAATTTGAGCTTCTGATGCAATTTTGCTTTAGGTCGACAAAGAAAAATTACCATGCGTGAATACAATGTACTGCCCGTGGACAGTTATCTGGCTCATCTCTCTGCGAAATTGTTACAATTTCGACGTGAATTTTATTTCTTTTCTATAGGTCAATATGTACATGTCATTTCGCTAATATTGCTAATATCATAATATCAGGATTCTTATGAATCCTGAACAGTATCCGAATACCTGTTAAGATATTTCTATCAAAATGTATAGTAATGATACGACTTCGGTTCACCTCCAAAACGCGGAATTTTCCAGACACAATTCCACGCGATTCGTTTCCTTTAAAAAAACAAAAAAAAAAAAAACACTTTCACGACAAAATTTTCACCTTTTTGTCACTCTTTTTACACTCAACACTGTCAAATCGAATCTCGCTCTTCTTCTTCCGGCATCTTTCCAGCCCACTTTCATGCATTCTGTCAACGTGGAATTCTTTTTTTTTCTACCCCGCGGAAAATCCAACAGATGTCACAAGGATAGTCAGAGCTATGTTGCAGCTGGACCGGAATTCTGACGCCGCGCCCCGGGTTCATTTGCGCCCATAACAGCATCGAAAAATACTTATCAGGCTATTTTCAAAAAAAGAAACATCAACTAAAAAATTTCCTTTTGTTACTTTGGTGAGGACTTGGCTTTAGAGGGTACAGAAATATTGAAAAAAGTTTTTCCCCCCTTCGGGTATCCTTACGTTAGGCATCCAAGGCACCATAAGAATTTATTTTTATTTCTAGTTTTTATTTTTTATAGTCCTATTTTAGCAAAAAAAAAAAAAAAAAATACTGTCCAATCTTGTAACTATCATCAAAATTTATATAGATTTTGTTATGAAAATAATTCTCATAAAATATCGTTAACTAATTTTACGGCACTCAAAATTTATTACTTATTTTTCACAGTATAAGGAAGATGGCCATTAAAATGATTTATGTACGATAATAGCTCAGCCTTATTATCGTGCGAATAATAAACCCTACCCTACCCAGAGATTACCCAATAATAAACTCCATATTACATTTTCTGATGTAAAATATGAAATTCATGTTCCCGGAAAATGAATATAAATCAAATTAAATAAAAATTACTACTACCCCAGGAGACTGAAGCGCTCGCGTCCATAACTTATAGCAGGGTATCCTCTTTGCAATTAAAAAGAAAAAAATCAAAACTCGTTATTCAACAGGCCCTTTAAGTTTTCCTATCTACATAATATTATGTAAGTAGGCACATATGTATGTATGTACTATGTATGATGTTAATTCAAAAAGGAAAATATGTATGTACGAAATTTACAAACTATATACATACCTACATACATCAAACTATCCAGATAAATATAAAAATGAAAAATTACTAAAAAAAAAAAGAAAATCATACAGAAAGGTTTTGTTGATAGTACGAACATCGGATATCATTCAAAAAAAAATTTCCAACCGCTTTAAATGTGTGATATGAAACACGATTCCGCTTAGTACTCATCCGTTATATGGTGTTATCTACACCTTTTCTGTATTATATCTTCTTAATGTCATTTAACTTTCCGGCTGAATGGTTAAGGAGATATATAATATAACTGAAACGAAAATTATAAAGCATAACCTGTTAACATACCACAATCAATATCTAACTATGCACACAGAGCTCAGGCAATCTCATTTCCATATGTCGCTTAAGGAAGAAAAGAATTTCTATACCCCATCCATCGTACCACCACCGAGTACCTACATACCTACCTACCTACCTACCTACCTATATCATATAAGAAATAAACTTAATATCCATCTTGGAAGATTTGTGGTTCTTATCCGTGTAGAGAGAAGAATAATATATATAGAAGAAGGAGAATCCATAACCATAAAGTCATTACCTATAGTTTAACATAGCTCGCGAGGTGAACCTGAGATAACTGCTTTCCTTCATACTTCTGCTACCCTATACCAGACACACGTGTTCCTAAATCGAAATAAGTTTAGAGTTTAAAAAGATGATAGAAAGACGAAAAAAAAAAAACCGTAAAACGATGGAAAAATCTACAATGACAACTTATCTACATATAAAGAAAGCCTTGGGCGCAAACCACAGAGAGCTCTATCCTATAACCCAAGTCTGGGAAGGTTACATTATAGCGTGGGCGCTTAATAAATAACATACACTTCAGGTGGAGTCGTATCTAGTTGTCGGCTTCACATTACCCTAACCCGTGTATAGGAAATTCTTGAAGAATTTAAGTCGTCTATCGATTTTATAATGGCCACTGAACATGGAAGATTAAAGAGGACTACCAAGCCGGGGACGACTGTTGCTATTTTAAATAGCCACAGAAACCGATGCACGATGTGTCTTCACTTGCTTCTTCAAATTACAGGGACTCTTAGACGTACACAGATACCTTTCGTATATAGGTATAAAATTTGAATCAATTTTCTTTTCAGCTAGCTAAATATGTAGAATAAGAGAGTAGGTAATGTCCTCCTCCATAGTAACACATCACAAGCTTATCTCTTTTAACCAATGTTAACCTGGTATATAAATATATATGTACGTATTCATGTATGTATGTATATTAGCGGAATCCTATACACTCTACATACACCTGTTCCTTATTTTAGGGGCTTCTTGCACGCTTCAGCAATTTGATTTATTGCCACAATACGATCGTATCACAACACAATCATTCTCTTGATTTGGTCTCTAAATTTCGCTACATGTTACATTACATTACATTACATTTCGAGTTACACAACAACCAAAATCTTATCAGCTCGACTCGGTATAATATGTTACGTGAACGTGAGTAGTTCAGGTTAGAGACTATGTTCAGTGGCGGTGTTTCCAACAAGCCTGTTAACCCATTTAGTAAAATTGCCATGGAGTTAATCAATTCTTGTCTGTATCATTCGAAACGATTTCAACAATAAATTTTCCATCTTGTGTATAAGTATATATCGTTTAGGCCAAGATTTTCAGGGTAGAAGGGGGAGCAGCATCAGCAACAACTTACTTGTAAAGTCGTAAAATGTTTCGTTGAGCTTTACGAGATAAGTTCTGTTTGGAATTTTGACTGTCTACGTTGAGTTCATTTCATGCTTTCGTTCTTCTCATACCAGATACTTACTCGTACTTAGTGTACGGCCGAGAGAATTAAATTGCTGCTGTTGTATAGCCTTTTAATCTCCATTGCAGTCGTATTCCTTTCTTCCTGGGCACGAGAATGCTACACATATTTGTATCCTGTTCAACACAGTAGTTAGATAGAAAAACACATCATATATAAGGAATATAGCTTTTTTGCTGTATATCTAGAATCTACTTATGTACGACATGATTTATTCCTACAGGAGGAGGAGAAGAGGAGGATACGCATTTAGTTTTTTTTTCGAAATTATTATTTCAGCAACATAAATAAAAAATATTTTAAAATAAAATGACGTAGAGAATGTTCACATTTTCCCCCTATCTCTCCCCTGTCTTTGTTGACACTTTATTAGAATTTAATAACTTCGCCATTTCATCCGGATCATCATAGAGAGGAATAAAAGCCCAGTCAAAGACGGAAACGCATATCATAAGTTTAAAGTAGAAAGTCTTGTTAGCCATTAGGTTGGGTTATCTGGGAAAGGTGCTGGCGGAGATAACCAAACCGCTTAACTTAGATCTCCTTCCGGTTTATTGTGTTCCCCCAGACTAACCTGCCAAGAAATCTTAACTCTCATAACTTTGCACAGAGTCTGGATTTTGCTCTCACTAAGAGTTCTTTTGTTCTTTTCTCATCATATGCAGGCCACAATTGTTTCGCCATACGACAGGTGTCTTTGTTAACCCACCTGAGACTTGCTTTTTCGTAGGCATCCTTGGTAATCATCCTTTTCAAAGCTCCGATCAAAATTCTTGATAGTGTTGTGTAAAGCTATTAGTCCGGGATGTAGCGTTGCATTTTAGATAGTGTTTTTACACCGATCGATTATTATCTTGTTCGATAGATCTTGTATGACTAATAAATGAAGGAAGCGTCAGCTGACGCACCCGCGGTGGGTCAGGGTGTAAGTAAGAGGCTTCGAAAGTGGTCAATTTTTTTTGTTTTTTTTTTTTATATATAATAGTACGCCGACTTAATTTTTTTTTATTTATAAGCAGTTGACATCATAGTAAGTTTAAAAAACATCGTCAGCTGTTTCGCGGGGGGGGGGGGTATGCGTCAGCTGCTCGCATACACTTGTAAAAACAACACTTCGACGTAACGAGCTGAAATTTAGTATATGGTGTTTTCATAACAATAGTAAATCAAATCTCGAAAATGGACTAAATCGTGCAACCTCTTCTTTCTGTTACCATATAAAATTTTTGGATTTTTACATATTACTGTCAAAACGATCAGTTCTGGGCGTTCTTATGGTGCTCAATGTTCTCTTCAGAATATGAAATCCTATGAAATTTGTTATAATCATTTTTGCTGTTCCACGAACCGTTCTAGAAATATAAACGAAAATAAAACTTCCACAGATAGGTCAGCATACGAAATTATATACGGGCATTCATCTAGGGCAGCGTTTCCCAAAGTGGGTTCCACGGAACCCTGGTGTTCCGTGGACTGATAGCAGGGGTTCTGCGCACTTTTTGTAAATAAATAATTTATAAAAAAAAAAGATTTATAAACAAAGATTAATAAATAATTCTCCATTTTATTCGATCCAATTTAAAATTCTTTTTCAATTGCATTGATATTGCCTTCAAAAATGCATTTCCATTCTATTTCATATGTGCCAATTCCATTTCATTGTATAGGTATTGTATTGTGTAGAATTGAAGATGAAAAATCTGTAAAAAAGATTGATATGGTGCCATTATCAAACAATACAGTTGCCCGACGTATTCAGGATCTTGCAGATGATATTGAAAAAGAGCTTATTTCTCGTCTGCATTTGTGTGACTCGTATTCGTTACAATTCGATGAATCAACTGACGTAGCAGGGCTCGCGGGTTTAACTTGTTTTTGTACGTTATAATTTTGGCAAGTCAATAGAAGAAGATTTACTTTTATGCAATTTGTTAGAAACACATACAACTGGCGAAGAAATTTTCAACAGCAAACAGCATTAACAATTTTATGAAAAAAAACATGATATTAATTGGCATAAATGTATTGATGTTTGTAGTGATGGAGCAAAATCAATGGTTGGAATAACTGCGGGCGTTATATCAAGAATTAAAAATATTGTACCAAATTGTAGCAGCAGTCAGTGTGTCCTTCATAGGCACGCTCTTGTATGTAAGAAAATTTCTATTGACATGAAAACTGTTTTGGATGAAGCTCTGTTCAAATTGTTAATTTTATTAAAGCGCGACCACTGCAGTCGAGGCTCTTCAAAATTATTTGTGATGACATGAGAACTGGGAAGTCAACACACCGTTCTTCTTTTACATGCAGAAGTAAGGTGGATGTCACGAGGCAAAGTTTTATCCCGAGTTTTTGAACTACGGCGAGAGCTTGCTATGTTTTTGTCAGAACAAAAACATGAACGTTTTGCTGTATTGACAAACTCTTGCTGGCTGATGCGACTTGCATATATCACGGATATTTTTTCAAAGCTACTAAATGAAGTGAGCCTTTCTCTACAAGGGAAAAGTGTAACAGTATTTAGCGTTAAACATAAAATATCGGCATTGTCACAAAAATTAGATTTTTGGATCAATTGTGTTGAAAACAATGTGAGTTGCTTTTCAACACTTTCTGATATTTTAATGGAAAATGATTGCCTTCTGGATGAAGATATACGTCTTGATATTGTCCAACATTTACGTGGATTATATGATAATCTGCAAAAATCTTTTCCTGCATCCAATAATGAATTCATGTGGGTTGAAAATCCCTTTGACATTAACGAAAAACCTGATTGTTTATCAATCTCGAAATATGAGAACTTGATTGAAATAAAATCCGACGAATAATTAAAATACATTTTCAACACCACTCTCCACCTGGCAACTTTTTGGCGAAATCTAATTTCGGAACATAAAGTTTTGGCTGAACGTGCAATACGGGTGCTTTCACCATTTTCCACTAAGTATTTGTGCGAAACTGGATTTTCTTATTATATTTCTACGAAAACGAAATATCGTAATAGATTGAATTGCTCGGCAGATATGCGCATCCAATTATCAACAATAAAACCAGATATAACAAGGATTTGCAAGGAAAAAAAACAACAACACTGTTCACACTAATAAAATTCATAAGTTTAATTTTTTTTATATTATTAATCAACATCGAATGAATTTATTTTATTTTTTGTATTATTATTATTTTTTTTAATAAATACTATAATTTTCTGTAATACTATAGCTCTTATTAATATTACCGATATTAAAATTCTAAGATTTTTGTAAATAGGCTTCCGTTAAAAATTTGAAATCAAAAAGGGTGCCGCTGTGAAAAAACTTTGGGAAACACTGATCTAGGGTATCATAAGAATTGGTCAGACATGGATATTTGTTTCATAAAGCTCGGCAATATGAGTGTTCTACAGAAGAATTTAAAAATTACAATGCACATTGGTTCCGGGAATTCCCAAAGATTCGTCAATATTACAATATTATATGAACAAGTAACAATTTTAAAATTGGTCTAAGACAATGAATAGATGATAGATGAATGCCAGTGTGTAATTTCGTATGGTGACCTATCTGTTTAAGTTTCAATCGGCGTACAATTACTTAGAAAAAAGAAAAAACACAATTTTGTTTTTACCACTTTCGTAGCCTCCCACACCTACACTCACAGCTATTTGAGAAGCTGACGCTCGGTTCATTGATTAGTTGTACGAGTTTAATTATCGATATAAAAATCAGCCGGCATACTAAAATTTTTCATTTGCAACGCTACCTCCCGGACTATATCCATTTCAGAGCCTTTTTTGGTTAGTTCATCAGCGGGTCCATTACTCTGAATATGGCTATCGCTAGGAACCCAGCATAGGATCACCTTATGCCATATGAATATTTTCTGTAGGTCTGTTGCCGGAAATGGCAGAAAGACTTTGCTAGTAATCCTCATAGTTACTATTAAGGACCACTAACACTACTACTATTATCTTTTAAAAAATTAAAGATTGGGAGGGGGATGAGTTAATAACATGGACCGCTGACACTACTGAAATTGCTTACAATGTCATGGGATCACTTTTCTATAGTTGTCCTTTTTTGGTTTAACTTTATTCCGCTGAACTTTAAATAATAAGTTCTATACGAATTCCACTACAATCCAATTTCAGTTCAGTGGATTTTCCAAATGAATATATAGAATACAATATTTGTAGTCTTTTGCCTACTTTTAGGGATGAGCAGACAAAAATTCCTTAATCGATTTTTAAGGAATATTTGATGTTATAGCAGATAAGCTTCCAATAAAAATAATAATTTTAAATATAAAATGAAACTTGAAATTAATATAATTGTCACACATATTCCAACAAAATTGGTCCCACATGAAATAGAAAATCAATCAATTCATATTGTACATGCCAGTGGAGTCTACATGCAATTTTCAGCCTATGAACAGAGAATTTAAAAGCCAAGTGCCAAGGTACTGATATCAGTTGTTGTCTTTAAAGCCAAAAATCAATTTTTCATGAAGAAATTTTGAGACTATAACTGTGTGTTTCGATTAGCAGAATAGGGCAATCTCATCATGACAGCATTGAAACCCTGAACTGCCTGCTGTCTACACTACAGTGAACTCAGAAAATGCTGATAGTGGGCATAATCTAAAAATCTAAATATGAATCATTTGTGGGTATCTCATTCTAACTAAATAGAAAATCACAAAATTTCTAAGCCCCTAGCAGGGGGTGGGACATGTTGAAGGGAAACAACAAAATAACGATGAATTATTTTCGTGCTTTAAAATGATGCTAAAAACATTTTGAGACTTTTTGTAGAGTTGGCTTCAACAGAAAACCGTTGAAGACAAACCAGCACACAGATAGGGCCTTAATCCCATTGAGAATATATGTGAACCCACATGAATTAAGAGTCAGATTTAATTATAATGGGGGATTTTTTTTCTGTTTGGTTTTTTAGCGTTCTGTTTTTGACAGCTCACTCGTGATTCGTGACATGTGTCAAAGTCAAAGTTGTTCAGTTTGCTTTCCATTTCATCAGGGAAAGACTTTCACTCGGACAACGTTTACAAATTATTGAATATTATTATCAAAATTCGTGCTCTGTGAAAAATCTGTTTCGGCGGCTTCGACCATTTTATGGTCGTTATAATCGCCCTACTGAGCAGGCTATTCAAGCCATTGTGACCAAATTTCGCACCAATTTCACGTTATTGGGCATCAAGCCAGCCGTCCGTGTGCTTAGAGTGCGTACAGAAGAAAATATTGCTGCTGTTGCCGCCAGTGTAGGTAAAGGTCGTGATGTGTCCATGTGTTATTCCACTACGTGGACGATTTTACTCAAGGATCTTGATTTAAAGGCGTATAAACTAAAGCTCGTTCAAGAACTGAAGTCGGGCGATCTGCCACAGCGTCGTGTTTTCGGTGAATGGGCCTTGGAAAACCTGTAGGAATATCCGTTTTTTACCAAATAATTGTCTTCAGCGATGAAGCACATTTCTGGTTGGACGGATACGTAAATAAACAAAATTGCCGTATTTGGTCCGATGAGCAGCCACAAGCAATACAAGAGCTGCAAATACATCCTGAAAAATGCACTGTTTGGTGTGGTTTATGGGCTGGTGGAATCATTAGTCCGTACTTTTTCAAATATGACGATGAGAACAACGTTACCGTCAATGGTGCTCGCTATCGTGCAATAATTTCTAACCTTTTATTGCCCAAAATACACGAGCTGAATCTGGTTGAAATGTGGTTTCAATAAGACGGTGCCACATTCCACAGAGCACGCGCAATGATGGACCTATTGCGAAATGAATTTGGTGAGCAATTCATCTCTCGTTTTGGACCAATGAATTGGCCGCCTAGATCGTGCGACTTGACACCGTTGGACTACTTTTTGTCGGGGTACGTCAAATCCCTTGTTTATGCCGATAAATCAGCATCGATTCAAGCACTAGAAAACAACATCATATACGTGTTATCGATGAGATACCAGCGGCTACATATGCTCGAAAAAGTCCCTCAAAATTGGACTTCTCATATGGACCACCTGGAACGTATGAGCGGACAACATTTACATGAAATAATCTTTAAAAAGTAAATGGCAAAAATTCATTTTTAATCTCAAATAACGATTTTATACATTTTTCCAATTTTTCTGTTTTTTTTTTTGAAAATTAATAACCAAACGCTTAAAAAATCATCCGTTATATATTAATTATCCCGTGTGGATGTATACACAATTCAATACACATCGGCAGATCCTGATGGTTTCTCACCCCTCGTTAATTAAATCATCCTTCGTTAAATCTCTGCGCATACTATTCTGCTGACGCTATTCCACAGGTAAATATCCAACTGCTTAGAAACTAGCCCTGGCTATACAAAGCAGTAGTTAGATCCATGATCACCTATGCTGTAGCAGCATGGTGGAACATGTACACAAAATTAACCATTAGGAAGCTAAACAAGCTCCAAAGGATCGCATGTATAAGTGTGACTGGTGCCATACGCATAACATCTACCAGCTCTCTGGAAACTATTGAATCTACCAGCACTTAGCAACGTTGTTGTAAAAAGAGCCTGGACTAATTGTGTACAGGGCCTGGATAGATGGGTGTAATAAATGGGTCTCCAAGACGTACTCTAATCGAACGAATAGAAGCAATTCCAATACTATGGATATGATATTAGACAGGATGGCCATTAAACACAACTTTGGTCTGCCTCTCAATATAAAGATACCAAACAAGGAGGAAATATGTATATACAAATCTAGGAAATGAGGCCCTAACTAATTGAGTGCACTAACTGTTGTAAAACCGGGAAAGGAGTAGGAGTAGGAATATATGGTGTAAAGCCAAGAGGTTATATTTATCAAAGCCTAGGAAAATACGCCTCGATATTCCAGGCAGAAGTTTATGCCATCACTAGATGTACTTACGAAACCTCAGCCGATCCTACACTAATAGAAAAATAACAGATAACCAAGCGGCATTGAAAGCCATCTCATCACCTGAGGTCAAAACGAAGTTAATGAGGGAATTTATTCAAGCATTAATAAACCATGGCACAAAGAACCACCTAACACTTCAATGGGTGTCAGGACACTCCGGAATTGATGGGAATGATAATGCAGACCTACTGGCCAAAAAAGGAGCACCCATGCCCATCATAGGACCAGAACCATTTTCCGGTATCTCTTACAAAACCGTGAAACGTACCATTCAAAACTGAATCCAAGACCAAATCGACCAGAAATGGATTACAATCATAGGCTCCAGACAAACCAAAAGATATTCATTGAAGAAAACCCTGAATCTTTTAAGGCTATCTTGGAATCAACTCAGAATCATTACACGAGTCCCAACCGGACACTGAAGACTAAACAAACACACATGCGTCGGACGATGAAACATCGAAGCACGTCTTATGCGAGGTCATTGCACATTCTAGATTCCCGGCTTCTGGTTCATTATTCCAAAAGTGGTGCACAATAAATCAATGAATGGCTGCACTGTAAGGCTCACTCCCCCGCTTAATCCCTTAATCTTAATCTTAGAAACTAGCCCACGTTCATCCTATTTTCAAATAAGGAAGGGGTAGCGATTCCACTAAATTATCGACCTATTATAATCACTCTGATTCTTCTGAAGGTCTTGGCATCTATCAGTAACTCCAAATTAGTATCCAAAAAGTATGTTGAAACTAATCAAATCATCAATGATCGCCATGATATGGTTTCCTGCCTGGGCGCTCTAGATATTTGCTGATTTTCCTTTCGTAACATTAGAATCATAGTGTCCACAATTTGGGTGAGTCCTAGATATATTTCAAAGGCCTTTGGTCTTTCCCCTTCCTTTTTATTATGGATTGAAAGTTTTTCATTTGGTCGCTTAACATGGGTTACATTAGATGGCGTTACATCTGAAACTCACCCTATAAATGCCAGTGACCCCAGGGCTCTGTTATCTCTCCATCCCTCTTCTTAATTTTCATTACTTTTTCTTACTTTCAATCCCATCGATAGTTTTGCAGATGCCTGTACTCTTGATTTTTGGTTAATTCTTTCACACTTTTGCGGACTCCAAGGGGAATGCCACATGTGCCAATTTCTATTACATAATTAGATTATTGAATATCGACCTTTAAGAGAGCCTGGAGGTGTATGATCCAAAGCTGTGTCATCTATTTAATAAATCAAAATCAATATTTTTCCCCTTCCGCTTTGTTTTGTTGGAGCAATGATTTCCGACAAACCTACACTAAGCCATCTTTCTGGACATTATTATTACAGTAAAGGGCGAAACATAATTCCACCGTTTCGATCCGTTTCGTACAAATGTCAAATTTGCTTATATGGAATTGGACACATTAAACCGAACTGGATCGAATCGAAACGGAGAAGCTGAGCAAATTTCAACTTTTACGGATGACATAACCTCGAAAAATCATCTGTAAAGATTTGTTTATACTCAAAGATGTATGAAAAGGCTTTTGTTGAGGAAATAAAAAAAAACATGAATTATATAACAAAAAAAGAATGTTTTTATGGATGGATGTAAAGTGGAAAGAGAAGAACTGGCAAAATTTTAAAGTCAAGTGTTTGAAACCGAATGGATCAATTGTGCTAATGCATCCGTTTGGATCGAAATAGGTTGGATCGAATCGGATCGAAACGTCGGAATTGTGTTTGGCACTTAAGTTAAGCTGGACAGATCACATTTTCTGTGTTACTAAAGAAGCGTCAAAATGTCTTGGACTTTTGAAAGCGTGAAAGAAATATTTCTACCCGTCAAATCTAGTGTTCATCTACAAGTCCTATATCATACTGATAGGCTGATCGCATATCTTTCCCGAGTTCAAGACTGACATACATCAGCACCTCTGTCGTTCTCCTCATGTCGGCTAACCCCTTCCCTATCTCCTTCCTAGCATGCTGTCATCCTCGGGTATCTCATGAATTTGGATTAATAATAAAAATGAATGAAAATCAATGGTAATATAATGAAGAGTTCTATTTGCTTGTAACGACTGTATATTAATATTATGCAGCATAAAAAAGTATAGTGTGATGCTTAAAGCCCAGGAGGGGTTGACCGGTGTTTTTATGCAATTTTCAAATATCTATTTCTTATTTCCTTATAACATGGCTGAAATTGTATCAGAAACTAATTACCTACAAAATTTCACCATCGCCGTTGGGTCTTTGCATGACGAACATTTGAAAACAAATCCTCAATCCTTTTTGGTGTACACACTATCTACAAACATCTACATACATGCAGATATGTATTTTTATAAGAAATTCTGTGTTTCGTATTTTTTTCCTCTTTTTTTCAAGCATAATAAAGACATGTCAATACTTAAAAAAGCAACAATTGCTTACACTAACTGAACAAGCCCTTCTCAAGTCTCATCATAAGTAAAATTTCTAAAGGGCATAAAACAAAACACGCGCTTTATTCATTTAGTAAACAACAGCTGCAGGGATAATAGAAGTACATATGTAGTCCGTCATACATATATACAGGCAGATAGACAGACAGCCAGCCAGTCATACTTAAATAACTCTATAGTATGTATGTGTGCATACATTTGTACACCGATGCGTACGCATGTACTTAGAAGCGTGCAAGAAGAATTATATCAATTCACATTTCCGCGATGTCGAGATTTAATCCTTCCAAATGATATGAAAAGCACGCCTGAAGATTTTTTTTTTCTTTGACAGAAATGTCATATCAAGATTTTGCGAAACAGTTTATGAAAGAAATATGAAGGCGGGCTAAAGGGGGCGAGCGACATAAGTGTAAATTCTTTATTAAAATCTGAAAGGCTGGTTCGTACATAGTCGTTTAATAATATACCTTTGGAACTTTGAACATCTGTTGTTGCTGGATTTATGTACTACATACAAGCATAATTGACATTTATTATGTACTGAAAAAAAAAAAGTTATTATGTGTTTGATTAATAGGAAAAACTGTTAGGAGTTGGTATTCATGCTGAAAGGGGTTGATTTGGAGAAAACATCCGCCAACCATTAATATTAACTAAGTCAAGAATTCACATCAATGTGTCCCTTCAGTGGGTTCCTAGGCATATGACGATCATTTGGAATGAAACGACTGAACTTCTAGCCAGGTCTGGCCCTGGTTTTCCCTTCCTTGGACCGAAACCCGCTGTAGGCGTTGGTGATCAGGTCTCTTATCAAAGCGGATGTTCACATGAAACATAAGCAGCGATGGGGAACCTGAGTACTTGCTGGTGTAAAAAAACTTTTTCTTGATGGGCCTAATAGAAATTTCTCTGAATCTCTCTTGGGGCTCGGAAGAAAACAGTGCAGAATTGTGATTGGCATCATCTCCGTACCCACAGATCGGATCAACGCTCATCTAACAAAGATGGGAGTTAGATGTAGATAGCCCTGTATGAGCTGAAGAACTTACCTCAACTAGACCTGATGCGCTTCATTAAGAGGACAAGAAGGTTTTGATGGGGGGGTTTTTTTTTTAGTAGGTTAGCCCAATGGGCTACCTTGCTCCTCAGTGCTTGGGATCTCTCTTCGTCAGCCAGGAAAGTAAAAAAAGGATACGGTATATCTAAATATATTAACGATTTTTAATATAATTGGTACTTTTAATCTTTCCTTAAATTGTTATTCACATTCATTTTAGAGGGCATATTAGTTCAGTAGCTTTAAGGAAAAATTAGACCAATCTTCGGAAAAAAATTGAAAATTGAATTCTGGACAAATTAATTAGAACGATCAAAATTTGTTCATATATGTATTTTCTTTAGTAGTTCCATTTTAGTACCAATTACAAAATAAATATGCTTTAAAATTAAAATTAATAATTGATGACACCTCCTCCAGTTTCGATAGTTTGTTCGGAATATAATTGATGATGTTTTTGCAGATTTTTTTGATGTTTTCATCATGAAATCGTACCCGTTAAGTCTGGAGAGTTCTCGTGCCATTCTAAGACTAATTTTATTTTTCCTCATGAATTTCTTCACTTCTTTTTACACATGACAAAGAACGAGATCATGTTGAGTGGAAATATGTTTTTGCTCATATAAAACATATAAAAAGTTTGTTTATCATAAGAATTGTTTTGTATCATTTTTTTTACCTTCTATTTGTTTCAAGGAGTCTACGTCGACTGTGGTTAAATGAGAACCGGATCATCTCTTTTTTGGTATGGTCACTTTTAGAGATTTTGACTTTAAAAACAAATGAATTTTTGACGGCAAAAATGTGTGAACTTTTCTAAAACTGTGTTGCACTAAATGATTCGAATAAAACAAAAATCAAATGGTCTATCAGTAAATAGTTTGAGTTATAGTCCAAAAATTGTCATAAGGTTCAACATTTTTGAAAAAATTAGAAAATAGTGCCATCTCGAAAAAATTTTTGATGGCAAATGGGCTATACTTTCGATCCTTAAATTTTTTTATCATCTCGACGGGGCCCCCTATATACATGCACATTAGAGTGACCCAAAAACAAAAGCATTGAAATGTTTAAATGCTCATTTAGAAGTTCTTAGCTGATGTAATTTCAAACTTCTATATGCCAAATTTCAGAGAAATTAATTAATGTTCGTTTAGAGGTCGCTCAAATTGAAAATAATAATTTTTTGGATATTTCGGATTTTCAAAAATACTACATTTTCTTTGATAATTTTTTAATTTAACAATATTTTTTTTTTTCGTTCTCAGTTGAAGGAAACTTAGTTATAGACTTATTGCAGTGAAAGGCCTTTTAGAAAATTGAGTAATTTTTTTTCTATAAATTATTTAAAATGAGAATTCAGAGCTGAAATTTAATGTTTTTGTCTTCGCATCAAATTTTTTGTAAAGAAAAATGGCGGGCGGTTTTTTTCCTATTATAACGTAATCTACGATCGATTATCTTACTAGCGACTATAATTTTTGGAGGTCATACAGTGTATGTTCTCTCGAAGGTGAAGTTTTTGTGCAAAATATAAAGAATATGTATCAACATCTTTCTTTTGGAATTATATTTTGTATTTTTTTTTGTTTTTTTCGTTAATCTTTTAAGGAGTATTTTCGCTACTTTTTTACGTATTTCAATTAAACGGAACTTATCTTTAGGATTCCGTTCAAGAAAAGGAAAAAACAGAACCATTATGATCGCTCGAGTGTTCGTCTGTCTGTCTGCCACCTTCCTTAAAAATAATGTTTTTTTTGTATCGTGGGGTATCGTTTGAAAGGGCTACTTTGAAGAATAAGAAAATTAAATGGGTGCATTGGTTATAAAGAAACAGCCCACTGTGCGAACCACCCCCCCCCCTCCACCCTCCCGTGATCTTCTAGGTTTTTAAAACTAATGTGATATTATCAGGGTTAGTAGTTATATACAGGGTGTTTCCTCCATGGTGTTCCATAGGTGATAGTATTCACCTAGACAAACAAAAAATTGTATGGCAAGGGGGGCCATATCAACTGTTTCGGAGTTACAAGTTGATTAAGAAATTATGATAGGTTTTCACAAAACACCCTGTATCTTAAAAAGTGCAGGGCGCGGTGTCACCGTATAAAGCCGATTGTATTCAGAACTTCATGACACTTCGAGCGACTGCTCAATTAGCCCCGCACTGGTCTCCCCTTAGGAGTTATTGTGGTCTAAACTCAAAATTTCGGATTTTTTTAAAAAAAAAATTAATTTGATCTTTATTTTGTTTGCAAAAGATCATTAACAGAACTTTTTTTTATAAAAATTATAAACTGTAGTCTCTGCTCTTTAATTGGACCTATTACACCCTATGTGCTATCTGCAGTCGGTAAGGAGTTATTAGCTCACAACCTATTCAGGTCATACTGAAATCAGCTGATATTTCTTTAAAATGACATATAAGGGGACAAATAAGTAAGTTTAAGAATAGCCTTGAGAATAGGTTATGAGCTAATAACTCTTTAACGGCTACAGATAGCATATAGGGTGTAAGGTCAAATTAAAGTGGAGTCCGCAGTTTACAGTTATTGTAAAAAAAATTACGTTAATGACCTTTTTGGCAAAATAAAAATAGAGGTCAAAGTAAAGAAAAGGTAAGAAAATCCGTAATTTTTAGTTAAGACCTCAATAACTCAATAACAGTGCTGCGGGGCCAGTTAAGCAGTCACTGGAAGTGCCATGAAGTTCTGAATACAATCAGCTTTATACGATGACCATGCGCCCTGTAATTTTTAAGATACAGGGTATTTTGTGAAACCCTAGCATAATTTCTTAATCACCCTGTAACTCCGAAACGGTTGATATTCCCCCCCCCCCCACTCCCCTGCCATACAATTTTTTATTTGACTAGAGGAGTACTATGGACCATGGAGGAAACACTCTGTATAACACGAAAACTGTTTTTATCGTCAGTCTTATATTTGCTGGGAAATTTTTTTTTGTGTTAACTTATAAGACAACTTACTTATAATACTTACTAATAAGACCAACTCTTATAAAATTACTCTAGCGATTAGAGTTACTGTTCGATCGACTGTTCGTTGATAAAGTTCTGATACGTTGCAATGGGGGTTGCGCGAAGATTCCTATTTTTGTACAGATATGTAAATTATAGTTGTTTTTTTTATCTTTATTACGTTTTATAGTTACCTAAATTCCAAAGGTAACATTGTACTTATTAACGAACAATACATACAAGAATTTCAAAAAAATCCCAAGAACTTTAAAGAAATCTAGACGGTGTTGGAATTGACCAAATCGACTAATGCTGATCCTTCTTTACACATAATCGTCGTTGTTTGTTTCTTGTTACGTTATGTTTCTTTAAATTATTTTTTGCCGGCAGCAATTGGTCGGAAATGGCTAAGCTAATGAAATTTATACCCTAGGCATAGGACGCGCTAGAATGATCATTAATCCAATGACGTAATTGATCGAATGATCATTGCTTGGTAAGCCAAGCACACGATATCTTGACGGTAATTCTATTTGACAGATGACAGTTCTCAATTTTGTAAATTAAAAACTGTGAATTGTGAAGTAATTTGTGAAAAATTGATTCGAGCCTTGTGAGGTGAGAATATTTTTTCAATAATTCGTTTTGGAAAATATTCAAAATTTAGCTTGAAAAATGTATGAGCAAATTTCACAAATGACAGTGATGGCTGGAAAATCAGCTAATTTTTCCAATAACTTTTGTAATGAATAATTTCAAACGAATGAGCTTGTGAATGCGTAATTGGTGCAATGACGAAACGAATGATCATTGCGCCAATGGCCCAGGCAACAATTTATTGTACTGAAAGTCCAGTACTGATTTTTATGAATTCATCCGGAATTAAAATTATTTTTTCTCATTTAAATACTGGATAAGTACTAAACGAATACCGATTGTTTGAATTACGCATAAAAAAAGCAGTTCAGAAGTTCAGTTCATCGTAAGTATCATAGGAATTCCGATTTATCGAAATTCACATCTTCTTTTTGATACGTAAAGCAATTAAGTTTTACAGTACTGAAGTATTACTGTAAATCTACTGCAATTATGAATTAAAAAAATAAAATTTTACAAAGTCTAAAATACTTAATAAGTACCTATTAAGTTCTGTACAAGTATTCGGAAAATTTTGTACAGAAATTTATTCATATTATTTCTATAAGTATCTATGCAGTACCTTGGCAGTACTGAATATTGTAAATGAGTCATTCATGAATATTCGTATTCACTGTCATGTCGTGTTGTATTTTCGCATTGCGTTTTAGTTAGAACAGTTGCATAAATGAGGAATATTTTGCAGGAAGGAATGAAGGATCTTCTGCAGAATAAAATGAATAGCAGTATAAATGAATGCAGGAATAAATGAATTATCAGTATAAATATGTATATTTGTTACTTTTTTTTTTAATATTTTTTATAGAAACACAGATTATGTTTTATGTTTACATTATTACATTATATTAAAAGTTATATTTTTCACACATTTGTATTTCTTTCCCTTATAAATTCCATTTCTTTTTTATAAATTTGTCAATGTGTGATTTAATGGAGAAACAAAGAATATGCCGTTTTCATAAGGAAGACAACAAATTTTACATAGTAGGTACGTCATTCTTAAGAGCAGAGATATCATACTTCAATATTTTTTCTGGAAATGTCCCCAAAAACATAAAAAATTCTTCTAAACCGCCTGGTTCTTCATTTAAGGTGTTAATATAATTAAATTGTTGACCGAATATGCACACATTACTTCTAGCTTTTTCAAAATATTTTACGCGAACAATAATACGTCCATCTCGTAACATTAAGCAATTATCATTGAAACTGTTTGCATTTATCTTAAAGTTGCAAAAATTACATAGTCTAAATTTATTCGTGCCTAAAACAATTTTACCAAATTACTGGTTTTCTTTGTTAGTATCAATAACATCCAGGTTATTTGTTTGATTTAATTCATGAATTCTATTATAACACTGTTCTAGCGGGCGAACGCCAGAGTGTAACATACTTATGATATGTTTTATATAAGCCTCAAATTTATAGCAGTTATTCTCGTCAAGAGGACCGAGAATTTTCGCATCGTTTGCTAGGTGAACAAGATCATGTACATTAAAAGTGACATTATTTATTCCATATAACTTTTGAAAATGTGTTACGAAGTATGTAAGTAACCCTTGTGCATAGTCATTATAAGTATAATAGTAAAATGGGGAAGTCAGAATTCTAATAGCTAGACTTAAGCATAAAAAATGTTTATAAGCTGAGCTGTTTATAATTTTTTTTAAGGAAACTGGACCGGTGTACAAAAGAAAAACTCTAAGCTCCGACGCTTTCAAATAATTGACAAAATGTAGAGTTCTTGTTTTTCGTTGGAACTCTGAACATGCATAGAGATAACACTGCTCAAGTCTCTTATTAAGTTTAGACAACTGCTCTGCTTTCAATTTTTGTGCGCTTGGCTTTCCAAGCCAAGCGGAAATTAGCTTTTTACAAACTTCTTCATCAACCAAATGCATTTTATCTAAAGGAAAGTTTGCTATCATATCAATAGGAAGACGCTCAAAGAACGAACAGCTACTTTTGTGATGATCACTATCATCACTTCCAGAAGGAGTCTTTCTACTTCTAAAGTCTTTGTCACTTCTTAATTGTGTATTAATATCCGGATAAACGACTACTTTTCTACCATTCCTTGAAGTTGTACTAACACCTTTAGTAAAACATTTTGGACAGCAATAATATCCCCCGTGACCCTTGATCTGTTTTACTGATGCCATTGCAGGTGCGTCACATACGCAAGCATGGAACTTAATTTGATAACTTCTAGAATTGTGTGTTAATCCACTCTTCAAAAGACTTTCCATCTCGGTCACGAAATCCTCAAGAAAATTGTTAAAATTATCAGGTTTTCCGAATGCCATAAAAATCCCAACAGCAAATGCTGGCGCAGGCTTTATGATATGGAGCAAATTTTGAACGCATCCTAGAATCAACCAAAAACTAGAACCCCCACTTGCTGATATAGAGGCTCCATCTATACTGAACGACATTCTTAGTATAGAAACATCCATGTATAATACATATTTTTTTTTGTAAAGAATCTAAAAGACATTCTAAACAATTTCTTACGCCAAAGTGAATATATTTTCCATTATCAATTGTTTTTATATGTCGCAATTCGGTCGATAATGGTGTGGATAGCAACGTCCTAACGTCCAACGTCCATTGGTACGCTAAGATGAGCATCTTTCGCCAATATTTTTAATAATTTAGATAAAGCACTGTGTTTTACATTAAATGAAGTAGCCCAAGTTCTCAATTTCAATAAAAATGAATTATCATGCGGTATTGAATGATTTTGTATATATTCTTGGTCCGGCAGCATAATTGTTGCATCTTTATCGAAAGTTATTATTTCTTCAAATACTTCATTCTTACTGTTGTCACCTTCATTAGATGGAACTATATTTAAATTTACATTTCAGTTTTGAATAATTAAAGCTAAATTTGTGACTTTATACTTACTTTTACAATCTGCATACAATTTTATTTTACGGGGAGCAATTTTATGTGCCTTTGTAGAGTAAGTATGATCTTCATGTTTTATTAAACGTCTGTTATTAAGCAATTTATTTTTTGCCAATATTAGACTCTTTCGCGGCATTTTCAATTGATTGAGAAAATAAAATACTATATTACTATGCTATTCTGAGACATGTCATTTCCCTTAATAATGACATTTGACATTATGTTACCGCCGCCCTGGTAATATCATATTTATCAGTACTGCTTCAGTATTTGATTTTTCAACGTAATATGAATTTGTTTATGTATACATATAGGCTTTTTCGGTATCTGTTGTAAGGTAGGAAATAGCACAATGGCTTAGACAATGGACTTCCGCGCTCACGGTTCTGGGTTCAATCCTGCAAGCAGATTTGTAATTTAAAAATAATGTGAACAAATAAATTCTTTCCTGCAGTTGCGTTTGCCAGGTTGCATACGAGAATCGTAATTGGGAAAAAAAAGTTGTGTTAGTTGAATAAATTAAAAAAAAAATATTTTTTTAATTCAATTATTATTTTCAGTACTATACCGATATTAACATTCAGTAACGTTTAAGTACTTAATATTTAATTATATTCGAGCAGAATAGAGTTTTGAAAATCAGTACAGAATTGTTTTTAAATTCAGTACTTATTAGATTTTAAATTCAGTACTCCAGCAGTGCCTCTGCAATTTAAAATTTCGGAATCCGGAATTCCGGAATTGTTCCGCTTGAATTCTGCATGTTTCAGTATTAGGAGGGGAAATGAGTTCCGATAGACTCCCGCTGGAATTCAGATCTGTTACCCGGGGGTACAATAGCACACGAGCTATGCAATGATCATTGCTCCGCCAATGATCATTGATATGTTCCGTGTGTCTAGGGTATTAGTCTGAAATACCAAGCTTAAGCTTAATTTTTCTCAACGCTGCGCTAAGCAGTTATTTAATGGTTGTTTAGTTGTTGTAATGTTTTCCTTCAGTCTTCCAACTAAGTAAAAAACTCGCGCTAGCAATTTTTAATATTCATTTACAAAACTGACTGTATACTAACATACAAAAAAAAAAAAAAAAAAAAAAAAAATCATTACTAACAAAACTTTACCAAACGCACGGTACAAACTTTGACTATGACTATTTTTTAAATACACTAAAACTCGACTATTTATACCCAAATTCCTTTAATCACTTTTAATCCAAAGGATAAAATTTAATCCCTTTTCCATTTAATTGTTTTATAGCGGATGTTTATTTTATAGATAATAAATTCAAATTTGTGAGGGAAGTAATTATTAGAATAAGTGTGTGCTGGCTGTTGGGATGCCAGGTACAGGATATGTGTGTATTTTTGTAGATACTTTTAATTATTTAATTATCATATCTAAATAATTTTCAGAGAAATCCTACTCATTCTTACACGAGTTGAATATTTTACATATGTATGAATAATTTAATTTACATATTTTACACTTATAAAGGTCATAAAATTCTCAAAAAAGGTCTATTCAATTTTTTCCTACATCGAATTGTTGTAGTGTAAATTCTTGTATTAGCTGTGCTTTGGTTACTAGTAACTTTTAATGTCTTGTTTTCGCATGTTTGAGTAAAGTACCAAATGCGAATTTTGTTTGGTTCTTTTTGGTTGCATACGTAGCTAGTTACACGAAAACAATTGGTTGTATACCCAAAAAATGAAGAGAACTCTTTGTGTAGAGAATTTTGTTATTTTTATTTTTGTGTACAATTATTTTGTTACCGTAATAAAATCAATACTTTTATGGGTCGGTACCTACATATTTTTTGTAACTTGTAAAAAGAAAACTTCCAATTCGAAAATCTCATTTTGAGAATAGTACATTCAAAAATTATAGTCGATTGTGAGATAATTGATCGTTGATTACGGTATAATAGAAAAAAAACACCGCCGCCATTTTTCTTTACAAAAAATTTTATGCGAAGACAAAAAATTTAAAATTCCAGTTCGGAATTCTCATTTTAAATAATTTATAGAAAAAAAATTACTTAATTTTCTAAGAGGCTTTTCACTGCAATAAGTCTTTAACTACAAGTTTCCTTCAACTGAAAACGAAGATAAAAAAAATAAAAATATTTTCAAATTAAAAAATTATCAAAGAAAATGTAGTTTTTCTGAAAATCCGAAATATCAAAAAAATTACTACTTTCGATTTGAACGACCTCTAAAGGAACATTAATGAATTTCACTGAAATTTGGCATATTGAAATTACATCAGCTAAGAATTTCTAAATGAGCATTTAGACATTTTAACACCTGTTTTATTTGTCACTTTAATATAGCCCATGGGCATAATGTGGATTAGGGCATAGTGACGAATGAATATTATGTAATCAGATTTATTCTAAAATTGTGCTATTATACCCAGAATGTAGGATTAAGTATTGCCGACATATGGTGAACATTTTTTCACATTAGTCTATGTTTGTTGTACGAAAAGAGCAGATGAATTTTGCAATTCGAACACGCAAAAGTTTTAGCTTGTGTTTGAGGAAATATTTTAGGCGTTTTGATTTGAGTGGTGAGTAAGTCTAGTATATTTAAGGATAGATTTCATATTAGTTTTCCATACATTTTGCATAACATGTCGGAAACATACTAATGTTTAGTGGGGCATAATGACAAGTTTTTTGCGGGGCATAATGACTAACTTTTTACAGGGCATAACAACGAGCTTTTTATGGGGCATACGAATTTTTCGATTCTCACATTCAGGTAGGCTGAACGAAGGGCGGATTCGAAAGAAATAATTTTAATTAGAAGAAAATTCTTTGTCAAGGAAAATGACTGTGCTGAGCATTTCGCAAACTGTGAATTTTCCTGTTTTTCAGATGTTGATTGTTCAAAAACCGAGAAATCGGAATTTTGTAAAAACAATATTTTTCGAGTTCTATAAATACAAAAGATATTTTTGAATGTCAACATATTTGTCCTAAAACTTCCAAAATCCAGGAAATGTTTTAAAAGTAAAAATATCAAATGTTTTCTATTTGCATTTTTCGAATTCGAAACTCGAGGTGTTCCTCATTTTAGAATGTGCAATTTTATTGTAAAAACCATATTCCTGCAAGGCTCATTATGGTCAATAATTAATAATAATATATTTGGATAAAAAGAGATGTTATTTCATGTATTAAATATAATTCGGTATTATGTCCCAAGCCTGTCCTTACTCCACTTAGGTCACTTCACAAGGATGCTAGACGGTAATTATCTATATCACATTTTGTCCCTAATAGACCCAACTTGATATTGGTATATTTAAGAGTTCAAGAAATCGTTTCAGGGATTTAAGAAAAATTGTTCGCCCTAGGGTGCCGTATACATACAGGCTGTTTCCAGCTAAGGGCAGTTTAATAAGTCAGTGAATTTTTTGAATAAAATATATATTTTTTCGGCAAAAAAGGCGTTTTATTTCTCAACATAGTCTCCTTTAAGGTCCAGTGTTTTTCCAATTTTTTTATTCCTTCCAAATAATAGATTTTCACAAGGCCCTCAAAATAAGCGTTTGTTTCAGTGATGACCTCTCCATTAGACCCAAATCTCTTACCGCTAAGAGGCCATTTCTTCAGGTTTGGAAACAGAAAATTAGTCGCAGAGGGCTAAGTTTGGGGAACATGCTGGATGGGGTAGCAGTTCTTAGCCCAATTTATGGATTTGTGCCATGGTGACTGCAGCACACATGTGCACCGGTGCATTGTCTTGATGGAACAGCACTTTTTTCTTCGCCAAATGCGGTTGTTTTTGCTTCAAATCTATATCGAATCTGTCCAAAAGCTCTGTTAATTATTTTACGCTTTTCAAGGTAATCGATGTGAATGACACTGCGTGCATCCCAAAAAACTGTGCCCATGACCATGTTTACTGACAGACCCACCTTGGTCTTCTTTGGTGTACGTTCACCCGGTGAAACCCACTGTCTTGATTGTTCTTTGGTCTCTGGTGTGTTATGATGAATCCTTATTACGTCCACAGGTACGAACCGACGCAAAAGCTCATTCCAATTGCGGCTGAGCATCGCCAAACACTCCTTTGAAGTGGTCACATGGTTGCGCTTACGGTTGAGTGTGAGCTCATCACGCGGATAGGTTTTTCATGTCCAAATATTCATGTAAAATGTGATATACCCAATCAGTTGAAATGCAGGCTCAGCCAGCTCACGCACTGTCATCCTCCGATCGTCCAATATCATTCCATAGATTTTATCAACTATATCTGGCGTGACGACCTCTTTTAGGCGACCTGAACGTTCAGCTTAATCAGCACACGAAATTCACTTTTTTCTCCATTTTTTTTTTTAATTCACGAGGTTGTCTGCTTTCAATGGCTGTCAAACACAAACAAAATGTCGCAGCTTGCTCAAAATTTGACAGTAGTCTATTAATAGATGGCTGGCAGTTGGCGGGAGTAGTGTTGCACTTAAAGTTATAGTGAGGAAAATTCAAAAAGTCACTGACTTCTCAAACTGCCCTCGTACTCACCTAACAAACAAAAAATTGTATGGGGGTCATCTGAATCATTTCGGAAGGAATTATAGGGTGATTAAGATAGTTTTTCACAAAACATCCTGTATCAGATGAAGTACTGGATGTATATGATCACCGTTAAGGCCACATTGTATGAAGAACCTCATGGCCTTTTCAATGACTTTTCAACCAGCCCTGTACTACTTTCCGGAGTTATGGTGGTCTAAATAAAAATTTCGTATTTTTTTTTGACTTTGACTTTGACCTAATTTTTTTTGTAAAACTCCGACTAACATAACCTTTTTATACAAAAAATGTAAACTAATGGGCTCATCTGTTTAAATTGACCGATGTTCTAACTGTATCCGTTAAAGAAATATTGGTTTTTAACCTATTCATTTAAAAAAAATTTCGCCTAATTTGATCTAATATGACCTGAATAAAAATGTAATAATATTTTGCTGGATCTCTCTCTCTTGGCTTGTATCACTGATTTCATCCTATCTGGCATAGATCAGTATAATCAATGAAATTCTATATTTATTTTGATAGTCACACATATCAAATACCAATTTTTTTCATGTATTTTTAAACTCTATGTTTTTTTTTTCGCAGTTCAGAATCGTACTGAAATGTTGATTCTGGTAAAACACCTTCATTATTTTCCGATATTTTTCGGGATTAATCCTTCCCCTTAGTATAATAACATGGTGTGTATCAAAGTAACAAGTTCCCCTGAGTTTTGTTATCTCGTAATACTCTAGTCATGCAAATACATATTTTTTTTGTTTAGATTAGTTCATATAGCCAAAATTGTAATGCTGTCAAATTTTACTAAACCAACAGTGAATAAAAAAAACATTGTTTTTTATTTCAATTATTCTAAAACAAAATCTCAAATATTTGGCAACATTTTAAATAAAGAATAACAAAGGAAATTTATTCTTACTGCAGAGCTTATATTTATGTGCATTAACACTTTTGTTTTTCTCTACGCGATTAGATTTTTATAGAAGCAGGAAGTACAATTACCTAAACGTGCTGATCTAGTTTTCTATTTAAATCTTTGCAAGTGAATGCTTAGGAATTTCCAAATAATTTAGGCTATTCTTGCTTATACGTATGCAAATCTAAGAGGTTTCTGGTACTAAATAATTTTTACTTTTTTTTTTATGCACATCTCACCGCTGGTAAATAAATGTTTTTTTTTTTTTTTTTTATATAAACTTTGTGCTATATACATTTTTACTTAACGAGTAACTGACCCAATAGTGAACGATTGTGCACAATTGGCTATGGGTTGAAGGTCTGTGAAGCATTTAGTTGCTGAATAGATAAAATAAAATAATTAAAAAACGAGTTTTCAAACAAAACTGAGGCCAAGCCGCATGAAAAAGTAGAAAATAAACTTCTTTACACACAGAGGTGGACTCAGATTTTTCTCTTGAATATTCCTTCTCTTCATGAATCAAATCACTTATTACCTCTGATTGATCATACTGAAATATATCGGTGATTGTCTGAGTCCACCTCTGTGTGTGAAGAAAAATTTATTTTCTACTTTTTCATGCGGCTTGGCCTCAGTTTTGTTTGAAAACTCGTTTTTTACTTATTTTATTTTCTGCCTTTTTCACGTTAACTAAATTGTTATTACGTGCTGCATGGAGATATTTTAAAACAATTTTATAACGGCTGAAAAGACACTGATTTACTGAATTTTCCCGATTTTCCATGTTTTCCACAGACTTTTCCTATTACTATGATTTTTTTTTACAAATTTACATGAATTTTCCTCGATTTTTCATGCAAGTTTTCATGATTGTTGAAGAGAAAGTATTGATGCCAGTAGGACGGAAAAAAATGATTCCGCATAGCTTATAAAACTTTTTTGTCGGAAAATTTTCCGGAAAAGTCGGAAAATTCCGGAAATTCCAGAAAAATTGGAAAATTCTGTACTTTTCCTGAAACAGATTTATCACTAATCATATCGGTGAAACTTTTTCCGATGATTTTTCACTTTTCCGGGTTTTCCATGGAATTTTCCACAAAAGCAACTTTATGCAACCCATTTCGCTCTACAACTTTGTCTTATGTTACAAAACGCTTCCTTGGTCGGAAAAACTCAGGAAAAGCGTTTTACATGAATTTTCCTCGATTTTTTCTGCAAGTTTTCACCATTGTCGGAGAGAAAGTAATGACGTCAGTTGATAGGGAACTGGATCATGCATAATTTAGAAAACTTTTTTACCGGAAAAGTAGGAAAATTCCGGAAATTTTTTTCGGAAAAATCGGAAAACTGCATTTTTCCTGAAACGGATTTATCACTAATCAAATTTGTACCAAATTTTCCCGATCGGCGGTGTTATACCAGAAAAAGCACACATCTATCTCTGCTGAATGTCAAAACAAATGAAATGAATTGTAAAGCAAGGTAAAGTTGTAATAACTCATTTTATTAATAAAATAAAATGGAAAATCCTGTTAAAAATTTAATTTCTGCCCCATTTCTGTGCCATACTTCGCTCGGTGTTGTTTTTTCAGAAAATGTCAATCTGACAAATAACACGGATATGAGTTACTATATAGAATCTCATCGCGTTAAAAGTTGTTCCACTGAACTCCTTTGTCATTGATTGGCGTGCACTTTTTGTAAAATATCAATGGAAATCGACATCAATCAGTGTTGCACTTTTTCTGGCAGTGGATAACTGGGAGCACTGAAATTTCCGGTTCAAATTTTGATAGATTCAATTGTCACGCGACATGAAGGTGTGTGCCAAATTTCAGCTCGCTGTGATGACGAAAACTGGGTCTACGAGACTGTCGAAAATAGTAAAAAAGAAATATATAAATAAATTGACAGACAAATTCGTGTACGAGTTAAAGGGAATGGCCTCAATAAATAGTCTTGACTATAAAATTTTGATGTAAATGTTAGGACTGTTGGTGTTTCTTTTAGCCAACAAACTATACAAATTCTTGATATAAGCATTTTAAAATATTTGTAATATTTTCCAGAACGTGAACGGTGAAAGAATAATGTAGTGAGGCCAATGATACAATAAATTTACATCTTTCTACTTATATGAAGGAATGTAAAAAACTTAAATTTCAACTCAACTAATCGCTCAACTTTAGTCCGCTCAAACAGTAAATCCGCTCAAATTTTGAGTGTCGTCAAACAACCGCTCAAATTTTGAGAGTCGTCGAACAAGCGCTCAAATGATCTTCAGCGGAATCACTGTATTTGAGTTGAGCGATGATTACAACCCTGATTATATGAAACGGAGGCTGTGTTAAAAAAAAAGCGCAGAGGTGCGTCTTATTATGTATAAAAACTAAAGTGCACGTTATAATCAACGTGACTGACCGGAAGAAGTAGGTAGATCAATTAATTGAGTATTAAAAGTGCTGTGGTTGACGAAAATGGAGTACTTTGTGAAAGGAATGTCGGGAGGCTGTTTGGTTGTAAAAGGGGCTTCACAAATGGTTCACTAATTTTATTTGCAATAATACAAGCACGAATGATGTAAGCAGACGAAGGTTTTTTTCATATCCTGCTTTAGGTATGAGAAAGCAATGGGCTAAATGGGTGCAAAGTTTACCCATAGTTGATAAGAATGAAATACGCGACCATTTCGAGGGATTGCTTACAATCCATGTGAGTTTCTGTGGCGTTATATAGCCATTGATGAAACATACAAACCCGAAAAGAGCAGTCAAAATAATATGTTACTTTTGAAGAACATGCTCCAAAGAAAGTAAAAATAGTTCCATCAGCCGTTAAGGTCATGATCACAATTTTCGGGACTCTCATGGCATAATCTTCATCAACTACTTGTGCCACCCTGCTTCACCACCTACATGTAGACTTCTATGACACTATAAAACTGCTTACAGTCACAAACAGTATCTTAGAGAAATTTAAAGATCGACCTATTTTGCTTCGAGGGTTGTAAATGAATGCACATTAAAACTTAGTAACATTCTAAATCTTGGCATGCGTGACTACATTCCGTATTCATACAGCAGATCCGAACATTCTAACATGCATGACTACATTCCGTATTCATACAGCAGATCGCGACTACAGCAAAATTACTCTTGCTTTAACGATATACGAGCAACCAAGCAATAAAAGCGAAAGAGTCTGCTTTTCGCACCTATTAATTGTGTCCATGTATGTCCAGAACTGTCTACAAAAGTCTAAAAGACTGCACCGAACACCTTCAAGTCCATTATCCAAAGAGAAAAATTTCTTTTTGACCAGAATGTTAGAAAAGAATCTTGGCAAGCCGCAAAGACAGTAAAAGTTTTTGGTCCGTGGTCAAAACCATCAGTAGGTTAGGTTAGGTTAGGTAAAAGGGGTGCCGCAATACAACTAGCCTTCATCACTTAGACCTTTAGTGGGTCCATTGTGGCCCTAGGCCCCATGGGATAACATTTTCAAGAGATCAGTCCTGCTTCCCTTGGGGAACTCAAGATATCTTCAAGACTCTTTACCTAGATCCATCCTGCTTCTCTCAGAAAACTCAGGACACATATAAATTCCTTGCTTTGTAGTTCCCCCAGACTTGAAAAGAAGTAGCTACCCAGTAGCCTACTTCTTATATTCATCAGAGCGGGGCATTCGCATAGCACGTGTTGAACGGATTCGATTTCCTCAGAGTCCTTAAAGCTCCTGCAGAAATCTTTCGCCGCTATCCCCAGTCTTCTAGTATGGTCACCTATGGTCCAGTGACCCGTAAGGACCCCTACTAGATTCCGGATGTTTGTTCTGCTACCATTTAGCAACTCCCTTGTCCTTTTCCTGTCATATACAATTGCCTCGCAATACGGCAGATATCCCTGGTGGTCCATCGGAGGCTTGCCTTTTGATAGGCGCACCTGAAGATTTCCTCTTTTATTGCTCCGATTGGGATCCTCACAAAAGCTACCGCCGCGGAGTTATCCAACGCAGAGTCTTTTAGGGCCAACTCATCAGCCATTTCACTGCCTGAGATATCCTTATGGCCAGGTACCCAGCATAGGGTCACCTTGTGCCTTGTAGCCAATACCTCAAGGCTAGTCTTGCATAAATAAACCAATTTTGATTTTACAGCATTCAGCAGCGCCTTAAAAACCATCAATAACAACTTCAGCAGTTCCTTTCGTATATCTTCATTACTAAGCAATGGTGAAGTGGTTGTTGACTCCCTAGATAAAGCTTATATTCTAGCTGTTAGATTTGCTTCAAATTCTCGTCCACACACTTCACAGACACTTGTTTCGCATCTCCGGTGTGGATGTGTACAACAGCCAATACACATCCGTACGAGATATGTGTTAAAGGCCCTTAAGGATATCATCGTCTCTAAAGCCACAGGTCTTGATGGTTTCTAGCCCCTGTTAATTGAAAGCTGCGCCTAATGCTTGCCTAAACCTCTGCACAAACTATTCTACTTGTCTTATTCGACAGGAAAATTTACAACTGTTTGGAAACTAGCTCACGTTCAGCTTATTCCCAAGAAGGGAGCAGGTAAAGATCCCTCAAATTATCGATCAATTGCAATCACTTGGATTCTTTCAAAGATTTTTGTATCTATCATTGGGCCATCCTACACGAGTATTCTTGATACAGTATGCATACCTGTTTTCTTGGGAAGAGGTGGAAAGAAGCAACAGTTTGGAGAGATATCTTTTTGCTTCTTCTCACCTTTTCCCCAGAAAACCTGTTTGCATATTCCATCAGGAATACATGTGGGACGGCCAATTAACTTCAAATAAACGAAGTATCTAGAAACCAATCAACTGATCAATGATCGCCAATATGGCTTCCGGACTCATCTGGAGACTTGCTGACTTTTCTTACGGAACGTTAGAACCGTATAGTCTTCTCAATTTTGGTGAGTCCAAAATCTTTTCCCCAGCTATTTTAAGGGTCTTTGATGGAGTCTGGCATCCTGCCCTTTTAGCCAAACTTAAAGCACTTGGTCTTTCCCTCCTCTTTTTTAATGGATTGAAAGGTTTTTATCCGGTCGCTTAATACGGGTGGCACTAGATGGCATTTCATCTGAATTTCACACTATAAATGTTGGAGTGCCCCAGGGCTCTATTATTTCTCCGTCTCCCTTCTTAATTTTCATTAATGATCTGCTTTCTCTTCCTTTCAATCCCATCCATAGCTTCGGTGACGGTACTGTCGTCGCTTACTCCTTTGAACACATCTGTCAAACGAGATTGCATGATTAGATCATTGAATAACGATCTTGCCAATATCCCTGCTTGGGGCAAAGCGAATAGCGTCGAGTTTAAGGCATATAAAATCAGAAGCTGTCTCATCTCTTTAAAACAAGATCATAATTTCTCCCCTCCCGTTTCATTTGATACTTACGATACCACCGTCTTAATTCATTCTTGGTTTTAATATTTCCAGTAAGTTAATCTGGACAGATCACATCGTCTCTGTTGCAGGATAGTGTTACGCAATTTTTGTTGGATCACTTTTACGCTGAGTTGATGAAAAAGCGGTCACATTTAGATAAGAAAAATATTCTTAACAATGCATCAGTTCACACGTGTGCAATTGCCGTGGCTAAAATTTTTTAATTGATCTAAGAACTGTTCCCTCATCCATATTTTTCTCCAGATTTATTCTCTTGTGACTTATGTATTTCTCATTCCAAACATGAAGATATGGAAAAAGCTTCACATTGAACGAGAAGGACATTTCTAAACCCAAAACGCCTATTTAACAAAGATCGAGATGTGACTTAAAAAAGCTGAAGAACCGTTGAGAAAAGTGTATCGAGCTAAAAGAAGACTCTGTCGAAAAATATTTTAAACTTTTCTTAATAAATAGAAATCTCAAATTTCAAAGTTATATATAATAAATAAACAGTTGTCAGCTATTGTGGTGTAGCACCTACATTCCTAGGGAAGGTACTTGATTTCAAAAACGGACTTATCATACACGCATGTGCGTGTACAAAAGTGGATATTAAAATAAAAAGTGCGTAACACGCAATACAAAAACTGGGAGAAGAGTTTTGTTTTCCCCATAGCGCTCCCATAGTCCATTAATATATAAATCATTGTGGTTGATTTTTTATCGCACATGTGTATACTTTCTATATAATCCTTTACGAAGAGCTTTACATTATCATCTTTTGTTAACCTAAATCATATTTTCATGATTTTCTCGCAGACATAGAAAATATATAATGACAAAACATAAAAAATCGCCTGTGCTTCTAAATATTTAAGAAGAATAGTTCCTAAAGAGCTTTGAGATGTCTTCGAAAAGGAAAGGATATCTCTGAATTATTCAAGGATAATTTGATTAATTCATTTTGTCCTAAAACCTTTCCTTTTTTGGACTACACGTGTCTATTCATCCTATTCCTTTAAAAAAAACATACCTTTATGCTTTATCCTTATTTCCAAGGGTTACAAGGATTACTTTTCGTTTTGACAACTTTGTTCCTTTACTCAAGGAGAGGTTGATTAGATTATTATTTTATTTCTTGAGTATATAGAAGTTTTTAGTTTAAGCTAAGGATATTAAGGGTATACAAAATTCATATAACCTTTTGGAAAGTTTTAGTGAATCAACGAATTGGTTAAATAAAATATAAATTGAAAAGTTTTTCTAGGGCTATAAGTGTCTCACTCATATCGTAACTTCCATGATATTAAGCTTGTCATGCATATGTTAAAAATGTGGAACTAATTTATATTAAATGTTAGATTACAACAAATTCGGATTAGATTTTAATAAGTCTATAAATGTTTTAAGATTGTCCGTTTCCAGAATAGTCTTGTTTTCAGTCCGGACCACTGTGACATAATTTTCAAAAAGCTTGTCCATTTCAACATCGAGGTATTTCCAGAAGATGCTTACTCTAGAGTTATTCTCCGATTTGAAGCAATATGTGTAAAGGATGGACATGCCATGGACTGGAATTCATAGTATGAAACCCACTCTGCCCTAGCTGGCATTGCTGTCATAAAGTTGGCAAGTTGTATAGTCTTCAGGAAATAGTCAGGATCTCGTAAGGACTGTTGAAAAGAATTAGCCCGTATTAGCTCGGATTGTTTCTATTCCCATTTTTGAGAGAAATTTGTTCAAACTTGGTGCCTCATTAGCACCATTGATATATTCTCTCTGAAACGATTGTCTTTTAGATACATGGATTGAATATTTGTACTACCAACGATTATTATCGGACGCAGTCCACTCATTTGGTCTTTATAAAAAACAAAAAACAAAACAAAAACTGTTGCAGCGTTTTTTATACCCTATATGAAATCTAAAGGGTATACTAAGTTTGTCATTCCGTTCGTAACACCTAGAAATAATGATGGCGAAGCAAAATGGATTGGACACCCACGCATAATATTAAAAGTTATTTTGATGTTTGCATGTCCGTCCGTCTGTCCGTCTGTGCGCACGATAACTCGAGAACGCCTTCACTTAGAAAGTTGAAAGTTTGCACAAGGACTTTAAAAAAAAAGTAAAATTGAGTTCGAAAATGAGAAATCGGGCAACTCCTTCGTGATGTTGCCATACAAAAATTTCGTTTTCCACTATATATTTGGACACTGCCTTTTTATAGTAATGACAAATAAAATTTCAAAAATGGACTTAATCGGGCAACCCTTTCTTGGTGTTGCCATAGAAAAATTTAAGTTTTTTTCATATAGTACTATGAAAACGATCAGTCTTAGACTTTTTTATTGTACTAAAACCTTATTTAGAATACGAAATCATATAAAATTGGTTATAATATTTTTTTCTGCCTGAAGAATCATTTTAGAAATATGTATATGTGAAAAACTACTTCAAAATTCAAACTTGCATAGATCGGTGACCATACGAAATTTTATACGGGCATTCATCTAGGGTATCGTAAGAATTGGTCTTAGATTGGTGATTTTATTCACCTACTCCTTATAAATGATCATCATGAAACCGTCTTCACAGATCGCTCTAAAGAGCCCTTTGAGTCCACCTGAGGAAAAGTCAACTATCAATCCATCAACAGCCGTCACAATACAACATCAAAAGTAGAACCGAACGCCTATTTAAAGATAACTTGCCTTTCCGCCTGAATCACCTTCTTTGTCTTTCTAATTACTCTGGCGAAGTTCTTCGGAATTCCAGTCTCATTTCACTATTGGAAACGGGAGTGGCTTTTTATTTAATCTCTCTTTTTAAAGTACAGTAGTCCAAGTGGGTGTGACTTACAAGACAACAGCCGAAGTCTGCGCGGCCAAGACAGTCTTAGGTTGATTAAACGATCCATCGATTGTAGCCACGAAATTAATTCGTAATGGAGTATCAACGATCCTTATACAATCTTTTGTGTCCAGTCGAATTTGTTCTTGGCATTTGAAATCTTCAACTACTCTTGAGAAAAGTTTCGCAATTTGGCCTACTCAGCCTACAGGCTTGGTCTCTGCATCAGTGTCTTACTTCGCAAGCAGTATTTGTTTTTTTCTTGCGTTAATTTATGCTCCTGGACCACCCGATAGTTTGGCGCGTTTTCTTATGCATTTTGTTTTGTCCTAACTATCTCCGTTTCTGTTGGCCTCACTTTTGTTGATTCAGAGATCAGATCGACAACCACAATTAGTGATGAACTGTCGTCATGTACATACAAGAGTTGCTTTATTTATATATATATATTGTTACCAAATTTCAATCTCTCTTCGTCGAATTCTGCATGGTTTTCACCGGTTTCAAATCGATTTTTCACTCTCGAACTCTGTCTGTTTTTTTACCTGGACGAGCGGCAAGCTGGGCAAGTACCAAAGAAAAAGTACTGAAGTACAAGTACAAGTACCGAAGGCCTGTGTACTTCAGCGTAAGTACAAGTATCGCATGTCTGAAAAGTACTTGTCACTAAGTACTTAGTCTATAAAAAGTACTGAGTACTTTTTGAAGTACTTTTTAAAGTACATTTTTAGAATCTTTGTACGTTGGCAGTAATTAGAGTTCAGTTAATAGATATTAATAAATAAATACCTTTTGAAAGTCATAATATATATAGTAACCAGTGGCTACTACATATAGTTTATTACAGTTTTTCGGCGCTGCACGTAGAGTAAAACTTTCACCTTTCATTGATTGCAACACTCATAAAAACTATTAGAGGTCCGCCCAAGCACCCATTCTCGCCTCCAATAATGCATAAAAATAGGAAAAAATTCCCAGTAAATTTCCAAGATAAAATTGAGGCCTTCCCTATATCAGATCGATGCATCGTTGATCTTATATTGGAGTAAAGCATTGATTGCTTACCCTTGGTTGAAGAATTTATGTGGCATAATACAGCAAGAGAGAGAGAATGTATAGAGCTTTTTATCAGAGGGCCATTAGCTCGTTTTAATTCGACCCCATTTTTTATGAGATTTTGACATCTACATGTTAGTTGTCTCCGCCTTTGGTTACGTGTCATCAAGTCGAGGCATCGTCGAATTTATATTCGAGCGAGACGTTACTGGTTTTTGTTCTGTTTATCCAGTCTTGTTTGTGTGTTATTAGTTTGGCTAAGGTTCTGCCATGACGCGTGATATGGGACATGCTTTGACAGTTCTTTGCGTGGTTTAAACTCCACAAAAAAGGAGTTGCGCTAGAGATTGTGTTTGCTTCTCTACGAAGAGTTAGATATTTGTAGTAACTTAATATACTCATAAGTACTTAAGTAAAAATCTTGGTACTTATGTACAAAATTAAGTCTCAAATACAAGTAAATAGAAGCAAGTACTTATTTCAAGTACTAAGTAGGGCATTTCAAAAGTATTGATTAATAAGTCATAAGTAACGAAAATGTACTTTAAGTAGTACTTAACTCTTTTTTACTTAAGTATTGCCCAGCTCTGCCGAGCGGTCACCAGGGCGGTAAGGTTAGGTTGAGCCCCATACGTGTGGTGGGCGAATAGATGTACAGATTAACGGGTAGAATTTTTACCTGGAATTTTCCTCAAATCTTGGGACTTCTATGATGGGTCTCAGTAGAGTGAGGCTTGGATTCCACTTGAGAACCTTAATGGGAGGGGGGGGCGAAAAGAAGCACCTTATTAGGACTACTTACCTGTTTTCTTCGTTTCTTCAATCTTCACTTCTTGCAATTCAAACAACAAACTACTTTTCCTTTTACTTCGCTTTTTATTTTTTATTTAAACGTTGATCTTTTAATTTTTCCCAGACATGACAATCTTTTTTACAAACACTTTTTCGCTTCACTCCTCGCTATACTCAGACTACAATATCGGTCCTTACAATCTTTTTTCGCGGGCCTACGTGACCTATTCTATTCCTATTTTTTCTACGTTCTTCTGCTAAAATTCATTTTAGCCGGTTCAGTGCCCTCTATATTTAATACATGTCAAAGTACATTTCAGTTTTAGTACACATGTCAAAATTTTATTGATTTTTAATTCTTACTAAATGTCACAATTTCTTTTACATTTCATTTTTAATACGTATGTATTTGAGACGTGTCAATATTATCGGAAGCCTTAAATTTGCAAGTTGGCAATATTCGTCTTTCTATTTAACTGTCAACATACGCAGTTATTGTGATATATGTATGTGTAGGCACAAGTTCAACAAAATGTTCGTGCTTCGTGCTGCTACGTGTGGGTTAGCCCTTTCTAACATCGGTTGGTGTGGTTCCTTTGAATTGAACTAGATTCCAATCGGCATTGTAGTAATGTACTTGGGTTAGTATTAAAACGGGCCCTTAATTTGATTTGAGGTTCTGCTGTTGTTCGATGTCTATCTTCTGACATGGGACAGCTGACCGAAGGAGATATCAGGTTCGGTTTTGTCTTGTTGTGATTCAAGTTCTATTCGCTGCTAGTTTTATGTTGCCGGGCATGAAATTTGTTAAATGGTTTTAAGGAGCGTTTACAATGGCAGAGTAGAGTGGAGTGAGCTTTAGCCAGAGAAGCGTGTATGGACAATAGAGAGTGAGCATTATTCGAATTTTCGAAATCATATGATAATGATGTGACAGATTATCATGTGTTTACGTATGAAATATATTTCAAAACAGACACAGTTTGTCGATTCGTATAATTTAGTTAACGGAGTGGTGTTAAATGACAGAATATTTCTATAATTATACCAGAATGAGCTATGAACAATTTGAATTATCACAAAATACAAATTAAAATTTATTACGGACATTTTCGAAATGAACGACTGCCATCCATATTGCATTGATAAGCCAATTCGAGCATAAGAAAATTTTAATTCTAAATTAAATTAAAGTGAATCATAGAAATACTAATTATATTTTTAATTTCTTTGTAAAAATATTTATTTTTTGTTTTTATGTTACAATTTATTAATCTTCGTGAGTTAAAGTTTATAATTATCAGTACGACATCCGTTAGAAACTAATATTTCGAAACAAATGTTAAAAGCTTTCAAAACTATCAACATGAGATTAGGACTTGTTCCAATCTGACGCTACTCTGTGAAATCCACTCTGGTGGGAAGCGCGAAGAACTTATATTATGTCGATTTCGATGGGACCATTTTAGTGTTGGATTCTTTCTGGCAGAGGAGAACTGGGAGCACTGAAGTCCATCGAACATATTTCTGTCATATTCCTTGTATTTGTGGGCACACGTATTATATACAACACGGAACTGTCAAATGTAATAAATGTTCTTTATGGATATATAGAAAGAAATTTCTTCTTAAACATTATGCAAACAGTCCAAATAAATTTTTTTAATTCATGTAACTGAAAAATTGCACAAATAATCGCAACAGTACACTTTGATAGAGCAGATGACAGTTCAACTTAAATATGTATTTGTAACACCGAGAAAATATCCAGTGCAAAGTAGGGGAAGTCAGTGTTGCACTTCTGCTATAAAAGTTGTCCCATCGAACATTTTCAATGTTGCACTGCTGGAAAAAGTGCAATACTGGTGTTGCACTGAAGTCCCACCGAAATCGACATTAGAGTGTAGGCTTGAGAAAAGGAGAGAAAATGCAATTTGGTGACTCCACTCTACTCTGTCATTGTAAACGCTCCTTTATTCTCGACCAAAAAAAAAAATAAACAAAATATGGCTAATTCTGGGCATGCTACGACTGTGGTTATTGTAGATGTCGAAATCCGGATCGCTGCCCGGGTATTAAATATTACTGAAAGTAATAGACCCCGGAGATTAGTGTTGATCACGTACCTTTTCTATGTTTCATTCCTCTTGGTATCGTGGTAACGCAAATGGTTAGAGTAAATGGAAAAATTCAGGTGAGTCGTTCTGTTAGAATTTTTCCTCTGTTACACAATACTAAGGTTCAATTGATAATGTGTGCCTGGTTTCAGCGACAGTGCAATATTTTCTAGAATGCGATCATAAGAGCGTCTCTAGCGGAATTCCGAACCTCTAAACGATTCCATATGCATTTCTAGAACCAATAGACCCTTATGGCTGTTAAAATATTCCGAAGAATCCCAGCAGATTTATTTGTCTATTGTCAGCATTTATAACAACATTGCCTTGCCTGTATCACATATCCGTCGGTCAGACAACATTTCTTCCAAGAGAAATGGCTATTCTGAGGTTGCATAGGGATTCCAAACTCAATGCAAAACAGGGGGCAATAGGTAGGTGAGTCGTTCTGTTACAATATATCTATAATAAAAAATTAAATAAACTCACTTTTTGAGGTGAAAAAAAACAAACAGTCCACTCCTATGGAGATAAGGATATTAAGGATATTCGTATAATGGGGTGCGCCTGGTACCCCGAGGACAGTTGTTTAACTACCCCATTTGCACAATGGCATTTACAAGTTGGCTAGTTATACTCCCCCGAAATGAAGAGGGTATAGTAAGGAATGGAAGTGTCAAACGGGAAATATTTGTACTAGCAAAGTGCAATTGTAATGCGCACTGGGTGGGAGGTCATCACTATACTCATCCTTTGATTGTATGTATTTAGGTTTTGGTGTCAGAAACTATCTCTTAATCTTGAGACTTGAACTTATATGAATGCATTCATTATTCGTAAAAGGTAAACTATTTTTTCTATTTTTTACTAGGAATAGTTAGTCACCATATTGCGTTTTACTCTAAATACTATCCGTAATGCATGCACAATAAAAATCACTCTCAGTTGACCCTAACCAAAAAAAAACAATAGAAAATTGCTAACAATTGAATGTCGTGAAAGGCTTGTTTAGAAAAATATCAGTTAAAAAATAAAATGTAGTAAGTATTAAATTTAGGAAAATTATTGCCGTTGCCTTGTACAAACAAGAATAAAATGATAAGAATTAAATCCAAGAATCTTATCCTAAAAAAAGGAACCTATTATTAGATGCTCAGGTCAAAGATAAAATGTAATTCAAAAATATATATCTCTGCTATAAATGCTACCCTATAGAAAAAAAAGAAAGAAAAACAACAACAATAATTCAACTTTTCTTGAAGTATAGCAATTACAAGGGCGTATCCTGTCAATAAAATCTTCCTCTACCCACATACTTACATTCTCGTGTATATAATAATATCTTGTGCGTTCTACTTAATAATAGAGAAATAATTTTATACTCGCAACTTTTCCTTCATGATGAGGATGATGATGATGATGATGATCAGCCCTAGAAAGTATAACTTTGGTGACTTACATACATACATAAATGTAACCTGAAGTAGAATAGCCACAAAAAGTCCTTTATATAATACCGTCTTCAAAGAATGTCCCTTCTATAAAGTTTGATATGTGTGGAAAAGAAAAAAAAAAAAAGAGAGCAAAAAGTAAAATGAAAAATAAAGTAAAAAATACTGGTAATTTCCACACGCCCATCATGATGTCGGCTTCCTAAGGAAAAAAAAAACAATTTTTTTTTCCTGCAACATACAAAAGTACTAAAAACCAGGATGAAGAAAGTTTTTTTTTATGTTTCCCTACAGTCTTTCCCTGTAAGCTATATGAACGCGATAAGAATGTCAACAGCTAAATAGGATGAGAGATTCACGGCTTACGATGTCCTTTCATAAACGACAGTTATTTTGTTGGAGTTTTCTTTTTTTTTCTATATATAAAAAGAGTTTTTATATAGAAAAGAGCACGTGGTCATTTAAGTGCTTTTCTTCCTATTTATTATGTTCTTGTGTGCTGTTGCAGGCCGTTTAATTAGGACAATAATTATGGTTGTTAAAAAAAAAGAAAAGAAATCTTTCAACATCTAAATCACGCTAACAAGCCAGAAATAAAATAACTTGAGGGCTAAAAACTGTATGAGATTTTTTGTTTTTGTTTTCCACACTGAAAATGGCGTTAAAGAGGTGGTGACCATTTTTCTACGTGAAACTTTAACATTTTTTTTTTTTTTTAATTGGAGAGTTTGCATGGCCGTTCAGTTTGTGTGTGTGTGTTTTTTTAAACATTTCTGACCTTTATCCTTCCTATTTCGCTATTATGATATTTGGAACGTGATTCTATTTCCATTTTTGCAATTATAATTCGATGCAGTGATACAGCGAAAATTTCATTTCGCATCATGATGAAGGAAAAAAATTGTTACCAGATTTTTTCTACCCAATTTTTGTACGCCTACAATTCAAAGGGGATTCTCGAAAAATATGTTTTTGCAGGGACTAAACCCGGTTTGGTTGTTTGTTTTTTTTTCAATTATAGTGACATTTTTATTGTTAGTTTTGGACAATTTTTATTTGTACTAGAAAATTAGAGTTATTTATTTATGAAGCTTACTTTTTGTAAAAATGTCCATTAAAAACAGTTGTTTCTCGGTTCTAGTGAAAATTGATGAAAAGATCTTTTAGTTTTTCTGATAGAATTAAAATTAGTTTGTAATGTTCCAAATTTAGAATTGAAAGTGAAATTTGCAGTCAAGGTAGAAAGCCTACATACCATCTATTCGCCTTTTGGACAAATCTCAATCTTTAAATTTTAATTCAAACTTAAGTAAATTGCGACTATTATTTCGAATGTGTTCAATTCTTCTTCGAGGAGAAAACCTGGGGAAGATGGAACGGAGCTGTGTTCTGGGTTTGGGCAATAGCTGTACAAGTTTTTTAAGCGATAAATAATTAAAAATATTAAATTAGATGTTATCATCTCTAGTACGTAATCGTTGCTAATAGGGCTAGGCAGATTACAGTGAATACAACCTGGTGATAGCAAGTAAAATAAACATAAACTAAAAACGCAAAGTAAAAAAAGTTGACCTTGAAATGTGCTATATGATCAATCAGCTTAAGGGAAAACATCAAGCAAAAGAATTAAAACTATGTACGAAACAGAGGTCAGCAGAATTAACCCTTTAAACTGGAAACAATTTTATTTTTATGGCAGAAGAAAATTTTATGATTTTATTACCATCTTTGCTTCATAATGCACCGCGATGCATTCGATATTTTACTTCAATTGGGTTGAAGAAATCAGTGTGATCGATGCTCAGTAATTGGGCGAAAACGAACCGAATATAAAATATTTATAAACGAGAAATATATTCGAAAAGCAAGTAATTGCTATAATTATTTGGATATTTCATATGACTTGCAATTTGATTTGTTAATATTTGTAGTCGAACCAATAGTGTCGTATGGCACCACTAGGATGTAATGGTAACTTCACGGTATACATAAAAAAAAGTTATTCCACAAACTGATATTGCAAAACTTCCACCCAATGTCTTTAAAGTAAAGGTTATGTACTCTCAGAGAATATGTACAGTCTGCCACCAGTATTCTGGGGAATGTTCAGATGAGTTTGATTCCGAGGACGATATTCCACTTATTTATTTTCCAAAACGGAAAAAATTACGAGGCCCAAATGTAGAGCGAAATATATGGTTTATATTCCGAACGATTTTCTGCAAAACCAATCAGCCTCAAACCAGTTGGATATTTCAAGAAATTTTGTGGGAATACTATGATACCAAACAAACCTTTATTCAACGCAAGTCACCGTCCGTTCAATAAACACATCGTTTGAGAAAATGAAGACATTCATTGGGAAAAAATTACTAATGGGCATTTTAAACTTCCCAGCTATAGAGGGTCATTCCATAGCAAATCGGCCAAAAGTGTGACATTACCATGATCATTTTTTTGAAATTTTATATACTTGGAGGGTTTGTGAAAACAAAACAAAAATTAAAATTTTTCCTACGGTGCGTATTTCGCGAGTTATAGCATTTTCTTCTTTCTTTATAAATTCATACATATTTTTCTATTTATGCTAAAACAGTGAGATATAGCTCATTTGAATGATAGGACTTCAAGTTATCTAAGAAAAATAAAATGTTCGCGAAAAAGGACATCAAGGATACGGATTTTATCCTTTATGCTTGAATATCCTGGAAGACGTACTCTTGATTATTTTAAGTTTTTTATATTTTATACCTTATATTATCCACTAAAACATATTAAAATTGTAACTTGGGATCTGTACGGGATCAAGGAGTTAAAACTCAAGAAAGTTTGACAAAAATACATTTATAACTACCTACAAAAACAAAAAAAAAAATTTTCTATACAGGGTGTGCCGTATGTGGTCTTGCATATGAAAGCTGTGGTTAGACCATGCTTAGAGAAGCCAAAAATTGTATAATAGGTGGGTTGAAAATCCATACGGATTTCGAGATAAAGGGATTTAAAAATATTTGGTTATGTTTTTATATATTAATATCAATAAATTTAAAATTTCGGATTTTTAACTCGGTTTTTTTTAACTACTATATTTATCAAAAAACACGTCATCAACACTAATTTTTCGTATGGGATTTAAGAAGCCCAAAGGTCTCCATTTAAAACGGGGCTATCACACTCTGTACCTAAAACGTAGCCCTTTCTGCGTTTTTTGCACTTTTTCTTAAGCATACCAAGCGAAAAATTCAGTAAATGGCAGAAAGTAGGCCATTCATTATCTTTTGGGAATGAGCTTTTGAGCCAGTCTATAGATATGCGTAAAAAAACGGAAAAATTGCAAAAAGGATAAAGTATAAAATCATTATTCTTGATGTCCTTTTTCGCATAATTTTTAATAGCTTGAAATCCTATCTTTCAAATGAGACATATTACACTGTCCTGGCTCGAATAGAAAAATATAAGCATATGAGCTTTTCAAGAAGACCAGAGCAGCATTTTTGCGAAATTTTGAAAATGCCATAACTCGCGAAATACGCACTGTGTGTAGGAAAATTTTTAATTTGTCTTTTTGTTTTCACAAACCCTCCGAGTATGTAAAATGTCAACAAAATTGGCGATGGTCATGTCACACCCGTTGCCTATTTGTCATGGAATAACCCTAGATTATACTGGGTTCAATCAACAAATATTCCCACTATTTCCTCAACAATGACCCGAAATAGATTCGAATTAATCAAGAGATTCTTTCATTGAAACGACACTAGCCAGGCTAGATGAAAGCTCGTAATCAGCCAAAGTACGATAAACTGTACAAAATTAGACCATATATTGATTTACTCCGACATATATGTTTCATACCCAAAGCTGAAGACTACAACGCCATTGACGAAATGATTGATCCATTCAATGAGCAGAACTAGCCTTAAAAAATACATGAAAAATAACCCACATAAGTGGGGTATACAAATTTTCGCTCGAGCTGGAATACAAATACAAAAATAGTGAGCTTTGTATTAGTGCTGATATCATGGTTCACCTTGTAGAATATCTTCCGAAAAATGTTTACTACAAAATATGTTCTGATAATTCGTTTACGTCTTATGAACTAATCAGCAGATTAAAATCAATGGGATTGCAGGCAATTGGTAGGTACCGTTCGAGCCAACCGTCTTCAAAGATGGACTTTTCGAAGTGACGTTGCAATGAAATCTGAAGGCCGTATTTCTATCGATCATAGAACAGAGTCGAGAACGACAATAAGCCTATACATCTTGTTTCAACTTACCTAGGTAAAGACCCGCTTGAAAACGCTGACAGATGGTCAACAAAGAAATATGTGTCAATTACTTGTTCTGCTGTCGTTAGGGAGTACAATAAAGCTATGGGTGGAGTGGATTTGCATGACATATTCGTGGAATTATATCGGAATAAGTCAAGGTCTCAAAATAATTATATGGGGCTATATATGATTATATGATGCTATATAGACATGAATGCGAGCAGCTGAAAAAAAAACACTTCACTACTGTAACTCAAAAATGATGTAGCACGTGCCTTCAAACTTCAAAACTTCACGATCGTATTCGCCCAGAATAGTTGCACCCCCAATTGGAGACGCATCGGACAACATTGGCCACAACCACTTGGCGCAAAAATACGTTGAATGCTCATACACGGAAAATGTTTTTATAACTATCATAATAAAGATAATTGAAATCTGAATTTTCACTATTATATCACAACATTTATCACTACACCCCAATGGTGCCATATGGAACCACTTTTTCAAAATCCATACTATAACTATTTTAAAATAATTCTGTCATCACTTTTTTCATATTGGAAGTTATTTCAACTGATTTACATAGAAAAAAAATTCTTGGTGATTCACACACATTCGTGGGAATTAAAGGGTTAAAAATAAGATAAAAAAGAAAAAAGATGTATTAAATAGAAGAACAGGATTAAAAACTAAAATTTTTAGACCGGACCACGTGGGAGCAAAATTCCAAAAGAAAGGAACTTAGATAAGCGTTAATGAATGTTAGTTTACTTAATTAGCCAGTAGTTGTAGTTTAATTATTTAGATTTATATACGTAGATTCTGTCACATAGTCACTCAATATGCATGCACCTTTTGACTGATTTATTTGTTCTTTTGTATCTAGTCAGCATTATTTAGGTGGAGGCCTCCGAAGATTAGGCAGTGATAAAACGAAATTGTAAAGAAATTGTTATAGAGCTCAAGAGCATTTACTCAAAATTCTTTTCCTTATCTCCGGTCTTTAGAGGAAGGAGCTCAGTTCAACTTCTTGCATAGAAAGAGCAAACAGCCGTCATATGTATAAATTACATTTTCATTAGAGGGTCAAAGTAATTGGTTCCGTCGCAAAAGAAAGTATAGCCCCACGAAAGGACCCCGGCTGGAAAATATTAAGCTCGTCAATAAAAGTCCCACGCTGTACGCCACAGGAAAGATTCCTATTATATCATAATTAATCTTTTTCAATAAAAGGAATACAGGCTCTGACGTATTTGAGGAAGACTCTGTCAGATTTCCTACATTTCATATAGATCCAGAAGCCGGTTCCGTTCTTCTCTGTAAGAGATAAGACGAGCGCTTCTACATAGACTAGACAGAAGGTCTCGGATAGCCGATAAATCAAGAAGACGACAAAGCTGTATTCCTTGAGGATAAAGCGAGATTCGACTTCTGCTCTCTCTGATCGAGAAAGACCCGCCTCAAGTTGGACTTGCCGTATATCGACAATCTGCAATGACATTCAAAGTTGACAAGTTTCGTGTCCCGTTTAAATTTTATTTGTTCTTATCAATAGACTCTCCAATCTTCATTAGGTCCCGAGTTGTATTCATTGAGTGACGATGTCATATCGCCAACGGCTCTGGACCCAGTACAAGAGATAACTCCTGTCATCAAGCCTTTGTTTTTGTTCAAGAAAGAATTTTTTGGGATTCTCCGGTATATAGCAAAAGCTAAAAAATGTTCTAATTTGTTATTTCATCACACAACTCATTAATTTTTTGGTGACAAGTTTCAAGTATTGGTTTGACTCATCAACAGGTCTCAAATAGCGAAATTGGGTGATTTGAAAAACAAATGAAAAAATGAAAAAAAGAAGAAAGATGCACCGATGAGTGGAAGGTTTTCTGCTGACACGAAACGCTTCTTCTTCTTCCTTTTTCTTCTTTATTTTTCAGCCCACTGCGTGGCGTATACAGGTTCGATTCGCTTCGAATGAATCTGCTTCTTTAAAATTTTTTTTACATTTTTTTAATAAATAAAAAAATTGTTTTTTCTATTTTTCTCAAACTTTTCATTTCTTTCTTCTTTTTTTCATTTTTTCATTTGTTTTTCAAATCATCCAATTTCGCTATTTGAGACCTGTTGATGAGTCAAACCAAGACTTGAAACTTGTCACCAAAAAATTAATGAGTTGTGTGATGAATGAAACATTAGGTTAGAGAACTACAGACCTGATTCATTGGGGATAGGTCTACCAGTTCCTGATCGTTCTCAACCCTCACGCTCCAGAGCAACACTCAAGTGGATTCTGGACCTTATTTAAAGTGATAGGCTCCGATACCCAATAAATTAAAAGCCTTGGCTGCGTCACGAAGTAATCAGTTTTCGTTGTAGAACTCATAAAACATGATTTTACTATAGAATTGCACAGAATTAACATGCATTTGGTGCAAAAGGTTTGTTTCGGACAAATTTTCGTATATGCTTTAAATTTCTTATATGTTGTAACGAGGGTCTCTTGCTTGCCAAACATATAGAACAAAAATCTGCAAGGTCTCGCTCGAATATAAAATCGACGATGCCTCGATTTGCTGACGTAAAAAAAAGAGTAAGCCAGCAATGTCTCGCTCCAATAAAAAATCAACGATGCCTCGACCTGATGCAAGGAAGTCCAAAATTTTTTTCTTAGAAATTTACTGGAATTTTTTTCTTTAGTATTTTTATGGATGTAGCATACACATTACTCGTCGTTTAGTTCGCGTGGTACAATGAATGATGATAAATTATTGGATCTTTCAGTAAAAAATTGTAAGAATGTTGTCTCATCATAGAAACGTTTTACTTTCAATTTACTTACGCAACTGCTACTCCACTGTTTAATGGCGAACGGTACACGGGGGAGACGCACTTTTCATCTATGCTATCATCGTACGGCGTAAATCGACCAACAACGTACGAAGGAAAATCTGTAGCGAAAAATGCGGCAGCGTTCCCATCCACTCCACGCTGCTATTTTCTATCGTCATTCGTCTTTCGGACAACGCTGTTCGACGAACGCGGAATAATACGATAATAGTGTGTAGCAAGCTCGAGCATACTTCACGTCCCGAGGCATCGATTTTATATTCGAACGAGGCGTTGCAGACTTTTGTTCTACTTCCCCAGTCTTGTTTGTTTTTAATTTGTCTATGACCGTAAGGTAAGCTCACAATATTTCTTATACCAATGTACGAACAACAGGAAGCTAAACTTATTCGATGGCATTGACTGTCGCAACATGGAACAAATGGTAAGAAGTGTGGCAGATTCATTTGGAAGTACTCATTCTGATATAATATCAACTGAGCGAACTATCCATAAGTTCAACACTACTTCGGTTATACCATTTGAATATATTTAACAGTTGATATCCTGAAATTGCTGATATCTTTCTTATCTTATCACTTTGTGTATTTTTGCACAAATTTCGAATTCTTCAGTGCCAACATTTTGGAAGCGATACGATGGACCGTTTACGTATCATTTCATAAAACGGTGTAGATATCGATATCGGGCACAACCAAAGTAGATATTTTGCACTGTCTCCACGAGGCACCTGCCCTTTTGGCGATATTGCGAATTGTGTGTACAGCACCCACTATGTAGGTATATTCTCTTCTCCAAAAATACACCTGTAGATCCAAGAATGCAAAAAAAAATTATTCAAGTATACAATTTGGCCTTGCGAATCGCAAAGAAAATGAGTAGAATGTTTGTCTAGACTTACTTCAAACCATTACCACCATTGCGGTAAATATATTAAAAATAATATGTAATTAATACAATGAAACAGGTGAAATTTTTGAAAGTCAGAAAAAGGTCAAAGATCAAAAATTGAGAAAATTTTTAAAAAAGGAGATTAGACTCTTATTAAGGCATACATATGAACTTGGCTCCGCCTGTTTTCGCTGTATTTCCAAAAAGTTTAGTGCGTCCTGGTGAGAAATTAATGTTAAAGAATATCCAACAGTTACCCTAGAAGGACTAGGGGCATTCTGCATCCTAAATAACGCATCCATATTCGCAGCCACTTGCGGATATGGTATTTTGCTACCTCCTCTTATTCTGATTACGTCTCCTCCAAATTCAGGGCCGGAGTGTGAAGCGTATGGTGTGCGATAGTGATCTGTGCTGACGAGAACCTCAAGATAAATTTTAATAACGAAAGCATTTCTATCTTTTCCGATAGCCCGTAAGCAATTAAAGCTATTGCATCCTCTGGGGTGAAATTATCATTCCCAGCCGATGTTGTGGATCACCTTTATGTGTAATAAAAAAAAAGCTATACTTAAACGTGTATAGCACAAAGTATACTGGAGGAGAGTATTGCGGGGTAGATCCATGCCAAGCGTTTCATAACAATTCTATCAATGGAACTGCCAATAGAGGCACGGAGGTGCTGTATATGACGAATGTTAGGCTTCTAGTATGTCTGATCACTTGTCACTGTGTATTGAAGAAACACCTTGCCATAATTGGCATGAACACTGATCCCGCCTACAAGCCTTATCTTGAGGCTGATGATGAAATTGCTTTACAATATGTTGAATTGCAACCTTTAGAAAATCACGACTGAACCCTTTTAAGCTAGTGGATAGACGCTCACCGATATCGCGATTTAAAATAATCTTTCTATGGTGGTTTGAATGAAGGTCATCCGTTAATTGCATGTTGAGGCTCTTCAGTGTCAGTTTCGGTTTTCTTTATCTTGGAAAACTTTCAATCCTTACATAGAGTTAATTGCAGGATTGGTTTCAGCTCATCTCGTGGTATCTCTTGTCGCTATCCTACCTTGACCACACCGTCCTTTAGAAACTTCAAAGAGAATTAGTTTATAATAGTTATTCACGCCTCTGTACCAGAAGTACTCATCATACTGCGATACTGCTAAGTTCGGTACAATATACTCCTCAAGAACATCTATGAACTATTGCTCATTCAAAAGCTGGAAGATTAGATTTTCATGAGTCGTATAAGTATGCTCTTGCTTGGTCCTACAGCAATTCCATTCTGAACTTCTACATACTTGTCGACTGAAGTTAGAACTTGAAAGTGGTTTTAACAGAGATCTTTAAAATTGGCATTCTCCTTTATACCTTATTGCAATGTCGAATTCGATGCGTGTTCCGAGGGCTTACCATCTAGTTTTTTTTTTATATGTAAATAGTACACGGTACTGATATTCAGCCAAAAAAATTCTTAACCATTCCTATTCCATCGTACCTAAGTCTCTGTGAGTTATAAATACGGGATTCGTGATAGTTTCTCTGTAATAGGGCGGTCAATGTGGCATCGTTTCATTTTCTTCAACCAGGCAGAGCGCCATTCCTCATCTAGTCACTGCGACCTATAAGATCTTTTTTGACATTACCCCTTCATGCCATATGGTGCCCATTCGAACTTATGGTCTTTTAAAAAGCCGATAACGCTCTTTGGGGTCATATTCGTCACATCTTCTGTCAGTAGGAATGCCTTTCCTAGATGTTTTACACTTATGCGGCACAGAGCTGCACACTCACACAGAACATGTTCAGCAGTTCTCATCATCAATCTTACCCAACTTTTAATGATGATATCTAAGTGGACAACCAGGTAAAAAAATGCCTAAAGTCTGACATTCAGATGTGTTGTTCCTATTTTCTTATGTACCTGCTCAATAACTTTAATTGTTACTCTATCTACCTTATTTTTATTGTTTGTTATAGTTTATGCTTATAATTAAATAACTATTGTAGATCTAAATACCCACCGTTTAAGGACGTGGCCTTGGCCAGGGTCTTTCAATAAAATATTTTTGTATTGTATTTTTTTATGTGTCCAAAGACGGGATTAGGGCCAATAAACAGAGATCTGGTTCCTTTCTTTGCAAGGCGGTCCGCAATTTCATTGCCCTTAATTCCTTCGTGTCCTAAATAAGCGTCATCTTGTTTGCTTTCGCCAATTGCTTCAAAACAGTAAGACAGTCCCAAACCATCTTAGACTCAAATCAAACGAGTTTAACGCTTTAAGTGCGGCTTGGCTGTCTGATATTATTTATAATTTAGCTCCGCATATATTTTTGTGAATTATTTCCCGAACGCAGACTTCAATGCCGTGTATTTCTACCTAGAAAATGATTGGTGAGGCCCCAGTGCCTTTGCGAGATTGCACTTCGGCCTGTATATGCCCACGCCTGGTCTATTTTTCATTTTGAACCCATCCGTGTGTAAGTTTTCACTGTGCCAATGTTGACGGTCCCCTAAGATCACATTAAATGGTATTTCAAAGCTATGACGTTTCGGCATAACGTCTGAAATTGGGTTGGCCATTGGGTCCTCTAGGAATTCTTTCTAGCATTTTGGTGGTAACAAGTGTTGATCATGGCAGATCCTCGACCGCCAGGCTATAATTACCTTCAGAGATCGCCTCTATTAGAGACTCTACTTCTTTCCAATCGCGCATCTTCGTGGAACGATTTGGATTTGTTTATTTAGTTCCTCTCTACTAAATCTGTCGGTCTAGGTAATAGCAAGCTTACCATGAGCAGAATGTAAATTTTCATCGCTCTCACAGATAACCGAGGTTGAAATCCGATTCGCCGTGGAAACATACATATTTAGCAATGATTAAGGCGTTTCGTACCAATACTCTTCAGTACGGTTTGTTCCTACCTACCGTAGATAAATATACATATTTCATAAGCCAGTGTAGAGAGAGAGAGAGGGAGAGAGAGAGAGAGAGAGAGCGAATAGTTTCTTCCTATGTACGTCTAACAATTAGTTCCAATTTTAGAAGTTGAAAAGGAGTTGCTTCAAATCAGATGGGTAGATGATTTGGAAAGGCATCATGGAGTGCAGTATTTTACCTTCCCTTCCATCACGTGTAACGACATACGCTTATACATATAGTGTTAAATTTTATCTGCACCACGAAGCTCTTAAAGAAATCAGCTTGTCGAACTTAACTTTAAGCTAAAAAATCAATGGAAAAGATTTCTTTTACCTTTTTTTCTTCATCTATTCCCATATGGAATGCTGAACTTACGAGTATAACCCATTTTACCTTTCTTTTTCTTTTTTACCAATCAATATTTGAATAGGCCCTAAACAAACTTTAGTACCACTTTACATCGAATAACAGCAGTAGCAGCAGCACCAGGAGAAGGCCTTGAGCACAAGATCTAGAAAATATTGATTAGCATTGGCACCAAAAGTAAAACCATAGCACCAGCCTGAGGGATGAATTGTGGTGTGCATATTTTTGCTGTCATAGCAAATTACTTCGCCCACTTTACCATTTTCTGTTTACATTTCAGGCTACAAGTTAATTGAACAAACTAAGCCACCACATAATCATTTATGTACATATGTACTATACTTACCTACCTACCTACCTACACAGTAAAGTCTAGTATATAAAACTCCTTAAAGCAAATAGAAACTTCGCTTTATTATCACCTGGTAAAACGTGTTATCGTCAGTAAACACCTTAAACCCGGCAATCCAATAGTAAGAATGGGTCTTATGCTCGGTTGCTCTTGTAATATCAATTGAAGAGCGTCCAGAGATTATCTCCAGTTCTGAAGTGGAAAGCTTGTTCAAATCGTTGTTGTTTTTTTTTCTTGTTTGCTGCTATTTGTAGAAGTTGATAAAAAGCGGATCCCATTAAAAAATAAATCAAGCGAAAGGGCATAGATATTTTTTTGTTTTTTTTTTTTATACTTAATTGGTCCAAAATTTAAATTTATTTGGTCTCTTTTCATGGAGAGGAGGGAGGTGATGAATGGAATCAGATGCAGTTGTTTCCATGTTTTTTAATAGGTCGCCCAGCAATATGGTTCAATCAATATTGTTATATCGCTTGTGTGCTGTTTTATAAAAAGATTTTCAAGAGTTTAGTAAATTGAGGGCATGTGAATAGTTTTTTTTTAATAGGAAGCTATATACATATATATGTACGTACATACATATTTAAGGTCAAAAGGTTTATTTTTTTAAGGATCGATATTCTGCCTAAATAATATTTTTGTTTCGATTGATCCTCGAATATGAAATTTAGGATCTATTTGGTATACAAAACAACTAAATAAACTTTTGATGAACAAATTTTATAACATTCCTTCAATTTTTTTCATAAAAATATCTTAATATCTTCGTTTCCTGCGGTTTAAATTTGTCTCTAGGTGTAGCTACATTAAAGTGTTCATGTATTTTAGGCAGATTACCTCAGACAAAATATTCTTTTGAAGAGTGGCTTCGAAGACCACTGCGGTCTTTGTATTTACAATTCATTGCTGTCCTAATGGAAAATCAGAGAGCGCAGATTTAAATAAAACCTATCTGATCTGTAATCAACCTTCGACCATCATCCAGAATGAGACCAATAACTATGTCGCTAGCTAATGGAAAAACAACAGTAAAGGGGTGTTCTTCCGATTAAGTGCAAGTATACCGATCGCATTGCCACTTTATGTAACGATACTCCCTGACATTACAAATACAGTGGCATACCCAATTTTTGACACAAATGATATTTAGACCTTGAGATACATACATATTTGAATAACGGTATAAGGTACAAGCTCAAAATTTGTGCGTGTACTTCGAAAATTATGAATGCCAAAAGAAAAAAAATTAAGAGCGATTTTTCTCTCCTTTTTACTTTTTATAATAATATTCTTGTAACGGTACTTTGATACAGTTACCAAACTTGGTGTCATAATAGTTAACACTTGCATCCATAAGCCCATAAAACATTTTATATTAAAAAGGGATATTATATTATTATTCAAGGATAATCAAAAAAAAATACTCGAACACTAGGTAATCTTTGTATATTTTGGTAGTCCTGAAATGAAAAGGGTTGATTTTTTTTAATTTAAATTAATCGAAATCTGTGATGGCGCGCCTAATCAGAAGAACGTGCCAGTAAAGTACGAAACTACTGCTAACTATTCCAACCTCGTATTCTACAGAACTGTCAAATGAGGCAATGAACTTTGACAGCTCTGTAGAATATGTGACATCACATTATCTAGAACCCATGGTACAGAGCTTGTATTCTCTGGGACAGAGGACAGAGGGTATTTTTTTCTCAGTACTCTGCTTTCCTATACATTTTCACGATATTTCGTCACTAATGGTGGAACGTGGTTCGTAATAAGAATACCTTGTATTCTCTGTACCGTGTCTAGAACCTAATGGCAAAGTTGATGAGATTGACCAGGTTGATGTTAAACTAAAGTACGTCACTTTGAAAAAATGAAATTTTCCTGCTAATATTTAAAAAAAATTGAAAAAATATGTGCTCTAATGTAATGAAATTATTTTTGATTTATTAGAGGTTTAGTTTAGAGCAAGAAAACAGCATGCCAGTTATTAGTATCTATTTAATTTTCCGTAATGGCTTTTAAATTACAAAATCGTTATCTCTCCCATTACCTCAATTACTTCTCCTATGTAGGCTAATGTTCCTTAAACCCCGGGTTTTCGAGTACCCGGTTCTTATCCGGGTACCCGGGTTTCACGGGTAAGAGTCGAGCTACCCGGGTACCCGATTCTTGGAATCGGGTTATTAGGAATCGATTCTTTGGAAGCGGGTAGTGAGGAATCGATTCCTTGGAATCGGGTATTGTGAAAAATTAATTTGGTGTCCGAGTTTTTGGATCCCTGAAATTAAATCTACGTTTGTCGTTTGTCGGAACTCCTTTGATTTTTCGTCATCATAGAAAAGTTAATGTCACTACTGTTAAATATAATTTATTCAATGTAACACAAATTGATAATAGTTTTGCACTTCAAAATTACTCCTTAGTTAAATAAAACAGTGTAGTCCATCTGCTATGTCCTATGTCACTACCAACTCTATCACAAAATCTTTAAAAGTACATATTCAGAATGAGTTTTTTTTTGCGTCGGGTCACACTATCTTCAGCATTCAATTAATACTTTGAGAAAAAGATAAATTTCGCTTTGGCCCAGATCCTGAAAGGAGATGTAAAATTCCTCTCAGATGAAATTCTCATTTTTCCCGAAAAAATTAGAGAATCCAGCATGAGTTCTCCCACTTAATATCTTCATAGCAAAACGAATGTAAACAGAAACACGTGCTGTTCAAATATCATAGGATTACAACAACAAAACATTGTCAATATTTTATGAAAACCGGTTTTCACAAAAGCGCGGGAAAATTTTATGAGAGTAAAACGTGAAAACTCCGCCCCTTCTCATTTACTTACGAAAATGAAACATTTATCATTTTGTTTCGTTGCATGCAATTTGCACTTTCACATTTTTTGTCTCAGTCGCACTACAATAGTGCATAGCCAAGTTCTCTTCCCCCATTCATGCAAAAGGCGAAACATATGACATTATTTGTTTCTTTCTACAAAACAAGGAAAATTTTCAATTTTGGTCGGTTGATTCCTATCTTCTTTGATTGCAGCGTTAGCACACAAAATATATTATGCATGACTTCAAAGTATTTCCAGGTAGTTGTGAAAATCTTCCTCTCATTACTATTTCCTGCCCAGCGACTGCGAGTAGAGAAAATTGATATATTTCTAAATCCTTGCACATTTTTGTACATACAGAAACTTTTTTCAGGAATGTTTCACTGTGCATATGCACACTCCTTTACAGAAACTCAAAATCAAGCAAAGCGCGATTCGGGTAGCAGAATATTATTTGGGTGCATTCACGAATTCAGTAAGGTACCGGAGTGCTAAAATATTAATAACCGATTGTACCCGGATACCCGGATATTTGGAATCGAGAATCGATTATATCCGGATACCCGTCTAACCCGCAATCGGGTACCCGAGTAAATTTGGAATCGAGTACCCGGGTACCCGATTCCACTTGAACCCGGATACAAACCGGAACATTAATGTAGGCGTGAGGTATGCTCTCAATGTATCTTTTCGCATATTATTTTAATTCTTGAGAGTGTTACCTTGCGATAAGTTGTCGCATAGTTGTAATAAGTTCCTTCGCTACTTCCCTCTTTGCTAGCTCTCACAGGCTCTCTATTGGGGTTCATGCCGGGGGAGTTACCTGGCCATGGCAAATTTTCAGCCAGGAGTTCCGTAATATTTCTGGCTTTCTGGCATGAGGCTGAGTCATGCATAAATACGTACTACTCATCAGCAGGGAACCATTCAGCGACCTGAGGTAACAAGTGATTTTCGAGGATTCTCTTGTACTGGTCTAGCATCATTGTCCCCTGCACGATATACAGACGCCCCATACCCTTCGCGGATATTACCAGATATATATATATATATTGCCAGATTATCGTCGATTTTTCCTTCATTCTGTTAACCACCGACTTTGAAACACCTGCAATTGATGATATCTGCCTTTGCGAATGTCCAGAGCGCAGTAATTTCTGCACATTTTGTCGGAGAAATGTCATTTCAAAAAAATCGAATTGTCCCTAATAATTTGGCAATCCACTGTACTTTTTATTCTGTATTGTAACTTTGCTAGCTTTGACAGGCAATGTTTTGTTATCATTTGTTGTATGCATTGCTTAAAGTTTGAAAAAAAAAAAAATTGGGAAACATTTTCCCGTCAAAATTTATTCCAACTTGCATAAGTTGGCATAGAGTTCACAAAGTGGAGTTTCTTAAATCTGTATTGAATTAGAAAATTTAGCACTGTATTTCCCGTTTGTTAGATACGATCAAAAAATCTAAAATGGAGTTGTCTGAAAGAGTAGGCTTACGGCTGTTCCTTTAGTTTTTCGAGTTGATAACGTACTTCTTTTTCCAACAAGAACGGAAAAAGAATATCGTTCTTCGGGAATTCCTAAAGCAATTGACTTTTTGTTTTTTGCTATGAACGATGAACACATCGTAAAAGCGACACCAGTAATAGGTTGAAACATATGTTTTCAAGACAAACTGAATCTAAATTACACAAAAACAATCAATAGGCCTAAAGCAAAAGCTTACACATCACACAACGACAAAAGACAAAAATTACTTTTATGAAATCCTTAAACTTTTTTTGAGTTGATTGCAACTTTCCTACCATTGGAACTGGGCAGCACCACACGATCTTGTTTCTTCAAACCGAAACTGTCATAGGTCAGACACTTAATCTATTCGAAAATCTGGACACAACACTTCATTTCCTCAGTGTCGGTAAGATATCTGTACTTTGTGATGCTAAAAATCAAAACCTTCTTAAATGTTTTCGTAATATGAGTAAGTCCTATTCAATTCATCTTTCGAACAGATCGCTTGATCACGGAAAAATTTCCATTGAATGGCATTAGGTAGTACTGATAAATGATCGAAAAACTGCTATTCATGGTTAGTATGCCTACTGCCAATAGTCTTGTTAATGTGTGGTTCCGTTTCTGATCAGCTCATGTAACTCTCTCTAACAATAAGCAGTGCTTTTTTTCTAGCCTTTTCAAGGATTGGGCCAATGAAGTCCATAAGAATGCTGCATACTTCATAAGCTTCGTCCTCTGTGTATGTGTAAAAAATTTAAGTTTCGTTTCAAATATTGTGTTTAAGTCGTAGTACCAAGGCTTATACAGGTAAAATATTTTCTAAACTGGCATAAAGGATGGAGATAGATTTTTTTATGAAGTCGAAAATAATAGCCATCATGACATCGTTTCTCTGCTTGAAGATCTTGGTGGCGGTCTGAATATTATTGTAGATCTTTTTCTCTCGCCTGTTATCAACTCAGCAATAGCGTCTTTTTTTTCTTTTACGTGCAAGTTTTCATGGGTCAGGTAAACTTTTACATCTGACCTACCAAAACCTGTAAGTCATAATTTTCTCTGGAATATATATAATAATACCCGAATTTTACTACACCTTTTAGATCAGTATGCTTATCAATGAAGAGCTTGTGCATCTTGAATACTGTGAAACCTAAATCTAAGTAAATAACTGTAACAGACGAGTAATATCAAGGTATATAGAATACAAGGTATTCTCATTAAAATATTGACACTAGAGCTGTGATATTTGTCGTTCTATAAAGTATATACATTTCTATTGAAAAGACACAGAGAGGAGAGAAAATATTGTGTTCTCTGTACCGTACTTTCCTATACATTCGGACACAAATGGCGAAAAATGGTTCGTAATGAGAATACCTTGTATCTCTGTACCGTGAGTAATATGACTCCAACTTTTTTTAAAAAATGAAGAGATATTCTCATCTATATTTACAATTATGGTTGAATAACCATATTTCCACGAATACCATGAAAATTTAGTCTTTCGAAAAACATATACTGTTTCCTTTAAGACCGAAATACTTGCAGGGTGATGTATTTTACTTAGCCTCTTGTAACAATGGCCGATTTCCAGCAATATTATATCTTCCTATCAGCTCCGACAGAAAGGTATCCTTTTCATTTGATATCGTATTTTTTCTTAACAGTTAAGTTCGCCATACATTTCTTGCAATAAGTTTAGTCTGGGCCACTTGTTTTAGCCTCCACTAATAAAACTTATTTGAAATAAACTCTTTGGCTCTTCGTCTACCTGTCATCTTCATTTATTTATAATGTAACTCAGTGGCGACGCGGCTGATCTGATTCCGTTGTTTCCAAACTCCGGTCAAGCAATCGTATAAACCATGTAAAACACTTTCCTAAATTCGCGTTAGTAATACCTTGTTGAACGTAGAGAACCTTAGGTAGGTAGGCTGTGATTTTTGTTTAACTTTAAGAAAATAAAAGTTTGTCATTCTAATGTCAAAAAAGCTTGGGAGAACAACTCCAAAATAATAATAATAAATATAATAATCATTTCTTATATGAAGTTAACGCAAAGAATTTGTTATTTCCAATATGCAGCAAATATTGTTCTTCAACACTTGAAGGGTGAACACCGCTGCCGTTTCACCCATGCTCCCGGAAGTGGATGGATTTGAATACCGCTGATGTTCCACTCATGCCTCCGCCCTTGAGCGGATTAACTATTGTTTTATTTTCAGCTTAGGTGGTCCTGTCCTATGCCAGTGAATGTCGTCGTTAGTTACCTAGTGACCGGGATCCTCCCCTCCCCAACGCTTTCTCTTTGGCGCAAATACTCCCCACCTCCTACCTGAATTGTAGCATTTTATGCGTCAAAATAATCCTGTTCAGCTTAGTTCAGTAACAAAAAAAAATGTTTTGCAAAAGATATGTCAAGACAGATACCTGCATAAAGATTAAAAAAAAAAAAATAGCTAAATTTTTTAATTGATTTTGACGGGAGATGGCTCAAAAGAAGCGGAAGGGTTCATGTATCATAAATATAAAATATTTTCCAAAAGGACTCTCACTGTTTACGAAAGAAACGCAAAACGGCGATAGTATAATTAACTAAAAATTTATGGATCGTCTTTCTGCCATTTTGCCGGGAAAATGTGGATCCTTTTCGAAAATTTCTTCAGATTTACTTAGTTCCGGGATCCTCGCCTCCCTAACGCTTTCTCTTTGGCGCAAATACTCCCCAACTTCTACCTGAATTGTAGGTTAGTGACATAGCACTGCTATAACTGTGGTATAGTGGATACAACTAAGGACTTGCAGCTATATTGAATTCGAACGTCTGCGGTCATCAGGTTGGCATTGATTCAATCTGAGACTGAACTTCCTCGATTTCCAATCGCAACTGGCAAGTCGACATTGGGTCGACTGCGATACAACGTCACTCACCCTGAGTGATTGTCATAGGGACCGTCAGGACAGATTTCGGCCAGTTCACTGTGAAACAGTTTCTCTCTGTATTTCAGCTCCTTCCGCAGATTGTTGCGGAAAACGAGAGGTTTAGCTATATCTCAGTTCTATCGCCGCCACGCTTCCAGCGTTGAATAGTGTCCTCAGACCTGCAAGTAGGAACACCTACTATATCAGCATCGTTCTACCTTGTCAAGATTTCATCTTACGGATATCTACTTAGATATCCTCAAATCTTCCAGCCTAGATCACATCTCACATCTACTGCATCACTTATCACGTATTATAACTCTTCTGCCCCTGTTACTTGGCGGGTGGTAGGCGTCACAGTCATCCAGACGTATTACCTCAAGATTTGTCAAGACTCTCACAACGCTCATTTCTAGTAGAGGTATAGTCTCACTAAAACTCTATCAATCTTCCTTCTCTTTCATTCTAATAACCGGGACATTTTTACAGTAGCTATAAAGAATATATAAATCAATGTGTTCAATATTTCAAAGATCCAATTTAAAATGTACTAATAAAGAATACTGGAAAAAATTACAAAACTATGTACACCCTACGAGACCAAATCACAGATAACACATTATAAATTACGGACCATTTCCTTCGAAGTCAACTAGCTGAACCATTACTCCATTACTCCAATGAAGCTAATAATCGACGTTTTGCTACCAAGCGAAAGTATTTTGTATTGTTTAGAAGTAAAGGCTTAAATCTGTTGGCCGAATTTTTTTTCGTCTTTAATCTGCTGATCCACAATGTTGTAGTCTACGAGACAACACACTTAACTTTCTTCGAAGATCATCATGTTTTTTTTATCCTAATCCAAAATGTGTACTCTGACGCAAACCTAGGCGGGCGGTACGGTATCGACTAAAATATTAATTGGCTCCCTCGAATCAAAATTTTAGTTGATCAGTCAATTGACAGGTTAGTGGAATCAAATTTCAATCGACACTCCTGATTAAAAATGTAATCAATTGAAATTTCAATCCATTACAACGTTAATTATTTTGTCCTTAAAAATAAAATGTAATTGATTGACAAATCAAATTGCACTGCTGATTGAATACTTTTTTTTTCTATAAATGGGAAAAAGACGCACATAAAAAAATCTGAGAAGTTTATTACAATTTTACATAGCTTTCCGTGTTTATTTACCAAAATGTTTATAGTAAGGATACCATAACATGCAATGTTTACCTTTATTGCAAACGAGAAGAGTTTCTGAAGAAGGCAATGGTGTGAGTCTTTAAGAATATTTGCCTTATTAATGGATAATCCAATTAATCCAAACCTTATTGAGATTCTTTCTCTCTTACCACTTTAATTTGTCAATTAATTACATTTTTAAGAGGACAAACAAATTAACTTGGTTAATCGATTTAAATGTCAATTGATTACATTTTTAATCGGGACTGCCGTCAATTGTGTGGCTAACTAAAATTTTAATGGATTAAATTTTCAATCGAGGGAGTCAATTAATAATTCAGTCCATTGAACATTTAAGCGATTTAATTAATTGTGATTACTAATCGATTGAAAAATGCTCAGGTATGCTCTGACGTACTCCGCTTAGACCAATCTCTTATGATGAATTCTTTTCAACAAAACTGAACCAGAATGTGTCAGATCTACACCAAACTTCGCCCTGTCCCGAACGTGCAGGACAAGATAAAAAGAATGCAAGAAAGTAGAATATCCGAAAATGTTCGTCCTTTATGATTTTAATAAAAAACAAAAACCACTTCAATAAAATAATTGTATTTTCACAAAATGTCGACACATCCCCACTTTAATTACAAATACTTCCGATTTGACGTTTAGCTCTGTAACCACAAATTTTCATGGAACAAGAAAGTTCAAAACCGGTGCAGAAACCGAATATAGAACCGCTGCGCTGTGAAAAGAACATACGTTCGGAACCAGTTCTGTGTCAGTGAGGTGAAGAAAACACGAACGAGTTACGATTCAGTTCAGGTGAAAAGAATTCACCATTACAGTCATCTGGGCAACTTCTGAGATGAGTTGACTCAAAGAGTCATTAAGCCACTGAGTCGTCTCTTAATTTTATTTGGAGGTGATTCATTTTTCGAGTCATTTGACTCGTAACTCTGGTGAGATTCATTGATCGTAAAGAAGCGAAACTTCATGAAGAATTCTATTTAAGCTCCAGCCGGAGTCAGGACAAGCTATAACAACATGACGGCAGATAACTCTTGCGGTGAGTTGTGACGTATTGCTCTCTTATTGCATACGGGCACTTCAATTCATAGTGCGACTTGTGTACATAACAGCATTGCACAACCGTAAGCAGAGCCCGTCATAAAGAATACAAAAACTAAGAAAGAAAGCACGGTAACGTAGTGGTGCTGATGATTAAAATAACAAGTATTTAGTCTCTTTACACGATATATTTACCACTCCGCAAATATAAATATAACTGGTATAATATAGATATTATTTTTGGAGCCGATAAGTTTCAACAACAACGAGCTGAGCTGGAAGCACAGCTCCAAGCTTGCAATACATTTCGATTTCAGTGGCTCACTTTGGCAATACGTTTGTTACACATCGAGTGGGAGTTGACACGATATTGGCGTGCGGACTTGTTGAATGAGTTTGCGATCTGAAGAGCCGCCTAACTCTTTTTGAGTTGATTCATTGAGTCGACTCTGTGAAAAGAGTCACTCTATACTCTTAACTCTCTCTATAAGGTTCTCTTTTGCCTTGTCTCACTCCTTTATCACATCTTTTCTCTTCTCTCTCTCTCTTTCATTCTTTCTCTCTCTCTCCCTCCCTCATCTCTCTCTCTTTCTCTCTCTCTCTCTCTCTCTCTCTCTCTCTCTCGGTTTCTCTCTATCTCTCTATATATCGTTATGTATTTGTGTCTTTATATCTATTAGAGCTAGAGTTGTTTTGAGGTTTGTTTTGAACACACACTTACCTATATATCTTCCAGCCACTGAGCTGACCTCCCTTTACCCAATCAGCCACTAACATATACTTTTTCATTCTCACTTTCATCTCCTACTCCTCCGCTCATTGACTAACGGCAAACGAATGTCCATAATTCTAAAAAAGAAAAGAAAACAAGTAAAATAGGTAGAATCGGTCTATAATTATAACCAATTTCATAGGATTTTATATTCCGTAGAACTTTTCAGTACAATAAAAACTTCTGGTACTGATCGTTTTTGCAGTATACATACGTAAAAAACCTAAATTGTTATATGGCAACACCAAGAAGGTTTGCCTGATTTAATCCATTTTGAAGCTTTATTTACTATTACTATTAAAACACCGTCGCATTCCCAGGCAGTGTTGAAATATATAATGGAAAACGAAATTTTTGTATGGCAGCCCTAAGAAGGATTTGCCGATTCGTCCCATTTTCGAACATTTTTTTTAAAATCTGTGTGCAAAATGTCAGCCTTCTACGTCGACTTGTTTTCAGGCATTGTCCAAATATATAGTAATAAAATAAGTAAAAAACGAGTTTTCAAACAAAACTGAGGCCGCATGAAAAAGTAGAAAATAAACTTTTCTTCACGCACAGAGGTGGACTCAGATTTTATTCGCTGACAATCACCGATATATTTCAATATGATCAATCAGAGATAATAAGTGATTTGATTCATGAAGAGAAAGAATATTCAAGAGAAATGTCCCAATCAAAAAATCTGAGTCCACCTCTGTGTGTGAAGAAAAATTTATTTTCTACTTTTTCATGCGGCTTGGCCTCAGTTTTGTTTGAAAACTCGTTTTTTACTTATTTTATTTTCTGCCTTTTTCACGTTAACTAAATTGTTATTACGTGCTGCATGGAAATATTTTAAAACAATTTTATGACGTCTGAAAAGACACTGATTTACTGAATTTTCCCGATTTTCAATGTTTTTCACAGACTTTTCCTATTACTATGAATTTTCCTCGATTTTTCATGCAAGTTTTCATGATTGTTGAAGAGAAAGTATTGATGCCAGTAGGACGGAAAAAAAATGATTCCGCATAGCTTATAAAACTTTTTTGTCGGAAAAGTCGGAAAATTCCGGAAATTCCAAAAAAATTGGAAAATTCTGCACTTCTCCTGAAACAGATTTATCACTAATCATACGATGAAAATTTGTCCGCTTTTCCGGGTTTTCCATGGAATTTTCCACAAAAGCAACTTTATGCAACCCATTTCGCTCTACAACTTTGTCTTATGTTACAAAACGCTTCCTTGGTCGGAAAAACTCCGGAAAAGCGTTTTACATGAATTTTCCTCGATTTTTTCTGCAAGTTTTCACCATTGTCGGAGAGAAAGTAATGATGCCAGTTAATAAGGAACTTGATGCTGCATAATTTAGAAAACTTTTTCACCGGAAAAATCGGAAAATTCCGGAAATTTTTCCGAAAAATCGGAAAACTCTGCATTTTTCCTAAAACGGATTTATCACTAATCAAATTTGTACCAAATTTTCAAATGATTTTTCCCGATTTTCCGGGTTTTCCATTAAAATTTCCGGTTCATTTTGATAGATTCAATTGTCACGCGGCATGAACTCGTGTGCCAAATTTCAGCTCGTTGTGATGACGAAAAGTGGGTCTAAGAGAGTGTCGAAAATAGTAAAAAATAAATATACATACAGACAAATTCGTATACGAGTTAAAGGGATGGGCTGGCCTCAAAAAACGAAATTTGTCTATGGCAATCCTACGAAGGAGTTGCCCAATTTGTCCCATTTTCGAACTAAAATTTATTTATTTTTAACAAAAGCACTTTACCAAATGTCAGCTCTCTAAGTGAACGCGCTCTCCAGTTATCGTGAGGACGGACGAACGGACATGCAAAAATCAAAATAACTTTAAATCTTATGAAATCTATAGGGTAGCGTATCTAGAGCAAAATGGATTGGACACTTACGTAATAATATTAAAAGTGATTTTCGCATGTCCGTCCGTGTGTCCATCCGCCTGTCCGTCCGTGTGTCCATCCGCCTGTCCGTCCGTGTGTCCATCCGCCTGTCCGCACGTTAACTCGAGAACGGGTATATTTAGAGAGCTGAAATTTTGCCCATGGGCATTTTACAAAAAAAAATGTAAATTTAAGTTCAAAATTGGGACAAATCGGGTGTAACTCCTTCGAAGGGTTGCCATACAAAAATTTCGGTTTTCACGACATATTTGGACAATGCCTGAGAACGCGTCAACCTTCACAGTCTTTTTATAAAAAAAGTAAATGTAATTTCAAAAATTATCTAAATCGAGCAACTCCTTGGTGGTGTTGCCATATAAAAATTTAGGATTTTTACGTATACTATAAAAACGATCAGTCCGAGAAATGTTTATTGTACGAAAAACTTCTACAGAATATGAATTCCTATAAAACTGGTCATAATCATTTTTTTGTGCGACGAACCGTTCTAAAAATATATGCGAAAAACCACTTCAAAAGTCAAAATTGCACAGATCGGTGACCCTACGAAATTTCATGCGGGCATTCATCTATGAGGTTATAACAAGAAATTGTCTAGCTTTTTTAGTTGTTCTGTACTAGTATTAATTTTGTGCGTTACAAACGGAATGACAAACTTAGTATAGGTACCCTTTAGATTTCACCTAAGGTGTAAAAACTGACGATACCACTCACGCCTTGTCCGATTCTAGAGGCTCGTCTAAAGCGCACTTTAGCATGCAACTTTTCGTGTATACACGAACATTATAAATCATGTTTTTCGCGTATATGTATAACTCGATTTTGTTTTTACTAAAAACCACAGGTTATACTCAAATTTTATCTCTACTCACTAATTACACTTTTTACTACGTTCTCCTTAAGGTCCTCTATTTCCAACCGTATTCAGTTTCGTCAGAGCAATAATTGTCTATAAATACAAGAATCTAAATTCAATTATAGATACTTTTTCAATGTCCATCTAGATGTGAAAAATGTTTTTCTAATCTTCGGCTAAACAAAATATCCTCCTCATGTGACCTTTGTAATTTGTTTCCTGCAAACAAACACCGCCTAAGAAAACAACAGCAGGGAAAAACTCAACAAATTGCTACAAAACAAGCAACGATCACATTTCCAAGAATAATGAAAAACAATTTTTATCTGCTTAAGTCTAGTTAGACACAAGCAACTGTGGCTCTTTAGAAGTCTAGCGATATACACATACATAGATTCTCTATGGACAAGGAACAATACTATAATGTAAAGGGCGCATCCATCCTGAACTAAATCGAACTTTCACGTTCTGTCTGTCACGTCACGGCTAATCCACAGCTTGATGCCTGGATGCCAAAACAAGTTGAAAGTGACAAACGCCCAGAACGGAACTGATGTTTTTTCATTCTCATCCTCCTCCTAACTATGTAGATCTAGTATCTGTGGATGGGATGCTAGGTATGTACATTTGTGCATTGCACATCCATACATATATGCAGCTGTACCAAATTGCACTTGTTATGTAATTAGTAACGCCGAAGGAATCACCCCAGGGTTCTTGAGCGCTCTATCGTGTTGGTCGGATGCTTTGATAATACTCGTTACATACTTGGTGCTGTGCTATAGGTACATATTGAAATCTGTCACATTAGCACAGCAGCCGGTACGACTATAGAGCTGTTCGACAATGTGCATATATTCTCTGCTCATTGTTTTTGGTTATAGTTAATTCCACACGAGCTTATGGAAGTCATTTCAATGTGTCAAAATATATTACAACTTCCGGATTGACGCCTATAATGCTTGCATTGATGCTAACGTTTTCACTTCACATGGGGCCATATGGAGGATAAATTAATGATGCCCTCACACTTCCTTCAAAGGTGCTGGTTGATAAATTCATGGAACACGTTTGATTCGTTAGGCATAGACGCTATTGTTGTTGTTGTTGTTGTTGCTACTAAAGTCCGAGCACCATCAAATCACTCTTTGCTCATAAACTCAGCGCCTCTTTATCAGTTTAACTTATCTGGACATGATGAAGCTCACTCTAACTACTTTGCATCGTTTTCCATATGCAAACAGTCTCTTTGGAGGTGCGTAGGTGGATATTGCGTTTCTCGGCATGTTGAAATATTTAATTAATAAATGGCGCCCATCACTTATATTGCTTTCCTCTGTCTCTCTAAATTCATGGAGTTGAGTGCATCTTTTCATCAAATACGAGATTTGAATTTGTTGCAGCTCTTCGGCTACCTTCCTACACACACACACACACGAACACATACATACAAATATAGATAAGCGCATTCCATTGTCAAATGTCGCCATAAATCAAGGTTGATTGAACTTTAGATGCAATTACTCGTCATTTAATTTTGTGATTTAGAGAGTGTAGTAAAAATGCCAGCATGCAAAGTTTACATCTTCTAATGTTGGGATGTTGTAGGTGGTGTGGATGGTTGGATTCAATCAAAGATTATTAGAAGAAGAAGAAAAAAAAACAAATCTATGAAATTCGATAATACTTTGATAAGATAAAGAAGGCGACACGCCGGACGTTCATTAGGAACGGGGCTTCATAAATTAGAAACTGAAGAGGCATTTATTATGCGGGAAATCAAAAATAAGAAGAGGTTGATATCCGCCTGTTTGTGCATGCAATAAAAGTTAAATTTGTTGCATTAGAAAAATAATAAAAAAAAAAAATGGGATCACTAATGTGTGTGCAGTGCAGGTATACACTGATAATGAGAACTTTTCTTGGTTTTAGTTTATTTTAGTTTTTTTTAAGAATTCTAAGAAAAAGGAATTTGATACCTGAGGATTTGGTCTTGTTAATCCAGCTACGTACCTACGTGGAATTTTGTTTTATTATGTAATTATATTACATGATATATTTTTTCAGAACCATTGTGAGGGTTGTTTGTTGTTAGTTTTGATTTTTAAGAAGTTTCAGCAGTTTAGCCATACAAATTTTCATTGATTTCAGAATTTATATCTTTGTAGACCGTCAGTATATACCAGTAAAATTGAATCTATAAAATTCATAAAAGCTAATTCTGAGAAACACGAATTTCGAAAATTAAAAATGTCTTCTAAAACGAACAATATGTAATTATTGAAAAATTTTATAGCTTTAAATTAACAAGATTATGATATCTACACGAGGACATAGAGTTTCAGTTTTTTTTTCATTTTTATACCCTAGATGAAATCTATTGGGTATACTAAATTTGTCATTCCGTTTGAAACGCATAGAAATAATTGTGGTATACCAAAATGGATTAGTCGCTCACGCATAATATTAAAAGTTATTTTGGTTTTTCAAGACCTTTTGTCCGTCCTCACCATAACTCGAGAACACCTGTATTTAGAGAGTTGACAGGGGAATGTGTCGAGTCATGAGACATGGTACTCTGAACATATTTAATTATTTTTTCTATCTAGCGGGGGAAAGCTTTGGCGATCAGATGTAGCTTGAACGACTTTTTTAGGTGTGAAAGTGGACTTTTCTACTTCTCGTGATTACGCGGAATTAGTGCGTCGTGGAAAATGACTTCATATGAGAAAACTGTTAACAACAGAGGACTAATGGGCATGGAAGAAAGAACTGCAAAAATATATGCGAAATGTAGTAGCTGGGGTGTATGTGACTCAAGTGCATGAGAATGGGTTTTCCGGCGGGTAAAACATTTTTCTGAATAAGGAAAAATATACACAACTCGATACTCGTCGGCGAGACCTTTAATTCGATAATAAACATGCCGTATTTGAACACCCCCCCCCCCCCTATCGGGGGCTCCTACCCAATACCTTAAAAAAATGCAGAGACAATTTTTCTTCTATGAATTCTAGCTGGTAATGAGTTGAGGCGAACAATAAAACCCATTTTCATTAGAACATAACCCTACCGAGTTAGAGTAGATTTCAAGTGCGAAAATTCTTCGAATTAACAAGTGAAAAAGCTAGAATTGGTCTAAAACAAATTCTTATGATACTCTCTAGATGAATGTCCGTATGAAATTTCGTATGGTCACCCATTTGAGAAATTTTGATTTTTTGCATTGGTTTCTCGCATATATTTCTAGAAGGGCTCGTCGGACAGAAAAAATGATTATAACCAATTTTATAGGATTTCTTATTCTGAAGAAGTTTTTAGTACAATAAAAATGTCTAGGACTGATCGTTTTCAAAGTATATGTAAAAAACCTAAATTTTTATATGGCAACACCAAGAAGGGGTTGCCCGATTTAGTCCATTTTTGAAATTTTATTTGCTATTACTATGAAAGCACAATGTACCAAACTTCAGCTTTCTATATCCTATAGATTTCATCTGGGGTATAATAAGAGGGAAATACTATAAAAGAGAGTATTCGGATTTCTATAAGTAGCTATATATAGCCTCCGTGTATAGGAGTGTGGGCGGCTCTCTCATGAATAAGGTAGCCCGAGCGAGCGTTACCTTCCTGAACCTGACATCGGGATGCAGTACTCACTTGGAAAGCACACCACTGTCTTCCAGGCTGAAGTCTTGGCCGTCGCAATGGCAGCGAAGATAGCCCTTGATATGGAGATCAAGGAAAAGGACATTGCTATACTTTCTGATAGTCAGGCAGCCTTGATGGCTCTGAGTGGCCCTCGGATCACATCTAAGTTATTGTGGGACTGCAGGTTCTCGGTGGATAAGTTGTGTATCCACAACAAGGTGTCCCTTCAGTGGGTTCCTGGTCACTTGGGGGTATATGGGGAATGACAGGGCTGACCTTTTAACTAAGGCTGGCTCTGATTCTTCGTTCAAAACATGCCGTAGGCGTTGCCACTTTGAGTATCGGGTCTCTCATTAAAGCGGATATTCATAGAAAGCATTAGCAGAGATGGGAGAATCTGAGTACTTGCAGGCGCATGAAACTGTTTCTTTATGGGCCCAACAGGAATATCTCTGTTTCTGTTATGGGGCGCTCGGAAATAAAGCAGAATTGTGGTTGGTATCATTAAATGGCCACAGCTCGCTTCACGATCATCTAATAAGGATGGGAGTTGTTGACAGCTCTGAGTGTCTGTCTGTCCTGCCTGGAAGGAGAGCCTGAGACAACCGAACACTATATGTGTGTGTATCCGGCCTTCGCCCGGAGCAGGCTGAATACTCAAGGCTCTGCCCTCCTATCCGTAGAGGATTTAAAAAATCTTTCTCACCAAGACCTGATGCGCTTCATTAAGAGGTGGGGAAGGTTTTGGTGATATGGCTTCTAGCAGGAAAGCACAATTGGCCGCTCTGGCCTCCGTGCTTCGAATCTCTCGTCCCTGCCTTTAAAAAACAAAAAATTGGAGTGTGGGTAATACACTTCTTCTCAGGACCTAAGGTATTCGGTACTGTACTAGATTTTCCAAAATGTACTAGATCAAACTTTGACACAGTCACCGTCCAACACCTGCTCTACTAGCCGCATAAAGAGTTATGATGGTCTAAACTAAAAATAATTTTTTATTTTTTTTGCTTAGTTGACCTCTTTTTTTATTACAAAACGGTGGTTAACATAACGTTTTTTTATAAGAACTGTAAACTGTGGTCTCTCCTCTTCAATTCGACCTATTACATTTATGTGTTGACTGTAGCCATTAAAGAGTTATTATCTCTTAACCTACTACCGAAATTAGACGATATTTTTATAAAATGGGGTGTGTTTGTTAATCACTAGGGGAACAAATTATCTTTGAGAATAGGTTGGAGAATAGATTAAGCGCTAATAACTCTTTAACGGCTAAAATTAGTATTTAAGGGTAGTAGGTCAAATTAAAGAGAAGAGACCACAGTTTACAGTTAAGTATTATAAAAAAAAAGTTATGTTAATCACCTTTTTGTAAAAACAAACGAGGTCAAACTAAAATAGGTAAGAAAATCCGAATTTTTTAGTTTACACCACCAGGGGATGAGTTCTTGACGGTAACCGTACACCTTTTAAGATACTAGGTGTTTTGTGGAAACCCTATAGCATATTTTCCTAATCACCCTGTAACTCCGAAACTGTTGATATGAATCCCCGCTAGATGAGTATACTATCACCCCCTGCTCTATGGACCATCTAGGTGGAAACATCCTGTATATTTCCTGGATATTTCCTGGATATTTATATAGTAAATACAATTTCAAAAATGGACGAAGTCAGGTAACTCCTTCTTTGCGTTGGTGTTGGGCTAATTAATTCAATTTAATTTCTTATATACGAATGAGTCCAGTTCAGCCGTAGCCCTATCTTACCTAAAACCTCTATATTAACGCGGATATGGATAGTCGTGCACCATATAGACCGCTATCATCAGCTTTCTTCTGAAACATATTATATGTTTTAGACCTCTGCACCATTACCACCTATAGATAATTTTAAAAAGGGTGAAATTTCTTTATTTTGTAATAAATGATTATTTTTTTCAAAACTTTGACCCCCCCCCCCCCCTCTCTTCTGAGTCAATCAATCCCAGGCATTGAGTTACCTGAAAACCTTATAGTGAATAAAATAAAAGGAACTATTAAGAAACCCATTGAAGTAATCCAAGCAAAAACATATTTATTATGCCTAAAAACTTGGCAGTAACATTTTTATAAAATTTATTATGAAAAATGGACTATATTAGTCGAAGACTGGAATATGTTCTGTTTATGCTGGATAATTGGACTACAAATAGTAGCCTGAGTGTAAACCCCTCGAAAACAAAGGTGGTGATTTTTATACGAAAAAGACATCAGCAAAGTTTCAGACTTACAATGTTGGGGTAGAGAATCTGACTCTCTCCAACGAGGCAAAGTATCTGGGAGTCATACTTGTTTCTAACATGTGCTGAAAGGCTAATATAGAGAACGTGTTAAATAGGCCGGTGTCACCATCTACACGTGAAAGAGAATTTTTTGTGGTAATGGGATTAAAACCCAGAATGGAACGATGAATGTACACGGACATAGATCGGCCGATCCTCTGCTGCAGTCCACGGTTCCGTAAGTTAGACAAAAAGTGCTCTGAAATAGATGGCTCCACAGCACTAACTTATGTGAGGATTCCGATCGTAGCTCGAAAAGAGGAGTTTACCAGGCAAGCCTCTCCGGTGGGTTGACAGAATAACCTGCTATCTTGCGAGGCAATTGTAGCCTGTATATGACAGAAAGAGGACAAAAGAACTCCTTAATGGTAATAGAACTGATACCAGGAATCTAGTAGGGGCTATTACGGGTCATTGGGCATAGGAAACCCTGCTTATAGACTGGGAATAGTGGCGAACTATTTTTGTAAGAGCTATAAGGAATTGTAAGATGTGAAATCCCTGCAAGACATTTCTTGCGAGTACTCCACCCTGATGAATAAAAGAAGTAGGCTACTTGGTAGCTACTTTTCAAAGGGGAGTTGCAAAATAAAGAGCTCAGATGTATCCCGGAGTTTTCTTAGAGAAGTAGGCAGTTTCAAAAGATTATCCCATGAAGTCAAGCGACACAATGGACCCATGGAGGTCTAAGTGATGTAGGCTGGATATCTCCGGATACACCTGTCTTATCTAACATACTTGAAAAAATTTTTGTTTGTTTGCAAGGAGACTAAAGGTAGAAGGGATTGCCACTCTAATTGGATGAAATGAATGGCCTTCTAATTCGCCCCATCTAAATAAATAACAAGCAACGTTTGAGACGCTCTAATCAAGACATTTTATATAAAGGGCAGATATAGTTTAAAAACAAATTCAGTCTAATCGCGGCTATTAAAGATGCATGGAGTGAAATTCTTTTAGGTAGGTATAATAAAAAACTTTATGGTGCAATACCGAGACAAATTTTCAATTAATCCCAATTAATTTGAATGGCAAAATAACTCATTAGTGACTAATAAAGACTTTGTTTAGGTCTAATATAAAAATTTCCTGTTATTTAAATAAAGATTTTTTTTTTAGTGAACCCAGCAGACCTCTTTGAATATATAAAGATTTGCTACTACGGTATATCCTAGCTGCTGCAATAAGTACTTGAAAAGCCATAAAATGTAATTAAAAGATTATAAAACACTTAAAGTTGTGATTTAAGAAAATAAAAAAGGAAAAGTTGGTCGGCAGTGTATTGTACGTGCACGTCCCTATCTCAATAAGTGTTTGGAATGATCGAGGTGTGGAAACTTATGTCAGCTATTTCAAGAAATCTATTAAAATTTAAGAGTGTTAGAAAAAGAAAATCTTTACTGCACATTATTTAGTCGGAAAATATATATTACAAAGTTGTCTGATTGATTTGTGTGTCAAATATCTTATGTTGGCTTTGAAATATTTTCTCTCGTAAATCCTTCTTCATCCCAGTTTGAGATTTTAGTATGCAAACAAATAAAATTAAATTTAAAGAAAAAACCCTAGTTTGAGTTCTTCTCAATGATCGGATTGAACTTTTCTTAAAAATGAGATATACGATAGCTGTTATGTTTAATAAGTCATTAGGGGTATTCACGCAATGTTGTATCAAAGAGTGTATCGTTGTAAAAGATGTATTTGATTGCAACCCAGTAAAGTAATACAAGGCCTATGCATATAAAATGCAATAGAAAGGTCTTGTATTTTTACATTCACAAATTGGCAGTGTAAACCGACTTGTATAGTTGTACTTAGGAGGCCAGATTGAACGTCAAATGACAGGGAGTGCAGAGGAGGAGGGGTGTGTACCAGGAAAATTTCCAGTGTGCCAAATGAAAGATCCTTTTGAGGACTATCGACTGGTGCGCTTATATTTTTTCTAGTTGGTACTGGGTTGATATAGCAGGGTGTTTAATTTACATCTACTCGCATCACGGTTTTCCCCTACAAAGAAAGGTATTGCATATTTGTGAACCCAAAACATATGTAATGGCGCATCAAAGAGCATGAAACTTTCTGGAAAACTTAATAAAACATCACCGAAAAACAAATTCGTGTGAACTTTTTCGCCCCTAAATTACTTAATAATAGAATTTGAATTTCAGAAATTTGCTTTAATTATTTTCAATATTCGAACCTTTTTTGCGGGAAGAGGGGGGGGGGGTCAAAAAACCAACTTTGGATTCGTCTTTAGTTCGATGAAGGGTTTAAAGTTATGAAATAAAAAAGTTAGGGGGGGGGTTGTTACCCCACCCCCTCACGACCCAAAAATGGCATGTGGGGTGTCTAATTAAAGCCCCCGCAGAGCTCTATCGAATGGCGTTTTTAAATTTTCAATGCGGTATACTTCGTATTATTTTTCCACCCTCTTACATTTTACCTGAAAGCCAATTTTTCACTTTGTCGGACCCTGCATCATAAAGGATGCCCCTAGAGAAAAAATTTTACATTCAAATTGAAGGTAACAAAATTCTCTATCTACTAGAATGTTTTTATTTTCAATTCGACACATTTTCTCACTGAGCTTTTCCTCATCTGGGTCCCCAAATACCCCATTGCTGCATATGAGTTATTTTTCAATTTTTTTTTCGATCATAGGCATAAGTGTTCGATTACAAAAAAAATCCTCAGAAGCACCGTTATTCCGTAAAGAGAAATTGTAAATTTTTACTTCATCGCACGGCAAAAAGCCGTCGTAAAAGGATGTTATTCTCTATCATTAAGTTTTTCTCCTAAACTATCATCCCGAGCGGAAAACTAATTAGAAAAAAACCTTCCAAACAAAACAGGATTCATTTTATCCGCTGACATTTTACTGAAAAAGTGGATAATTAAGTAGTAATAGTAGAAATAAAAACTTTGAAAACGTCCAAAACGGTCAGAAAACGCTATTAAAAACCGGCATTTCCTTAATTTAGGCCGTTCTCTTGAGATACTTTTGTTTTTATCTTAGCTATTTTAGACCGGATCTTCATAATTCTTTTTTTCTATAATAACTATGACTCCTGGGAATCTTGAGGAATTTTTCAATTTTTTCCGGGGCCGGGGAGAGCTGCTACGGGGCCATTTTATCACCCTGTTACATTTTGAAGTAAGCTAAAGGATTAAGGGTGTGTTCACTCTTTTTTGTAAATTATTGTTGTATTTTTACAACGGTTACACTGATACATTAAGGAGTGAATACCCATATTAACTTTGAAATGAAAGATTTTTTTTTATGACCACAATGAAATTCCGTAGTCCACTTTGTGAACCATTCCATGCGCAGAATCATAGACCCCATAATAGTGTTTCTAGCTTACTTTTTATACCCTAGATGAAATCTATAGGGGTATACTAAGTTTGTCATTCCGTTTGTAACACCTCGAAATAATGATGGTAGAGCAAAATGGATTGGACACTCATTCATAATATTTAAAGTTATTTTGATTTTTGCATGTCCGTCCGTCCGTCCGTGCGCACGATAACTCGAGAACGCGTATACTTACACAGCTGAAATTTTGTACACGGACTTTAAAAAAAAAAGTAAAATTAAGTTCGAAAATGAGACAAATCGGGCAACTCCATCGTGGGGTTGCCATATAAAAATTTCGTTTTCCGCTAAATATTTGGACACTTGCCTGAGAACGCGTCGACGTAGAGAGCTGAAATTTCGTACATGATGTTTTTACTACATTACCAAAAAAATGTCAAAAATGGACTAAATCGGGTAACTCTTTCTTGGTGTTGCCATATAAAAATTTAGGTTTTTTACGTATACATTGAAAACGATCAGTCCAAGACATTTTTATTGTACTAAAAACTTCTGCAGAATACGAAATCCTATAAAATTGGTTATAATCATTTTTTCTGTGCGACAAACCGTTCTGGAAATATATGCGAAAAACAACTTCAAAATCAAATTTGAATTATTCGGTGACCATAAGAAATTTAATACGAGCATTCATCTAGGGTATCATAAGAATTTGTCTTAGACCAATTCTAGCTTTTTTTCTTGTTTACTTTAGTTTCTTTAATGGTTTTTGCATGGAGATCGCTTTTTTCTATTTAATAAATCTATTTTGATAATAATATTTCTCTTACGATTTGGGCGTCATCTATTATCAAAATCATTGACTTATCAACGACCCTCCGATCTCCATATATCGTTGCGCTGTGATAAATTTTGAAAAATGTTTTTTGAATAAATTTTCAACACCTGCTTACTTGTACATGATAAATTATTTCGGTAAAATTTTTCATTCACATATGTAATACTAAGCAGGACTCTTACATATGCAGAAAATGTCTAGAAACAGAGCCCCCTTTTTAATATATTCTTAGTTTTTTTCTGAATTTTTTTAATAAAACTAATAGCGAGTAGAGTGTAATTGTGTGATCTTGATGCCAGTGTTGAGCAAAATGTAATCTGATTAACGATGAATAATTATAATTAATCATGTAATTCGTAATCAGATTACTTTCTAACAAATTACTAATGTAATCCATTTCCATAATTACACAATGTAATCGATTAACGTGAAGTGTGATTACAAGTTAATTTGATTACACATTAATCGATTACATGTTAATTCCACTACATGCTAATCTAGTTTCAATGCGATGTGATTACATTGCCGAGATATAAGCATTCTACATTTTTATGAATTTCATTCCCAAATGGAATTTTTGCATACTGGCGTATTGTGTAAATATTGAAGGAAGTTAGTTACGTAAACATGACTAAGTATAACTAACTAGTTACTACTAAGAAAAGAACTAACTAGCTAAAACAAACTTCTTTAATTAGTTATTAGTTACCTTTCAATACTTTATAATTACTTAAAAGTAACAACGTTATTTATTATAGCGAAACAAAACTTCAAAATAATCTTAATCAAGTACCAACGATTCTTATATTCCATTCTATTATTTTAGTTTTATAATTTGATAATTCATCATCAAGAAAACTGTTCCTAAATCTTCATGTATATACACAGCTAAAAAAAACTTATCGCCGGTAGCCGGCATATGTGGTTACCAGTTGGATCATATATAAGTGAAATAGGTACCGTTATAACTGGGGTGAATTGGATCACCTACAATTCTAGCTTTTTTACTTGTTTTTTAACATTTTTACTTAAGTTCTGAAAATAATTGCAAGAAGTATTTACACTGACTATTAAATTTTTACAACTATTTTCAGAATTTACGTAAAGATATTAACAAAATATAGGCGATCCGATTCACTCCCTATCTCACGTGATACACTTCACCCCGTTTGACTCTACAAAGTACGTTAACTGTTACATTGTAATTAGATTACAAAATAATCGAATTATATTGTAACAGATTACACATTTGATAGATTACATATTCTCTCATAAGTAATCTGATTGAAATGTAATCAAATACAATTTAATTAGATTACTTGATAATTTGACTAAACTGTAATGGAATTATTAATTAAATTAGACACACAAATATATTTGGATTTCGAGCGATTTATATTTTCTAATAGTGTTGCGTTTCTTCAAAACCCTCGAGAATACTTCACAAGCCAGTAAACAGACTCCCTCACTACCACATGAGAGCTCCAACGGAGTCCTCACATTCTTAAATATTTGCAGTGCTCTTATGTAAATCTGAGAAAAGTTTGATTTGAATTGCTCCTCCGCTCTAAACTACTATTCATACAGAAAAATGGTGTTGTGATAATTTTATCTTTATCTTATCTTCCGAACTGAAATAAAATTTTTATATCTTTTCTAACAAAATTATTTAAAAAAAAGTATTTGAACCACATGACTACGATTCCTCAAATAAAAAGCATTGTATGCTGCTGTGCCATCATGGCAAGCCGTGGGCTGATGATGTCGAATGTAGCTGCCTACAGATTCGGACTCCGGCTGCACACGTACGCACATGCAATTATTACTCAGTTGAGAGTTAGTGATAAGGTTACTTTATAATCCAAACTATTTTATTATTTTGTTAAGTAAGGTACATAGGAAATGTAGCCTTTGTCAAGGTAAGGAACCAAGCTTTAAATTACTAGAAGACTATTTTCCTGTATGGATAGTAGTTTAGGCTCTATGGCATATATAAAGCCAATGTTTAGCACTTCTCCGTAAGTATCAATCTAGAGCATTTTAGAAAACGGACTAAGCACGCACACATAAAGATTTCTGTTTCTGTGTAAGTGTGTGTGTGTTACTTGGAAGTAAAGCTAAGTAAACTGCAATTTATTAAAAGGAGGAAAATAATAAAAGTAAAAAATAAATAAAGAAGAGCCCCATAGAATAAGGTAGCCCCAAAAAGGTATCCAATTAACGACAAGGTACCACTTAAGAAAAGCTCTCTTAACGGTTGGTATACCTCCATTTTTTTTTGTGCTAGTAAAAAAGCATGCAAGAATTAAAATCCTTCCTTTCCAGTTAATTCCTATCAAAATAATTTTATTTTTATGTGTTGTCTTGTGATGTAATAGCCTAATGTTGCTGTTAAACGCCCAGCTTATTCCAAATACCTTTCTCCTTAAGTGTTTAGAGTTGGGGTATGGCTGGACACTGGACACTAAGCCAGGATCGATGAAATAATGTACAGGGAAATTTCTTTAGAAAAATCATTTTCTCCGATCATCCATCATTCATTAGAAAATTGTCTATATGCAGTCCTTTTCCAAGAAAGTCAGCGGTATCCCTAGTCCAGGTTTTTTTTCATAGTTTATTTTATTACGTTAGGTCTATTTGGTAAAACCAATCGCCCGACAAGCTAAAGGTCCTCAATCGAGACAAAGAGACAGAAAACGATTGGAAGAATTTTCATTTCAATCGAAGGATACGGAATTCATACTCTCGTTCAATTTCCCGAAAATCTTTGGTATCCTTTAAGGAAATAAGTCCTTAATTTTTATTGTCGGTATGAACTCAATTAGTCTAACTAAAATTATTCGCTCATCTAAATTACCACAAATAAATAATTAGATGTAAAAAGGATGGAATGTTTCTTGGCTTATGTCAAAACTTTCAAAATATTCTACTTAACTAATGTATGCAAAATAACATACACACACGTATTTAGTTAAGTACCTATACATAATGAATGCCAATACTCCACAAAACCATTCAATTTCTAAGCAATCTTTGTCAATTTATTTTGTGTTCAAAGTTACTAACAAAATTTCATAAGATTTGAATTCGATCGTTAGTTGTAGTTACGTCTTGCAGCAACCAACCATGTATCTTTTAGTATAAGTTAGAAATGTCACGCCCAAAAATAACTCCGAAACTCAGGCAAATGTGAAATTCCAATGCTGCTGCTGTTGTTGCAGAGCTACATATATGTATGTATGTAAATCTGTGCAGCACATACATCGCGCCCATTAATCAATATCAATCAAAGAGGAACCCTTTTACTTAACTTGGAACGGGTACGGATGGATATAATTGCGACACTTCAAAAGAATGGAGGCGCATTGATTTATTGTTTTTTATTATGGTGATCTCTCAGAGTAAACTACAGAATTCAATTACTGGTTGTCACGTGTTTTGGTGTCACTCACTTTGACACTTTTTAATCATTTTCTTCTTGCTATTCTTTTTATTATTTGTATTTAAAACGATGCAGACTAGTATGGCGCTGGCCGTGCGGGAGGAGTCAAATACAATGAACTCAGATTGATGAAATATTGATTAATTTTCTGTTTCTGATTTTTTAATTGAATATGTCGTATTGGAGGGGATTTGTTGAATTTTTTTCATGTATTTGTTGAATTATTTCATTTTTCTTTTTTAATTTAAATATTAAGGGTGCCCAAGATGTTATGTTGCACCCGGTATCCATAGGTATACAGATAGAGCATAATCAAAAATTCGGGTTTGTCCAATTTCCTAAAGATTTGGTGTTGATTAAGTATTTTTTCTTCATACTTTATAAATCATTTATAATCATTTATTTGGTCCAAGTCCATTTGGGTATATAGTCTTTCTATATATTTTTGAGAATTTTTTATTAAACATAATTGGTTAATAAATTTACACTATCTTCACCTTTAAAACACACAAATGTCCTATAAGTACTTTTTAAATGAATTTAAACTAAAATATTTCTATATTTCGTCGTAAAAAAAATGGACTTACACTTTCAAAATAAACGGATTACTTATTACTTGTTTCGGAAGCAAGGACACACCATTGCATTGCTAGAATGCACTTTAAAATTACTGCAAATTTTCGTATAGTATAAGCAAGGTAATAAAACAATATTGGACCTATTGTTACCAAGCAGACTAGAAACTATTCATATCCCAGTATCAATGCCAGTATTTTTTTTTTTACTGATCTCTTCAATATCTCCGTGTGTATATATTCCGCGCGCGATTTTTAAGATTACTCAATCGCAATAAGTCTGCGCAATTCGTTAAATGATGCTCTTGGCATTCGAAAGTATTCGTAATCGAACCTCATCACTTTTCTCTGGTTTTCTTCAACCAGAGCTACCAATAACAAAGACTTCTTCGTTCATCGGAATTAGAATACATTTTGATTAAATCCATCGCTCCTGGTGTGACCACTCTATTTCGCCGCGTGACACCGTACCGCACTACTACCGGTGTGACCAAGGCTTAATACAGTGTCCGAGTACAAAACATTGACGATGTGGCACATCATAAGTTTTCATGGGTTATTTAAAAAAAATGAAGATTGCTTAATATATGTTACTGTGATTATATTTTATTAACAATGTTTAATTCAATTCATCGGGATAAAGCATTACCGAACGGATGTATTTTGAGCGAGTTATGACTGTGCAAAGTCATAAAAAGGTACAAAAAAAAAACAGAATTGTACTATTATTAAAAAAAATATCTTGTACGGATTATAAAGGACACTAGCTGAATCGAACAAAAAAAAAACTGTTTCGCGATCGGATGTACTTTGAGCGAGCTATAACTGTCCAAAGTCCAAAAATTTGTAGATTTTTGTTCGAAAATGGGACAAATCGGGTAACTCCTCCATAGGGTTGCCATACGAAAATTTCGTTTTTTTTACTATATATTTGGACACTGGATGAGAACGCGTCGAAGTATAGAGCTAAAATTATGTACATGGCGTTTTCATAAAAATAATAAATACAATTTCAAAAAAAAACTCACCTCCTTCTTGGTGTTGCCATACAAGAACTTAAGCTTTTATATGCTAGATGAAATCATAGGGTATACTAATCTTGTCATTCTGTTTGTAACACACGGATATAATGCTGGTAGAGCAAAATGGGTTAGACACCCATGCATGAAATTAAAATTTATTTTGATTTTTACATGTCCGTCTGTCCGTCCGTCCGTTTATTCAATTCAATTCAATTCAATTCGTCCTAACTGGAGAACGCATATACTTAGAGAGCTGCATACTACCTTTAAAAAAAAAAAAAGTAAAATTAAGTTCGAAAATGGGGTCGACCGGGTAACTCCTCCAAACGGTTGCCATACGAAAATTTCGTTTTTACTATATATTTGGTTACTGCCTGAGAACGCGTTGACGTAGAGAACTGAAATTTTGTACATAGTGTTTTTCATAGTGTTAGTTTTGTCATATAAAAAGAGTATCATAAGAATAGGCCTTATCAATTCTAGCTTTTTTACTTTTTTACTTATCCTGTGACTGATCTTGGACATTTTCATTGTATTTTGTTTTTCAGAATATAAAATCCTATGAAATTGGTTATGAACACTTTTAAGTTCCGACAAACAGTTCTAAAAATAGATGTGAAGAACCACTTTATAACAAACAAGCTTTCACAGAGGGATGATCATACGAAATTACATACATGCATTCATCTAGAAGAGTATCGTAAAAATTAGACCAATTCAAGCTTTTGTTTTTTGTATGGTTCAAAACATTTTCTTTTGATAACTTTCATTGTGACACCACTCCTGGATATTATATTATTGAGGACAAAATTATTTTGTGCATTTCTACTAGAATTTTACTCATCGCGAATGAAACAGTGTTTACATCCCTCCCCAATCTACAAATGAGACATTCAACCCTATCTTCACCAGTGTGAGTGAACAAATTTTGCAGTTGCCTGTTAATTCTAAGGTTATTTTCTTAGGAGACTTTAATTTATCATATTTAAATTGGATCCCAGACACGATTAATGATTGTATGCGCCCCCTTGACTCATTTATTAATACTTCTCAGTCTCTATTAAACAATATGGAATTGTGTAATATGAAACAATTTAACAAGATATTGAATTCTAATGGCAGGCTTCTTGATCTTATTTGGACCAATATTTATTGTTCAAATGTGGTTATCCATTCATCCCTTAGCCCACTCTCTGTGATTAACACTCACCATCCTCCTCTAGATATAAGCCTGCATATCGCGAATTTTAAATGTGCTCGAGATATATCTGTCAAAACAATATATTTCCAAAAAGGTAACTATGATAATTTTAATGAATTCCTCAGTAGTTTTCACTTTTTCCAAATCATTTTAGATGACCCTAACAAGTCTTTTGAGAAATTCTATGACATTATTAAACAAGGGATACATTTGCACATACCGTCATTTAGCAAACGTAATCACTTCCCAAATTGGTACAGTCCTCAACTTATTAAAGCCCTGCAGGAAAAAGAGAAGTTTAGACGCCTATACAAATCTAATCCACATCCTGAATTTTACAAAACTTTTTCCTACTTTAGCAGAATATCTAAATCTCTTACAGCGGAATGTTATAAGAGCATACGTCGAAAGTACTGAGTGTTCACTCAATGAAAACCTAAAGACTTTCTGGTCTTTCAGCAAGAATTTGAAAGGATCTAATATATGCCATAAAGAACTAGCGTTTAATAATGAAACCTCGTCTTGTCCTTTGCGTATATGTGATATGTTTTCCAATCATTTCACTTCCGTTTTTTCTACCTTACAACCCGACACTTTCACTTCTCTTCTGTATTCTCACCATTCTAATATTGAATTAACAGCTATCTCATCTGAATCTGTCTTAAGTATGTTAAACTCACTTGACAGCAATAAAAATCCTGGACCTGATGGTATTCCTAGTATTGTGTACAAAAAATGCGCATCCAGCCTTGCCGGTCCACTTAGTAAACTATTTGAACTTGCTATTAATAGGAATACATATCCAGAAATGTTGAAAAAATGTTATGTTTTGCCTACATTTAAATCCGGTGACCGAAAACTAGTCACTAACTATCGTCCTATATCAATCTCCAACGCAATTTGCGCATATATTTGAAAAAGTGCACTACAATCAGCTGCTACCACAGATTAAACCTTTCATATCAGAGCAGCAGCATGGTTTCTTACCGGGACGTTCTACAGTAACCAACCCGGCCCTTTATGATACCAAACAGATTGATTCCATTCACACTGATCTTAGCAAGGCTTTTGATAAAATTAATCACAAACTATGTCTTTTGAAATTGGCTCAGACCAGTTCTCACTCGAACACTCTTCCGCTATTTTCATCGTACTTGCAAAACAGGGATAGTATCGTTGTCTTTAACGGGCAACAATCTTCTCCTTTCAAACAAATATCAGGTGTCCCCAGGTTACAATACTTGGGACCCTGATATTTTTAATCTACATAAATGACCTACCATCCTTAATTTCATCCAGCTGCTTAATATTTGCCGACAATACGAAGATCTTCAGAATTATCAATAACGTTACTGACTGTGTATCCCTACAAAAAGACTTACTCCAAATGGAGAAATGGTGTCGCGATAATTGCATTGAAATAAATGCTTGCAAATGCCAATGAATCTCTATTCATCGTAAACACGTAGCTTTGACTACCAATTCACAATACATCTATCCCTAGGGTGGAGGAGATCAAAGATTTGGGAGTAATATTCGATCGCAAGCTCTTATTACTTGTAACATCATATTTTTGTAATTTCTTTATTCTGAATTTCTTTCCTAAACATACTTATATTTCCTAATAATTTCCTTTGTTACCTACCTTTAAATTTCTCCTGCTCTACTAGTTTAGTAGTACATTATTAGAGTTAATCTCTGTTTACTACTCTTGTTAATTGCTTATTAAATAAAAAAATAAATAAATAAATAAATAAAATAAGTAAAAAAACGAGTTTTCAAACAAAACTGAGGCCAAGCCGCATGAAAAAGTAGAAAATAAACTTTTCTTGACACACAGAGGTGGACTCAGGTTTTTTGATTGGGACATTTCTCTTGAATATTCTTTCTCTTCATGAATCAAATCACTTATTACCTCTGATTGATCATACTGAAATATATCGGTGATTGTCAGCGAATAAAATCTGAGTCCACCTCTGTGTGTGAAGAAAAGTTTATTTTCTACTTTTTCATGCGGCTTGGCCTTAGTTTTGTTTGAAAACTCGTGTTTTTACTAATTTTATTTTCTACCTTTTTCACGTTAACTAAATTGGAAAATTCTGCATTTTTCCTGAAACAGATTTATAACTAATCATATCGATGAAAATTTCTCCGATTATTTTCCCGATTTTCCGGGTTTTCCATTGAGTTTTCGACAAAAGCAACTTTATGCAACTCATTTCGCTCTACAACTTTGTCTTAGGTTGCAAAATGCTCAAACGCTTCCTTGGTCGGAAAAACTCCAGAAAAGCGTTTTAGATGAATTTTCCTCGGTTTTTTCTGCAAGTTTTCAACATTGTCAGAGAGAAAGTAATGATGCCAGTGGATAGAGAACTTGATCCTGCATAATTTAGAAAACTTTTTTAACGGAAAATTTTCCGGAAAAGTTGGAAAATTCCGGAAAGTTTTCCGGAAAAATCGGAAAACTCTGCATTTTTCCTGAAACGGATTTAGCACTAATCAAATTTGTACCAAATTTTCAAATGATTTTTCCCGTTTTTCCGGGTTTTCATGGAAATTTCCGGTTCAAATTTTGATAGATTCAATTGTCACGCGACATGAACCTGTGTGCCCAATTTCAGCTCGCTGTGATGACGAAAAGTGGGTCTACGAGAGTATCGAAAATAGTAAAGAAATAGACAAATTCGTGTACGAGTTAAAGGGAATGGCTGGCCTCAATAAATAAAGGACAAATTGCAGAGAACGAAAAGGCTCGCTCGTGAGTGGCTCTCGAAAGAGCTCTATAGAAAAGCTCATTGTAAAATTTCTCCCGCTCGCGAGCCTGAACCAAACAATTTAAATTTAAACAAACTCGCTCGCGAGCCTGAGCAAAAAAAAATTACTTAAAACCTCTCGCTCGCGAACCAATGTAGTGCTCCGACTCCTCATCATTAAAATGATACTATTATATACAAGTTTTGGATTTTTTCACAGTGCTTACTGAAATTCAAAATAATTCAATGCATTGCTTGACTTGAACAAGAATGAGCAAGGGACATTGTAATCAAAACAAGAAAACTGTTCATTCGCAAAGAGCTTGCTTCATTCATTGGTGCGCACAAATAGGTAGTGAAGCTCACAGCGATATAACAGCTCGGGCTCGCGAACGAGAGCGTTCAACTAATTTTTTTACTCCCTCTCTTAAACACGAGCCGCTCGCTACACAGATCTTGCTCGGAGGCGGAAGTCAATGTGAGAGATACTTGTAAATAAAATGGCTCTTGCTCTCGGACATTTTAGGAGCTGCGAGCCGTTTCCGAATTAACCCGGTCCCACACAATCCGTGCATTTGTCAAATATTTGGCATGTGTCTGATTGGAGGAAGTGTGTGTGAGCTATAAAGAGGAATATTTTTCATTCGTACGCTTTAAGGACACATTACAAACTTTGGCTAAAGCGTACGAATGAAAAATATTCCTCTTTGTAGCTAACACACGACTCCTCAAATCAGACGCATGCCAAATATTTGACAAATGCACGCATTATGTTGGACCGGCTTTAGCGCTTTCATACCCTGGCCAATTAACACCAAAACATATTCCTCGCCATCTAATCCTTGCTACTGCAAAAACAATGTTTAGCAATGCCATTAATTGTAAAGGGGAAAATAGAAAAAAAGTGTTCGGATTTTTTTTTGAGACAGTCCTTCAGCTGCATTTATGAAACATATCCGAAATTAGGTCCAACAAAAAATATAAAACTGAATTAACTTTATTGTACAGACTTTTACAGAAAAATCGAAAATCTTATTACCTACCTACCTGAAAAAGAAAAAAAATTTATCTAATTTTTTTTCATTTATTTCTTTCAGATAAAATCTCATCGATAGAACAAAAGTCATCAAAAAAATCTCAATGATAAATAGCTTATCTGTGAACATATCAACGCACAAAACGTGCTTACACCATCAACGGGATGAACCTCCTCGTGCCATACTACTTAAAATACCCGTCTTTATTATTAATAAGCGATTACATCATACAAATCGTAGCACATGAACTGAATTCAAATTATAATCCGGCAATAAAAACACCAACAATATCGCCATTACTATTATCAACACTGTCAACAATTGCAATACCAACATCATCATCATCATCATCAGAAACAACAACAGCAGCAGCAACAGCAGCAGTAGCAGTGGTAGCAACAAATACGAATTCATTTAGCCAATTTCGGTGTATAATAAACTTACTACGAATATCAGTTCGACGTTTATTGACGACAGGGTCCCAAAATGGCTATTGTTCTTCGTTCCAAAATTGTTGACTATTATAAAATTTGGAAACATATCAAGTGGCGAACGAATACCAATAGACTGCGAATGTCATTTTTATTGAATTATTATTAATTTAATTAAAACAAAACGAAAAAATTAAAAATTAATTTCGGAATTAAATCGTTTCGTCAGATGAGCAGCAAAATTCAAGTGTAAAAAAAAAAAAAGTTTAAAATTAAAGTGTTAAGTTAGTGTGTGATAAAACTTTTGTCTAAAATTGTAAAAAAAAAAAATTAAAAAAATTAAATATTAAAATAGAGAAGTAAATCGAAAGCTTTAAACGCAACCGTATCGGATGTTACTTAAAAATTTCTAATTAGCGCAATTCATTAGCAAACAAGAGAAAAGTGTTAACGAGATAGTAAAAGAGATAAAGGCAGCTAGAAGAAAGAAATTCTATATGCGCACAACAAACACCTCTGGAATTTGTAATAAGTTTTATCTATACTGCTAATCCGGTTTTAAAAAAAAAATCTGTATATATATATTCTGTAAAACTGTGTTGAACGTGAACAGCTAAATTTTGTTTTTATTATTGTTTATTTTCTTATTTATTAAAATTTTTAAACTTAAAGTATAAGAACTGAAAAAAAAAGTGATTTCTTTTATTCGTTTCTATACGTTTGTGCCATAATCAAAAACGAATCAAAATCGAAAAGAAAAAATCGATTAAGTGAATTTGTGTGATTGTTATCATATAACGATAGACAAAATATTTTTTTGAAAGCCTCTGTATAGATATTAATTTGATTTTATTTGAACTAATTAAAATTAATTCAATTGAACACACGACATCATGACTATTTCGGAAAAGGCAGCTCTATGGAAATCTACAAAGCATTCAAACATCACAGCTCCTCCGGTCGTCGGAGCAGTTTTACATCAGACTCCTCCACAATCAACAGAATCATCACCAACAACTTCATTGGCTGGAGTTAGTACATCACATAATGATAAAGAAATTAATCAAAATCAGAATAGTACTAGTTATTTGGTGAACGGTCATGTACGGTCTCCATCCGGTTCATCATCAACTCTATTAATATCAGGACTAGGAAGTGGCACCAGCAAATCTTATAATAGTAATAGTAATAGTAATGGTTCTGGCATTGTTGTTGGCGGCAATAATGGCGGCGGAAGCAGTAATTCTTCAGGTAGCAACATTTTAGCACGTTGCTGTTTTTATATGCTAAAAGGAATCAATGTTCGACGATGTGTAGTTGCTTTGTTTGCGATTACACTCATTACGATTTTCTATTATACACATTACGTGGATAGTGGAGCTTTTGTGGGGTAAGTAGTAGTAGTAGTAGTACAGATTTTGCTTAAATTATAATTGCAACTATATATTATGCACTGCACATATACATACAATATTATATCGATTCGATAATAAGCCTACTTGGATAATTACATTTTAGTTTCAGTCGGTATACATATATTTAGCTACTCTCATCATCGATGATAAAGGCAAATCTAATTTAAGCTCAGTTATAATTCCTTTTCCAAAGAGCTATTTAATTGTTGCAAATGGAGAGAATTTTATTGATCGTATTTATTGAAATATGCACATGTATAGGTCTCAATTAATATGCATATCAATGCAAGGCAAATTAATGTTCTTGAGAGCTTAAAAATAATAGCTTCGCTAGTTAGCATGTTTACACAATAAATCTGTATAGGTAAATTAATTATGAATTTTAACGAGTTTTTTTGTTGTGCAATAGTAATTGTAAAAAAATTAATTCCTCCTAATTATCTGCCTTGAAAGTATTCATACTTGGTTTGTAGCAGCTATGAAAACAACTTCTTTGCTTTCATCAGATTTTACATTCCGTACCTATTTAATTTTTTCTTGATAGAACCCTTGTGCACATATAGAACTATTTAGTGATTGTAAAAATGCTTCCTTGTTATAATATCAGATGGCTCCACTTGTACCATTTTGAAGAATTTTGCTCACACTCAGTCGCTAAAAGCCAGCAATGCCTCGCTCTAATATAAAATCAACGATGTCTCGACCCTGATATAGGGAAGTATTAGAAATTTATAGGAAATTGCTTTCTTAGAATTGTTATGCATTATTGGAGGCCGACGAAAAAATTTCTAGTGAATTTCTAAGAAATAATTGAGGGCTTCCCTACAATAGTCCAGTCAATAGGGATTAAATAAGGCCTTTGCCTTATAAAAGGTAGGATAGTTGATTTTTATATACATGTGGGCCCCGAAAAGGCTGAACTACGATAGACGTAAATAACTTTACGATATTGAACGAGACTGAGGTTTACTTACGAAAATTTTATAATTTTAGCCTAAATATATATCACATTCCGTAAGAGTTATTATCTTGATATTTAATATTTTCAATTTTAAAAAGTGAAAAAAAAAAAATAACAAATAGAAGTCGATTAATTGAAAATTTGTCCTTCTGTTAATTAGCAGTTCCGTAATGACATTTTAAGTGTTCAATTTTAAAAAAGTGGTAAAAGTGAAAAAATTAACAAATGGAAGTTGATTTAATTGAAGATTTGTGCTTCTAATAATTCGCAGTATCATTTTTATTCCATTTTAATTTTTACATTGCACTTTTAATCATTTAGTAATAATTTAATTGTTTGGACACATTGCGTTCTTACGGAATGAGCGATTCTTACCGCAGCTTTACTGATTGCAATTTGACTATTAAACTTAACGAAAAAGTTCCCCTCACACGAGTTAAAGTTTTTTTTGTGTAGGTACGCTTGTTAAAAGGGCGCGTTCGCTTTACGTAAGTAAATGTACTTACGTATACGTCTATTGTAGTTCAGCCAAAAAATCTAAGTTCTCACGCTTGGAGGGGCTCTGCGCGGTCCACCATCTTAGATTAAAAGTCAATAAAATTGGTTTTTTTCAAAATAATTCCTCAACAGTTGATCATATGAAAAAAATTTCCGATACAAATTTGAAGAAGACTTAGTTCCCTACATTTTTTGTATAATCACTTTTCTTGCAACGCTGATGTGTAGCGAGCTATAGCTGTGGAAACGTAAGCATTCTTCCATAAATTGTATACGTATAGTAGGTACCCCTATACAGGGTGTTTCGTCCATTGTGGTCCATAGGACAAGAGGTGATAGTAGTCACCTAGTCAAACAAAAAATTGTATGGCAAGGGGGAACGGCATCTTAACCGTTTCGGAGTTACAAGGTGATTAAGAAAATATCCAAGTTTTTCACAAAATACTCTGTATCTTAAAAAGTACAAGGTGTACGGTCACTTACAGAGGAACTTCATGCAGGACTTAATGACCTTTTCAACAACTGCTCGAGCAGAACCGTACTCCTCTTCCCTCAGGAGGTCTAAACTAAAAATTTCGGATGTTCTCACAATGGACTCTTTTTTACAAAAAGATGCTTAACGTAATATTTTTTTTTTTATAAAAACTGTACACTTTGGACTTTCCTCTTTAATTTGACCTAGTATCCCTAGGTATGTACTCACTGTAGTCTTTATACAGTTATTAGCTCTTAACCTATTCAGGTCATACCGAAATTAGACGATATTTTTTTTTAAATGACGTGTTCTCAGTAACTAAGGGAACAAATTATCTATAGTTTAGACCCCAATAACTCCTGAGGAGAGAGGAGTACGACGCTGCTCGAGCAGTTGTTGGAAAGGCCATGAAGTCCTGCATACAAAGAGCTCTGCAAGTAACTATACACCTTGTAATTTTTAAAAAAACAGTGTATTTTGTGAAAAACTTGCATATTTTCGTAGTCAGCCTGTAACTCCGAGACGGTTAAGATTCTGCCCCCCTCTTGCCCTACAATTTTTTGTTTGACTAGGTGACTACTATCAGCCCCTGTCCTATCGGTCACCATGGACGAAACACCCTGTATAAGCGGTACTATACGTATACATTTTTTTGGAAGCATGTTCACGTTTCCACCGCTATAACTCGTTACACATCAGCGTTACCAAAAAAGTATTTATACAAAATATATGTGGAACTTAGTCTTCTTCAATTTTCTTCATTTTTGTCGTAGGATCAACCGTTGAGGAATAATTTTGAAAAATCCAATTTTTTTACCTTTAATGCAAGATGGCGGACCACGCAGAGCCATTCCAAGGGTGAAAGCTTTAATTTTTCATCGGGGCCCGCAACTAGATAACATATATAAAAATCGAGATTCGGGAAAATTTAAGTAAATTCAACGTGAAATTTACGTGAAATTTACCAAATCAATGAAATGTGTCCTCTGCCCTATAGGGAAATATTCCCTAATTTTCCTAATATTTATTTCAATACGACGTCCTCTCATTCTCCACTTACGTAAATTGGACGTAAACATTAGTTAATCTCAACTTAACCACAATTAGTCGCTGCCCTAATTTACATCAAATAGACGTAAATTCGACCTAAAACAGAGGAAAAATGTTGCTTGAGTATAGCGTTCGTTAAGAAGAAATCCCAAATCTATAGCAGCTGCAGGTGTTCGTCTCAAGGATCTGTCGTGGGTCCTAGATAACAACTGTTTTTAGGTACTATCTCTATGACTCGATTTCAATCCTTGTAACCGATCTTAAAATTCTATGCGTATTTTGATAAGTATAAGGTCAAGGTAAATACGGCAAAAACGCAGACAATATTTATCACGAAAAAACGTACCATCAGAAATTTGTCAAAATTAATCATTAAATTCGACACTATAGTAAAATTTGTTGGAAATCAGAATTAAAATACATACATAGACAGGAAACTTTACAAGACACTAACATACAAGAAACATATTTCTGAAAGAATGAACAAATTTGATAAATTAATCATGGCACCAATAAAAAACCGCTATTAATTAGTCTCGACAACAAACTTTTAATTTACAATATCTTTGTCTGCTATAACTTGGCAGCACCAATCTGGAGTGATGCCGCACAAGGTCACATCTATAAATTACAATTAACCCACAATAAGATTTTAAAAACTATATTCAACTTATACCTAAATTCTTTTTTCAATTACAAGACTACACAATAAAGCTGTTTTTACGGTATCCTCGTCTTAAGAGATTGATGTAGAAAAGGATAAATAAAGGATTAAAAAAAAACTTTTCTATAAGAGTGGATTAACTAAAAGTTTATACAGATTATTAAAAGAAAACTGTGTCTGTTGGTTCACTTAAAAAGAATAAACAATTTGAAATAATTCATACTAGTTGAATTTGTTTATGTATAGCCTTCTCCTTTGTGCTTCCGCCGCAACAAAGAAAATATTTTTAGACATAAGTACGAGTATTGTTACAAAAGTAATGCACAGTGCACTCTAGCGGGCATTGTTAGCAACGAATACAGCTGATTGAACCGTAAGAACACGTTGATATCATATGGCAGTGGGATTCGAATCGAATCAAGAAACTAACGAGAAAAGTCCGTCGTCGTGTCGAATTTCAGCAATAAAGCAACGTGCGTATATTCGCATCGAAACAATGCGCCATATAAAAGTGCCCGAAATTCATGGCGCATTAAAAAAAGCCTTTGGAAGGTTTACTGTGAATCGTAGCACAATACAGAGGTGACACACGAAGAAACATCGAAGACGATCCACGCTCATGGTGGCCGCCTACTGTAGCAGCTGACAACACAAACGCTTCAATCATTGGTAACACTACTCGACGAAGACCGGAGATTGAGTTCCGACAGGTACAAGTGTTAAGGCTGAACTTTAACGGAATTACGTTGACTTACAAAAAGACCTTCAGTTACCGAAAGTAAACGTCATATGAGAAGTAAACTATAATTGACTTAAGTAAAATTTAGAAAAATTATAAGCTGTCAAAAGTCAAATTTGGTTTGTCTACATAATAGTTTGTAGTTGACTACCAGAAAGTAGAATTATGGAGTTTTTGTCGAACTTTAAAAATCTTAATGATTTAGTATGTCTTGTTAATCAAGTAAAAAAATTAAAGTCTCTAAAGAAAAAAAGGAAACGTTCATGTTGTGTGAGGGAAGTAAATAGAGATTGGAATATGGAGGGGTACTACGTTACATCCTATTTACAAATCAAGGAAAAAGATCCTGCTTTATTTTTTAAACACACCAGCATGGACTCAACCACATACGACATGTTATTAAATTTCTTAAGAAATGACACTAATTGAGCCAAAATGTCGGCTAGCTATAACCTTAATATAAGTGGTTTTATAATTTAAATCTATGTAAAACTGTCATATACCTATAGCTATTTATCGCAAGGAGTAACCATACATTATATTACATGGAGCTTCAAGCTGGGGAAAGAAACAGTACGCAAAATAGTGTTAGAGACTTGCGAAATAATGTGGAAAATTTTATCTCCTCTATACGTTAGTGAACCTACTTCCACTGATTTTCTCCAAATTTCTGAAGACTTCCTGAATTTGTGGAATATGCCCAATTGGGTGGGCAGTATAGATGGCAAGTATATTGCTACGAAAAAGCCAAGTAATAGTAATGCAGAATATTTTAAATATAAAAACTTTTGTAGCATTGTATTAATGGAGCGTATGGAGGACATAGTGATGGAACTAAAGGAAAAATGTATGAGATTTTGTTAAAACTAGAAGATTTTTTCGTAGAAGCTTTCCAGGCCAGCAGTTTCGGGAAAATAATTCGACACAAAATGTTACCCTTGCCTCAAGCACTTCCAGGAACCGAGGTTGTATTGCCACATTTCTTTGTAGCGGATGCGGCTTTTCCTTTAGCGGAAAATATAATCAAACCATTTCCTGGGAGATTGTTATCCAGAGAAAAAGAATATTTCAATAAAAGGCTTTCACGAGCCAGGAGAGTTATTGAAAAAGCCTTTGGGATTTTGACCTCCCGTTGACGCATACTTTTAACAACACTCCAGCTTAACCCACAGAATGCGGAAAAAGTCGTTCTGGCATGCATTTCGCTGCACAACTTTATTATGTTGAATAAAATAAGTTGTTCTCAATATTATTTTCCACAATTTGTTGATTGGACTGATGCCAATGGAAATGGTCACCGTGGAGAGTGGAGATCTCTTATAAATAACAGATATATATCCTCCATCCAGGCTTCAAGTGTCCTTCATCGGCTAGATGGCCACCGCTCTACAGATATCAGAAACAGACTTTGTGAATATTTATTTAAAAATTAAAATGAACACAAGATTTTATGAAATTAATATATATTTCTATATAAAAACCATCAGTTTTTTAATAACTTCTACTGCCTGTCGGAAATAACTCTTGAATCAAAAACGAAACATCTTCAATAATACCTAAAAAAAAAAAATAACAATAAAACAAAACATTTCCAATAATGAAACAAAGGAATGAAATCACAAAACAAATTTGAGACAGTAATAAATAATCCAATTTGTTGGAAAGGTCTTTTCTAAAATTTCTCAAGAAAAATGTTTATATTCAATGATATGGTTTAGAAAATATTGCGACATACACTTACTGTTGCGTACTGTTTTCTTAAATTTATTATATAAATGAAAATTTTCAATCTATAATATCATCTTTCGATTCTTTCGGAAATTCTTTCAGTAATGATGTTAGAGTTCTGCAAAAGTTTTCATCTGGATCATCCAGCGTTTGGTTACCTTCCCTTGCACGTTTATTTATAATATTGGCAGTCTCTTCTGTTGTCTGCAACACACTTTCAATTGTTCCTTTATTTGCAGATTCTCTTGGATTTTCATTTGTGTCTGGGATATATATGTAGAAAAGGAGCTATTGCTTGAATATTCCAGAAACTCCAATTCATCAATGATTTCATTGCATCGTGTTCTAGTTATAAGAATATCTTTAATAAAAGAAGTGGACATATAGTGCAAGCATTTTACCTTTTCGGTTGAACATAGTCTTTTAAAAACATAAGATTAACGAAAAATATCCAAGGTTCTTGCAGTTCAGCTCCATACTACCCGAGGGGCGATCAAGTTTCCTTAGTTCCCTCACGAATTTCTCCCTAAGATATTTCCAACTTTTTTGACATTTTTCAGCTACGATATAATATTTATAAATTAAATTCTTGTTTTTATTTTATTTGTTTATATGCACTTACAGTTTCGACCCAAATTAGCAGAAATCTCTTGCCAAGTTTTTTCCCTCTTAAATTTATTGAAATATATTAGGTGTCTTTTTTTGTACAGAACTTCTTTTTCACGTACAGCATTAATAAGCTCTTCGTAATACTTTTCTGTATTTTCCATAGTTAAAAAGGACGTAAATATATAATAAAAAGCGAAAAAACTGAAAGGAGCAGATATTAGGCTGAACTACAATAGAAGTATACGTAAGTAAATTTACTTACGTAAAGCGAACGCGCTCTTTAATTTAAAATGGCGTACACAAATTAACTTTAAGTCGTGTGAGGGGAACTTTCGTTAAGTTTAAATATCCAATTTTCCGTAAGTATAGTGCGCTAAGAAACGCTCATTCCGTAAGAACGCGATGTGTCCAAACAATTAAATTAATATTAATTGATTAAAAGTGCAATGTAAAAATTAAAATGGAATAAAAATGGTACTGCGAATTAATAGAAAGCACAAATCTTCGATTAAATAAACTTCCATTTGTTAATTTTTTCACTTTTACCACTTTTTAAAATTGAACACTTAAAATGTCATTACGGAACTGCTAATTAACAGAAGGACAAATTTTCAATTAATCGACTTCTATTAGTTATGTTTTTTTTTACCACTTTTTAAAATTGAAAACATTAAATATCAAGATAATAACTCTTACGGAATGTGATACATATTTAGTCTAAAAATATCATTTTTTCGTAAATAAACCTCAGTCTCGTTTAATTTCGTAAAGTTATTTACTTCTATTGTAGTTCAGCCTATTGTTAGGGTGACACTTGCTCAATTGACAATTTTATGACTGAAGTTAGCCATGAATAACCGTCCAACCACAAGTGAACGAAATTTTAACGAAACTTTACATAATCACGTAAAATTTAATATAGTTGCATCCATTTGAATTTGTGCTTTCGTGATCCTACGCCCGTCAACGTAAGTCCTATATAGTTCAGCCTTTACTGGATCGTACTACGGAAACTTTCTTCAGAATGTCTTACGCCCAAAAATCCATTTACTGCGTGAAGGAATATTGCAAAATGGTGAGTTGATTTTGCCCTATATAATGCGCGCCCGCATATCAGTGCACCGATCATTGAACTTATCGAAAAATACGTTTAAAACAGCTCCGCCACCCGATTTATAGTTTTGATCTGAGTCCACCTGACTTCAATCTCTTCACTAAGCTGAAAGCGGTTGCTCTTCAGACGCTGGAAGAGCTCCGAAGAGAAGTGACCCGACATATTCGGATGTTCAATAAGAATGTGACGCTGCACGGAATTCAAGCACTTTCACGCCGCTGGCAAGCGTGCATTGATAAGGGAGGGGTTATATTGAAGGGCTGTAAACATTTGTATCTTTTTCAATAAATTTTTTTGGACTTAGAGCCAACTGTGCATTACTTTTGGGACAACCCTAGTATAATAAAGAAATACATGCATATTCCAATGTAATTTTCTTTCAGATAAATAAATGTCCTGGCTATTTACCAAAAGTACCAACATTTTATTACTTCGCTGATAAAAACAAAACACACCGAGAATTGGTTTATTAAATCAAGAAAAATTCTGAAATTATTCCAGCTTATTTTGCTTTTTTTTTTTTTATTATAACGAATGGGCATTTCTGGGACAGGCTCCAACTACTTTGGAACCGTAATAGGTATTCTAAGAAATAAGATATATGTATACAGTAGCTGTTCAATGAATTAGAGACACATGTGAAAATCCTTAAATTTTAAAGAAATGCTACCTTTTTTCATTGAACAGATTTCTTTTTATTAATCTTACTTTGCAAAAGGTAATCTAACACCTTCCTAAAAGATCTGCTGTTAATCGGGTAAATAAGCAATTTACCTGAAAAGAGGTAGAAGCGCAGGTATGCGAATCGTATCTTTATTTATACTTTTCATTTCGTGTTCAGTCAGTCGTGAGTTAAGCAGTCTAAATTGTATTTGAAGTGCGTTTAAAACCTTAAAAATCGAAAATACGTTATTCAAGTGATTTACGAAAGAAAAATTATTAAATTTTATACTGAGTTTGTAGTTAATTGAGTGTTGAAAACGGATAACATCTGCAAACAAACATTTTTTTAACCTGGACCATATAAAAGACGTTAGCCATTAAAACGGGAAGTGATTTTGGCCTTATTGAAAACTAAGATGTTTTTTAACCGGGATATAGAAAAGGGCGAATATCTCGCTGCTTACACAGTCGACAGGCTTGCAAGAGATTTTCGGTCAGGGGTTCATCGCTAGTAAACAAGCGGGTAAATTGCCTTGTAAAACTCTGTCTGGAGCTCCTGCAATCTCATACTTACGTCATTATATTATTTTCTTGTCATTCATGTTCAGCATCTAGTTTCTGTGACCAGCATTACAACTGAGCAACCTATCGATATCACACATATAAATATCACCACGCACGAGATTTGATTCACTATTTAGCACACTCATTTGACCGCCGAGCCAGCCTAACAAATAATTGATGTAACCTGGTTACACTAAAGCTAACGTTTGTTTTTGAAAACGTGCGTTAACTTCCGAAATTTCTTTGTACCTAAGAAGGCATCCGTCCAGCTTAACTGGTAACTACAGCATAAGAATGTGCCGCTTAGGACCTTCCCAGCCTAGCAGCCGGTTTACCTCTTGTTAGTAGTCCCACTTTTTTACAATGCCTCGCTTGACAATGCGTCAAAACCCCTCCCACATGGAACCCTACGCAGGCTACACCGCCGTAGGAATTCCACATTACAAATCGCTTTCGAAAACTTTAATCTCTGGGGTATTAGCGTCAAGTGCGGAAGAAGTCCTGCAATCAGTTGGTTAGGATACTGGTTGCAGACACTTTTCCGACTCATCTCGTTATGGGAAGGCGGAGGAGTGCTAGCAGACTAGTTTTTAGGCTGCTAGCCTGTGAGTTCGCCTCTGGCTTCCGATATCCAGACCGATGTCAAGCCCTGGCCAAGGACCTGCATGACTTCGCGGATGTGTCTCTGACTCTTCACGCACACAGCGGATCAGAAAAAGCATTCGTGGTTCCTTTAGAGCTGGTACAGCATCCGCTTTTAACAGGACGATTGGTCCTGGATCGAGCCACACACTGGGCGCGCCTGCACAGATGAGGCCTATGTTTAAGACCGGCTAGCTCAATCGACCATTTCTCAGTATTTGCTGGTCCACATGTAGAACACACAACCCTGCACTACCCTTTCGCTAGTGTCTTAAGTGTATTGCTAATCTATTTTTATTTCTGTGGTAAGCAAGTTTTTCCTTAATAATACTGTTCAGGAAGCTGAGTCTGATTTTGTGAATCCTTTGCCAATGACTGTAGACATTTTTTCTTTCTCTGATTAATGAGTTTAGTTCTATGTATAGAGTTTTGTTTCGGACTGTTGGTAGTAATACGTATTTTGCTAAATCGAGCTCGTCCTTTATTTATACAGAAGGACCCAATTGACTCCTCAATTATCAATTCGATCGATGTTTATAGTTCTCATTATCTCAGAGGCAATAATTACCTAATAGGTGTCCCGACTTGTATTGTTGCTGTCAGCAGCTAAGTTATGGTTGGCTTTTAGTCGACAGTTTATGCGGTAGAGAATCTGACTATGATCAGTGGAAAAAGCATCGGAACATCACGGTTGTCTACTGAATATGGGTCAGTTTGTAAGAATAATGTCAATCACTGCACCTTCTGCGATTAAGGAGGGCATGCATAACAAGGACCAATTATCATAGGAATATTAAATTCCCCCCCCCTCCCCTTTTTTGCTTCATTTTTAAGCAATTTACGCTGACTATTTCCATCGATGTAGAAAGTACATTTAATGAAATTCTTCAGTATAAGATCACGGATACGTTAGCCATAGAGAAAACCAATCTTTAATTCATTTGTTTATTTGGCCAAAGATAGCAGGGGATATCGAAAACTCCATGAGAGTTTGTACCCCTAAGGCGATAGCTCATTGTCTTTTTATGGGTCTTCTTTATACATATTTTATGGACTGCTGCTAAAGAAAACTCGATTACTGGGGCTATGGACTTTCATTTTCGCGAAAGAAAAATTCCACAAAGAACTTGTTCTATATAAATTCTGTCCAAATGGGTGAAATACCTGAGAATGATACTAGATTAAAGACTTAACTGTAAATCACACCTGGAACACAGGAATAGAAACAAGGAATGTGGAGCATTCATCAAATATGAAAGAGACCAATAACCTATAGATTTGTAGTGCAATAGACTTAGTCAATTATCATAAGATATGTGGCAGGTCCTGTAATGGATAGTAGTAGGTCGTCTATTTATGTTATTCTCAATTTGAAACCCTTACAAATGACGTCAATTAAGTTAGGACAAGACATTTCATAGTAGAAAACCATTTCTCCGAATTAAATGCTCTAGTATTTTTTTTTCTAAATCCATGGATAACCACACTTTATTAAAAGTTAGGACCACCACTAGTGACAATAAGTTAAATAGTATCCTCCCAACGGCGTTCACTGCATAATATTTTAGGTGTCAATTAGGGCCAATTCCCGAAGGTACCCCGAAGGTCAAAAGTGCTCGTGACCAAGAAAACACTACTACCGTTTTTCAATGCTGGAATGCTTCGAATATTTTCCAGTATTATTTGTTAATCAAGATTTTAGCCCTTTCCGTACTACGGGCACATATATGTGCTCAGAAAAATATAGTAACTCTGGCCTACGGGCGCATATATGCGCTCAGAAAAATACGGTAAGTCTAGGCTATGGGCGCATACATGCGCTCAAAGACTTCTCGAACTTAAACGCTTATACAATTTGAAGATAACAACGGAATTCAAATAAATTATTTACGATAAGCCGGACATGTCGAATGCTGTTTCTGGAAATACCAGGGCCGTGCGATTGTAGAGCACATCTATATATGTACACACCATTATAAATTGACATGCAAAAATTGATATGGATAGAACATTGGTCGAGCGAAGCACCTATAAAGTGATGCACTGCATTAATTGTACATGCAGAGAGAATGGTATATAAAAAATAAAGAAACAAAAAATTCCATTTTAATACTGACAAACGAAATCATTAGTCGCATATAAAGCTTTACGCTATGTTTATGCTTTACGTTAATAAAAGCATAACCAACAGCAACATGGTTGCAACATTGGGTAATGCCCGGTGCGCAGAAATATAGAAAATGAGATCAGCATAAATCAGAGTGTATAAATACAGAGCAACTGAAATAAAGAAAGCAGAGCTAATTTTGAACCTTAGAAGTGTTCTTCATTTCGGACCAACCTGAGAGCTCCCTTTGCTCCGACATGGATACAATTCATGGTAATTGAGCTCTTCAGCTCTTGCCGTTTTTCTATTACTAATAGAACTCTTTATAGCTCTGGTAATTTTTCCTAGCTATCCTAATAGGGAAGCTCTATAGCTCGTACCTGGACTAGTCGATTGGCCAACAGAGAGCTTCATAGCTCCTACCTGCCAAGCATTTTGTCATACACGTATATACGTAGCACTTTGACGATAGAGCAGAAAACGTATACAGGGTGCCGACGTGCCGGAGTCGGGTGATAGACCAAATCATAACAGTTACCAGAAAAATATAAAAAAAATCTAAGTCATGTATTTTTCAAATTATAGACATTTCTTTTGTTTTCGAGAAAATGTACACCCTGTGATGATTTTTTAGCTCCTGTGGCTACAAATCTGTACTTTTTTCAATTTTATTTTTCTTATGTAACCCCGAATAGTGCTTAAATGTAACCTGTAAAAAAAAATGAAATTGAAAAAAGTAAAGATTTGTAGCAACAGGAGCTAAAAAACCATCACAAGGTGTACATTTTCTCGAAAACAAAAGAAATGTCTATAATTTAAAAAATACATGACTTAGATTTTTTTTTATATTTTTCTGGTAACTGTTATGATTTGGTCTATCACCCGATCCCGACTTGACGTATACTTACGAAACGCCCTGTATATATTATTTTCATCCGCAGATTTAAAGAATAATAAGCAACCAAGTCTTTTACATTTCAATTTAAAAAAGCTCAATTTGGTCGTCTTTTAGCACAGAAGTGATGTTATAAAATGTTTAAATATAAACGTTGAGGCATGTTTGTGGAATGATCTACATTTTGTCCCCTAATCACATATCTAATTAGTTCTTCAAGCTGATAATTAGTTTTCAAAGCTGATAATTATTTTCGAAGATAGATAACTCGAAAAGAAATGAACCAGTTATTTTTAAACTGGCAAATTGCAGTTTTTTTTTAGTGAAAAAATGGGTTTACTTTAATCTCATGTTTGCAAACAACCGTCACGTCCGGGAAATTTGCCACCTTAGCGAAAAACGTTCACAAAATACCACTAATGCATATAAAAGAAAGAACGGACAAATATATGCAAAATGAAGGAAAGTGGGTGTATTTGACCCAAGTGCTGAAAAACCTTTTTGAACGTTAAAAATGTGCGTATGAAGTTTACAGGATCAAAAAAAATAACCACGCCACTCGATTATATTTTCCACCCTCATTACTTTGACACCCCACACGCCCCATTTTGCGCAACCCCTGGGGGGGGGGGGTTGTAGTACTACCACTCACCACCCTCACCCGTCAACCAAATTTGTTCACTTATCTTTTCTCCCGAAAATAACAAATACATATAAAACAACCGCATTGCTCTACTCCACCTATATATGTATGTAGAAATCCGTTCCGAGTCCTATTGGAAAACACAGAGATATTAAAATGTAGGTAGCATGTAGGCTCAAGCCTAATTGAGCCCTAAATTTTGACGTATTCAAACTTTTCTACCATAAACTGGCGGTCCCAACTTAATTGAGGTTTACAAATTTACATTAGAAAAGAGGCAAACCCTACGCGGCTAATAGATTACATCTCAATCGGAGTTGACTCCACCCTGACGGACAAGGTTCTACATGAATTCGTTTTTAAATTTATGCAGTTTGCATAGATAGTGATCACCTCCTTGAAACCGTGCTCTATTCGCCAATTAGTGTCTTAAAACTAATTCCAGAAGTTCACTTTTAGACACACATCAATTTTTATACAAATGGTTCTAAATCGGCCGGCAACATTTGATCGAACGTCTTCTGCCAGAGCCTTAGCGCAAAAATGAACATACGTTTTTATATTTATAACACAATTTTCAAGAATGATATCAAGGCTATCCTTGAAGGTGAAAGGTATCTCGTTAATTCTAGTAAATAGAAAATAGCCATCTGCTTAGACTGTTAAGCTCACCTCCATATTGTAAATGGAGCTAAAAGTCTCAAAGTACAAATTGAGTATCTACTTTTAAATAATATGTTGAAAACTGAATAGCACGTAATTATAAATATATAAAAAAAAAAGTTCTTCATTTCATCTTTAGTGGTATTTCTATTCCAGTCCGTTTTTAGTAAATAAGTTTAATTTTAATCGAATGGGTCTGTTTTTCATAAATTTCCTTTGGGCATACCTGGTAAAATGTTCAATATTCAGGTTCTTGGAATACCCGAAGTTGTGAGATAATCAAAGTTTGACCGTAAGGACTTTGTATAAGCAGGGAAAGGTTTCAATAAGCCTGCCGTAAAATCTTGAGTGGAAAGCTAAGGGCTCTGCTACTGAATCCTTGTTTGCAAAATAATCATTAGCTTTTAGTAGGTCTCGTATAGAGCTAAGAGTTTCCAAAAAATTTAGAATTAGAATTCGATTCCACAAATCCGGGTATCTGGATCCGAACTATCCGGATATGAATCCAAATATCCGGATTCCGACTAAGCTAAAAATGTTCAAAATTTCATCCAGATTGAATTGTTTCACATGGAAATAACATGAACTTTATATTGGGAAAATGCAATGTAATCTGGATGAAATTTTGAACCTCTTTTGCTTAGTTCGGATCCTGATCCTGATTCGGATAGTTCGGATTTGGATTTCAGGGATCGGATAGTTTACAAATTCGGTTATCCGGATATTAACAATTCCGGATCAAATTTTCAGGTCTAGTCTGGACAATTATTTTGGCCATAGTCAGAAAGACCCTAAAGTTCTAAGTAATCGTCATCAAAATTTAAAACTTCTCAAGGCCGAAAAAAAGATATGAGCCATTTTTAATCATAATATAAACAATTAGTTCATTGAAACAATCTAGGTTCAAAAAAATAACAATTAGGTATACTTTGTAAATAACTATCAATCACATTGAAACCGAGGATACCCTCTTCTATGGGACATTTAACATCGAATAGCCAAACATTTGTCGGTAAAACATCACACATACCTAATCTCAATTTCACTCACTAATTATTTTTTAAATCAATACCAAATAAAAGCCATGTTCTGCACATTCGTACAAGTAAGAGCTTGGACCCCTAAAAAAGTCTAAAAAATTTGCAAGAAACTCTAAACCAAATTTCTGCATAGCATGGGCATTTCATGCCGAGTACCGAGGTTATATCTGTTCAAGAAAGGCCCGCTATATATAAGGACAGAAGCATATTAAATTAGTCATAATTTCAATCTTTTTAATATATAATACATAATTCAAAAATCTCATCCCAACAATAAAAATCCGCAGACAAATTGCTTGTCATTTATCAACCAATAAAAATTGTTCCTAAGCCCTATTAATCTATCAGCAGAGAGCTTACATATTTAAAATCTTCTTCCAAATCTCGTCGAAAACTCCCACCCAATAAAAACAGCATTCATTTGTTTGCACACAATAATTCTAAAAAGATAAATTCTGCAATAATTCAAAACTGGAGGGGGTGGAATAGGATTGGTCTATATAACAGTCACTTCCCAGATACTTATAATTCAAATTCTGTTCTCCCTCCAACTGTAGCCAGGATCCCTTACATACTATGCTCTGGAAAAAAAAAATTAAGTTTTAAAAATGTTTCAATTATGTGAAGTTATGTCAGTCATAATTTAACAATTCAATGCAACATCACATGCCCTCCATGTTCGTGCTACGCATACCTAATGAATCCACAACATTTTCTATTATGTCGTCCGTCCGAAAAGCCAAGCCACAAGAGTTCTTAAGTTCATTTCATTTGTTGTAGGTGGAGGAGAGTTCGTAAGGCTTTCGTTTTTTTATTTTTGTAGTTTTACTGAAATATCCAAACAAAAGAATTCGATTGTAGGCACCTACATACCTTCCTCCTACTCAAACTTACTACCTACGCCTCACAAAAAAAAAAATAAACAGAAGTTCACAGCTTTTGGGTTTTGTAGGAGCTTTTACCGATAGACATATAGATGGAGCAGCGGTGGCTATTATTATTATTTATGGTAGTGCAGTTGTGTGGCAAAATCTCTTTTATCAGGTTTTCTTTGTACGAAACTGAATTCAAGAGAGTGATGGAAGATTGAATTTATAACTGTGTAGGGTCCCAGAAATTATGTTCTTATTCTTAAACCACTCTTATGTAAATCTTAAAAGGTTTATACACAGTTGCACAGTGCAATGTATGTAGCACCAGGTCGAGGATATCTCAGATTTTGAACTATTTTTTACTGTTTTTTTTTTTTTTTTTTTTACTTTTTATTTCAATCTCATTCATCTTCCTTGTGAAGAGGAAAAGGTTTTCTCTTGCATTTCAATTTGTCTTAGAGGACAGATCCCTTACCATAGATTTTGAATGGTACTCAGTTAACAAAACGAAATTTATGCATAAGAAATGAATTCGTGCCCGGAATAACAAACCATCTGCTTGTGCTAGCTACATACCTACCTACCTTCCTACTGCTACTACTACTACTAGTTATATATATTCTGCAAGCAAGCTATTCAGCATAGGGTGTACTTACTTTTGATCACTCCGGGACATGACTTGAAATTTAAAAAACGATCTTAGACCGATGCGCGATATTATAAATGCCATAAAATAAAAGGAAAATTTTTTATCGTTCAATGTAAACTGACATATCTACTACTTACCGCACAGTTGACATTGATAATTTTAACTTTTTGTGTAACTTTTTTACTGAGTTTTGTTCGTTTGACACGCTTTAAGCATACTTATACATCTGTGGACTCTGGTAGAGTAGTTTAATTTACTCTCAGATTGAACGCGGATGGAATAATCTCGGGGGCGTTTAATATAAAAAGATAAAAGAAAATTGTTGTAAAGTTTTTAATTGACACAAATTGCATCCCATATGCAAATGCATTTTTTGTTTTGAATATTCCTCTTGATATGGAGATGAACGAAAAGTTTTATCTATGAATATATGGGAAATTACGTTTAATGGAGTTTTTCAGTTTTTATCATTCTAAAAATATTTTATTGGTATTGTTCGTAGTTGAAATTAATGATGGTAAAATATGCATTATGAATAAAAAAATAAAAATCGATAGAGATTTTCCAATTAAATATAGGTTTTTTGTGTAGTTTATGGGTAAAAAAGCACTAATAGCTACAAAGTGAACCAGTTCTAATGTTTTTAACTTAATAAAGAGATTCCTACAGTGTCCAATGTTGATAACATCAACATCATAGCTGGCGCGGTGGTAAAATATTGCTTAAATTAGGTGAGAGTAGGGCTGCCATCTGTAAAATTATGAAACTAGGACAACGAGTTTGAAAGCCCCGGACATTCTACTCAGATAATTTTGCTTATTTTACTTACTAATGAAATAATAATAATAATTTATTTCTGGTCTGTATACACAAGATTATTATCTTTTATAAATGCATACTAAATAAAGAACTACGGCAAATCAAAAATAAATTCACAAGAAAAATTAAAATAAATGAAAACAAAATAATGAAAAAAAAAATATTTAAGTAAAATTAAAGAATTTAAAGTAAGAAATTATTTGAAAGAAAAGGAAAAACAACAGAATATATAGATATGTATATATGTAAATAAATAAGTGTTTGACGAAAACGGTGCTCTTCATCCACAACAGAAAAATGCTTCCGCAGTGCAAGTCTAAATTCAAGCGTCCCACCAAGTCCCATGACATGATTGGGAAGAGTATTCCATAATCGAACTATTGAAACAAAAAAAGAGCGCTGCCCCACAATGTATGAGTGCAAAAATTCAAAAAGTTCTATCAAATAAGAAGGAGATCTTTCATTAACATAAAATAGTAAAAACACCAATGCCCTAATAGATAGATAGATAGATAAGTGCCTAATGAACAACCCAAGACAGTATCTTTGAACTTGGTAATATGATCATAACGTTTTAGGCCATATATAAACCGTATACAGTCATTAAAAGCAGTATTAATCTTGCGGTAACACTCAGAATCCAAAACAGGGTACACAGTACTACAATAAATGAAATGTGGTATCAACAGAGATTTTACAAGTCTCAGCTTTAGATTAATAGAGAGTAGTTTAGCGGATAACTATAGTTGCCTAAGGCCACTATAAATCTTGCGAAGGGACGGTTTTACATGGTCACAGCAACTCAGCTTACCATTTATACGTACTCCCAGGCTTTTAACTTCCCTCGTGTAGGGGAGAATCATTCCATTGAGTTCAAATTGTTATACCAAGTCTTTCTTTATTTATTTACTATAAAATTGGTTTGTTTACAAAAAGCAGTAAACCAGTAAAACAAAACCATGCCAACGAAATAAAATAAATCTCTCTTCGTAGGAACAAAAAAAATCTTCTTAAAGTTTAAGATACAATTGCACTTCTTTAGAAAGTAAACATAAGTTATGTAATATTAGCTAAAAGAACTAAGAACATCACTTTATATATTTTATAATATTCAGCCTGCCATATAGCCTTCAAAATAATAAGGGAGCGGTTTTGAAGAAGTAAAAACTAATTAAAATCTTTGCAATTTTGCTTTGATGAGATGCGAAACCGTTTGTGTTGTCTTGTGTGTATCTTACATAATTTTTGCTTTTCTTGATTTTTCTGTTTTTTTAATTTTTCTGTTTTTTTAATTTTTATGAATACAAGGGACTCTTTTTATATAGTAATATATTTATATAGAAATATACAGTGAAAAACGAAGTTTTTATGGCAACCTTACGAAGGAAGGAGTTACCCGACTTGTGCCATTCACGCCTTTTTTTCTTTTTTTAAAGGCCGTGTACAAAATTTCATCTTTCTAAATCAGTTCGCTCTTGAATAGGCTGACAGATCGATATGCAAAAATTAAAACATGTTTTAATATTTTACGTGGGTGTCCAACATTGAATAAATAACTAATAAGGAAGCGGGATTTCGTGTGAATACAGTGTATGTGAGTAGGCAATTCGATTGACCATCAAACCCATAGAGCGGGGAGATAAATGACAAGAGGACTGGTCGCTATTTGAAAATTCTGCTCGATTTCTGACAACTCCTTTGAATTATCATAGGCAACGCCAAAAAATATTATCTGAAAATAAGGGGGCGCTAAAAATTTGTTTATTTTACATGATTATAAAAAATGTCCCCCTTCAAAATATCACGGTTTCACTACTGCCATGACGAAACGAATACAAACACAGCATACTAATACATTTCGCCGAGTGGCTTAGGTTTTCACCCGATATGGCGTTCAATGGTGTCCAATCCATTTTTCTCTACCATCATTATTTCTATGCGTTACAAATGGAATGACAAACTTAGTATACCCTATGGTTTCATTACCTACGGTATAATAAAAGAAATTTAAAAAAATTGAAAAAATTGTAAAAATTTACACCGTTCTAGGAACGGGCAACTTTAGCTAGTTGATAATAATCATTATGTCACACTTTTAAAGCATGCTATAAAATATAATCATATTATTGGAACAGATACTTTCTGCAAATGAGCGATTCAATTTAGTAAATATAGATGGGTCAGTAGTAAATGAGAACAGCCTGAAGGTTATGATGGACTTGGAAGTCAACGATAATGAATGGAACAGATTTGCCGCCGATGTTATAGTTTTTCATGCGTTTATAAATTCGCACGGTTTGCAACACTATTTTATTAAGAAATGTGCAAAAAGCAAAGAACGTATTATTTGAAAAAAAAAAAAAAAAACTGAGGCCAAGCCGCATGAAAAAGTAGAAAATAAACTTTTCTTCACACACAGAGGTGGACTCAGATTTTTTTATTGGGACATTTCTCCTGAATATTCTTTCTCTTCATGAATCAAATCACCTATTACCTCTGATTGACCATACTGAAATATATCGGTGATTGTCAGCGATTAAAATCTGAGTCCACCTCTGTGTGTGAAGAAAAGTTTATTTTCTACTTTTTCATGCGGCTTGGCCTCTTGAAAACTCCTTTTTTACTTGTTTTATTTTCTGCCATTTTCACGTTAACTAAATTTTTATTACGTGCTGCATGGAGATATTTTAAAACAATTTTTAAGTCATGTTTGGTGCCAATCCGAAAACAAAATTTTTTCCAGTATCAAATCCTTGAAGTACTGCAACGGTTTTCTGAAATTCAAATTATGTTTTAAACAGCGCTTTTTAGCTGTATTCCAACTTGATCCCATATAACATGAATTTTCCCGATTTTCCATGTTTTCCACAGACTTTTCCTATTACTATGAAATTTTTTTTTAAAAATGTACATGAATTTTCCTCGATTTTTCATGCAAGTTTTCATGATTGTTGAAGAAAAAGTATTGATGCCAGTAGGACGGAAAAAAATGATTCCGCATAGCTCATAAAACTTTTTTGTCGGAAAATTCCGGAAATTTTCGCAAATTTCTCCAGGAAAATTGGAAAATTCTGAATTTTTCCTGAAACAGATTTATCACTAATCATATCGATGAAAATTTTTCCGATGATCTTCCCGCTTTTCCGGGTTTTCCGCGGAGTTTTCCACAAAAGCAACTTTATGCAACTCATTTAGCTCTACAACTTTGTCTTAGGTTGCAAAACGCTTCCTTGGTCTGAAAATCTCCGGAAAAGCGTTTTACATGAATTTTCCTCGATTTTTTCTGCAAGTTTTCACCATTGTCGGAGAGAAAGTAATGATGCCAGTTGATAGGGAACTTTATCGTGCATAATTTAGGAAACTTTTTTACCGGAAAATTTTCCGGAAAAGTAGGAAAATTCCGGAAATTTTTTTCGGAAAAATCGGAAAACTGCATTTTTCCTGAAACGGATTTATCACTAATTAAATTTGTACCAAATTTTCAAATGATTTTTCTCGATTTTCCATCTTTTCCATAGAAATTTCCTGTTCAAATTTTGATAGATTCAATTGTCACGTGACATGAACCCGTGTGCCAAATTTCAGCTCGCTGTGATTACGAAAAGTGGGTCTACGAGAGTGTCGAAAATAATAAAAAAGAAATATATAAATAGACAGACAAATTCGTGTACGAGTTAAAGGGAATGGCCTCAAAAAAGTATCCATTTATCCAAAATTAATCCCACTGGATTCACTTGAATCCGTGTGGCCACACCTCTTGAGAGTCGCGTCGGTCTGTCTGTTGGCATTATCAGGTACACCCTACACGTTCAGTACATACAAATTTTTAATTTTTAATTAATTGATTTCCACAACCCAGTCCGGACGCTCTCCGGACACCCTCCAAACTAGGACAAATCCGGGGAAACCTGGACGGATGGCAGCCCTAGGTGAAAGCAAAACTTCGTGTAAAAATGAAAACATTTTTCATTTGATGCATTGTGAAATTTTGAAAAAAAAACCATTTTCTTCGTCAAGTCTCTAATCGACCAAACAATAGGAATATAACACTAAAACAGTCTCAACGGCGTAAAACATAGGTACACTTGATCTGTAGACTGTATGGGAAAATTTTATGCAAATATACAGGGTGCTTCCTCCATGGTGGTCAGTAGATAAGATGTGATAGTAGGAAAAAAAAAAGTTATGGCAGGGGGAGGGGCCATATCAACCGTTTCGCAGTTGAAAGGTTATTATGAAAACAAGCTAGTCTTTCACAAAACACCCTGTATCTTAAAAACTACAGGTCACAGTTATTGTTGGAAAGCCCTTGAAGTGCTGCATACAATGCGCTTCTAACTGTGATCGTACGCCCTGTACTTTTTAAGATACAGGGTGTTTTTGAAACACGTACTTTTTTCTTAATCACCCCGTAACTCCGAAACGGTTGATAAACCTTCCTTCTCTCTTAATATTTTTTTTTTGTTTTTTTTTTAGGTGAGTACTGAGTACTATCATCTCCTGCTCTATTGACCACCACGGAGGAAACACCCTATATGTATACACACACGAAATTTA